>JARWIR010000014.1:7200000-8400000 GCA_029959085.1 Nemophila menziesii
TATCAAGGGTTTGAGAAATTGTACAAATATCGAGAAGAATAAAATATTTCAACACGTGAAAAGCAACAAATGCGACATCCCAGACCCAAAGAGATTGAAAACAACAATTTATATGACCCAAAAGGCCACCAATATCAAATAAAGTGATTTTGAAAGAAAATAAGGCATACAAGAGGCAACATGGAACCTTCTTTAGTTGGTTTCCATCCAACGGTTGAACTTAACGACTTATATATTTACTTTATATATCAAATTGTAAATTACTATCATAGTAACTTATATAAAAGCATAGACAACATGGTGGTTATAAGAGAAGTTCCTATCGTATTTATCACAATGGTGATTTATCAACTTTATGGTTTGCCAGATGATGTCTCCTTTGTGGGATACGATAATCGTATTACGGTACATCTTTTTAGAAGTATTTAGTACATAGTTGAGAGATTTTTTCTATTATTTAAAATTTTACTATTTTTTGTCTAGTTTCACCTTCTATGTTATTTTTAGAGTTTTTTTGTATAATTTGTGTTTAAGGGTGCATTTCTTAGATAGTATGATGCTACGATACATCAATATGATGGTAAGAAGTTAATACACCAAGATTACTCAAAAAATAATACGTAAGAGGACGATTCAACCACTCTTAGACATCTAGGGCGTATACCTGTATAGTTTGGAAATCGATTTATTAGAGTCACCACGTGTAATCGGTTAGTATTCTGAACAAGCTGTTTGATTTAATAGTAGAAATTGAATTTAAGAGCGTGTAAGAGTTGACGATTCATGATTTGGATTAAATGAAAGAGGTATTCAATTTTCCTCTTCCTTGGCTAAAACCAATCCACAAACCTGTAATAAAGTTTTTAGGTCAACTTGCGCCATTAAAAAAGGACCCATAACACCAAAAACATTTCTAAGAAGATAAAAGCATCCTTTGTGAAAGTTTTCTTCCATTATTATGAGCAGGTGAATCCACATACCTAATTAACTTAATCAAAGGTATATTTGTAAACTAACTGATCATTCCTGTAAAATAAATTACATTAATTACAGCTTATTCTACAACACTAACACTAGCTCAGTAGAAGATTTACCAGACGGGTAAATAGTTCCTTATATATATAATTATGTCATTAAATAGACATGCATCTTATATTTCGGAGAACAATTAATAAGATCGTGTTCTTTTTAAGTACAAGGAGACGTATTACTCGAGATCAGTTTTCTTGCTTGTTTCCCATGCTTCTGGATTTCCTAAAACCCCAAGTAGTAAGGTAAATAATGTATTTAGTCTTTTATCTTTGATCTTTCAACAATCTAGTTCCTTAGCTTGTAAATGGAATATTTTAGTCTCTTTTATTTCACTATCAGGCAAGTGTTGTATCTTTGTAGATATTACTGAAGCTTGTAGCCATGAAGGTTTTTCTAATGACTTAAGTTATAATGATTATATTAAACCCCGAGCGTCACTCCTCGGAACCATACTATACAAGGTCAATTCACTTCTGTTCTTGCCAAAGTACCTGGAATTCTTATAACAACCATTATATAATCAAGATCTATTTGGGAAATTAATAACAAAGAAAAAACGGTGCATGTATGTTTTCCAATTTTTATTTAGATATTGACTTGTATTTGCTTCTCTTAGATTTCCAAATCTCCACTTGCCCCGAACTATTTAATACTATTTTATTAGGCTTTGAATAATTTTGTTGTTATTATGTTAAATATATGTTATTATCTATAATATATGGTTAGGTACCCCGCGCACCCCCTTTCACTTTCAACAAAAGCCCTTCTAATTATAGTACACTCTAAATAACTTAAGTTACATAATCCTCAACAATTACTTGTTAAGTGTACTGTTCGTAAGGGCTAACTTTATTTTCCTAGAATATGTTTTTAATTATATAACCCAACACTACATAATTCCATAAATCAATAGTATAGGTCGTTTGTCACCCATTAAAACCATTCATAGGGAATGCAAACAGAAAGAGGCAAAAAGTATACCCTTTAACCAATACGAAGCACAACAAGTAAAGAACGAGGTTTAACAAAAGATGAATAGTAAATAGTAAAACTACTAAACATAAGGCATTATAATCCAAGTATAATTTCCAAAGATTGTAAATTTTTTAGGATATAGATTACTAACAAAATCTCATTTTTTCAAAAACAATCAACATGACTTCTTCTTGCATGAGAGTTTCTATCAAACATGCTATAAATTACAAATACTATGACATTCATACAAATACACCATACATGTTCACAAATAACTAAATATCATTGTATCATATCAAAGAGGGTAGTATTAGACAAGTACTTGGTATTTATAAATAATGATCTAAGTATAAAATTTAAGCCAAAAAAAGGACAAAAGCATGATTATAGGAAATGAATTTTTGTGGTATCTAGGAAGACATCATACTGATTGCATGGAGTAATCTAGCATGTGTTGTAAATTTTAAGAGAAAATCATTGTGTAACATATAATTGGACTAAGTATCTTTATAACTAGGGTATCATTCTATTAGGTTTTTCTTACTAAAGCCATTACCTTCCAAAATAAGCAATCCAGAAGCTAGACTCACCAAATGAGACTAAATATTTACTATGAGGCAAAAGGAAACTAATTGGGGAGAAGCTCTTTGTAAGGTAGAAGACTCCAAAGAGGAGCTACCGAAAGCTAAGTTCATAGACACATAATTAGTAAGAGAAGTGGAAGGAGAACAGTTGGGAAGTTCGGAGAGAACTCAAAACCAATGGATGAAATAGGTGTAGATAGATTTTTGGAAAAATAATAATATTCTCGTTAAAACTTGACATGCCTAGAGATATACACTCTTTTGATAAAGAGATGAAAATATTTTTAGTTCTTAGAATATGGACAATAACCGAAGAATAGCAAAGACAAGTTCTGTAGTTCCAAAGAATTATATACATATAAAACTCTAACTATCACTAGCATAAATACCAAAAAACCTTCGTGATGGATAATCTGGAGAGTAGCTCAAAAGGTGACTTATTATATCCAAAGTAGGCTTATGTAAGTAATTAATTAGAAAACAAAATAATTATCTTTCTCAATAATTAGATAATCTGAAATCTACCATCAATTTGATCAATTGAAGATCTGGCATAAAATAAATATAAAAAATATAAAACTTACTAAGAGCATAACACCGATATTCTCCTTTGCTGAAATGACATGGTCAACGATATTTCCTGTCAAATATATTTAATTCTATATAAAATATTTAAATATTTTATGTCTAGTATATTTATAATTCTATAATTAATACTAATTACAATCAATTACACTTAAATTTATTAAAAGAGATCTAAAGAAATAAAGTTAAACATTTTAATTAAACTAAATCTCTTTCGACCTAATAATCCCTTATTAACAACTTTGGGTTAATAAACATAATCAAAAATAAAATTTTAATTACTTGAAAAAAAAATCAAATTGATAAGATGTTATCTCTGATCTCAAATTATACTTCAAATTGTTAAATTAAATTAAACTAGTAGATAATGTACAAATTATTACCTTACTAAAACAGCTACCTTTACAAAGCTGAGACTGGTATTAGTTTTTTTTTCACCTTTTAATTTTTCCACCTTCTCTTGTTTGTTCATGGAGAAAAAGTATTCAGTTGTGAGAATAAGATATTTATGCAAAATAACTAGTTACAAAGTTGAAAGTGTTGAGTTTCTTAGAAAAAATTAAAATAAAAAATAATTATTTTATTTTGATAAATTAGGTGATTAACCTAAAATATAATCTTTATTTATCTAATTCTATTAATCAGAATTCTTAGTTACTACTGAGAATAATTTGAGAAAAAAAGAGCGAGAGGGATAGAGAGAGAGTAAGGAAGAGCTGAAATACTGAAAGTCCAAGTTTGACCAAATGTGAAGAAATAGTGTATATATATGGGCGTTTTAGGTTTATAATATTGCCCCTTCATATTACAATAAGATCAACACATATAGATGTGTCATATGTCCATAAAGAAATAACACGTGATTTATTTTAATGAGCTGGAATTAAATAACACAACTCATACAAATAATACATTGACTCAGCCCATCAGAAGAAAGAAGCCCAAACAAATCAAAACACTTAATAAATGACCCCATATAAGAAGTCTTAATTAAACTTTATATTCAACCATCTCCAGACCTCAAGCTTCTTCCATAGTTTCCATAACATGTAAAACAAAATAAATACCTTACTCAATATTTAATAAACTTTAACAATGTTTAAATTTGCTAACAATCAAAATTTTTGTTCCCATATCAATTGGAACATCATGAATTTGAATTTTACACAATTTTACCTCTTTAGAAGAAAGCCGGTTTTTATCAAAATTAAAATTAACATCAACATTCTTTGATTCATGATAAAATGAATTTTTACTCAAGTACACGACACTTTAAATAGTAAAATCCACTTAACATCCCCATGTGCTTCATACAGGTAATCGAAAAAAACCCAAACCAAAAATTTTCAACTCTTCATCTCCTCTAATCCACTCATTATTTCCATTCCCAAGCTTTACACATTTAGCCTACTTCTTCCTTAAAATTTTAGGAAGGTGATAAAATCATGTATTTTTCTTAGCCAACACGATCCAATCTTCTTTCAATTTCTTAAAATACATTCTCTCCTCATATTATAACACACTCTCATACTAATTCATTAAACGGTTACACAACCGGCAAAGAGATGATTTATATGAGACCTGCAGGGCTTATTGAATACCTCTAAGTCTCACTGCCAAAAAGCTCTTCATCTGATTAGTGTCCCTGAAGCTATCCACTTTCCATCTAGTAAGTTGTTTTAAAATTTATTCAACTCATGGTCCAATTCCAATTCTTACGCCATCCCATTTCTCATTTACAAATCCTTGGATATCCTTTTGGATGCACCACGTCACTTTAAATCGAAATCTACGGGAGTGTATGCTCGGTTTCAGAATAGGACATATTTGTATCAAAACCGGCATGTGATCTGAATGTATCCGAGCTAAATGTACAACTCGAGCGTTAGAGAAAAGTAATTTCCATTGCAAATTTCCATACGCCTTATCCAATCGATTTATAATACGTTGACATGTATTCCAAGAATAAGACCATGTATAGTGTGGTCCTATCAAACCCAAGTCAATTACCCAGAACTCTGTCTCGACTCTTCGAATCTTTCCATACGTCTCGACACACCCAGAAGTCCTCCTTTTTATTTTCCTCCTTACCTATTTGTTTGAATACACCCGCCTCTAACCAAGGTATATTTAAGTTATGAAATACATGATATTACGTAGTCCATAACTCCTCTCTTTCATTGTGATGAGTGCGCGTATAAATTGCCGAAAAAACCCATGATTCGCAACCAGATTGACCCACTACTACATTGATTACTCTATAGCCAGCCAAGAGACCAAGGACATTTATGTTTGAATTATCCCAAATAAGCCATATTTCACCTTTATGACACTCAAAATCAACACAAACATAATAATCCTTTTGTAGGGAATTAATAATCTTTTCCTCCTTAATCCCACTCAGGAGCGATTCAATAATTACCATAAGACAAACTTTGTCTTTTGAAATATTGGATTTTTCTCACCATAATAGTTCCAAACAAGATTATTTAAGGATTGCTTCAAATTTTTCAACCTGTTAACTACATCATCTAGTGTAGGCATTAATAATTAATAATTAAAAAGTGACAGTTTTGAGATTACCCCAGTGTGTGTTACATCAATAGTGTGGACATCTCCATGTCATCATTAATCTACTCACGTGCCTCCACAATCGTATCTGTATCAGGCGAGTTTGGAACTTGAATCTAACATTTGCATGTCCAGACCCATTTCCATGTCACTAGGAAATTCTTGAACATTGGATCAGTCAGGTGGGTCTGCTCCAATGTTCGAGGTGGAAGGTAGCAACTTCGACTTCACAAAAACATGAGAAGCATGCGTTGTACCCGGGATAACTATTGGATTTAAAGTTCCTCATATGTAATTCCTAGCACCATAAGTTATTGCATAAGATCCCTAGAATTACCCCTTTGTTCAACTGTAACTTCAACAAGCAACTATTTTTAAGGTCACGAAACGCGACCGCAATCCCTTGATATAATTGGATCTTTGCGCAAGCGGAACTGTTGACCCACTATTTTTTCACGTAACCTCGATTACTCCTCTGTCATCTGTTCACCATATTTTTCCACCCTGATTATCCATAGAGAAAGTTGGGATTTGACTCAACACCCTATTAGTGCCCATGTTTTTTCCAACCTTTTGAGAGAAATTCTCCTTGCGATGAACAAACTTACCACATCCAACATAAATAAGGGTAAGTCCCTCATACTCCACCTTACACACATCCATTCCAATACACACTTTTGGATTTAAACCTACACCTGGATTATTCTCAATTGCCAAGTGGGCGTAATTACCCTTAAGTCTACCCTTTGTTAAGGGTTCAATTCTTATAGTATGACCAATTTTATCACATATATCCCTTAATATACGCGAGGTATAATTATGCATTCCAACATTCAAGACTCTTACCCAAGTTGTAGTTGTTTTAATTGAATTAATCAACGCATTAAAATTTGGCATCCACTCTATAACAACAAGGTAATGGTTAAGAACCATCCATGGTCCTCCTGAGATGGCAAAGTTTAAATCCTCCCTCTCCGCGAATTTCAGCATAGAGTAACCATGCCCCACGTCTACTATCTCTAGTTGTATTGGCCGCAACTTAGTTGAGAGGTATGTGAAGCCTACCAATTGTCCCACTAACCTTACGACTGCGGTATTCCTCCATAATCTAATTCCCTCGATAAGTCTATGTGGAGTTTGAAATAATGTCATAACATTTTCATTTTCCTCTGCCACATCATCCTTTACCAACTCTTTCATCCCAGTAAACTCTTCATCTCCCATAACTTTAATCATTCTAGGCTCCTCTTTGTCAATAAGTACCAAAATCACCACATTATTTCTGGTTAAAGAGCCTTACTATCTGCCAAGTTTCGGACCCCCATGTTTCACTGGTAGTGCAACAAGATTGTGTAGTACTTGCGTGCCTTGTCTTGCCAGCCCGGTTATCACTGCAGCCCTGACCGGAGGAGGGCTTCTATTGCTATTCAAGTGATGTTCCTTGTTAGTGTTTTACCTTGGTCATTTTCCTTGTCCTGTTCAGTAGCCACCCGACGAGTCTTGAAGCGAATAAGTCATCTTAGCAGGCAGTTACGTCGGTTTTGGATATTTAGGGCCTCAAAAAATTTCAGAGCTTTTTTTTTGTTCTGTTACTTTTTAAAATATAAAATATCTACCCTACTAAAACAGAGACATCGATAGTTTTTAAGTACTGATTAATATTTTTTATTTTATCCACCATCTTTTTTTTGTCTATGGAAAAAAGTATCCAATTGTGATAAGAAGAAGTGTATACAAAATAAATGTTAAGCGAAATAGGTGAAAGTGTTGAGTTTCTTAGAAAGTATGAACATCAAAATATGTTATTTGGTTGACAAATTAGGTAATTATAAGTGATGGTCGCCAAAATCATAAAATAACAACTTTCTTTAACTAATACTTTTGCGCGGAAGAGTACAATTCCCCAAAAAAAAAATGCTGATACTATTACTATAGGTGTTTGCGTATCATTTTAGATATCTTTCCCATTATTTCTCTCACTCATTATGCCTCTGTATATTTGTTTTTTTTATATTTTTAGGTGTTGAAGAGAAATTATTGTATTTTGTGCTATTTTATGTGTTTTGTGTACATGTTTGGACCTTTTATAGATCAAAGACTTGTTATTGATGATGGGATCATAATTGGAGGGATATGGAACACAAACCAAGGCCACAAACATCAAATGTTGTTCAGTAGAGATGAGTAGAAAAATGAAGAAGAAGTCACATGCCATAGCAATTTGAGAATAGATTCACCCTCGTACAAAGATCCAGTCGCACGAGATTCTTATGTATATATCTTACTCTGTTCTACAACTGAACATACTTTCCCGTAAAGCGGTACGACATGTTTTTCAACGAAAAAAACAATCTAATTTTGGTCGAGTCAACATAAATTCTACATCAAGTATGGCGAGTGTTTTGAAGACTATATTTGCAAGACTATTTTGTAACACACATATCATACTTGAGTATTTTATCTTACTGTGGAAAATAATAAATCCCAGTCTCTCTCATCCATAGTTACATTTCTAGGCAATCGTACCTTGGTTGAGAAAGCTTAGGCTGTAGATCTACATATAATGTTTTATTTATCAATCTATTTAGTTTTACAATTTTATCTGTTTCATTTATTGTGAGCTAACTCCCCTTTATATTGGGGTACTTAGGGTGATCAGATTAACATGTTTGGGTATGGTTGTGAACCTGGGGCTTCTTTCCATAAATGGTAGTGGAGCTTAAATGATTTGGTGTAAGATGTTATTGATAGTTTATTCTAATTAATTTTTTGACCCATATGAATGCCTATAAATGTGTTATTATATCCATACATACCTACCATTATGAGAGGAGTGTATGTTTGAAGGATTTGTTTTGGTAGATTAATAAATTAAGAAATTTTTACCTTGGGAACTTTCCTTATACGAGATACAATTTTCCTTTGTTATTGACAACCCTTAAGATCTTAATATAGCCTTTTGGGGTCTTGTTGTTATCTTAATTACATATATGTGAGATTAGTGTGTTAGAATGTTAGACATCCTAAGTTGCTCCATTGAGGATTACTATTTTACCCTTAGTTATTACTAACACAAGGTAAGAAGTTAGTGAGCAATCCAAGCCAACTTCAATTGTTCTTGTCTGAACTTCGTATGTAGATAATCCCTTTTTATTATTTTTTCATCATCTACATTAAATGCATATATACATCTCCTATATATTTTCATATCTATTTTATTAAATCATTTACCACCTTAATTACAAAACCATGAGAAATTAACATTCATAGTCTATATGGATCGATACTTTCTCTTGCCTAGTTCTATTACTTGTGACGCGTGTACTTACATATGTCATTAAAACTCCTTTTTGGTGATGCTTACTTTTATATCGTATATCATTTATAAAAATATGCACCATCATGTTGTGACATGCTTGTGGCTCTGCTGTCGGAGACTAATTTTCTTATTTATAATGTGGTACAACCATCAATTTGGATGATACTTGTTGCATAAAAAAGTATCAGTTTGAAGTTTTCCAGTAGCATCAGTATGCTTTTGTGATGTTTCTTTCAAACCGTGGCAAATCTATAGCAATATCGCGATACAATTGATTTTCAACGTTAGCGTTGACAAATTTTAGAGAAAACCCATGGTACATTAAGCATCATACTGCGACATGACCTAGAAATCTGTAAATTTATTAATTGATTTTAAAGATCTCTTTTTTTGTCCTTCACTTCACAACACGAACTTTGAACCTTACCACAAACCACATAATTCTAACACCATAAAAAAACTTCCGTCCATCAAAAATTACCATCCTAATCTAGAAAACTACTACATACACCAATATACACAATATATTATCCATCATCATTACAAAAGTAACCCTATATAATCAACTAAATATACCACTAATCAAGTGTTTGAGAAATTGTAACAAATTCGAGAAGAGTAAAATATTTCAGCATGTGAACAGCAACAAATGTGACATCCCAGACCCAAAGAGATTGAAAAAGAACAATCTATATGACACAAAAGGCCACAAATATCGACGAAAGTGATTTTGAAAGAAAATAAGGCATAAAAGAGGCGACATGGAAACCTTCTATAGTTGGTTTTACAAGAAACAGCGGTTGAACTTCACGGCTGATATATTTACTTCCTATATATAATCGTAACTGACTATTATAATAACTTATATCAAAGCATCGACAACATTGTGGTTATAAGAGAAGTTCCTATCGTATTTATCACAAAGGTGATTAATCAACTTTATGGTTTGCAAGATGATATCTCCTTTTTTAGGATACAATAATCGTATTACGAGATATTTTGTTAGCTGTATTTTGTACTTAGTTGAGGGATTTTTTCTATTATTTGAAATTTTATGACTTATTGTATAGTTACAGCTTTTATGTTATTTTTAGAGTTTTTTACCATAATTTGTGTGTTAAGTGTTCAATTATTAGATACTTGGATGCTACGATACGTCGATATGATGGTAAGATGTCAAGACACCAAGGTTACTCCAAAAGAATGATGCAATAGGAAAATTCAACCACTTTTGCATCTATGTTCAGTATTAAGAAGAATCATCAATGGGTGACTCACTAGGCAAATATGCGGCCTTTTCAGTTTTTGAAAAATTCTAGTTCTATTTTGTATATGATTTTACATGAAAATAATTAATATAATATTAATTTTACATAAAGTTAATTGTTGATATTTTTGGTTTACAGAGAAATAGAAAAACACTACTTATGTATCAGTAAACGGATGACAAGGATGAGTTGTTGCAAGCTATAAATGATCACCAGGTAATATTAAAATGCTTTGTTTGTAGTAGAATTTAATAGATATGTAAATATATAATTTTAATTGATATGTATTATAATAGGTTATTATAGGTTTGTATAATTTTTGGAGAGACATATTGTGGAAAAAAAATTCAAGATACATCAACATCTTCACAAGGCAGGGTATACAAAGCGTAGAAAAAAGTATGAATGATTATTACAAAATTAGTTTGATCGTACCTTTTGTAGATCGGTTGTACTCAGCATTGTAGAGTTGCATCTATGAGGGTAGCTGCTCGGGATTAACAGGAAATATGAGTGAAAATCGGTAATGATGTATCATTATTATCTTCTTAATGAGGTATTTAAAAAATCTTAATTAGAAAATATAATAAATAATGCCTGAAACTAACTATTGTTATGTTTTTATTCAGTGTGATTACGGTAGATGAGCTCATAAAAGAACACTATCAACTAAAATTTTGTTTGGTTTGGTTAAGGTAAACAATTGTTCTTACATTTAATATTTTTTTATTGCACTATTGACCCCTATATTTTGCAAAAGATGCACTATATGCTCCTATATTATGCAAATAAGTTATAGTTTTACAAAAATAGTTTGATAATTAATTCCTTACTTATCTAATGAATTTCCAGGTTTTTTTATCAAGATGCTCAATTGATCTATTCATCATTGTATAGTTGATAAAAAGGACAGAGCAAAGGAATTTTACCATAGGTGTCTATATTATGCAAAAATTGAATTATTGGTCCCTATATTAAACATAAATAATACACTAGGTCTGTATATTGTGTAAAATTGTACTCTATGTCCCTATGTTATGCATAAATGTACTCCAAATCTTCATATTATACAAAATTGCACTAGAGGACCCTATAATTTGTAAGAACTCACTATAGATTCTAAGATTATTCAATATTGCACTATAGGTACATTCATTAGACAAAAGTTGCACTAAAGTTCCCTAATTTGAAGATATTTTTGAATTCTTTTATAATTTGAAAGTCTTTGTGATGTTTTAAAATAATTGTGGATCATGATCAATTCTCTTTGCTCAGGGTTATTTTTTATATATTTGAAAGTAAAGGAAAATTCAGAATATGTAGTTACACAGATAGACAAACAAATCACGATCCTCAAGAATATTCTTTGATTTGATTTGTTCATCATTTGTTTATTTTGATAAAGTCAGAAACACAATTGGATATTTAATTTGAATATTTTAAATATTATTGATTTTATAATTTATTTTCTTATCTTTACAGACAACCATCTATAGAAACGACATGGGTTCCTGCTATTATTTTTTAGTTTTTCCCCTAATTTAATCCCTTAGAGGAGATATTCTAGCCTGTAATTAGTGTCACTGCAAAATAAAATCTGAACTGATAATATGCCTCGAAAGGTGTCTTTAGAAACAAACTTATTACATCGATCAATTAGCGCCAACGAGTTGCCTCTAATAATAAATAGCGCCAAGTTTGAGACCTTTGGAGGCGAATTTGTGGCTGCAGAGGGCGTATTTCTTGTAGTGATTACTTTAATCTTAAACCATACACCTTAAACCTCGAGCTTCGATCTTAAACCTTAATCTTCACCTTTACCTTAACTTTAACTTTACCCTTAACCCTTAAATTTTAAACATTAACCTTCACCTTCAGTTTCATCTTCGATTTAACTTTAACCTTCACTTTCGGTTTCATCTTTGATTTAACCTTAACCTTAAAGTTAAAAGTTAAACTTAACATTAACCAAAACCTTAACCTTGAACCTTAAATTTTAAACCTAAAAAAAATTAAACCTTAATACTTTTATTTAAAAAATTACGAACTTTAAATTTGAGGAAGCTTTATAAGCAACATTAAATGGAGTAAAATTGTTATTCCGTAAGAGGAGGATGATATTGGATTGATAGAGTTGGGTGCTTGTAATAAAGCTTCGTTAACTGAGATGCTTTGGAAGACTGTTGCGAAAAAGGATTTTCTTTGGATCAAATGGATCCATAAGGAATATCTTCATAATGCAAACTTTTGGGAGCGGAAGTCGAAAAAGATGGGTTCTCCGTTATTGAAGAACATTTGGAATTTCAAGGTGGTCATTATAGGGTTACTTGAAGTGGATGGTAGAGAGTGTATTTTGGTTTGGCGTTTCTCCTTGGCAACAATTTTTCAATTATTCACAAGTTATCTGCTGAGAATTTTTATGCTTTATATATGAAACCTTATAATTTTGTCTGCCTTTGATATTATGAGAGGCCTTTGGAGAATAATTTTTGTGATTATTGTGACACTCCTAAATGTTTCATTTTTATTTAGATGACATTAACAGATAGACTCAAGATAAAAGATCATATGACCTATTTAGAATTGGATCCACTTTATGCTTTATTTGGTAAGATTTTTTAGGCAAATATGGACCTTTATTTTAATTCTACATGCTAAAGATAAGTAGGATGAGATAGATAAGTTGTAGGGTATTTTTGAGGAGATTAATACTTTATTGAGCGCACTAAAGTGTATTAAGAAGCTCAAAACTCAATTTAGTGAAGGTAGAAGAGGCCTAGAATATGAAAAGTCGTCTCTTATAGCCCTTCCGGAGCCCAAATGCTACATATTAGGTTTAGTGGTTCAACTGAAAATGATGGGCCTCTGAGTTAGTGAGACGTGAGAAATGGTTTAAGTGGATTTGGATTTACGATGCAAACGAAACTACCTTTTTATTGAAGTTAAGCCCAAGATGGGCCTAATCCGATTTTAATCTCTATATAAGACTAAATAGACCTCTTAGTTAAGTATACTTCATATTATTACTCATTTTTATAGAAGGAATAAGTCCTATGCTTAAGGTCCCAAATTTGTTTTTATTCCTATATATAAGGCTAATCAGACCTCTTAATTTAGCACACTTTATATTATTAGTAATTTATTAGAGAGGAAATAAGTCATACACTTGGAAGCAAAGGAGTAGAAGTTGTAGAAGGCTTTCTTCTTCAACAACTCAAGTCATTCCAATTAGGTTCTTTTTAGATTAATTTATGTTTTAGGAATTATGTCTTTTATTAGTTTTAATTATTTTCTTTATTAAATTTTGAGCTAAACCTTAAATACTTGAGAATCATTATATAGGAAAACCCTAATTTCTGATTTAATGTTTCTTTGAATATGGGATTACTTAATTTAAATTGAGTTACGTATTTTGTATTGACTATATTCTTGTGTACCAACAATAACTTAACTAATGTGATATATGTTTTAGTAATTAGGCTATCGTTACTGGCGACGATAATCCAGGAAATAAGAAGATATTGAGCATATGAGTCTGGCGGTCTTAAAAACACCATAGCCAATTTGGGTAAAATGTTAATCATTCGAATGTAGCTTATATTCACCAGGAGTTAGGAAGATATTAGAGTACCGACTAATATTAAAATAACGACTTAACCCTTAAACGAATTCCTTGGATTGTTAACGTTGGTGATTCTTTAGCTAGACTCAAGTATATTTCTCATATATGTGTAATCTTCTTAGTTTAATTTCTATATTAATTTAGTTCACTCAAAATTAGTGAGTTAGTAGTTATTAAAGCAAAACAAAAACAAACATCCACTTTTATTATATTGTAATTGGTTCTACTTTCGAATTAAACATTTAAGTCTAATATAGCAATTCGGCGAATATCCATAATATTTAATTATTAGTTGGAACACCTATACACTTATGGTAAGTTGCTCTTCTTCTTTAGTGTTGAATTTATATCACACCTCGGAGCAACCAGGATTCACTCTGAAGATCCTCACATAAGAGGGTATATGGTAATAATGGAAGTTGGGCACCATCATGCAAGCCGATTCTCATCATCAACTTTTCTCTTGCTAAATTCTCCAACAAGGGGAAGATGAAGTTATCACAACTACATAAAGTAGATAATATACATTTTGTTATATACATAAACATGATTTGATATGGATGGAATACACAATGAATAGATAGTTACCTCTTGATCTGACTAGAGAAGAAGTGTAGTCCAATCTGATATACATTCAGAAAAAACCCCTAGTTCTTGAAGTGATTTGAGTAGAATCAGTTCAAACTTCTTCATTTTAGGCATTTTCTTTACTACACGCCATATCTTCTCCCAAATTATACACGGAGTATAAGCCTTTATACCATCAAATAGTCCTTCGTGTTTGGGACTATTGAGGACCTTGAAGCTTCCACTAGATAATATAATTAAATAATTAATGAATACAAATATATGCATTGTCCAAATTACATCTTCATATATGTTAATAGTTTTTAATAACAAATCATACAAGTGTTGTTTAATTTTTCTAAACATATATACATAAAAGTAAAGTATGAAAAAAAATATGTTTATAACATCAATTAATTAGTTATAGCAGGACTATGTAAAGATCAGAGAATTTTATCTTAATCATCAAATTCTTCCAAAGTAATTATCTTTTACACAAATGACACTAGACTATGCACGTTTTAACTAATAAACCCTTACTTTTCGAGACTATGTCAAAAAATATATAAATAAAGTAGTGTTTTGGTTAATTGACCCTGTTTGTTTTTTCTAATGACTTAAGATATAATGATTATATCAGACCACAGTATCGCTAGAAAGTATTACATGAGTGTTGCTCCTAGGAAGCATACTATACAAGGTAAAGTCACTTCTATTCTTGCCGAAGCACCTGGAATTCTTATAACATCCCTTACGTCATCAAAATCCAATCCGGAAGCTAATCACCAAGTCAAAATGGTGCAGGCTTGTTTTCCACTTATTCTTTAGATATTAACGTGTATTTGCTTCTCTTAGATTTCCAAATCTCCATTTCCCCCAACTTTTTAATATTCTCTTTTTAAGCTTTGAATAATTTTGTTGTTTTTATGTTAAACATATGTTATTTTCTGGAATATATGGTTAGGTACCCCACGAACTCCCTTGCCCGTCCAACAAAATCCTTTCTAATACACTCTAAATAACTAAGTACCATAAACTTCAGAAACCACTTGTTAAGGGTACTGTACGGGCTAACTTTATTTCCCTATAATATATTTTTAACTGTATAACCCAACCCTACATAATTCCATAAATTACTTAATAATATAGGTCGTTTGTCACCGATTAAAACCTTTAGTATAGTAAAGCACGAGGTACAATAAAAGATGAATAGTAAATAGTAACATTACTAAACATCAGGCATCATAATATAAGTATAATTTTCAAAGATAGTAAAAAATTTGGGGTATAAATAACTAATAAAATCTCATTTTTCCAAAACCAGCAAGAGGACTACTCATTGCATTAGAGTTTCGAGAAAACATGCTATAAATCACAAATACTATGACATTCATATAATATACACCATACATGTTCACAAATAACTAAATATCATTGTATTAGTCCATAGAAGGTAGTATTAGACAAGTATTTAGTATTCATAAACAATGATTTAAGTATAAAATGTAAGCCTAAAAAGGACAAAAGCATGATTATAGGAAATGAATTTTTTTAGGATCTAGGAAGACATCATACTGATTGCATGGAGTAATCTAGCATGTGTTGTAAATTTTAAGAGAAAATCTTTGTCTAACATATAACTTGACTAAGTATCTTTATAACAAGGGTATCAATCTTTGAGGTTTTTATTACTAAAGCCATTAGTTCAAAAATGAGCAATCCAGCCTACTTACGAATGGTTTGTGCCCACCAGAAAATATAGGAGACTCACAACAAGAGACTTGATATTTACATTCAGCCAATAGGAGACTAAATGGGAGAAGCTCTTTGTAAGGTAGAAAACTCCAAAGAGGAGCTATCAGAAGCTAAGTTTATAGAGACATAATTCGTAAGAGAAGTGGAAGAAGAAAAGTTGGGAAGTTGGGAGAGAACTGAAAACCAATCGATGAAATAGGTTTATAGGCAATTTTAGAGAAAAAATAATACTCTCGTTAAACTTGACATGCCCAGAGATATACACTCTTTTGATAAAGAGATGATAAAATTTATAGTCCTTAGAATATGGACAATAACAGATGAAAACACAAGACAAAGACATGTTATGTATTTTCAGAGCATTATAAACATTTAAGACTCTAACTATCAAAAGCTTAAATACCAAAAAACTATTGTGATGGATAATCTAGAGTACTATATCAAAAGATTAGCTCAAAAGGTGACATACTATATCAAAAGTAGGCTTATATAAATAATTAATTAGAAAATAAAATAATTATCTTTTTCAATAATTAGATAATCCAAAATCTACTGTCAACTTGAAACAATTTAAGATCTGACATACAATTATTATAAAAAGAGAAAACTTACTAAGAGCATACCACATATTATTCTTCTTTGTTGAAATGACATGACCAACAATCTTTCCTGTAAAATATATATAGTTCTATATAAAATCTATAAATATTTTATGTCAAGTATATATAATTCTATAAATAATACTAAAAACAATCAGCTAAACTTCAATTCGTTAAAAGAGATGTAAAGAAATAAAGTTAAACATTTAAATTAAAGTAATTCTCTTTAGCCTTGACTCCTTCTTAACAACTTGGGTTAAAAAACATAAACAAAAATTAAATTTTAATTACTGGATAAAAAAAATTCAAATAGTTAACATGTTATCCCTAGTCTCAAATAATACATCAAATTATTTAAGAAAATTAAACCTTATTAAACAGGACCTTTACAAAGCTGAGACATGTATTTGTTTCTTTTCCTCTTTAATCTTATCCACCTCTCTTATTTGTCCATGGAGAAAAATTATTTAATTGTGAGAATAAGATGTTTATGCAAAATAAATATTTAGTAAAGCAGTTGAAAGTGTTTAATTTCTTAAAAAAATGAAAACAATAAATAATTTTTTTATTTTGATAAATTAGGCGATTACCCTAAAATACCAACTTTTTTTATCTAATATTATTTTAATAATAAGAAAACCCTAAGATTTAAATAAGAAATCTTAGTTACTATTGAGAAGAATTTGAGAGAGAGGAAGAGTTGAAAAAAAGTCCATATGTATAGAAATAGTGTGTATATATACATATTAGGGATAACCTAGGCACTGATAAATTTTTTAACAATATAAAAGAGAATGGAATGCAATAGTTATATGTAATCTATTCGTGAAAAGAAGTTACACATTATCTAACTTTTGTTTTTAAAGATTATTTCTAAAAAAAATTTGAATCTTTTAAATAAATATATGTATTACCCATCTAGTTAAACTATGTTAAAAGTTGGTTAATTAATACCTACAATTTTATAAAATAATACCCGCTCATCTTTATTTAGAAATTTGGGTCTGACTCGTTTGAAACAAATAAGTAATGATAACAAAACATACTGAAACATTTAAGAAATCGATATATGTTTTCTTCAACGTCTCACCTCCAAATAAACCCTTATGCTACATAAACCCTAAATTAAGAAAATTGAAATGATAAATAATAATAAATCAAGAGTTAAAAATAAAATATTATCACAAAAATAGAATCTCAATTTAAAATTTGAATTGAGATTAACAAATTTATTCATATATTAATACATACATGTTATAAATAAAAATATAATTATATGTTTAAAGGAAAAAGATTGATTTTAAAAAATGACAAAGTTGTCCATTTTGTTACATTTTAATAAATAATAATTTTTTAAGGCATAGCCAAGAGAGTAACATAAAGTTATTGGAGTTAGCACTAATATAATTTTTAGCAAATATCTACGCAGAACACAATTCACAGACTACCACTTTTGCACCAACTAATTTTACAACAATAAATTAGTTGATTATGATTAATCTTAATCTTTGACAAAAAATGAATCTCCTTGCAAAAGTGAAAAATATATTTAATATCTATTGATAATAAAATTATTATATAAAAACTAAAAGAAAATTATCATACTATGATTATAAATATATTATTACTCTGAAACTAAAAGAAAATTATCATAATGTCATTATTAAATATATTGTGTTTATATTTGTCTATTTTTTAAAGGACTAGTGTTGTAAATCACACTTAATAGACATAATTACCTATAAAAATAGTAGATGATATTTTGCTTTTTATAAATTATGAATCATAAAATTCACTAAGTTTCACAACCTATGCCGTCAAACAAATCAGAATATTATTGAACAAAACATAAATAATAGGAATAATTACCATGTAAGTCATGAAACTAACATTAATAGCCCTCCAGCATCTTCTCTTTTATATTGCCCATAAAAGTCACCTAGTAAATATTTTTTTCCTTTTTTACCCCTTTATTACCTTTTATTTCATTTCTTCTTCTTTTTATTTCTTTATTTCTTCAGCTCACTTTCTCTCTCTCCTCACACGCACTCACACACACGCACTATCTTCTTCTCTCTTTCTCTCAAACTGCTTCCATGGTGATTTCTTCCTTTCTGCTTCATTTTTTTTCGAATTTTTTGCTAGAATTCAAGCTTGATTAGTCATCTCAAACCGCAGGTGATTTCTTCTCTCCTTTTTTCTTTCTATTTTGTTTCATTTTGATTCTTTTTTTGTCGAGTGTTTATGTAATTCGAAATTTGAATTCTTATCTTTCGCAGACATTACTTTTTTCTTCTTCATTTACATCAAGTTGCTGTGAATTTCTTCTTGTTTATCATCTTCAATTAGGTAATTCATCTTATTTTCTTCTTTTTCCATCGAATTTTCTCATTTTCTTCTGTTTTCAAGCTGTGATTCTGTGATTGTTAGTTTTTTTTAGTTCGAATGCTTGTAAACTATAACTCTATGACTCGTCTTGTTTTTTAAGAGCTAAATTTTTACTCGTTATATAAATTTATGAAGATCTTCATCATCATTTTCGAAATCATAAGTATTTAACTGCTTTTATGACTTATTCAGCTCTTATATTACCTCATTTATAATCATTGATCTGTATATAATTGTGTATTGTGCAGTTTAGTTAATAATTATGTATGTAGTGATAATACTTCAGTTTTTTAGTGAAACAAGTTCCTATAATGCATTATACTCAAAAACATGGACCTATATTGCAATTTCTTCCTTATATAAGTTTGAATTGTGTAATTTAGTCCATACACATGCATTATATTACAGATTTTGCATGAAACAATGTCTTATAATTCAATAACTTAAACTATAGGGACTTATACTGCAAATTTTTCATTATATAAGTGTGTATTAGTTTAGAAAAATGAATATTGTGCTACATGTTGCATATTTTGCTTAAATTAAGGTCTTATAATGCTATATACACAAACAATAAGGACCTGTTGTTCAATTTATGCATTATACAGGGCTATTTGTTTTGGTGGGAATTTTCCCACCAAACAATCTGTCTTTTTTTTTTTTCACTGTATTCACTTTTTTTCTCTAGTCTTATTCCTTAGACTGTTGTTTAATTTCAAATATATTGTGTTTTTATTAGCTTTGATGTGTAATTTGTTCTTGTTTCGTGTTTTTTTTGCAAATTTTTATTTTTCTTTTCTGCAGATTGTTTTGTGGGAATTTTCCCACCAAACAATCTGTCTATGTTTTTTCCAACTTTTTAGTTTTGTTTGTATTCTTATGGCTTATCTTGTTGTTTCATTTCATTTGAATTGTATTTTTATTATCTGTGATGTATAATTTGTTTCTGTTCCGTGTTTTTTTTTTTTGCAGGTTTCAATGTCTTCTTCTGTGTTAGTAGAGTTCAAATTGGGGGACGAGAATGCTTTTTATCCTTTTCAGTTATTACATTCCTTTGCTGATATCAAGTCCTACGTTAGTGAAAGGTGGCCTTCTCTTTGTCATCCACTTGTGAAGTACAATTATTCATATGGTTCGCGAAGTAGCAAACTTGTTTCGGAAGCCGATTTTGCAGCCATTACTTGGTTGGTTGAGCATTCTAGCACAGGTGACTTACAAATTAATGTTATCGATGGTAGTGTTTCATTTAGTACATCATCTTGTCATAGCGGATCATCAAGTTCAACAAGTTCTTCCATTGTTTCGGATACTTCAGTTTCGGTTCAATCTCCCGTGAGTGTTATTCGTCCAGGAGACGATTCTTTAGATTCGCTTCATAAACCTAAAATACTTCGAAGCCATAACTGGGACAAACTATTAAAGTCAGTAGGCGAGTTTTACCGTGATGGTGTGAAAGAATTCAGGATCTGTCTAGAAAAGTACGCTTGCGAATCAGGATACTTTTTCGATTTTGGTCACAACAATGCTTCGAAAGTCAGCGTTTATTGTAAAAAAAAGGTATCGAAAGGGTGTCTATGGTATGTATATGCTTCAATCGAGAAAGGTAACGATCGTCTCTACGTGAAATCTTTCACAAACACACACACATGCGGTGAACCAGACAAGTCAAAGAAAACCGGTGTTTTATCTTCTGACGTGGTTTGCGATGTTATTCTCGATGAAGTCCGAGCAAGACCTTCTATTACTCCGAATGACATAATTCTTCATCTGAAACACCATTACGGATACAACATATCATATAAAATCGCAGGAACAGCTTTACGTAAAGCCCGAGACGAATTTTTCGGTGATTCGGCTCTTTCATACAATCTTATCAAGGCATATTTTGAAAAAGTAAAAGCCGCAGATCCTTCTTCACATTTCTTTTTACAAGTCGATCCCGTTACACGTTCATTCGAGAGTGTTCACTTTGCTTTCGGTGCTTGTATTGCCGGTTTCCGTGCCTGCCGCCCACTTCTATTCATCGACGCTACTTTTCTCAAGTCAAAGTTCAAGGGGACCCTTCTGACAGCCATTGCAAAAGACGCAAACAGGGGTAATTCATTTACTTTTCCCTATTTTTTGCAGTTTGTATTTGGTGGGATCATTCCCACCAAACAAACTGCCTATAAAAGTTTTGTTTTTTTTTTCATTCATTTTGCTTTTTTTTTTTAGCTTATTAAACTAAACATCATATTGTAGTTTAAAAATGGAAAGTGTTTTAAAAAACAAAGGTTTCAAAAAGTAAAACTTTCTAAAAATATGTTAAGTGACTTTGGTGGGATTTTTCCCACCAAACATGTAGTTGTTTTTCCTGACTTTTTTCCCCATGCAATCATTTTTTATTTTTTTGTTTGTTTTTGTTTTTTTCTTTATGTTTATATTTTTACTAACAACAATTACCTATTTCAGGTCTTTTCCCAGTAGCTTTTTCTATCACAGACTCGGAAACTGCAAACAGTTGGACTTCTTTCCTGAAATTTCTTGCTCCTCTCGTGTCTGACCGTGTGTTGACTTTTGTTTCGGACCGTCATCACGGTATTCCTATAGCGTTGAAGTGTGCCTTTCCCGACGCGTTTCACGGTTTTTGTATGTTCCATCTGAAACAGAACCTGAAGAAGAAATTCCGTGGTTCTGCCGGTACTTTCAAAGTCTTGTCCGTTTTACTCGATAACTGTGCCAAGGCCGTTAACGAAGAGGAGTACGAGCGTTGTCTCGAGGTGTTCTTGCTCACAGGCACCGAGAGAGCTTCGGAGTTCATGGCTAATTTGCCCAGGGAACAATACGCAGACGCGTTTTTTCTCGGAAAGAGATACGGGGAAATGACTTCAAACGCGGCCGAGTCGTTCAACAGTCAAATAAAGAAGTTCCGTGATTTACCGATAACCGAGCTAATAGACATCATCCGTAATCTCTTGATGGTTCAGATGCACGATCGATTAATCGAAGCAAAATCATACGATAGATTTCTTGCAAAAGATCCTGATTTGAGGTACTGGATCAACTACGATAGAAGCCGTCCTTGGTCAGTTAAACCCTCAAGCGATCACGTTTTTCAAGTCATGTCAGATCCAGTTATGACGGTCGATATAATCAATTACACCTGTTCATGTTTTCATTGGCAAATCGATGGTTTTCCTTGTCCACACGCACTTGCAGCCCTTCATCAATTTCGACCTTTAGATCATTATAAATTCGTGGATCCTTACTTTTCTACTTTAAAGTACATTGAAACCTATTCTCAAAGCATTCCGGCAATATCTACTTCTCTCGATCCCGCACCACCTGTCGATGATTTGGCAATCCAGCCCCCTTCAGTTAAGCGTCTTCCCGGGAGGCCGAAAAAGAATCGTTACTCTTCTGATGTTGTGTTTACTCGGTCTAAGAGGCTTTGTGGTCGTTGCAACGAGTATACTTATCACAACAAATCCACATGCGATGCACTTATTTGATCTTGTTATTCACATATCATTTATCACAAGCAAATATCTTATTTTACTATTCCTTTTTTATTTATCTGTTTTTTCTATAACAGTAACATTTTTTTTAATAAGCTTTGATTTTTCTCAAAGTATTGTATTTGTGGTAGGTTAATGTTTCCACTTTAAATAAGATTTTTGATGGATGAATTTGTATTAGTTTTGTATTCTTTGAGGGAGTTACACATTGTTTTTAGTTGGGTTTTTTGTATGTTGTTATTTGGTGGGAATTTTCCCACCAAACACTCTGGTTCTTCTAATAATACATATTTTTTCTTTCTTTGAGATTTTTTTTGATGTTGGAGTGTTTTGCCTTGTTTCTTTTTGTCCATTACATTAAAGATTGTAATGTTATTATGATTTCTAGTTTTTCATTATCATCCGGGGTAGTTGTTTTTGTCTTTTTCATTTGGGTTGATTTTGCCCACCAATTCAACTTAAACAACAACTTTAACTTTTAATATATTTAGATGATTTCATACAATGATCCCCATAATAAGTATATTGATTGTAAAGTTCATAATAAAAAACTCTTCGAGCACAATGGTCACAAAGACCATGCATAAGCTATACACTTGCCTATTGATCTTGGTTCGAATCACACCAACTACAAAAAAAAAAAAAAAAAAAAAAAAAAATTGTTTCTCTCTTTTGGTGGGATCTTTTTTCTCTCTAAAGTAAGTAGTATAGTAGTAGTTTTTTTTTGTTTCTATTTCATAGTAGAGTCATTTTGGATTCCTATTCATTGACTCGGTTTTAACCTCTATAATTAGTTTGTTTCATCAAATCCTTGGCTAGTAATTTAATTTCATTTTTGATTAACTAACTAGTATGATACTAGTTTAGTTTGTTCATTCAACTACATTCAACTACCTTTAACTTAAACAACAACTTTAACTTTTTTAATATATTGATATGATTTCATACAATGATCCCCATAATAAGTATATTGATTGTAAAGTTCATAAACGGAAGCTCATTGAGCACAATGGTCAAAAAGACCATGCATAAGCTATACACTTGACTATTGATCTTGGTTCGAATCACACCAACTACAAAAAAAAAAAAAAAAAAAAAAAAATTTGTTTCTCTCTTTTGGTGGGATCTTTTTTCTCCCTAAAGTAAGTAGTATAGTAGTAGTTTTTTTTTGTTTCTATTTCATAGTAGAGTCATTTTGGATTCCTATTCATTGACTCGGTTTTAACCTCTATAATTAGTTTGTTTCATCAAATCCTTGGCTAGTAATTTAATTTCATTTTTGATTAACTAACTAGTATGATACTAGTTTAGTTTGTTCATTCAACTACATTCAACTACCTTTAACTTAAACAACAACTTTAACTTTTTTAATATATTGATATGATTTCATACAATGATCCCCATAATAAGTATATTGATTGTAAAGTTCATAAACGGAAGCTCATTGAGCACAATGGTCAAAAAGACCATGCATAAGCTATACACTTGCCTATTGATCTTGGTTCGAATCACACCAACTACAAAAAAAAAAAAAAAAAAAAAAAAAATGTGTTTCTCTCTTTTGGTGGGATCTTTTTTCTCCCTAAAGTAAGTAGTATAGTAGTAGTTTTTTTTTGTTTCTATTTCATAGTAGAGTCATTTTGGATTCCTATTCATTGACTCGGTTTTAACCTCTATAATTAGTTTGTTTCATCAAATCCTTGGCTAGTAATTTAATTTCATTTTTGATTAACTAACTAGTATGATACTAGTTTAGTTTGTTCATTCAACTACATTCAACTACCTTTAACTTAAACAACAACTTTAACTTTTTTAATATATTGATATGATTTCATACAATGATCCCCATAATAAGTATATTGATTGTAAAGTTCATAAACGGAAGCTCATTGAGCACAATGGTCAAAAAGACCATGCATAAGCTATACACTTGCCTATTGATCTTGGTTCGAATCACACCAACTAAAAAAAAAAAAAAAAAAAAAAAAAATTTGTTTCTCTATTTGATTTTTTTTTTCTTAGTGTTGTTTTTGTACATTTTTTGCTCTAAAAATTAAACATCCTATTCTTATCATTAAATTTTAGTTTTGTTATGACAATTCCCTTTTGTTTTTTCATCTTTTTTTGTGGTTTTTTGTATGTGGTTATTTTGTGGGATTTTTCCCACCAAACTGAACATCCCACCAAATTCATTATCCTACCAAACTAAGTATCCCACCAAATTTAACATCACCCTAACTGTTTATTTTCGTGGGAATTTTTGTATGCTGCTATTTTGATAGATTCTATATATCAACTACTAACAACTACCATCACATTTGAAATACACAACATTTAACTGAAATAGACAATTAAAATAACATCTTAAACAACTTAATATAAAGTAGTGCAATTTACCATCAATAACAACTTCATTCAAAAATAACAATAAACATAAAACTGAAATCATAAAAAGTAGTGATATAATATTTATTTTTCATTTTCTTCTCCTTCTTCATTTTCTTCTTCTTCTTCTTCTTCTTCTTCTGCTCTTTTTTCTCCTACTTCATTCTTTTCTTCTTCTTCTGCTTCTGCTCTTTTTTCTTCTTCTTCAGTTTTTCCTTCTTCTGGTTCTGCTCTTTTTTCTCCTTCTTCTTCTGTTCTTTTTTCTACTTCTTCACTTTTCCCTTCTTCTTCTTCTTCTGTTTCTTCTAATTTTTCTCCTTCATTTATTTCTTCTTCTTCAGCCCTTTTTTCTCCTTCTCCTTCTGCGCTTTTTTCTCCTTCTGATCCAGCTTGTTCTACTACTGTTTCTTCGTTTTTTTCTCCTTCTTTTTCTGCCCTTGTCTCTCCTTCTCTTTCTGCGTTTTTTTCTCCTTCTGTTTCTGCTTGTTCTACTACTCTTTCTTCATTTTTTTCTTCTTCTGTTGTTTTTCCTTCATCTTCTTTTTCTTCTTTTTCTTCTTTTTCTTCTTTTTCTTCTTCTTCACTATCTGAAAATTCTATTACTGTGTCATCTCTCAAATCCGGTCTTTCCATTAGTCTAATTCTCAAACTTCTCCTTGGACATTCTGGTGTGAAACTGCATAAAGAAATCAAATATTATTATATATTATATTATTGAAAATCCATTTCATATTTTTTTACATTCTGTTTAATCTTGGCCTTTGGATTCTGAGTAGATTAACTTTTGGCTTTTCCCTTTTTGCCCTTTTTCTTTTTTGTCCTGATGTTGATGGTTCAATAGTTGCTGGAGCGCTACTACTCGTTCCTTCATCTCGTTGAACCTGTAAATATACATTTTAAATATATAAGCTACAACTTCTAGTTTTAAATCAGATTTTTTGTACCTTAGGTATCGTATATTCGTCTGTCCATAATGTTCTTGAAATGTATCTTTTAACATCTTGTGCAGCATTTGTAGTGTATGATCTGTATACTGGATGGTTCTTAAATAAGTCGTTTGTATATAGTAAAATATACGCCCCTGAATCTGCTAATCTTGTACTACCATGGTTTACATGCACATCAATCAATGGCACTTGCTCAATATTGTTTTTTTTTTCATTTTTTTGTTCAATTCTGATCTTGTTTGTCAAATACTCGTACATTTTTTTCGCATTTTCTCTTGCTTTCCCACCTGCCATTTTATCCGTTTCATCTGGCATTGAGTTAAAATGTACAAATTCATTCTGATCTCTGTCCAACACAAGTAGGGTCCACAAAGTTCCATTCCCATGTTTTGTTTCGATATGAATTATTGTGTATTTTTTTTCTGTATAGCACTTTATGAAAGGATCTCCTACTTTCTTTGCTAGCTCATCCCACTTAAATTGATTCCTCAATTCCTGTATATTCAAATAACAATTTGTCAATTTATTTTTCCAAACAGTTTAATTCAAATAACATTTTTTTTTTTTCTGGTTTGTTTTTGTGGGAATTTTCCCACCAAACAGAAACTGTTTTGTTTTTGTGGGAATTTTCCCACCAAACACAAACTGTCTTTTTTTTCTTCTTACCATAGCATTTGTGGGCAAGCTTTCTAACATTTGTTCTTTCCTGTCCCTCTTCCATATCTTTAGCACTGCTTCAATCAACTACAATTTTTACAAAACAAATATTAATAATCTTACATTTTTTGTGTTAACTTTGTGTATTTATAATTTTTTTTTTTTTAAAAAAAAACTTACGCTATGTGTTAATCTTCCATCTCTTGCTACTTCCATTACTTCTTCTACATAAACACAATTGTTTTCCTCATCTTCCCAAATTTTTGTTTGTCTTGGTTTTCCTTTTCCATAAACACATAACATATAATAGTCATCATAATCACATACTTTGTGTTTTGGAATTATAAATTTCACCCCCTCAACCT
This sequence comes from Nemophila menziesii, assembly GCA_029959085.1. NCBI lineage: Eukaryota > Viridiplantae > Streptophyta > Magnoliopsida > Boraginales > Hydrophyllaceae > Nemophila > Nemophila menziesii. Next base: position 7,227,117 of record JARWIR010000014.1, read on the forward strand.
CTACCCAATCTTCTTCTTCGTTTAGTTTCGGGTCTGTGACATAATCATCCGATATTTTCTTTTTCCTACCTACTCTATCATCTTGTTTTATTTTTTTCACCATTGAGTTTGGTGATTTCAGTAGTGATGATCTTCTGCTTTGAACTTCTGTTGTATCTTTCTCTGTTTCAGATTCACTGGTTGTCCAACTTACTTCAAGTTCATAGTCATCATCTTCTTGTTTAGTTCCTTCATCAACCATTTCTTCATCTTCTTCAACCATCTGGCTTTCCATCATTTTTTGATTTTCTTTTTCAACTTTCTCATATTCCATCATTTCTTCAGTTTTTTCTTCACCCATATCAGGTTCCATAATTGTTTCATTTTCATTTACCCAGCTCTCTTGTCTATTTTCCTCCATCATCTCTGTTTCTTTAAGTTTTTCCATCTCAACCTCTAAATCCATCATATCTTCATCTTCTTCAAACTGACTTTCCTCAATCTCCATCTGTTTTCTACCTTCCTCAATTTCCATCTGCTCTTTTCCCTTCTCTTTATCTAGCTTGAAGCTTACTCTTCGGTTACGCGTTTCCTTTAATTTTTCTAATTCTTTTTTAACTCTGTCCATCTCTAAATTCAGTTCATTTTCTCGATTAGCTTGTAATTTCCTCATTTCTTCCATCTTTTTTTTCATTTTTTTATTCTCTTCTTTCAGTTTCTTGTTTTCCACCTGAAGTACTTCAAGTGTTTTTTTCACTTGCGTATTATCTTTTTTTAGTTGTTTGTTTTCACATTCAACTTCTTCAAGTTTTTTCTTCATTTCAATCTCTTTGTCCCCTTCTTTTTCCTGTGTGCTATCATCTAGTCCTAAGTCAAATGCTAGTTCCGGGTCATAACCTGCCTGCACTTTGGAACTTTCTCCTTTTTCGGTGACACTTCCTTGGAAATTATTTCCATATTTGATTGTCTCGTTTATAGTTTTATTAATCATATCATTTTGACTCGTTTTTATTTGCGCGAGAATTTCTGCTAGCGTCATTTCTTCTCCTGTATGCCACGAAAACCCGTAAATTTCATCATACTCTTTTTGTCTTCTTGCTTCCTCTTCTGTCAATTCGATTTCAGCATCTTCTGCCGCTTCTTCTTCATCTTCTTCTGCTTCTTCTTCATCTTCTTCATTTTCTTCTTCATTTTCTTCTTCTTCTTCTTCATCTCCCTCACTTTCTGTTTCTCTTTCTCTTTCTTCTCCATCTTCAGTTTCTTCTTGATCTTCCTCTTCACTTTCTTCATCATCTTCATTTTCAAGGTAAGCTTTTATTTTCTTTTCTTCATATTGTTTGATCACAAGTTCCTTCTGATTCACCTGCATTTGTATATCGAAAATTGTTAAAAATAATTCAAGTTTCATTTTCTACTTGAGTTTCTATTATTGATTTTTTTTACCTTTTCATTTTTGATCTTGTCTAAAAATTTCTTTTTGAAGCATCCTTTCTTGTATGTCTTTAGCCATCTGAGTATCCTCGGGTATGCTTTGTTTTCAGAAGGCTTCCACATTTGTATATGCTCGAAGAAGAATGGCTGCAAAGTGAATCATAATCAGTCAAAAATCAGTCAAAAATAATTCATTAAAAAATATATCAGTTGAGAATAATTACCAGTAGTATACAGAATGGTGCACTTATGTGTCCTTTTGTGTTTTCATCAATCCCTTCCATTAACTTACGTTCCATTGTTGAGGCCCAATCGTAAGCCTTAATTCTTTGTAAATCCGCAGATATTCCTAGAACCCACCAGTCTATCCTTCCTGCAGCTGCTGGGAAGAAGCAAGTGTGTAGACTAATCATACACATCAATCTGGCGAACTGTTCGAGATCTTCTTCTCTTGGTTTCTTTTTTTTTAATACCTCGTTGATCAAATCTTTTACTGTTTTATTTGAAGGTTGTTTCTCTTCATCAAGAAACATCTTTTTGTACCAAGCCTCTCCTTGTACTTGGCTTTTTGTAAATTTTTTCAGTGGCTCATTTCCACTTTCAACTCCTAAGATTAATCTCACATCTTTTGATGTAAGTTTTACGCTTTTCCCTCGAAACACAAAAGCCTTCTTGCCTTTGTCATAACAGTCCTCAATTAATTTCAATGCTTTTGGTTTCCCCTTCATACCTTTTAATCTACCATTTTGTGCAATTTTGTAGATTTCTTTGATTAAAAGGTAGAAAGGGAGTTTCTTGCACGCTTTTACGTGCTCTGCTGTCACTGTTGGTAGCTTAAGAATCTGGAACATCCCGTCTAGTGCGGATCTGTACCTTTTACTCATGGTACCTGTTATTAAAGTTACACAATATATTATACACTGAATCCCACTAAATATGTATTATAAATTAACATATGAAACTGAATAATACATATGAAACTGAATAATGCATATGAAACTGAATAATATATGCAAGTGAATAATATATGAAAGTAAGTTATATGCAAGTATATGTTGTTGTTTATTCTGTTTTGTGTTTGATATCCCACCAAATTTCACTAACTTTTTTTACAATCCCATCATGTTTCCCTGTTGTTTTTATATGTTTCTTTTGGTGGGATAATTCCCACCAAATATATATGAATAAAGTCAAGTGGCATTTGACTTTTTTTGTTCAGAATTCCCTCCCAAAAAATTTCATTTGAATTATCTTTCTTAGTGTTTGTTTTTTGGTGGGATTTTTCCCACCAAATAACTACAGCTTAATCTCATATGCATTAATCACTTAATCTAGTACAGATATCATCAGATTTAAACTTCAAATACTTAATCAATCATCATCATCTACAGATTAAGTGATATTTCCAATTACAGTACACATCTAAACTCAGTCTAACAGTTTAATTGTTATTCCTATAATTTCAGTTTAATCTAAACTTAAACAATAATCACAGTTTATTCCAAACTAAGCAATTAATCATTAATTACAGTTCATTCACAGTCAAACTACAACTATATCTGCTATGAACTGTAAATTACATTTTTAACTGTAAATTCCAGATAAATTTCACTATTTCATCTTCTATGAACATAATCATAACACTGTTCATCTGTTATAACATCTTATTTTGCTCAATGATCACTAATAAGTCCATCGTCATTCAATTTACACTAATCTTTCACTTTATTTAACAATTTTTGTTCTATACACATAAATAATCATATGAATTCATGTTATTCGCAATTACACACATATATTCACACTTATATTCGTTTAGATTCACATATTCATCCGTATTTGTTGATTTTTTTTCAATTTTCGAACCCTAGTTCATATATTCATCTCGGAAATGCATGTGTTCTTATCTAATTATCAAATGCTACTCTATATACGCAAATAATCTGAAAATAAACATAACACCATTCTCAATCACTGTGTTACCTTTTTTTGTTTTTTTTTGTTTTTTTTTTGTTGATTTTTGTTGATTTTTGTTAGCTTTTTACGGTTGAATTTCCTTTTATTTGTTTGTGTTTGCTAAATCTTCGTGATTCGTTGAGATTCGGCTTCGATTCTGTGTTGATTCTACGCTTTTTTTGGTTTATTTTTCGCTGATCTTCTCCGCTCTTTTCTCAAGTGTGTGTTTGTGCGTGTTTTTTTACTGTGTGTATTTGTGTGTTTGTATGTGTTTTGTGTTTTTTGTTATCAGACGTTCCGTGTGTATATTGTTTAGTTTTTTTTTTTTTTAATTGGAAAAGGTTAGTTTTGTCTTTTGGTTGCTTGTTTTTGGTGTGTGACTTTTATAGTCAATATACTTACCTCCTATGGTGTATATGGTAAATAGCTCTAAATAATATCAGACACAAAGATATGTTCTTTTACAGTTTCTATAAATCATGTAGTATAAAATTTAATAAATTTCACAACCTATACTCGGAACAAAAACACATTGCATGATATTATTTTTTGAAAATCAAAACCAAGTTAATAGGTGACTCTTATTTTCTATTTAGCTTAAAGAAATATCTAAGCTTTAAAATTATAGAATAAAACATCAAGTATGCAAATAACTTCTATTGACATAATATCTACAAAATTAAAGGAACAATTCAACAAGTACGTTAAAAATGTTATTAATAAAAAAATTGTTAATTTTGTTTAGTATATCTAATTTAAATAAATCATTAGGAATGTGATAGAACAAATAGAAAGGGGAAGGAAAAGGTCAAACCCCCTGTTAAATCAAAATCCAAGAGAAAGAGTTCGCAAATGGTACACTATATTATTTGTTTTTTTTACCATATTAGAATTTCAACTACCTTCATGTACAAAATTAACTTTAAATTCATCACAAAACATAGGATCCATGAAATATTGAGTTATCTAGAGCTGTATTAGCACAACGTATATGGAGAGAGCGATAATGGTTAGCTCATAATTCTCAAGTCAGTAAAGAGCCAAAATTACCCTCACTGAATTCTCGGCGTCGATTAAATCGACAATTACATAGAGCACATGAGATTTTATGTGAACGATTGAATATTCCCAACTCACAAAATTCAGTTCAAAACATAACAATACAAGCTCATATTCAACCACAACTTCATTGCTTAAGTAATTATGTGGATGGAAATTTCAATCAATCATGACCAAGAGGTTCGGTTGTTATCTAATCATATTTACGTTGGAAAAAATATAGGTCGCGTCAAATTTTAAATCGTAGGGACTCTCCCAGTGATACTCTCCTACAAACAACTCATCCTCAAAGTAACCATGTGCTTGATAGAACTCCAATCATACCAAACCATATTGACCTATCAAATACACATTCCATGGTTGAAACACAACATATCGTGGAAACCTCTCTTTCTGAACAAATTATTGAAACCCCAACATATTCGTATCATGAAAACGAATAAGATAGTGGTGGAGAATATAATAGTGGAGCTCATCCACAATATACCATCACAGAAGATATAAATGATGTACGTTATTCATTGGGTGAAATGAATGTAATATGCTCGTATTGTAAAGCTTTACATTGGAAGGCTGAAAGATTAAAAAAACCTCCTGTGTCGCAACCAAAAATTGGAAAATGTTGTTTGGAAGGCCAAATTAATCTACCCAATGTTATCACTCCTCCACCAGAAATTCAAGCTTTATACGATGGATCAACACCACAGTCTATATCTTTTCGTCGTTACACTCGAGGGTATAATGCAGCTAACTCTTTTACAAGTTTGGGTGTCAAAAAGGATGAAAGGGTTATAGGCGGAAGAGGTCGTCGGTATTCACAATTCATGGAGAATTACGACATCGAACTGGTTCACTGGAACCACAAGAAGGTCGAGATCCTACATACGCTCCATTATATATTTACGATACTGATTGTGCCTTAGGATTTCGTAATAAACGAAATCCTCATCTAAGGAGTGATGTCTTGAGAACTATCCAAAATTATATGATGGAGCATAACATATTCACTCATATATATCGCCAGGCTTCGGCATTCTTAAAACGACCTGAAGTGGCCTCTAACAATATTCTGGTGCACTTACATTATTATGCGGTGAAGGATCGTCGACGATACAATCTTCCGACTTCAGATGAGGTGGCTGTAATCATTCTGGGGGATGAAACTGAGACGAGTGTGGTGGTCTTTTGTGTGTTCTAAAATAAATGCAAAAGTAATTGAACCACAACCGCAAGTGTACGGTTGTCCCAAGTAGTAATAATGATTCTAGGATCGTTCGCAGGGACGGTTGGTTAACTACAATGCTTATCAAATAATGATTGGTTGGACTTATGAAAGCAATTAAAAGATATAATGATTGATTGGTTGTTTTGTATCAATCCTAAGAATGAAAAGACTAAAGAGATAATGCAAGTAAATGCTAAGACGCAAATAAATGAAGGTAAGACGCAAATATGGGAAGGCAGTACTTGAAAAACGCAAGGGATCCTCCTAATTCTATTTCATCACATATGTTGTTTAAGGGTTAAATTGGTCAATTAACATTGGTCGGGATTCTAAATTCCTTGTACCCTCGTCAGGGTGGACTACAAGTCTATTCTAAAGTGTCACTAGTCCCGTCAGGGTAAATATGATCCAATTTCGAATGATTAAGTATTTTTACCACATTGGACCTAAAATTAACTAAGCTCGTCAGAGTCAAATAGTTTCTAGTTTAGACTGAGTAACTAAGTCCGTACCTAAACCCTCCGTCAGGATGATCCACACGCCACATATGTGGAATAGCCTAGATACTAACACCTGTTCTTAGTTCATGACTCCAAAAACAGTGAATAATCTCAAATTACCGAAAAATGTAAAAGACCCAATTTAATTTAATTTATTAAAAACCCAAATTCATTCATATGAAATTCAATAGAATAGGGATTCACCCATTATACATTCTCAAGTACTTAAAAGAAATTAGCTCATACTAATTAAAAAGAACATTAAATTAAAAGAAATGGAATTCATATTGTTTTACAGAATTAAAAATAAGAAAGTCCTAATTTCCGAAATTGGATTTGGCTGAGAATGGAGATATAGACTCTCTCCAGCTCTACAGCTTTCTTCTTCTTCCTTCTGCTTCTTCTCTCTTGATGTTTTATTTTGTAAAAAGTGAATTGTGTGAAAAATAGAAGTCAAGAGCTCCTTTTATAAGCTCAAATTCGGATTAGGCCTTGGACCTAAAATTAAATCACTAATTAAAAGCCGAAGTCTATTTTCTAAACCCAAAATCCCGTAACTGCTGCACCATCTCTACTAAAACAGCTCTAGCCGATTCGTTATAACTCCGATTGACCTAAAATCACTTTCTAAATCTTCGTAACTCGATAAGGAACGTTTTATCTTCAAAGGTCAGGGGCTAAATAAACTCGTAAATGCCTCGAAATCAGCAATCTTTGGCCTGTTTTCCAGATTTGCAGCTCCAAAATATGATTCTTTCAGGATTTGTCTTCACGCTTTGACTCCATATCACGATATTTGACTCTCTTCTCGGATTCCTTTCCTAGCTAATATTCAAAACCTACAAACTTTTCACTAAAATACACAAGATTACGCGCAAAAGTTTAATAAATCAAAAATACGAGAAATAAAATAGGAATTCCGGATTATTGCATTTTAAACTCAAAAGTTTATCAAATTTTCAATTAAACATAAAAAATGATGTCTCCCAAGGGTCGAAAATAAGAAAAATTAGGGAGACATCAAGACCCCCAACTCAAACCTTTGTCGTCCCGACAAAGTAAATAAAATAAAACAAAGGGGTAGAATAAACGTAAGAATAAGTAGAAGCTAGCAAATACACCTAAAGCAATTCTCAAGATAAATCTCATATAGAAAACTCTAGAAATTAAGATACACATACATCTATAATGCAAAATCAAACATAAATAATCTCAATCATAAAATTAAAGTCGCAATGCTTGAAGGTTACACTTGTACTCATCTCTGCATGATGGCTATAGGGTGGTCATCAATCCTAACTCGCTTTGAACGCTCCACCTAGTATATTCCCTATCAACAGAATCGTAAATTCACTATGCACTTAGGAATCACGAGGTCTTTATGGTTTTAATAATGGCTTAAGGACGGTGTGGATGTATATTTGGTAAATTTGAAGTGAGCTTTTGGCTCTCTCCTCACTTACCATCAACAATGTCTTCGAGCTTGAGTTACGCTCAAAAAATGTTCTCACTCACCCATTTATGCAACAATTTAGCGTCCCCTGTCTACCCACTACAAATAAGATGATTTTCAGAAAAATTCCACTTTGCCGGATGTTTATTCTTTCATATTTTTCTTTTCTCTTTTTTTTGTACAGTTGCAAACCGGGTTCCCGGTTTCTACTGTGTTGGATTTTCGATTTTTTTTTCTTTCTTTTTCATTTTTTCTCATTCCTGGCAAAGGGTTACAAGTATATATCATCTGCAATTGTGCTACAATACAAGGCACATCAATCCCAACCCAATGAATTCCCCATAAGTGGACCCACCACCCCAAACTCAAGCTCGAGACATGTCTCAGGATTGTGATTCAAGTGCGGGTTATATGGTCATGCCTAATAATCTAAGGGATAATGGCTTATATCGTGGCTACAAAGAAAAGGCTAAAGGCTCAAAGTGGGCTAAGGCGGATAAAATTAATATAAGGGATAGAAAGCTAAAAAGGTCACAAATGGCTAACAAAGAACTGCCCCTATCATTTTTCTAAGTACATAGCTCGTCTTTAGTTCATATCTAGGTGGGTTCTCTACTAATTAGGATTTCACGTTCTACACACCAAACATATTCCTTAAGTACAAGTTTACTTCATTTGCATTGTTCATTAATATTTCCTATCAATTACCTATGTTTGCATGCAATTCTAAATGCGTTTTATATCAATCCCTAAAGTCCACTATTTACTATCATAGATTCATCAAAAGTATGCTTAAAGAGATATTTAAAATTTTCTACAGTCAAACGCAACTCCGAAAATTCTTTTATTGAAAGCGAATAAAACACATAACACATAAAAAAAATGGGATGAGACAACGAATCCCACCCCAAACTCAAAAGCGAGCCGTGTCCCCACGACTCGAAAAAGACTCAAAGCAATTAAACTAATCTACACTAAAAAGGAAGGATTAGAAAACGTATCTTAACCAGCGTGTGGCTGGATACCGGTGTTGCGTTCTGGACCTTTGTCTTGTGTGAGAACATTATAAACTGCGTTTTGAAGTGTGTTCACGCCAAGGATTAAATTGCGAATAAGGTCCAACTCTCTTGTAACGTTTCCTAAGGTAGCAATCATCTTCTCTTGATTCTCTTCCAACACCCTAATTTTTTATTCCAATTTAAGGACACTCTTTGCTTTCTTTGGTGGAGGAGCTCTAGGAGTCTTCGTAGCCCGTGTTCCTTCATCATGGATATTCTGAATTGTAGTCAATGCCATTCTCACTCCAACTGTCACACCATCATCCTCTGTGTTCCTACGCGGAATCTTTGCGTCTAGGCACAACTTAGTAATAGTACAAGGAAACTTGAGATTCTGTTGTTTCATCGGAGCTCTCGCGAATTCCATGATGGTGTCATAAATAATCTTAGCAACATTCATCTGTTTCTCCTCAATAATACACTTGATAAAAATTATATGCTCCTTCTTCAACTCGGATGTGTGTTTGATTCCAAAGAAAGTAGGTATTATGAAACGAGACCAAACCTTCACGCTAGGTGTTAGATTACTGCTGTAAAACTGTCCAGGATATCTTTCTCCTTTAGGAATTGGGCTTGCCCCATTAATAAGCACCGTACCCCAAAGGGATTCATAATCAAAAGAAGGGTCATGAAGGGTTTCTTGGAACAAACATAAGCCAGTAAAGTTGGGTAATTTCAAAGATTTCCGAATAAGTTCAATAGAGAAAGGAACTACCTTTTTGCGAATTTCAATTGCCTCACGGGAAAGGGCTAAACCTTCATAAAATTCTCGCACAAAAGTAGGAATAAACTCAAGCTTCCTTTCTCTTAATTCTCTCCAACCAAACTTATCACAAATAGCAGCATATACTCTATGAGCACTACTCATAATATTCTTAGGAAAGTCCATCTCTTCACCAAACTTCAAAAATTCAATTCTTTCACGAACCTGTTCATTCCAAGAAGTATAAACCCTCTTAGGCTTTTCGGCCCACATCTTTCTTCGCGGGGGTTTCTGTTGAACTGGTACTTCTGGAACTTCTTGTTCAGTTTCATCCTCAAGTTCTTTCTCAATCTCATCTTCATGTTCATCCTCAGTTTCTGGTTCGTCAATTAATCTTCTCCTCTTACCTGTGATTTCTTTCTTCCTGGGAGCAAGCTTAACCTCTTCAGTATTTCGTTTGGGACGCAAATCAGGAATCTCAATAGCTTGTTCTTAAGTACCACCAATGGTGGTCTTCTTTCTAGGAGCAGTTCTTCGGAAATCACCGGTTCTGTTAGTCATCTCTTTCCACCCCAAACTCAAAACTTCAAATAGTGAGAAACTAGAGAAAAGTTTAGAAATTTGATGTTTTGAGGCTTATGAATTGAAGATTAAGGTGGAATATGAAGTGGGTAATGGTAAATTTGTGTAGGAGAAGGAAGAATTGGGTTTAATTTAAGGATTGGGTGAAGAACAATTTTGATGCAAAACTAAGGATTTGATGTTATTTTGGAGAAGAGGTGAGTTGATTTTGTGTTTTTGTGATGAAAGAGGTCAGGATTTGATGAAATATATAGGTGTTAATGATGATTTTCGGAGGTGGGGAGGTTGTGGGTGCGTTTTAGGTAAAAACTTGCAGAAGAGGCTAAGAGAACTAGGTTAAAAAGCACAAAACCGCCATCACAGCATGAAAACCGGGTTCCCGATTTTTGAAATCCAGGTACCCGGTTCCGCGTCGCTGTGTCGGCGCGGAAAATTACTTAATTAAATTTTTTTCTTTTTTTTCTTTATTTTTTTACCTCAAAACGCCAATAATGGCTGGACCCCAAAACGCTTGGTCAGAGAGCACTCCTTCGAATCCGGGTTCCCGGTTTGTGCAAATCTGGGTACTCGGTTTGCAACGCTGATCTGGGTTGACACGCAGGTGGTGACGCAGCAAACGGCGGGACCCAGGACGCTGGGTCAGAAAGGTCGAGACTTACAGCACCAAAACCGGGTTCCCTGTTTTGCGAAATCCGGTTACCCAGTTTTCGTCAAGGTCGAGGATGAAGACGCAGCCAATGGCTGCCTTCCAAGACGCTGGGTCAGAAACTCCAAAAATCACAGCTCTCGAAACCGGGTTCCCGGATTTGAAAATCCAGGTAACCGGTTCGTGACGCTATGTCGTGAACCAAGACGCCATGTGTTGCGTGTGTGGGTTTTTACCAGCTCCAAAACCGGGTTCCCGGTTTCTCCTGGACAACCAACCTATTTTTCCTCTATTTTCGCCTTTTCGACCCCAAACTCTTGACCTTTTTACCCCTAAAATCATCAAAAACAACTACCCTTCCTCATTTCTTAATAATAAACACTAAATTAAGAAAATCAAACTATTTTACACTACGAAAATTTAAAAACTCAAACTAATATACAAATAATTGGCTTTTGTTTAACGTCGTTAAGCTCGACGGGTTACCTCACGCTTCTAGGGAGTCTCGAGGAGATACATGACCTCCCCGGGATGTGGATCTTCCAAGCGGTTGGTATCTTCACCTCCATGGTATATCTTTAGGCGATGACCGTTTACCATGAAGGTACGGTTCTCGAGCGGATGTTCTATTTTTATCGCCCCATGAGGTGTAACTTTGGGCACGATGTATGGACCTGACCACTTAGACCTTAACTTACCCAGATAATTTCTGAACTTTGAATTATACTTCAATACCTTTTGTCCCACTTCAAAGTTCTTTACACGAATCCGATTGTCATGCCATTTCTTCGTGTTTTCTTTGTAAAGTTTAGCATTTTCATAGGCATTGAATCGGAATTCGACAAGTTCATTAAGCTTCATCATACGATTCTCTCCGGCTAAGGTAGGATCTAAGTTCAACTGCGCAATCGCCCAATAGGAACCCATTTCTAACTCAAGAGGTAAGTGACAAGCCTTACCATACACCATACGATATGGAGATGCACCAACTGGAGTCTTAAACGCAGTACGATAGGCCCACAACGCATCATCTAACTTCATTGACCAATCTTTTCCTAGTAGGACCAACGGTTTTCTCTAGGATTGACTTCACTTCACGATTCGATACTTCAGCTTGACCATTGGATTGTGGATGATATGCAGTAGATACACGGTGTCTTACTCCATACTTCTCTAGAACAGTCTTCAAATACTTATTAACGAAATGAGACCCTCCATCGCTAATAATCACTCTAGGTGTACCATGTCTAGTGAAAATATGTGACTTCAAGAACTTAATCACCACTCGTGAATCATTGGTTGGTAAAGCTACAGCTTCTACCTATTTAGACACGTAATCGACATCTAATAAGATGTAGAGGTTACCATTTGAAGGAACGAAAGGACCCATAAAGTCTATACCCCAAACATCGAATATTTCAACTTCTAACACATTATTACGTGGAATCTCATCCCTCTTGGATATGTTTCCGGTAGACTGGCATCTCGCACATTTCTTAACATATTCATAACAATCTTTCACAAGAGTAGGCCAGTAAAAACCTGATTGGAATACCTTAGCAGTAGTTCTATCTCCCTTGAAATGTCCTCCATAGAGTGAATCATGACATCCAGCTATAATGGCTTATGTTTCCTCCTTGACTACACATCTTCGTATCATTGGGGCAGCACAAACTTTGTAGAGGAAAGGATCCTCCTAAAAGAATTGTCTAGCACGATGAGCCAACCTTTTTCTATCTTGATAAGTGGATCCTTCGGGAAAAGAACCACTCACCGCTAAATTCGCAATATCTGCATACCAAGGAGCTTCATAATCACGAACAGCAAATAAACTCTCATCAGGAAACTCTTCTCTAACTGCTTCAGTACTACTATTCATATCTGAACCTTCAAGACGCGATAGATGATCTGCAACCTGATTCTCACAACCCTTTCTATCCTGAATCTCCAAATCGAATTCTTGAAGCAATAAAACCCATCTGATTAACCTCGGTTTCGCATCCTTCTTTTCCATAAGATATCTAATCACTGAACGATCTGTATAAACAATAACTTTTGCTCCAAGAAGATAAGAACTAAACTTATCAAATGAATACACAACTGCTAGCAACTCTTTATCTGCAATTGTATAATTAACTTAAGCACCATTAAAAGTTTTACTAGCATAGTAAATCGAATGAAAAATCTTATATTTTCTCTGTCCCAATACAGCTCCCATACATAAATCACTCGCATCACACATAACCTCAAATGGTAAACTCCAATCTTGAGGTAGTACTATAGGAGCAGAAATAAGCTTTTCTTTGAGTGTTTGAAAGGCCGCTAAACAAGCTTCATCAAAAAGGAATTTGGAATCCTTTTCAAGTAAGTTGCATAACGGTTTAGCAATCTTAGAAAAGTCTTTAATGAAACGCCTATAAAAGCCAGCATGGCCAAGAAAACTTCTTACCCCTTTAACAGAAGCAGGAGGGGGAAGAGTTTTAATTACCTCTATCTTTGCTCTATCAACCTCTAATCCAGCACTCAAAACCTTGTGACCCCGAACTATACCTTCGCGAACCATGAAATGACACTTCTCCCAGTTTAAGACCAAATCTGTTTCCTTGCATCTGATTAACACTTTCTCCAAGTTCTCTAAACATCTATCGAAATCATCACCAAACACGGAGAAATCGTCGATAAAAACATCAAGAAAATTATCGATCATATCCCAGAAGATGGCCATCATACATCTTTGAAAGGTGGCAGGTGCATTACACAACCCAAATGGCATTATGCGATATGCAAAAGTACCAAAAGGACATGTAAATGTTGTTTTATGTTGATCTTCTAGAGCCACGTAAATCTGATTATACCCAGAATAACCATCTAAGAAACAGTAATACTCTTGACCCGCCAATTTATCTAACATTTGATCAATGAAGGGCAGAGGGAAGTGATCTTTTCTGGTGGCCTTGTACAATATTCTGTAATCCATGCAAACTCTCCAACCAACTACCGTTCTTGAAGGAATCGCTTCATTTTTATCATTAAGAATTGTTGTCATTCCTCCTTTCTTCGGTACACACTGAACCGGGCTCACCCATTCACTACTCGAGATGGGATAAATAATCCCTGCATCTAAAAGCTTGATAACTTCCTTCTTCACTGCATCCTTCATAGCGGGTATTAATCTCCTTTGACCTTCAACTAAGCGTGCATTGTCATCTTCAAGTATAATTCTGTGTTGATAATAGGATAGACTAATGCCTTTGATGTCAGCAATTGTCCAACCTATTTCCTCTTTGTTGGCTCTTAGCACACGCAACAGTTTATCTTCTTGAGGACCTGTTAAATTTGCTGAAACAATAACAGGTAGAGTTTCATTAGTACCTAAATACGCATACCTCAAGTGTGTTTGTAATGGCTTTTCTTCCAATTCCGGAGGAGATTCAATTGAAGGCCTCATTTTAGGAATAATCTCCCCCGGTTCTCTCACAGGTTCATAGGCTAGACGCCTATACTTCGGATTCTCAGAATTAAGAGCTGCCACTGTTTCGGCAAGGTCTTCCATCATTTCCGGTAAGTCTAATGTCAAAGCGGCCTGCAAGATATCATCATAATTAAAACAATCAAATACCTCTTACGATGTCTGCTCAACTACATCCATTCGAAAGCAATCTTCTTGAGAATCTGGAAACTTCATAGCTCGGAACACATTAAATTTGACTTCCTCGTCTTGGATCCTCATCGTCAATTCGCCGTTTTCTACATCAATCAATGTACGCCCCGTGGCTAGGAATGGCCTTCCCAAAATAATGGGGACATTCCTATCTGCGTCGTATTCAAGTATAACGAAATCAACGGGAGATACTAACGTACCTGCCTTAACAAGGACATCTTCAATTCGGCCTTCTGGATGTGCAAGAGATCTGTCCGCCATTTGCAAGACCATAGAAGTGGGTCTTGCTTCTCCAATTTTCAGCTTATCAAAGATCGATTTGGGCATAAGATTGATGCTTGCACCCAAGTCGCATAGTGCTTTACCTTTCCATTCTTCTCCAATCGATATCGGAATTGTGAAACTCCCAGGATCAACTAACTTTGGAGGTAATTTACTTTGACAAATAGCACTACTTTCTTCAGGAAGACCAATCATCTTGTTATCACAGTATGGCCTTTTGTTAGTGAGGGCTCTCTCAAAAATTTCGTGTACTTAGGAATATCTCAGATAGCTTCCAACAACGGAATATTAACACTGAGGCCTCTCACTCTATTAAAGAACTTTTGATAATCGGCCACATCACCCTTTTTCTGAACTCGAGATGGAAACGGTGGAGGAGGGCGATTACTCATAACTTCATCTTTCTTCTTTGGAATCTCACTCGGCCTCTCTATTTCTTCAACCTCAACATCTTTTTCTTTCTCACCCACATCTTTTTTTTTCTCGGAACTTCGTTCTCTTTCATAACAGGAAAAGGAGGTGGAGGGAGGTTCTTACAACTTCTAAGAGTAACAGCTTTGCAATCTTCATGTTGTCTCGGATTTTCTGTGTCACTAGGGAGTTGCCCTTGTGGACGTTGATTAAGCTGTTTTGCGAATTGATCCATTTGGTTCTGTAGTAGTTTGATACTTGCGTCAGACGCTTGTTGATTCTGCATAGCTTGCGTCTGGAGGGCAATTAGGCTTTCAACGGTTTTCTGAAGGGTAACTACGCCTTCTTGTGGATGTGCAGGTAAGGCTTTTTGGTTCATGGTTTCATTGTAAGTGTCTTGAAGGGCTTGTCTTTGAACATAATTTCCTTGATTCTATCCTCCTTGATAATTATTGTGTGGTCTTGAATTGAAGTTGTTACCTTGGGGATGCGGCTGATACGCATATGTTGGATTGGCTGCCCCATTAGGATTTGAGTATTGAAACCCATGATGGTTTCTGTTAGGCTGATACCCATTACCACTCGAATTAAAGTTTCCTCTGTTGGAGACAAACATCACAGACTCTTGATTATTCAAACAGCTTTCCTCATCATGAGCATTCATACCACAACCCGAACACATATAAACTTCTTGTGCAGCTTGCATAGCTACCTTCTTACCCGAAAATCCTTCTTTTACAGCTAAAGTGAGCTGTTTTAATTGTTGCTCTATGGTGGTTTGAATCTTGTTCTCATGAGTAGCGAACTTTTCTTCGATATTAACTTTATTCACTCCTCTAACTGGGGTTCTAACTGAATTCCATCCAACTTCATTCTTTACCGCTCTCTCTAGGATGAGTCTCGCATGAGCCGGTTGAACTTGTAAAAACCTAGCACCACATAACAAATCTAAATCTTTCCTTGAAGTCCCATCAAGACCTTTGTAGAAAATTTTTAGCTGTTGTTGTTCTGAAAGGTCATGATCGGGAACTCTACGTAAGCACATCTGAAATCTTGTCCAGCTTTTACCAAAGTTTCATCATATTCTTGACGGAATTGAGTTAATTCAAGTTGATCATCTAATATCATGTTACTTGGGTAATACCTGTCAAAGAAAGCAGTTTCTAATTGATCCCAATTTGTTATCTTTGTAGGGTCTTGCGTATCGTGCCATTCACTCGCTCCATCAATAACAAAAAATCGAAACGCATCAAAATACACTTGTTCTTTTGAAACTCCTTGTGTGATGTAAGAATCACATATCTGCTTGAATTTCTGTACTGCTCGAAGGGGATCTTCTCCAGCTTTACCACGAATATTTCCAAAACTTTGGAATTGAGCTAACATACCCAAATCTAGACGAAACCTCAGAACATCTATATTTGGAGCACCCACCCCTAAAGCAGGAGCACGGAATGGAACTTCTTCAGGACCATTAACAAACCAGGGATCGATGATTTGAATTTGGACTGGAGGATTAGGATTGACAGGTGGAATCGGAGGATTAGGAATTCCAGGAGGTGCTATTGGTTGACCATTTTCGTCTAATTGAGCTCCTGGGTTCCCTTGGTTGTTAATATTGATATTATTCATTTTGTTTGCTAATTCCTCTACTTCTCTAGCTTCTTGTTCTTTTCTTCTCTTGTTAGCAAGTCTGATCAATGATTCTGGATTATTAAGGATCGGAGGTGTTGGCTCTAGATCCTTAAATAATCTCCTTCGCATACACCAAACCTAAAAACCTGAGAAAGATGAACAAACAAAAAAAGCGTCAAACTGAGAAAAACAAAAAACTATCACTAAAGGATAAGCAACGTGGTCACACGCTACCGTCCCCGGCAGCGGCGCCAAAAACTTGGTGGTCCTTTGTGTGTTCTAAAATAAATGTAAAAGTAATTGAACCACAACCGCAAGTGTACGGTTGTCCCAAGTAGTAATAATGATTCTAGGATCGTTCACAGAGACGGTTGGTTAACTACAATGCTTATTAAGTAATGATTGGTTGCACTTATGAAAGCAATTAAAAGATATACTGATTGATTCGTTGTTTTGTATTAATCCTAAGTATGAAAAGACTAAAGAGAAAATGCAAGTAAATACTAAGATGCAAATAAATGAAGGTAAGACGCAAATATGGGAAGGCAGTACTTGAGAAACACAAGGGATCCTCCTAATTCTATTTAATCACATATGTTGTTTAAGGGTTAAATTGGTCAATTAACATTGGTCGGGATTCGAAATTCCTTGTACCCCCGTCAGGGTGGACTAAAGGGCTATTCTAGATTGTCACTAGTCCCGTCAGGGTAAATATGATCCACTTTCGAATGATTAAGTATTTTTACCACATTGGCCCTAAAATTAACTAAGCTCGTCAGAGTCAAATAGTTTCTAGTTTAGACTGAGTAACTAAGTCCGTACCTAAACCCCCCGTCAGGATGATCCACACGCCACATATGTGGAATAGCCTAGATACTAACACATGTTCTTAGTTCATGACTCCAAAAACAGTGAATAATCTCAAATTACCGAAAAATGCAAAAGACCCAATTTAATTTAAGTTATTAAAAACCCAAATTCATTCATATGAAATTCAATAGAATTGGGATTCACCCATTATGCATTCTCAAGTACTTAAAAGAAATTAGCTCATACTAATTAAAAAGAACATTAAATTAAAAGAAATGGAATTCATATTGTTTTACAGAATTAAAAATAAGAAAGACCTAATTTCCGGAATTAGATTTGGCTGAGAATTGAGATATAGACTCTCTCCAACTCTACAGCTTTCTTCTTCTTCCTTCTGCTTCTTCTCTCTTGATGTTTTATTTTGTAAAAAGTGAATTGTGTGAAAAATAGAAGTCAAGAGCTCCTTTTATAAGCTTAAATTCGGATTAGGCCTTGGACCTAAAATTAAATCACTAATTAAAAGCCCAAGTCCATTTTCTAAGCCCAAAATCCCGTAACTGCTGCACCATCTCCACCAAAACAGCTCTAGCCGATTCGTTATAACTCCGATTGACCTGAAATCACTTTCTAAATCTCCGTAACCTGATAAGGAACGTTTTCTCTTCAAAGGTCAGCGGCTAAATAAACTTGTAAGTGCCTCAAAATCAGCAATCTTTGGCATGTTTTCCAGATTTGCAGCTCCAAAATATGATTCTTTCAAGATTTGTCTTCACGCTTTGACTCCATATCACGATATTTGACTCTCTTCTCGGATTCCTTTCCTAGCTAATATTCAAAACCTACAAACTTTTCAATAAAATACACAAGATTACGCGCAAAAGTTTAATAATTCAAAAATACTAGAAATAAAATAGGAATTCCGGATTATTTCATTTTTAACCCAAAAGTCTATCAAAATATTCAATTAAACATAAAAAATGATGTCTCCCAAGGGTCGAAAATAAGAACAATTAGGGAGACATCAGAGTGCAACGAGAGATATCATTCTACATATAAAATGAGATTTCCAGTTCACGAGGATAAATGAATGTAATCCAGCTTATCTACGTTTACATTATGTACTCATGTTTCCATATGGGGAACTTGGATGGGACCCAGGATTTAAACGATGGGATACTTCTCGCAATTGATATTCAAGAAAAAGGTTAACGCAAATGGATTACTATGGTTACCGCATATTTCAGCGTCTTACCAAATATTCTACAATTTTAAGAGGTGGTAAAATATTTCAAGAATTTCTGGTAGATGCTTGGACTGCAACAGAGCAAAATCGTCTGACATATTATAAGTTGAATCAATATAGATTCCGCGTAGAGTTATATGATGATTTTACAAATGTTGTTATGGAAGGGGTGTCAGCGGAAAAAGTTGGTATGTGGAGGTGATGTATCCCGTTTTGTTCTAATTATTAGCCCATTGGAGACATCCTTTTAGGTGAATAAATGACTTGTTTGATAGACTTTTAAGCTTATTTGATCATATTGCACTCCCTCCCCTTGGAAATTAACTATTTGCAGAATCTGAGCTTTTGTGCGTAAATTTGACTATTTTTAATGCAAAGTTAATTGGTTCTTAAATTCCATGAAAGACCAATCCAAGGAGAAGAAGTGAGAATAAAGTCTTAGTGTATTTTAGAGTGTTAGGAAATGATTTCTAGTCGAGTTTCTATTTTTAGAGTACACTTTCCTATTTTGGTTTCTTTATTTACGGATTTATTCTTTTCAAGCATATGTGGTTTAATGATTTATTTAATGTGAAGCTTTAAAGAGATAAATGGTAATTACTTAGAGGCCAAGTCAAGATGAGGATGAAAGGAAAGAAGATTTACATGGAAATAAGAAGATTTGGTAAAGATTTATTTAAAGGAGGAAAAGATAAAGCTGCCTTTTGAAATCTGAAATCCAGCCACGTTTTAGGAATTAAATCATAATAAAAGATTGGCATGGATTCTAGACGAGTGGTCTGCACCAATAGAAAGAGCTTTCCAAGACAAGTGGTTTCATATATTGGAACTTCTTAAACGGATAAGTATTGAAAAAGATATGACCAAATCAAATCAGCAAAATCTTACCTTCTAAGAGCTACGAATTTGAGAGTCTTTGACTTGTCTTCCACTCCAAGCAAAATTCGACCTAGGGTCTTCCAACACCTATAAATACACCCCTTAACCTCCTATTTTCACACACTTCAGAGAAATATACAAGAGGCTTAAGGTTTTCAAGTCAGAGCACGAAGGAGAGAAGAAGCTAGAAGCTGGAGGAATCCTGTTCTTCCATCCATAGTCATTCTACCCTTTAGGTTTTTCATTTATCTTTTGTATTTGAACATGAATTCCTTTTCTTTAATGTTAGTTTTTAATTTCATCATGAGCTAAATTTCTTTATACTTGAGAATCGCATAAAAGGGATGAACCTTAATTAATGTTTTCTATGTTTTGAATTTGGGATTGTTTAGATTTAAATTGAATTGAGTTTTAGGTATTGGATATTACTTTGTTTTCATTACTAATTCTTTTAGGAACAACTAGAATTAGCTTTTAGTATTTGGGCTATTCCATATAGTGGCGTATGGATCATCCGACAGGGGGGTTTGAATACAGATCTAGGTAATACCCGTGTAATGTCCGTTATTGACCGACAGGCTTAACTAGTTACATAGCCAAAGAGGTAAATGCATATCATCCGAAAAGCCATATTCGACCATGTAGGTGTTTATGATACTTTAGGATAGCTTCTAGGTCCACCCGACAGGGGGCTAGGAGATATTAGAGTCCCGACTAATATTATAATTCCATTTCTACCCTTAAACATAGCATAGATTACATTGATTAAGTGGATTCCTTTGCGAGGATCAAGTATATCTCTCTTATCTGAAGTTAGTCGTTAATTGCTTTATTTCCTTTCTGTTTATTTGATTTAGTCTTTATATTAATTGCATCTTTTAATTTCCAAAAACCAAACAAAAATTCTATCTTTTATTTTTCTGTTTAGCAATTATCTCTACTATCTGATTAATATTTGGGTTGAACCTAATCCGTCCCTGAGAACGAACTTGTTTATCATATATTACTTGGGACAACCGTACACTTGCGGTTAAGTGGTTCCTCTATTTTTGCACTTTATTTTATAACACCCTAGGACCCACCAAGTTTTTGGCGCCGCTGCCAGGGGCCGGTAGCGTGTGACCCCGGTGTTAATCTTTAGTAGTTTAATTGTTAGTTTAGTTTTAATTTTTTTATTTTTCAGTTTTACGCTTTGGGTTGTTCTTGTTTTCTCAGATTTACAGGTTTTGGTATATGCTTGGAGACATCGTAATCCTTGATAATCCCGAACGCCTATTACGAGAGAAAAACAAACGAGATAAAGAAGCAAGAGAACAAGCAAAGTTAGAAAAAACAATGGCAGAAGATAATGCTCAAGATCCTGTGATTCAAGATCCCGTGGTTCAGTTGGATGACAACGGTCTTCCAATAGCTCCACCGGCTGGAGTTCAATTACCAATTCCACCGGTAGGAGTCCAATTACCAGCTCCTCCCGGAAATCAACAACAAGTCAACAATAATGGTGGAGTACTTCAAGATTATGGACCGCATATCTTCCAGCCGAACAACCATGGACCTTTCCTTCTACAACCACTAGGACTCCGTCCTCCTGCAATTCAAGGAGTTCGATTCAGACCAGACGCAGGGATGATCAACCAGTTTACAACCGTGGGACAGTATAGTGGTGCAGCTCGTGAAGATCCTATTCGTGCTATGTACAAGTTTATGCAAATCTGTGATGCATATGTCACCCCTGGAGTAACCCAAGAACAAATGTACTTTCATATGTTTCCATTCTTCCTCACCGGAGGAGCAAGTGAGTGGTATGATCAACAGCCACACACTGCGATTTTGACATGGGATCAACTTCAGACAGCCTTTTTCGATAGGTACTATCCTCAAAGTGTTCGACTCAGTGGGCAACTAGACATTGTTTATTTTCGCCAAGAGCCAGGAGAAACTGTAGGTGCTGCATGGACTCGTTTTCAAACATTATTACGCAAGTGCCCATTACATGGGTACTCTCTTGAATTACAACTTGGAATATTTTATCGAAGTTTAGGTGATGCTGCAAAAGATAAAATCGATACTATGTGCCAAGGTGGTCTCATGATGGTTACAACTGATCAAGCTCTGATTATCATGGACCGAATTTTGAAGAATGAAATGAGTTGGCAATCCTCGAAATCATCGGTTAGAGCTCCTGAAAGAGGTACTTTGAATTTAGATACAGAAACTGCTTTGGAAGCTAAAATTGCCGCACTTGAAAACAAGCTGAAACAATTATCTATGTCGAATAAAGCTGTGGTAAACGTTGTTAATGAACCAGAATTATGTTCTAGTTGTGGAGGAAATGATCATGGATGGGAAGAATATGCCAACAACCCAGAATCCGTATACTTCGTTAATCAGCGAGGTAACTACTATTCAGGTGGTCAAGGGTATGGAAGTCAAAACAGAAATCACCCAGGCTTTCAGTATTCAAATCCACAAGGGGCAGCCAATCCTGGAACTTATCAACAAAGGCCTCAAGGGAACAACTATCAGTTTCGAACACAAAACCATTACCAAGGAAATCAACCTAGAACCGATCAAGACGCGTATGTCGACACATTAGCTCAAAAAGCGCTTCCTTCTCGACCTCAAGAAGGTGCAATTACCGCAAGTGAGTTAGCACTTACTGTAACAAAATACATGTCAGACGCAGAAAAGAGGTCAGAGAAACTCGAAAACCATCTGTCTCGATTCATGGACGATACCCACACAAGGGAGAACAAGATAAATGAAACATTGAACTCACATTCCGCTTCGCTAAAAGTCTTGGAGAGTCAAATATCAAAGATCGCCAACAGTTTGAATGTTCGAGGTCACGGCCAACTCCCGAGTGACACAGAAATTCCTAAACAAAGGGAGGATTGTAACGCGATCACTACCAGAAGCGGTAAGACTGTGCAACCACCACCCTTCCCGGTTATGAAAGAAAAAGAAGTTACTAGAAAAGAAAAACCGTTAGAAGAGGTGGATGAGAAAGATGAAGAACCTGAAGTGACAGAAGTGGAGAAGATTCCGGAAGCTCCGAAAAAGAAAGATGTTGCAGAAACCCGTCCTCCTCCACCTTTCCCTTCAAGAGTTCAGAAGAAAGGAGATATGGCCGAATATCAAAGATTCTTGAATAGAGTGAGAGGTCTCAATATTAATATTCCGTTGTTAGAAGCCATCAAAGACATACCAAAATACGTGAAGTTTTTAAAGAGAGCCCTCACCAACAAAAGACCATAATGCGATAATGAAATGGTAGGATTACCTGAAGAGTGTAGTGCAATCTGTCAAAGCAAACTACCACCGAAGCTACTTGATCCAGGAAGTTTTACGCTTCCAATCTCGATTGGTAGTGAGTGGAAAGGGAAAGCTTTATGCGATTTAGGCGCGAGTATTAATCTCATGCCCAAGTCAATTTTTGATATGCTGAAGATTGGAGATATGCGACCTACCTCTATGGTCCTACAAATGCCAGACAGATCCCTAGTGCATCCTGAGGGACGAATTGAAGATGTCCTCGTCAAGGCAGGTACTCTAGTTTTTCCCGTAGATTTTGTTATTCTTGAATACGACGCGGATAGGAATGTCCCCATCATCTTGGGACGACCATTCCTAGCCACGGGGTGTACCTTGATTGATGTAGAAAACGGCGAATTAACCATGAGAATCCAAGACGAGGAAGTCAAATTCAATGTATTTCGAGCCATGAAATTCCCAGATGTTCCCGGAGATTGTTTCCGAATGGATATAGCAGAACACGCCGCACAAGAGGTATTTGATTGTTTTAATTATGATGACATCTTGCAGGCTGCGTTAACATTAGATATACCGGAGATGATTGAAGAGCTAGCCGACACAGTGGCAGCTCTTAACTCTGAGAATCCAAAATATAGGCGTCTAGCCTACGAACCATTACGTGATGCAGAGGAGATTGAGCCACCAAAGAAACCATCCATTGAGTCTCCCCCGAAGCTAGAAGAGAAACCGCTCCCGTCCCACTTGAGGTATGCATATTTAGGTACTAACAACACTCTACCTGTTATTGTTTCAGCTACTTTAACAGGTCCTCAAGAAGACAAACTATTGCGTGTACTAAGGGCGAATAAAGAGGCGATAGGTTGGACTATTGCTGATATTAAAGGCATTAGCCCTTCCTATTGCCAACACAAGATCATTCTGGAGGACAACAGTACACGTTCAGTTGAAGGACAGAGAAGATTGATGCCTGCGATGAAGGAAGTGGTAAAGAAAGAAGTGATCAAGCTACTAGATGCGGGGATTATCTAACCCATAGCTAGTAGTGATTGGGTAAGTCCAGTTCAATGCGTACCAAAGAAAGGTGGTATCACTACCATCTTGAATGACAAGAATGAAGCCATATCCTCGAGGACCGTTGTTGGTTGGAGAGTTTGTATGGATAACCGAAAGTTGAACAAGGCTACTAAAAAAGACCATTTTCCACTCCCGTTCATTGATCAGATGTTGGACAAGCTAGCCGGTAGAGAGTACTATTGTTTCTTAGATGGGTACTCCGGTTACAATCAAATTTGCATAGATCCTGATGACCAACACAAGACCACGTTCACATGTCCTTTTGGTACTTTCGCATACCGAAGGATGCCTTTTGGACTATGTAATGCACCTGCTACTTTCCAACGTTGCATGATGGCAATCTTTGGAGATATGATTGATCGATTTCTTGAGGTATTCATGGATGACTTTTCTGTTTTTGGAGATAACTTTGATGCTAAGGAAACCGATTTGGTCTTGAACTGGGAGAAGTGTCACTTTATGGTTCGTGAAGGAATAGTATTGGGACACAAAGTGTCAAACGCTGGGTTAGAAGTTGATCGTGCGAAGATTGAAGTTATCAAAACTCTTCCCCCTCCTGTTTCTGTAAAAGGGGTAAGGAGTTTTCTAGGCCATACTGGGTTTTATCGCCGTTTTATCAAGGACTTTTCAAAGATTTCAAAACCTTTGTGCAACTTACTCGAGAAGGACACCAAATTCCTTTTTGATGAAGCTTGCTTGAAGGCATTCCAAGAGCTGAAAGAGAAACTGATTACTGCGCCGATTGTGCTACCACCTGATTGGAAACTTCCCCTTGAAATTATGTGTGATGCTAGTGATTCTGCTATGGGTGCGGTGTTGGGTCAAAGGAAAGATAAAGTGTTTCATTCGATTTATTATGCAAGCAAGACCTTCACCAGTGCTCAGATTAATTACACGGTAACTGAGAAGGAGCTTTTAGCGGTTGTTTATGCCTTTGACAAATTTCGTTCCTATCTCTTTGGGGCGAAAATTGTTGTATTCACTGACCATTCCGCCATTAAGTACTTGATGGAGAAGAAAGATGCGAAGACGCGATTGATCAGATGGGTTTTATTGCTACAAGAGTTTGATTTGGAGATTCGAGATAGAAAGGGTTGTGATAAACAGGTTGCTGATCATTTGTCACGTCTTGAAGGTTCTGAGTCTAATAGAGGACCTGAGTTGGTTAGAGAAGAATTTCCGTACGAGAGTTTGTTTGCAGTTTATTCATTAGAGACTCCTTGTTATGCGGATATTGCAAATCTTATTGTGAGTGGTTCTTTCCCGCAAGGAGCTACATCACAAGAGAAAAAGAGACTAGCCCACCGAGCGAAACAATTCTTTTGGGAGGATCATTTCCTCTACAAAACATGCAGTGATCAGATGGTGAGGAGATGCATACCAGATAAAGATATTCTATCCATTGTTATGGGTTGTCATGATTCACCATACGGAGGACACTTTAAAGGAGATCGCACAGCTGCAAAGGTATTACAATCCGGTTTTTATTGGCCCACCTTACATAAGGATTGTCATGAGTATGTCAAGAAATGTCACAGATGCCAGTTTACTGGTAATATATCTAAAAGAGATGAGATGCCACGTAATAATGTTCTTGAAGTTGAGATATTCGATGTATGGGGTATTGATTTCATGGGTCCTTTTGTACCATCTAACGGAAATCTGTACATCCTACTAGCTGTTGATTACGTGTCTAAATGGGTAGAGGCTGTAGCTCTACCAACTAACGATTCGCGAGTAGTGATTAAATTCTTGAAATCACACATCTTCACTAGACATGGTACACCTCGAGTTATAATCAGTGATGGAGGTTCACACTTTGTGAACAAATATCTGAAGAAAGTTTTAGAGAAGTATGGTGTGAGGCATCGTGTATCTACCTCGTATCATCCACAAGCCAATGGTCAAGCTGAGGTCTCTAATCGAGAGATCAAATCCATTCTTGAGAAGACAGTTGGTTCCACACGCAAGGATTGGTCAATGAAATTAGATGATGCGTTGTGGGCATATCGTACTGCGTTCAAGACGCCTGTGGGTGCATCTCCGTATCGTATTGGGTATGGTAAGGCTTGTCACTTACCTCTTGAGCTTGAAATGGGTGCCTATTGGGCAATTGCGGAGATGAATATGGATCCAACCTTAGCTGCGAAGAATCGTATGATGAAGTTGAATGAACTTGACGAGTTTCGATTTCATGCCTATGAGAATGCCAAACTTTACAAGGAAAAAACGAAGAGATGGCATGACAATCGGATTCGTGAGAAGAAATTCCAAGTTGGACAGATGGTCCTCAAGTATAATTCCAAGTTCAGCAACTATCCGGGCAAGTTGAGATCAAAGTGGTCTGGTCCGTTCGTGGTGACCAAAGTTACGCCTCATGGAGCGATAGAGATCGAGAATCTAGACGAGCAACGCACCTTCATGGTGAATGGTCATCGTCTAAAACCTTATCATGTAGGCGAGGATACCGATCGCAGAATTGATCCACATCCGGGGGAGGTCATGTACCTCCTTGAAACTGAATAGATGCGAGAGGTAACCCGTCGAGCTTAACGACGTTAAACAAAAGCCATTTCATTGTATATTAGTTTATTGCTTTAAGTTTTTCAATTCCTAGTGTATAATTCTAAGTTAGTGTCGAGTTTTAGTGTCTACTTTTAAAGAAATGAGAAGGGTATTATGTTAATAGTGCAGGAATCGAGTTTGGGAAGCTAGGAAAAATTTTGTGGAGAATTCAAGGCTGGCGCGGACTACCCCGCAGTGTACCCCCTATACCGCAGGGATGTACCGCGCCTCAAAAACCTGTACCACGGGTACGCACCACGGGTCTTATCCAGAGGCGAGAAAAAAACAGCCGCGGTGCACCGCGCCCTATACCGCGCGCCCAAAACCTGTGCCACGGGGTGTGTACCGCGGGTTTTTTGACGGAGATGGTGCGGACTACCCCATGCACCGCACCCCTGCACCGCAGGGCAAAAACCCGTGCCACGGGGTGCTAGCACGGGGTCAAGACATGAGCGAAAAAATCAATAGCTGTTGCGCACGGTGTACCCCGCGGACTACCCCATGCACCGCAGCGATGCACCGCGCCAGGCGGTTTGTGAAGAGTTCGAAGCCCAGTCAACTTCTAACCTTAAGGAGATAAACCCTAGCCTCTTCCACACGAATTTTCAGCTCCCAACCCTATAAAAACACCTTGAAGCTTGATTAAACCTCCACAACAAACACATTAACATCATTAAATCTCTCCTCCATCCTCCATAAACATAACCTCTCCATCAAATTCATCACAAAACACCATTAAACACAATCATGATCATCAAGCTTTCAAGAGTTCTTCCAAGATTCATCAAGAAAACAACTTCCTTCATCTAGTCCAAGCAAGAAACTCAAGCTATACCAAGTTTTCTTAACTTTATTCTATCCTTGGTATAAACTTGAGTTTGGGGTCAATTCAACCATGACAAACAGAACAGATGCTTTGGATTATAAGAGGAGGTGTTGTATCCTAGGGAAGAACAAGAGTTTGCCTGGTTCCACAATTGAAAAGGCCATCAATCTTGATGAGCCTACTGAAGAAACACAAGAGAAGGCACCTGCACCACCACAACACGGGAAATTAACAGCAAGGATGAGGGTATCATCAAGGCCTACAGACAAGCTACAATTTCAAGTTCAAGGTTCTTCTTCTTCTCAAACTGATTCTGGAATTCCTCCATGGGCTCACAATTTGCAACAAGAGTTCGAACTTTTACGATTAGACATCAGAGCTCTTTGGAAGGAAATTACACAGATTAAGTCAACATTGGAAGAGGTAACTTTGTTCATGGATATTATTAATTATACTCCCCCTTCAGAGGAGGACACTATGGATCTTCATGGCCAGGTACCCCGTTCTAATTCTTCTTCTTAATTTATGGTAGGTACTAGTTAGGTAGTTTAGATTAATTTTATTGCTTTATTGAGTCTTTTTCGAGTCGTGGGGACATGACTCACTTTTGAGTTTGGGATGGGGTTCGTTGACTCATCCCAATTTTTTGTGATTTACATGCTTTCAATAAAATTAATCTTAGGGTTGCGTGACTGTAGAGACTTTTAAATGCCCCCATCAAGCATGCTTTTTATGAATTAATGATAGAAAATAGTTGACTTTAGGAGTTAGTATGAAACTGAACTTTAATTGCATGCAAGTATGAGATAATTGATAGGAAAAATTGATGAACAATGCAAAAGAAGTAAACTTGTGCTTAAAGATAATAGGTGGTTTGTAGAACGTGAGATCTAAATGAGTAGAGAACCCACTTAGGTATGAACTTGAGACAAGTTGTGTAGATAGGAAAATGATAGAGGCAGTTCTTTGTTAGCCCTTTGAATCCTTTTTGACTGTCTATCCCTGAATTAATTTTATCCTTCTTAGACAAATTTTTAGCCTTTAAGCCTTTCTTTTGTCGCCACATTATAAGCCAATTTCCCTTTAGATTATTAGGCATGACCATATGACCCGCACTTGAATCACGATCCTGAGACTTCCTGTCTTGAGCTTGAGTTTGGGGTGGTGGGTCCACTATATGGGAATTTACATGGGGTTGGAATTTTTTGAGCTTATCAATGATGCTTTGTGCTTTATATGATGATGATTCACAGGTTTATTATATTGTAACCCTTTGCCGGGGTAATAGTGAATGGAAAAGAAGCTTCGAGCTCAAGTTATGAATAGGCATAACTATGAAAAATAGCATGATATCTCAACATCATAAAGAGAGTCATAGCTATAAGAAAAGAAAAGAAAAAAACGAATGATTTGAAAAGATTATATATTCGGACCGGCAAAGTGGAAATATTTAGGTGAATCATCCTTAGTGCTTATTGGGTTAATTTGGGGACGCTAATTAAGCGCGTCAATTGGGTTGAGTGAGAACTTTATTCGAGTGTAAACTCAAGCTCTTGGACAGTTTGTTGATGGTAAGTGAGGAGAGAGCCAAAAGCTCACTTCAAATTTACCAAATATACATACCATACCGTCCTTCAGCCTACGCTAAAACCGTAAAGACCTCGTGATTCCTAGATGCACAGTGAGTTAATAGGGATTATTCTAAGTGGAACATTCAACACAAGTAAGGATCGAGGAACACCGTATAGCCACCATCTTGAGATAAGTAATAAGCGTAACCTTCTAGCATTGTGAAATTAATTTTGAATTGATATTGTTTTGTATTTGATTTTGCATGATAAGTGTAGGTGTATATTAATTCCTAAGTTAGACTATATGAAATTTGTTTTAAGCTTTGCTTTGGGATTATTTTCTAGATTCTACCTTCTACATTCACCTAAAGATCCTTGTTTTATTTTTATTTTGCTTTGTCGGGACGACAAAGGTTTGAGTTTGGGGTCTTGATGTCTCCCGTTTTGTTCTAATTATTATCCCCTTGGAGACATCCTTTTAGGTGAATAAATTACTTGTTTGATAGACTTTTAAGCTTATTTGATCATATTGCACTCCCTCCCCTTGGAAATTAACTATTTGCAGAATCTGAGCTTTTGTGCGTAAATTTGACTATTTTTAATGCAAAGTTAATTGGTTCTTAAATTCCATGAAAGACCAATCCAAGGAGAAGAAGTGAGAATAAAGTCTTAGTGTATTTTAGAGTGTTAGGAAATGATTTCTAGTCGAGTTTCTATTTTTAGAGTACACTTTCCTATTTCGGTTTCTTGATTTACGGATTTATTCTTTTTAAGCATATGCGGTTTAATGATTTATTTAATGTGAAGCTTTAAAGAGATAAATGGTAATTACTTAGAGGCCAAGTCAAGATGAGGATGAAAGGAAAGAAGATTTACATGGAAATAAGAAGATTTGGTAAAGATTTATTCAAAGGAGGAAATGATAATGCTGCCTTTTGAAATCTGAAATCCAGCCACGTTTTAGGAATTAAATCATAATAAAAGATTGGAATGGATTCTGGACGAGTGGTCTGCACCAATAGAAAGAGCTTTCCAAGACAAGTGGTTTCATATATTGGAACTTCTCAAACGGATAAGTATTGAAAAAGATATGACCAAATCAAATCAGCAAAATCTTACCTTCTAAGAGCTACGAATTTGAGAGTCTTTGACTTGTCTTCCACTCCAAGCAAAATTCGACCTAGGGTCTTCCAACACCTATAAATACACCCTTAACCTCCTATTTTCACACACTTCAGAGAAATATACAAGAGGCTTAAGATTTTCAAGTCAGAGCACGAAGGAGAGAAGAAGCTAGAAGCTGGAGGAATCATGTTCTTCCATCCATAGTCATTCTACCCTTTAGGTTTTTCATTTATCTTTTGTATTTGAACATGAATTCCTTTTCTTTAATGTTAGTTTTTAATTTCATCATGAGCTAAATTTCTTTATACTTGAGAATCGCATAAAAGGGATGAACCTTAATTAATGTTTTCTATGTTTTGAATTTGGGATTGTTTAGATTTAAATTGAATTGAGTTTTAGGTATTGGATATTACTTTGTTTTCATTACTAATTCTTTTAGGAACAACTAGAATTAGCTTTTAGTATTTGGGCTATTCCATATAGTGGCGTATGGATCATCCGACAGGGGGGTTTGAATACAGATCTAGGTAATACCCGTGTAATGCCCGTTATTGACTGACAGGCTTAACTAGTTACATAGCCAAAGAGGTAAATGCATATCATCCGAAAAGCCATATTCGACCATGTAGGTGTTTATGATACTTTAGGATAGCTTCTAGGTCCACCCGACAGGGGGCTAGGAGATATTAGAGTCCCGACTAATATTATAATTCCATTTCTACCCTTAAACATAGCATAGATTACATTGATTAAGTGGATTCCTTTGCGAGGATCAAGTATATCTCTCTTATCTGAAGTTAGTCGTTATTTGCTTTATTTCCTTTCTGTTTATTTAATTTAGTCTTTATTTTAATTGCATCTTTTAATTTCCAAAAACCAAACAAAAATTCTATCTTTTATTTTTCTGTTTAGCAATTATATCTACTATCTGATTCATATTTGGGTTGAACCTAATCCGTCCCTGAGAACGAACTTGTTTATCATATATTACTTGGGACAACCGTACACTTGCGTTAAGTGGTTCCTCTATTTTTGCACTTTATTTTATAACACCCTAGGACCCACCAGGAGGATTCTTCCATCTTCTTTTACTGGAAGTGCTAGAAATATGTTCGAAATATTCCAAGATTCGATGGCAATAACGCGCTATAACCAGCATCCAGATATTTTTCTGACAATGACAGTGAATCCAAACTAGGCTGAAATAACATCAGCTTTGCTTCCAAATCAGAAAGTATCTGATAGACCCGATTTAGTGGCACGTGTTTTTGAGATAAAAAGTGCTCGATTGTTGAAAGAAATTTATGAAAAAACATATTCGGAAAACAAGTAGGAAAGGTCCTGACGATTGAGTTTAAAAAACGAGGTCTACCACATATGCATGTTTTGATATTTTTGGATGGACATGACAAAATTCGAACAATTGCGCAAGTAGACCTGTTTGTATGTGCCGAACTTCCTAATATAAATAGTGACCCGATTCTTTTTGATATTGTTGTCACTTTTATGGTTCATGGTCCCTGTTGTGCTTGAAATCCTAAATCACCGTGTATGGAGAATAAAAAATGTACTAAAAAGTACCCAAAAGATATTGTGTATGCCACATCTATGGATCAAGATGGATATCCGATATATCGTCGTCGGAATGATGGTCAAGTTTTTGAAGTTAGGGGATACAAAATTGATAATAGAGATGTTGTACCATGTAATCCGTATTTATCCAGAATGTTCCACTGTCATATTAATGTTGAAGTTTGTGAAGGGATAAGATGTGTCAAGCATATCCATAAGTACATATACAAAGATCATGATCGTACAACTATGGTGTTAGGTGGAGATGAGACTCAACAATATCTTGATGCGAGATATATTAGACCCCGTGAAGCAGCATGGTGAATATTTGGACATATTTTACACGAAGAAATACCCAATAATGTTCGATTGCATATTCATTTATCGGGAGAACATCAAGTTATTTTTGATGCAAGCAAATCTGTGGAATCAATTATTTCTGGTGCTATGCATCAAAAATCAAGTGTGGCCGCATTTTTTTGAGTGTTGCGCAAATAATGAAGCTTCACGTGATTTTACGTATCAGGAATTCGCACAATATTTTTTTGGAATAAAAATGATGCAATTTGGACACTTAGAAAATGAGGTTTTGCTATAGGCCGCATGTATTTTTGCTACCCCTAATTGTGGAGAGAGATTTTATCTTCCATTGTTACTTACTGTTGTCAAAGGCCCCCAATCGTTTGAGTGTCTACGTACATATAATAATACAGTGTATGGTTCATTCAAGTTAGCATGTGCTGCTAGAGGACTTCTAGGGGAAGATGCTGAATGAGTACATTGTTTGGAAGAAGTATCACTTATGAAAACTGGTTGTCAATTGAGAAGACCGTTTTCAATTATATTGATGCATTGTAATCTGTTACATCCATAAGAGTTGTGGAAAAAGTTTTCACATAACATATGTGATGATCTTGCATCAAAGTTGTGTACATCTTATGGTATTGTGCAACCCACTGTAAATGAAGTGGAAGATAATGGCTTATATATCTTGAATACCGTGTTGATAGAATCGGGAAAAAGTTTAGCTGACTTTCCTCCAATGCCACAATCAAATAGAAATTGGAGCATACCTGTGAGAAGTAGACTGATTTGGGAACATCAGCAACTTAAGAGGGAAGCGCAAGAAATTGATGCACAAGTAAATATGGATCGGCTAAATATTGCACAATAACATCCTTACAGAAAAGTCATGGACTCCGCTATACATAGTAAGGGGAAAACTTTTTTCTTGAATGGAGGTGCTGGAACAGGGAAGACATTTTTGTATAACACAATTGCAACAAAATGTCGGAGCTTAGGTTATATTGTTATAACTGTAGCTTCATCTGGAATTGCATCTTTGTTATTGAAAGGAGGCCAAACGTGACATTCAACATTTTCTATACCTTTGATTATTTTAGAAGATTCAATTTGTGGATTTACTAAACAATCGTTTCAAGCAGAATTGATGAGGGAAAAAAACTTATAATTTGGGATGAAATTCTGATGCAACATCGAAATTGTGTAGAAGTTGTTGATCGAACATTACAAGATGTATGTTAAAATGAAAAACTCTTTGGGGGTATCACAGTTGTTCTTGGAGGTGATTTTTGATAAATTTTACCTATTGTGCCTAAAGGTGTACGCGAACAAATAGTCGGGGCTTCATTAACAAGTTCGCCCATTTGGAAAAACATTGATGTACTTACGCTGGATGTCAATATGCGTCTCAGCGAATCGATTAGCCGGAATTCAGAATTTGCTAAGTACTTAATGCGGGTATATCTGAAATTGCGTTATTTGAGGTTTTGTAAATATTTAAACGTATTCCTTAAATCTAATCAATTATTTATTATAATAGATTGGATCTAACCCACACGAAATTATAGACATCCCATCAAGAATACGAAAATGCAATGACTTAGATAGCCTATTATCATCAACTTATCCCGATTTGCATGTCCATGGAACCTCAAGTAGTATATACTTGAATGAACGAACTATTCTTTCGGCACTGAATGATGATGTTAGTGATATCAACAACTCAACATTGAAAAAAAATCTAGGAGATGCGGTGACGTATCTAGCTGCTGATAAAATGGTTGAAGAGGATATTGTGGATCAAAGTATAACTTCTCGATATCCAAATGAATATTTAAACTCACTGAATCCAAGTGGTTTACCTCCATTTAGGATGGAGTTGAAGGTAGGGTGTCCCATCATGTTGTTGAGGAATATTGACCCTAAGGATGGACTTTGTAATGGCACAAGGTTGATGGTGGTCAGGTTCTCTTCGCGTGTTATTGAAGCAAAAATATTAACAGGAGATAAATCTGGAAATTTGGTGTTCATTCCACGAATATTATTAACACCTTACTCGTCAGAAGTACCGTTTATAATGACAAGACGACAATTTCCTATCTGGTTGGCCTTTGCCATGACCATAAAAAAATCTCAAGGATAGTCTGTGAAGTACGTCAGTATTGATTTACGAACACCAGTATTTAGCCACGGACAATTATATGTTGCATTATCGAGATGTACAAATTATGATCACATCAGTCTCCTTCTTCCTTCCGATGATAATCAAACAACAACAAATATTGTATATCCAGAAGTTTTGATATAATTAACTTATTAATCGTATGCGAATAGAATTAGTGTAGGTTAAATAGGTTAAATTAGTATAGTATCTTACTAAGAATTTTTCTCCATCCCTGCTAAATTTAATCAATAAAGGATCTTACTAAGATTTTTTCTCCATTTCCAATAAATAGACCGAGTTGGAGATCATGGGAAGAGAGGAAACTACTATCTTTAAAAGTCTTGTAGTAAATCTTTATTGTGGCATACTTTTTTTATTGTTGTAATTATTCACTAATATATTTTATTATTAGCAGTATCACAAGGAACTCGGGTGTATCGTAAGTCAAGTATTTCTTATCAACATCGCATGGTCAAGTATACTATAATATTGCAATCATGTGCAGGTTAAGAAACTTCAGACAAAAAATGTTAATATTACATTACGTAACGAGGAGGATTTATATCGCATCAAGTCATCACATGTAATACAGATTTGTTTTCTTACTTTCTATTTGATAAAATCATCAATATTATATTAATTAATTTGAAACATTGTAATATTTATAGGATTGGAAGATTAATGCACGTCATGATTGGATAGAAGGAAAACGCTAGCTAAATGGAATTATAATCAGATGGTATGAAGCTTCTACATATATTTTTATTTCATACGATCTATTCATTTTATCCATCACATGATCACTACCTTTAATATATTTAAATAACCAGGTTGTTGTTGCGGCTCAGGTTATTGAAAAATATATCCCTGTCGATGTAAACACATGGTGTAGAGTTATGAGAGATATGCACGACTCTAATGATGTTCAAATACTTCCTTAAATTTAATTTGTTTATTTTTATGATGGATATTTTTCTAGG
Source organism: Nemophila menziesii (assembly GCA_029959085.1). NCBI lineage: Eukaryota > Viridiplantae > Streptophyta > Magnoliopsida > Boraginales > Hydrophyllaceae > Nemophila > Nemophila menziesii. The sequence continues at coordinate 7,262,086 of JARWIR010000014.1, forward strand.
ATTATATTTTTTATCATCTTTATGATTGATATTTTCTTAGGTTGTTAAATTTTTTTTTTTGGTTTATTGTGTATAGATAATTTAGACTCTTGGACTTTATTGTAAGTATTACAACTGAATGGATTGTGAGTATTGTTAAAATCAATTTATGTTGCGTATTAATTTACTAAATCATAATAATGTAAATTTACGTAAACTCAAGATGTTTATTTGATGATTATAATCACACAGTCTTTAAATAGTGCACCTCGGGCACGGGTTATCCCTAGTAGTTATACACACAATAAATAATTTCGATTATATTAGTAACAAATCTTAAACTATTAATCCAGAAAGAACATTTAGGAACATTTTTGATAAATTCTTAATTATTGATTTTTTGTTACACATGATCTCGACCATCATGAGAGTGTATACACATATATATCATAACTTACATGTATAGTATTAATTTAAAAGAAATATGAATATCTTGCAACTATTACTTAATCAAATAATAGAATTTTACTTTACACCATACAAACCAACATATTGCATTATCTTTTTCTTTAGGCCATTTTGCGTATTGCCACTTCTACATTGAGTATCAGAGTATCATCAGGGTATTAGAGTATAGTCCTTATATTCCAAGGTTCATGTCCATGTTCAAGAAAACTGAAGGACGACCGTTCGATCACGCTAACTTCAAGCATGTCTCAAAGATGCATATTGTGCACTATCAACACAAATTATATGACACTCATAATCAACAAGTAATACATGATTATAAAGTCATCCTTACTTTACAAGATGGAAAAGAATATGTTGGTTTTTATTTATTGTTATTATATATGAGGTACATAACATATATGACTGAGACATTCACCCAAACTTGGTGAGACTCAACAATTAAATTTGTCATTCATTCAGTATGAACCCTACCTGGGAGAGATCTCGCTCCATCTGGAGATGTATATGTCATATATCATATGGTTTCTATTTCTCTCACTAAGCCTTGATTTTCCATTTCATTTATGTAATAGTCTCTTTGTAAGTTTTGAAACACCTCAAAATTGTCTTGTCTAGGTATAATTGTACGAGTCTTATCAATCCACAATTAAAGGGGGTTATCATTAATTTCATGCTCTACTACCTAATTTTTAGCTAAATCCACCTTGATAACCCGCTTTTGGAGACTATAATGACATTGAGACAATTAAGCAAACTAGTAATACTCAAGTTGCGAAACAAGTTTTAAATGCAAAAACAGAGAAGAGAAATTATACAAGAAGTTGTGAACCTTGAATTAGATCATATAAAAGAAAACAAAGAAATAACGTATTCATAAACATATACAAGAAATGAAAGTGAAAAATACATACAAGAATTTATAGGATAGTTGAATATTTTCTTCCCCTTTTTTCATTGCGCTTCTAACCATTGTATATTCTTATTCACCGGTGGAGCATGTTTAGAAATCGCCTAGTCACTCTGAAAATTTTCTAAATATATATATGATATCTTGCCTCGTCATTCATTATAGGGACTACACACTTTTGCGTCGGTTAGGATTACTCTGCATTCAGATTACCAAATTTTTATTTTACGTAACGACATTTTTTACGGATACATTAAATAGAATAGCCAAAATGGTTCACAAATATATCTAAGAGAACCTAGTACCATAAAACAACACAAACAAAAAACAAGACATGAAGCACAACATACAAAACATAAAACAAACCGAGACACCAAACTTATCATTCTATGCCCGACCGAACCAAGATATCGTTGAGAATTACAACAAGTAAGTATCGAGGAATCTTCTTCAAGTTTTTTGGTACCAAATTCTGTCTAGCAACTCTAGCGAGACCACCAGTCATGCCATCTGCTTTTATGGGAGTGTGCCGCACAACGATACCACCATCAATGATTGTCATTTATTGGAACATATTGTACTGAAAAAAATATAAACTTAGACCTAATCTCACTTTTGACCTTTGTCTAACTAAACCACTATTCAAATAAGTTTTTATTAAATCATATGTCTACTATAATATAATGAGTACGTGGGATAAATTGTTTAGATAGGATATGTGAAGCAAACCATGTGGTCGAGATACATTGATTTTGGGACTAAACTTGCATATATAACCTTAAAAAGTCATCACTAATGATTTTTTTGGAATTAGATATTTAATAATCTTTTAGTCATAAACACTATTCATGAGGTAGGATCTAGTTTGGTTGCATAACCACATATATTATTGTTTTAATTGTAGAGTTCACCTAATTAATAATTTTGTTGTTGAGTGATAATGTGGTAAAAATAATGTATAATTAAATAAAAAATATTATATTACGTAAGAATGTAACGTGTATTCAATTGCAGATATTAAAAAAAGACAAAAATAAAAATATTAAATACATGAATGTCCATTTATAAAAAGTTAAAGATTTATTTATCAAAATTTATAATTTAGATATTTAAAAAGTCTTTTTCTTTTATTTAAATGAAAAGATACAAAAATATTAAATAAGAGACCAACTTAAATTATTGAGTTAGGTCTATGTATAAAAAGTAGTATTATAATTACTCTAACATTAATAAATATTCCATTTTTCTTTAAAATATTTCATTCAATCCTAACCTTTCATTTTCATATGCCCTAAATGGAAATTTAAGTCTCAGGTGTTGGAACAAAAAAAAATAAAAAATCTCATGCGTATATATCCTTTGTTTAGCCAAATGCATTGGTGATATGCAACATATCACGTCATATGAATATGGTATTAATATTATACAAATTATATCTATCTTCTATTATGAAGGGTATCATTTTGTAAAATATTACCCAAATAAGAAATCCAATCATTTCTTTTTATACTTTTATCCATAATTAATCTATTTAAAATCTATATAATAAAAAATATTTAGATAATAATTTTTTAATAAAAAATTCAAAAATTCAAATTTTTAATAATAAATCTAATTCTAATTTTGTCTTGTGTCGTCGATTAATTGAGGAAACACTTTAGTTACTAAGAAGACTATTTTAAATGGAAAAAAATAGTAATTCGACAAATTAAAAAAATAATAGATGTAATTAAAGAATAATTGCTCAATTGACCATGGTCTTGTTTTTTATTCTACACTTTGAGATTGTTAATGAAAGGTATAATGTTCGAATCTCTTCCTTAATATAGGAAACTCAATATTATATCTCATCTTATAATATTAAAAATTATAAGATGAGATATATAATATAGAATAAAATGCATGATTATCATGAGATGTGATGCATGCGTGAGATAGGATGCATGCATTTGATATGATTGAGAAAGATGCATGAGATTGAGATATATAAAACATGATAAAATCCATGATTAGCATGAGATGGGACGCATGAATGAGGTGGGATGCTTGAGATGAAAGAAGATGAGATGGGATGCAAAGCATAAGATGAGATGAGATAGGGTGTATGAGATATATCATGCATTGCACATGACATGAAATGCTAGGGATGTAATGCAACAATGCACATAAAATTGGATGATGAATGGAATGAGATGAGATGAGATACCATGCAATGCACATGCGATGTACATGAGATAGGATAATGCATGAGATGAAATGCAAGGGATGTAATGCAATGCAAATGAGATAGAATGCAATACAATACACATGAGATGGGATGCAATACACATGAAATGAGATGCAATGCACCTGAAATGAGATAAATAAAACTAACTATATACAATCACCAAATAAGACAACTTACATACGTCGTGAAGGACCGAGGTGGTGGAAATGAAAAGCTCTCAAACACTTAACACTCTCTTTAAGACCATGTAATCTAATATGTGCATTGCATCAGAGTGTTATGAAAAAGGACAAATATACCCTTGTGTATCGTAAAGTAGTGACTTGATGTCTCCCTATTTGTTCTAAATATTAGCCCTCTGGAGACATCATTTTAGGTGAATAATTGACTTATTAGCTAGACTTTTGTGCATAATTGGTCATATTACACTTTTCCCCCTTGGAATTTAACTATTTGCATTTTCTGAGATTTTGTGCGTAAATTTGACTATTTTTAGTGCAAAGTTAAATAGGTTCTTGAATTTCATGAAAGACCAATCCAAGGTGGAGGAGTGAGAATAAAGTCTTAGTGTATTTTAGAGTGTTAAGAAATGTTTTTACTCAATTTTCTGTTTTTAGAGTCTACTTTCCTATTTCTATTTCTTGAATTATTGATTTATTCTTTTTAAGCATATGCGGTTTAATTATTTATTTAATGTGAAGCTTTAAAAGATAAATGGTGATTTCTTAGAGACCAAGTCGAGTTAGAAAAGGAAAACAAAAGAGATTTACATGGAAATAAGAAAATTTAGGAACGATATATACAAAGAAGGAAAAGATAAAGCTGCCTTATGAATCTGAAATTCCAGCCACGTTTTAAAGATAATTCCATAACTAAATATTGGCTAGGATTCTGGAAGATTGGTCTGCACCAATAGAAAGCTCTTTCCAAGACAAGCAGTTTCATATATTGGAACTTCTCAAACGGATAAGTATTGAAAAGGATATGACCAAATCAAATCAGCATCAAAATCTTACCTTTCCTAGATTTTAGGGTGACGAATTAAAGAGTCCTTGACTTGTCTTCCACTCCAAGTAAGTTCGACCTAGGGGTTTCTAACACCTATAAATACACCCCTTAACCTCCTATTTTACACACACTTCATCTAATTATCAAAGAGGCTTAAAGATTCAAGTCAAAGCAAGCAGGAAGGAAGAAAGCTAGGAGTTGGAGACTGTCTATATCTCCAATTCAAAGCCAAACCCAACCTCTTGATTAGGTTTTATTATTTTCTTTCTGTAAAACATTATGTCTTTTAATTTCATAGCTTTAGTTTTATTTTCCATTATGAGCTAAACTTCTTAAGTGCTTGAGAATCGATGTAAGGGTTGAACCTTAATTTATTTAGTTAATGCTTTCTGATTTGGGATTTTTATAATTTAATTCGAATTGAGTAATTTAGTATTGTTTGTTATCGTAATTTAATTTCACTATACTTTATTTGGCCAATTAGATATAGGTTTGAGTAATTAGGCTATTCACTTTGGTGGGGAAGTGATCATCTTGACGGGGGGTTTAATTACTGACATAGGTAATAAATATAAGATAAAAATTATTCATCCTGACGGACTTAGCTAATCTTATAGCCAATTGGGTAGAGAACCTGACATTCAAAGGTGGATTATGATCGCCCTGGCGGGGTTTGTAACATCTAAGAATAGCTCCTAAGTCCACCCTGACGGGGGTTAGGAGAATCTAGAATCCCGACTACTACTATTTACTAATTTGTCCCTTATTGATTAAGTTTATTTTGGTGAAACCTAGCGTGACTCAAGTACTATCCTCTCATCCTTTTAGTCTCTTCATATTTAATTTCTTGCATTAGTTTTAATTTTAGTTTAATATTTACTTTATTTGCACTTTAGTCCTTTAATACAAAAAGAAAATAAAAATCTATTTCTTCACTTTTAATTTTTCATTCAAGCAACTATTTCCATTTATTGCATAACACTTTAATCATACCTAATCCGTCCCTGAGATCGAAATCCCGTTTACCGGATATTACTTGGACGACCCGTACACTTGCGGTACGTGTCTTGCCTTTTTAGGTGTGTTTATTTAGAACACACAAGGAGACACCATGACTGTACATATGTTACGCGTATCAAACAGGGTGGTGCTAATAGAATGGTGCAATACTTAATTGCACAAGTAGTCCCTACCTTTATGTATCGTAAAGTAGTGACTGTACTTGTGTTACGCATAACAAAACAGTGTGATGCTAATAGAATGGTGCAACATATAAAGCGATAAAGTTAGTTGTACAACTAGTCCATGAGTTATGCAAAGGCCACAACACCCCCGGTATATTGTTAAGTTATAAATGTACAAGGGTATATTTGCTATTTTTGGAATAATACGAGTGTGTATATGCCACTTCAAGAAAGAGGTGCATAATACAAGAACAAGTGGTCTAATTTACAAAAAAGGCTTAAAGAAATATCTATGTGGGCATATTGTCATTAAATAGTAAGCCCAAGATATTTAATAAGCTCACAACACAAATTTATCAATTACTAAAGTGTCTTCACATTATTCAATGTGAGAATAGTAATTTGAAGTTAAAACTCTAAAAGTTACATACGTAATTATAATTTATCTATACACACAAACAAGTATAAATGCACACACGTATATTTATAAAAATAATGAAACAAAACACCCCTTTTTATCTCCCGATAAAATTCAGACATGCCAATAATGAGATTAAAAAAATCATAGAATCCTTATTTCATTAGAAAAATATATTTATTATTCATACCAAAATGATTTAAATTATGGGGAGGCTATTTCTGTTACTCAATTCGTAATTTTAAGTTATACAAACAATAATTATATTATCCAACCAATTGAAACAAAACATAAATAAACTAAGAAATAATAAGTTGATGAAAATTTCAATTAAACACCCGAAAGAGTCAACAAAAAACATCAGAACATAATTCCAGTTTCTAATCTGTAACTTTTGCAAGACATTAAAGATTTGAGGTTCATGAAAATTTAAATTATATATTTGTTAATTATTAATTTCACCACTTTAACTTAAAAGATAAATTTTTTTTGGATTTATATCGCAAACTCGTATCACTATAACACTTCCATTTTCCTCCTCGCTCCAAGTAATTGATTCCCTCTCCAAAAGTTTACCAATCTGTAAAGAAAATTAAAAAATAAATAAATTCAATATTGCTTTTTTTTCAAGATCATGGTATAAATGGTCCAAATTTTCAATATGACGTGTGTATATTCTAACAAAATAAAATTGGCCTTCATTAAGCTTGGTTATGTATATATTGTTATTTATTATATACCTTATGAACCCCCGATTTCTTTAGATGTTACACTCTTCCCCTCAAAATTCAACCTCATTGGATGATTATTTTGTTATTTTCGAGATAAAATATAGGATTTTTAGTGTAATTAATTAGAAAATGTTAATTTATGGACTGTTAGTGCACTTCTCGCCTAATTTAGGAACCTTTAGTGGAATATTTGCATAATATAGGGACCTATAGTGTAATTAACGGACTTGTAATGCAATTAACTCAAAAAAAATTAATTTAGGGACTAGTATTGCAATTAAATCAAAAAAAATTAATTTAGAGACCTATATTGCAATTACCTTTAAAAAATCTATATAAGGACCTATAATGCAATTTAATCAAAATAAATAATATAGGACCTATAGTGCAATTTTTGCATAATATAGGGACCTATAGCCTTAGGGGCAAGGGGGAAACAATGAGTAAATTACAATATAGGTCCCTAAGTTATGAAAATATTGTAGTACATGTCCCTATATTATGCAAAAATTGCACTATAGATCCCTATATTATGCAAATATTGCATTATAGGTCCATATATTATGCAAATATTGCATTATGGGTCCCTATATTATGCAAAAATTGCATTATAGGTCCCTATATTGTGCAAAAATTGCATTATAGGTCCTTATATGATGCAAAAAGACACTATATGTTCCTACATTATGCAAAAATTTCCCTAAAGGTCCCTACACTATGCAAAAAAATTGCCCTACAGGTCCCAAAATTCAGCTAAGTAACATGTTATTTTCACACATTAAAATTTCTCTTAAATTTATTCATGTCACAACTAAATTAACTTTAAATTTCTATAAATTTCAAATATTTTAAAATTTAATCGAAAATTAAAAAGAAATACATACCAAAAGCTTTCTACATATTGAAAGAGCATCATTATCTCCAACTGTCAATCTCAAATGCGGAATAGCTGATAAGTAATTAAAATCATAAATTGTCAAATTAAATATAAAAATTAAATAATTAAAAGGTTTTAAAGAATAAAAACTCACTTGAAATTCCATAAATACAATGTAACTGCAGTTTTAGTTGACTAATCGCTTCTTTTGGTTAAAAATCAAGAAAATTTAGACCCAAATCTTCCTTGGCCTCACAGTAAAAAAATAATATGAGTAAAATTCTTTTTCTTTACTGTTAGTAAAAATAAAAAATAAAATCTCACTTATTCTCAATAAGCATTTGACCAGCCTTTTCATCTGCTGTTTTAGCCTTTTTCAAAAAGAAATGTCCATGATTTAATAAAAATTAGAAGCAAAAATAATAAAAAATTTATTTTAAACAATGAGTTAAAGTGGAAAAGTACAAATTAATATACTTTATCCTGATATTTTGTTGCTTGATCAATATCCTCGTTTATATACGCCTCAACACACTGTTAACAACTAAAAGGATCAGTTTGCAAAATAAAAAATAAAATTTAATCGAAAAATGAAAAAGATTAAAACTTTAAGGACTTACCAAAGTGTAATACTGAATCATAGTATTCTAGTATTCCTTGAAGCTTTTTTCAAAGCTTCAGATTCTTCTTCTACATTATCTAAATTGTGATTAAAAGAAAATAATTATTTTGAGTTTCTAAAATGATTAATATAAATGAAAAATTGATTTACCTATTGGAGTTACTCGAACTAGTGTACATATTTGTTTAGTTTCGGTTACAGGTTCATCTTTAGGAACTTTAATACTCTGAATTTGCGCTTTCGATCCCTGAATATCTCCTAAAATACGGATTTGTTCTGAAACTTTTTTTCTTCTTTTTGGAGCAGTAAATAACGAGTTACAAATATCCTTTTCCAGCTCAGATTTCATATTTTTCACTTTATTGCTTGTTGAAGAGTTAGCTTTTGAGATGTAGAGTATATAAGAATTAAGTTAATAAACATATTTTCGAATTATATAAAATTTATGAGCAAATTAAAATCACACCTCTCAGAAAGCATATCCCATGTTGGTTTTTGATATGTTACGGGGTCCATATCCACATTATCCATAATCTGTTTCATGAAATATTATGAGAAAAAAACAAAATAAAATTGCAAAAAACAAATTAAAAAATAAATAATAATTACATCTTTGGCCGTCATGACTGGAACTTCTTCACAATTTCGATATTTCGAAGATAAATCCACAAGCATCTCCATGCTCTACACATAAATCGTAAGTAAAAAAATAAATTTAATAAATAAAACAAAAAGACATCTTTAGCGTTTGTGTTATAATAAGTAAGAAAAGTTTTCAACTTGCCTTTTTCACATCATTATCACAAAGCTCTGCAAATATTCAACAAATTTGTATCAGAAATGGAAATTTTGACCAAATAAATTTACGAGAAAAGTTGAAAGTTTAAGAGTTAAATGAAAATTAATTACCAACTACATCCTTGTTATTTTTCATATTCAAATTAAACCCATCCCAAGCATTCCAAAGGAAAACCTCGAAGCATCCTCTTTCATAGCATCACTCTTTGTTATTAACGGTTTAGTCCCTGACAGATACAATTTCACTTGCGGGACCCACAAATTCATCCATTGATAATTTTATGGAGGTCTCAGATGAGCTTTCTTCTTGAAGATTACATGAAATTTCACCGACAATGTTTAAATCACGCCCTGATGAAGCGGGGCCGATTATTCTCTGTCCCAATCACAGAATGAAGCCTCTCACAAAGGGTATCGAGGTTCGCCATGTGAGATTCTGAATATCTTTGGAAAGCCATTTTAATCCTTAGAAAAGCAAAAAAATTATTACAGCAAAAATGCTATAAGATCTAGAATTTCGATCCATAACACAAAAGGATCTTTAGTTTGTCTATATAAAAGTGTGAAAATCTAGTTAATTAAGTAGAAAATGCATAAAATCTTTTAAAAAAATCCGATCTATAGTGTAAAGATTTTTAAATTTCACGCAATGTATTAGAAACAGAAAGTATAGAGCATAAAATCTTTGAAACTAAAATAAATTTAAAAGAGGATTAAGTATGAGTGGAGTACGTTTAAAAGCTCGGAAAGTATGAGTTTAATATGAGTGAGGCACTGAGAATATGGTGAGAAGATTAAACTAGTAGTTAGGTTTATATGTATCGGAGTGTTATGAAAAAGGACAATTATACTCCTATGTATAGCAAAGTAGTGAATGTACACGTGTTACGCGTATCAAAACAGTGTGGTGCAATACATAAAGGGATAGAGTTAATTGCACAACTAGTCCCTGAGTTATGCAAAGGCCAAAACACCCTTGTATATTGTTAAGTCATAAATGTACACGCGTTACAATACCATGAGCAACTGCACCCCTCCTCAAGGGTATATTTCCTATTTAGGAATAATACGAGTGTATATATATGCTACTTTAAGAAACAGGTGTATTATACAAGGACTAATGGTGCAATTTACCAAATAAGCTCGCAAGTGCAGATGATACGGGTTAAGAGAATATTTATATGTGCCCGTTTTATACCTTCACCGAATAGTAAGCCCATGATATTACTTAATAAGCCCACAACACAAATTTATCAATTAATAAACTGTCCTCACATTATATATATAATAACAGAAGAATAGCAAAGACAAGTTCTGTAGCTCCAAAGAATTATATACATATGAGACTCTAACTATGGGAAGCATAAATACCAAAAAACTTTCGTGATGGATAATCTGGAGTACTATATCCATATAGTAGCTCAAAAGGTGACGTATTATATCACAAGTAGGCTTATGTAAGTAATTAATTAGAAAACAAAATATTTATCTTTCTCAATAATTAGATAATCTGAAATCTACCATCAATTTGATCAATTTAAGATTTGACATAAAATAAATATAAAAAATATAAAACTTACTGAGAGCATAACACAGATTATTCTCCTTTGCTGAAATGATATGATCAACTATCTTTCCTGTCAAATATATATAATTCTATATAGAATCTTCAAATATTTTCTGTCTAATATATTTATAATTCTATAAATAATACTAATTACAAGCAATTAAACTTCAATTTATTAAAAGAGATCTAAAGAAATAAAGTTAAACATTTAAATTAAAATAAATCTCTTTTTACCTAATAATCCCTTGTTAACAACTTGAGTTAATAAACATAATTAGAAATAAAATTTTAATTACTTGAGAAAAAAATCAAATTGATAAGATGTTATCTCTGATCTCAAATTATACTTCAAATTGTTAAATTAAATTAAACTAGTAGACAATATACAAAATATTACCTTATTAAAACAGCTACATTTACAAAGCTGAGACTGGTATTAGTTTTTTTCTCACCTTTTAATTTTTCCACCTTCTCTTGTTTGTTCATGGAGAAAAAGTATTCAGTTGTGAGAATAAGATGTTTATGCAAAATAACTAGTGACGAAGTTGACAGTGTTGAGTTTCTTAGAAAAAATTAAAATAAAAATAATTATTTTATTTTGATAAATTAGGTGATTAACCTTAAATATAGTCTTTATTTATCTAATTCTATTGTAATAATAGAAGAACCCTAAGATTTTAATCAGAAATATTAGTTACTACCGAGAAAAATTTGAGAGAAAGAGAATGAGAGGGAGAGAGAGGGTAAGGAAGAGGTGAAATACTGAAAGTCCAAGATTGACCAAATGTGAATAAATAGTGTATATATATATATATATATATATATATATATATATATATATATATATATATATATATATATATATATATATATATGGGTGTTTTAGGTTTTCAATATTGCCCCTCCATATTAGAATAAAATCAACGCGTATAGATGTGTCATATGTCCATAAAGAAATAACGCATGATTTATTTTAATGAGATGGAATTAAATAACAAAGCTCATACAAATAATACATTGACTCAGCCCATCAGAAGAAAGAAGCCCAAACAAATAAAAACACTTAATACATGACCCCATATAAGAAGTCTTAAGTAGACTTTATATTCAACAATCTCCAGACTTCAAGCTTCTTCCATAGTTTCCTTTACATGTAAAACAAAATAAATACCTTACTCAATATTTAATAAACTTAAACAATGTTTAAATTTGCTAACAATCAGAATTTTTGTTCCCATATCTGTTGGAACATCCTGAATTGGAATTTTACACAATTTTACTGTTTTAGAAGAAAGCCGGTTTTTAACAAAATTAAAATTAACATCAACATTCTTTGACTCATGATAAACGGAATTTTTACTCAAGTACATGACACTATAAATAGTAAAATCCACTTAACATCCCCATGTGCTTCATACAAGTACTCAAAACAAACCCAAACCAAATTTTTCAACTCTTCATCTCCTCTAATCCACTCATTATTTCAATTCCCAAGCTTTACACATTTAGCCTACTTCTTCCTTAAAATTTTAGGAAGGTGATAAAATCATGTATTTTGCTTAGCCAACACGATCCATTCTTTTTTTAATTTCTGAAAATACATTCTCTCCTCATATTATAACTGGTGTGGCCTAAGGTGTGATAAAATAATGATATAAATAAGTGCAAATACACACCCTAAACTAACACTGTACTGCAAGTATTACAGGACGTATGCAAGTTTTAATGATAAGAAGATTCGTTCCTCAGGGACTGACGAACGTTAGAGAGAACTTATGCAAATTATCAAGTGCAGATATTAAAGATAGATAATAGTACGCAAGGATAAAGAAGAGAAAGATAGATATTTATTTGGTTTTTATATAATAAACTAAACTAATAAACTAAAGACAATAAAATAAATAACAGAAAAGAAAAGAAGATAGTATGAACGATATAACTTAGGTTTTACTAGTATGCACTAATCCTTCTAATTCTATCTATGAATCTAGTTAATAAGGGAGAATATTAGCTCTTGGTATACTTAGTCAGGATTCTAAATTCCCCAAGCTTAGACCTTGAGAGCGACTAAGGGGGCTACGTCACAACCAAGAAGTGATTTCAAATAGGGTTATCAAACGCCACTAAGGCCCTAAACAAATACTGCAATCTTGGTGATACTGTGATTAAAACAAACCCTAACGACTATCTAGTTAGAAGTATGTTTTGTCAGAACTGCTATCGACACTAGACGTTATGTGGTGGTTCAATAGTTAAACACCCAGTTACGGTGACCATCTAACTACTATTAAGGTAATCCTATACTCGTGCACTAGCAAGGAAAACAATCATTAATTCAAAACACATAATCAAATATAAAGGTAAGTAGCTAATATCAGATTAAAACATATAATTCCCAAAGAAACTTAGATAGAAGAATTAGAATTCATAGATTATACATTATGCAAAACCTAAGCTAATAGAATTAGTTCATACAAAGAAAAGAAGAAGAAAGAATTACAAAATAAGAGGTTGAAGGAGACATAGTTGTTGCACAGCTCCCTCCAGACTCTTTCTCTTGTGTTGTAGCTTCCTCTTGGCCTTATGGTCTGGCCAAGGATGATTTTAGAGTGTTAAGAGGCTGTATTTATAGGTTATAGGAAGACCTAATTCGTTTCTTGGAGATAACTTCAAGTAATGGACTCCTAGCCCAACTCAAATTCGTAAGGAAAACACTGCTGCGTTGTTTTGAGTGTATCTTCTTCGTTATTGGTCGGATTTTGCTCCATAAGATACCAAAAGAATCGCAACAGAATTATCTTGACCCTTTAGAATGAAATTACCAAAATCGGCCTATTTCTTAGGTAAAAACACCAATCTTTAGACGTGTGTGCAGAATCCCAGATTTAGGCAGCTTTTCCTTTTCCTAATTGAACTCAGTTTCCTTCTATCTCCAATTTCCATGCAAATCTCTTTCTATAAGTTGTAATATTTGACTTGGATTCTAATTAATCTCCATAATTATCTTTAAAGCTTCACACTAAATAAACAATTAAACCCAATATGCTCTAAAAATAATAATTCTACAAATCAAGACTCAAAATAGGAATGTGCACTAAATTAAGCTAAGATCGACCTATAAACTAATAAATAAGCCTAAAATGATGTCTCTGAAGTATATTATATTATCAAAAATGAGGAGACATCAAGACCCCCAACTCAAAGTTGTATCATCCCGATACAATAAAAGTAAAGAACAGTAGGGTAGTCAAGAAGAAGAAGTAGGAGGAGAATAAGAACAAAACATAATGAATGATCCTAGAGCAAAATATCTAAAAAGTCTCATGTAGTAATGCTTAAGAAATAATGCACAACTATGCTTAATATACATGTAATCAACAATCCATAAATTCAAGTTAAGATTAATTTCGCAATGCCAGAAGGAGAGGATGATAACTTAGTTCAGGTTAATGGCTATAGGTTGTTCATAGGTACCAAATACAGCATCCAATGGTCCACTTACCTACTACCTAATAACTCAATTGTTTCTCCACCAAGCAATTAGAAATCCTAAGGTCTTGGGTTATAACTTGGCTTAAGGACGGGTGTGGTATATTTGGATAATGAAAAGTGAGCTTTTGGCTCTCTCCTCACTAGCCATCAACGAATCGCCCTAGAGCTTGAGTTTTCACTCGAAGATGTTCTCACTCAACCCAATTTTTTGATGCTTTTGATTTGCATCCCCCAATAATCCCAATTAAAACCTTTAGTGATGATTTACAAAATTCCACTTTGCCGGTCCGAATATATATTCTTTTCTTATCAAATTTTTCTTTTGTATAGCTATGACTCTCTTTTTGATGTTTGAGATATCACACTATATTTTTTTTCATATATATATATATATATATTCTCTTTTTAATGCCCTTGTTGGCAAATTTAGCTCGTAGCTTCTTTTCCATTCACTATTACCCCGGCAAAGGGTTATAATAATTTTATCATCAATAAAATCACAAATATAATTCCCAATTCCCAAAATTCCCTAGTGATGAAACCCACCACCCCAAACTCAAGCTCTAAAACGAGTTGTCTCAGGTTTTGCGATTCGAGTGCGGGTCATATAGATAAGTCCTACAAACTAAGGGTATGGATTATAATGTGGTTCAATAAAGGCTTTAGAAAGGCTCAGAGGGGCTAAGACGGATAAATAACAATAATCAAATAAAAGGGTGAGAAAGTATAAAAGGCTTCAAGTGTTTTAATCATGAAAGAACTGCCTTATTCATTTTTCTAACTACCGGATTTCGTTACTTTTTCATTATTAGTTCATAGACAAGTGGGTTTTCAACTAATTTTAAACCTCACGTTCTACACACCAAATAACTATCCCTAAGTTTCAACATACTTCTTAGCATTGCTCATTAACTTTCCTATCTTTTATTTCCTGTTTTCATACATGCATCTAAACAAACTTGTAACATCTTTCAAAAACATACTACTTACTATCATTAACTTAATTAAATCATGCTCAGATAGGTACATTCAAAGGTATTCTATGCCTAATTCAACCCAAAAAATTTTAAATTTTATGAAAAAAACGAAAAAGGAAGATGAGGACAACGAATCCCCACCCCCAACTCAAAAATGAGCCGTGTCCCCACGACTCGAAAAAGACTCAAGAAAAATAAAATTTTAAAATTAGCATACATATTGCACATAAAGAAATGGTAGGGAAGAAAGAAAACATACTCTTCGAGGCTATTACCTCGCCTTGTCGGTACTCGCATTAAATCTAATGTATCTTCTTCACCAATCTTCTTATTCGCTTTTCGTTCAGGACACGTGATCATAATAGGATATTGCATTAAATAACGTCATGAGAGAGATCGAAAATTCGTATCACCTCCTCATAGATCAACTGTGCCACATCTTCTTCTTCTCCTCACATAATACAATTCACAAAAAACCCCCATCATTCCAAATCTCCACGAATCTTCATGTATTCTCCTTCAACTTCTTCTTCAAATACTATCTTATAAGAAAAAGGTAGTTCCTTTGATTGTTACTTCGGAGAAGCTGTCATGGCCATTGAAGCTTTCTCTTTTTCTTTGGGTATAAGGTCTTTGATCTAGAGAGGTCGTGTTGTCTTCTTCACTAAAGTTAAAATCTATTTTGCTTATCAACACAGCATGCTAACCTCTCTTCTCTTGACTTGTTTTACCCTTTGAATTGGAACTAGGACTTGTCTCACTTGATTTCTTCTCAATTAAATCCAACACCTTGATTTCTTCATCCCTCATACAGTAGATAATGTTCATGTTCTCTTAATCATCTCAATTGACCCCCAACTCAAAGCTTTAACCACTCTTGAAATTTGAAAGCATGGTAATTGGAGATAAGGAAACAAAAGCTAAAAATATGGAAAAGGAAAAGCTGCCTTAATCCTGAATTTCTGCACCTACGACCACAAATCAGCTCATATCTCAAGAACGGTGTGGAATTTGGAGAAACGGTCAAGAGCAAAGTTGAAGAGCTTTCCGAGACGATCAATTTGGTATATTCATACGCGTCAAATGGATGAATATCGAAGCTGTTAGAGCCAAAAAAAGATCGGACCTGATTTCATGTTTTTAGGGTTACGAATTTGAGTTGGGCTTGGAGTCCACTACTTACTTCTCCTTCAAGAAAACGAATTAGGGCTTCCAAGATACCTATAAATACACCATCTTATCATTGTAAACATATCCTTGCTCAGTTCTAAACATTAGCTTAAATTATAAACAATAGCTTAGTCCTTTACATTAATATTCATCCTTAGAATCAAGCTATTCATTCAAGAAGCAAGCTGACCTGTAGAGGAAGACAAGAAGAAGAAGTTGGAGAGTGACAAACTCCTCTTCTACATCTCACCTTCTCTATATTTAGAGTAATTAGCTATAGATCTATTCTCAACCATATTTCTAAGCTTTTATTCTGTAAGTTTACTTTTAATTGTTGGATTATTATTTTGTCTGCATTCATTAATACTATTTGTTATTTTAATTGATTGAGCTTGGCGTATATTGTTATTATGTGTTTTGACTTATTGTTACACCTTAGATTTGGCCAATCTTAGGATTATTCTTAGTTATTGACAACACCACATAATCGTCTAGTTTTGATACCTTGCTTAACTAGATAGCCATTAAGGTTTGATTTAATCACCAATCATTACTTAGGAATCCCTAGTAGTGGAGAGGTTGCTCCTAAGCCTAGAGAAGGTTAGGTAGAATTTAGAATCCTGGTTAATATATAATGCTTAATCTGTGACAGGTTAGAATAACGATTTAGTAATAGACTCATATTAGTAATCCTAATCTATTAGACTTACATTCATATTTAGTTATTTGTTTTGTTTATTTGTTTTAATTATTTAATTGCGTAGATTGTTATTTCATCGTTTTATATTTTTATTTAAAACATCTAAATTCATCTACGCTTGTTAAATATAAGTAGATCTAACGGATACAATCCCTGCGAACGAACTTGACTTATCATTAAAACTTGCAAACGATCTGAGTTCCGTGGTTCTCAAGAGTGTGTGACTCTTTATTATTATCTTTATTTATCTATTTATTTATCACACCTTTGCCCCCACCAAGTTTTTGGCGCCGCTGCCGGGGATTTATCTTTAAGTTAAATCTATTTTGTGTTTATTTAGTGTAGAAGTTTTTATTTGTTTTCAGTTTTACGCTTTCTTTTTGTTTTAGTCTTTCTCAGGATTTTAGATGGATAATCAACGGTTAGAGATAGGTTTACCTAGCAAATTTCGAGTTCAACGCATTGGGATTCGCGTCCCAACTATCCAAGCCGTTAGATTCAAGCCTGATCCTGATTTAATTAATCAATTCGCGAGCTATGGAAAATTTAATGGGGATACAAATCAAGATCCGGTCGGATCTGTTCAAAAATTCATGCAATTTTGTGATGCCTACATTAATGAAGGTGTTACGCAAGAACAGATGTATTATTTAATGTTTCAATTTTTCTTGACCGGGAAAGCGAGCGATTGGTTCGATGATCAACCTCCCGAGCTAATAACCGATTGGGACAAGCTTCAAGAAAGATTCCTTGATAAATATTATCCTACAAGTATGCGAGTGAAGGAACTCTTGGAGCCTACGAATTTCTTACAAGACGCCGGAGAGAGTGTTGGTGAAGCATGGACGAGATTTCAAAAGATGTTGGCAAGATGTCCATTACATGGATACACGCCACAATTACAATTATCCATGTTCTATAATGGACTCAATAGAGAGTCAAGGCTGAGAGCAGATAATATGGGTCGTGGTAATTTTGTCTCTATGGATCCAAAAGAAGCAAAAATTGGTATGGAAACAATCATTGAGAACAACATGAGTTGGCCACAAGGAAAAACTCCTACCACTAACGCAGAAGAAGAAGCGAGGATTTCAAGCTTGCAAGATCAAATACAACAACTCGCTATAACTGTTAAGGAAATCATTCCAAAGCCACCTCAACAGTTATACCTACAAGAGCAAGCCTATGAAAATCAAGCTAATCAACCACCGAGCTATACTGTGCATAATGTAAGTCAAGCTCAATCACGTCCTCAAGAAGAGATTACTGAGCTAAAAGAGAGTATTAGTCAATTCATCAACTTCTCGAAGGAAAATATGAGCAGACTTGAATCAAAAATCGATGCAACAGTAGTGCAAATCCTGCAACAACAGAACCAAGATCTTAAACAACATAATCAACTTTTAGAGAAGAATGTGATGCAGCTCACTACAATCATAGAACAGATGCAAAGTCAACTCCTACAATTGACCCAAGATACAACTACTAACATGAAGAAGATCCAATACGTAGACGATAAGGTTAAGACTATTAGTCTTCAAGCTCAAAAGATAAACGGTGAGATAATCACCAAAGCAAACAAGTCAAACGTAAGTCGGATGAACTTAGATGAGATAATTGTTGAGGATTGGGTTGAAGAAGTTGAACATGATAAGATTACGAAGCCTAGAGTGGTTGATGAACTAAGAATTGAAGAGAGAAGTAGAGCAAGAAAAACACCCATACATTGCCACTATCCCACGGAGCAACATCAGAAGTGTATAGAGGCGTTAAAACAAGTGAAAATTAACGTCCCTTTACTCGAAGCTATGGAAGGAAGGAGAAACTATGATCGATTCTTTCTGGAGGCACTCTCTAATAAGAAAAGTTTCACAAGAGCCAAGTCTGTAGCAATCAACGAAGGGGTATCAGCACGAGTTCAACGAAGATTACCACCGAAGCGTAAAGATCCGGGAAGTTTCAATCTCCCAATCAAAATAGGTGGTATATTTCATGGAAAAGCCATGTGTGATTTAGGGGCAAGTGTGAATATCATGCCCAAAAGTGTATTCAAGAAGATTGGTATTAGTAAAGCGAAACCGACATCCGTAATCTTACAACTTGCGGATCAATCTACTGTTAAGCCGTGGGGAGTATTAGAGGATGTACTCGTTCAAGTAGGTAACCTTGTTATTCCTACGGACTTTATTATTCTTGACTACAAAGCAGATAAGAATGTCCCATTCATTCTTGGGCGTCCATTCCTAGCCACCAGCGATACTATAGTGAATGTGAATGAAGGAACCATGACTCTTAGTATTAAAGATAACGCTGAAACATTCTATGTTTCGGGAAAGAAGAGGAAAAAGAAGTCAAAGGAACTATATCCAATCAGAGCAGTAACCAAGAAGCCAGAACCTGAAAGTCTCCACGAAACCATAGAGAAAAAGATTGAGTTTGGGGTAGGAGACGAGGTGGCATGGAAACCTCCCAACCCCAAACAGAGCAGTTCTTGGAAGGGACCTTATGTTATCACGCAAATTATCTCAGAAGGAGTGGTCGAAATCAAGTCTATCAAAGGTTGCAAGCTCGATTTGGTAAGTGTTAATCATCTCACTCACTGCTGGGGAGGCTATAAAAAGAAATAACCGAGGTAACTCGTCTAACTTTGAAAGACGTTAAACAAAAGTGCCCTTTGGGAGGCATCCCATAGTAATTCTTATGTTTTTATGTTTTAGTTTTAGTTTATTTTAGTTGTTTTTAGTTGATATTGCATATTTGAGAAAGGTATTAGTGTTTTTGATGATTAGGTATTGGAGAAATCGAGTTAGGGAAGCGAGCAAAAAAAATTTCGAACAGAGAAACTTCGGAAAGTCATATCTTTGCGCTCGGATGTCGGAATCAGGTGATCTTTGAGCCTAAACTGCATAACTTTTCGAGATCTAGCTGTTGGGGAGGTTTTTGCCAAGTGCGGTACACCGGACCTCAGCCGTGGTGCACCGCAGAGGAGAAACCCGTGCCACGGGGTAGAGCCACGTGTTTTATCCAGAAACGAAGAAAAAAAATAGCTGATGGGTCCGATATATCGGACCCTATACCGCGCCATGCACCGCACAAACACGTGCCACGGGGTCCTACCACGGGTTTTTTGACGTAGGAGGCGCGGAGCACCCCCGCGGTACACTGGACCATGGTCCGTAGCTCAAAAACGCGTGCCACGGGGTCCTACCACGGGTCCAATCCAGTGAGCAAAAATTTTCACCCATCAGATGCTGCGGTGTACCCCGCGGTACACCCCCTGGTCCGCAGGGTAGTCCGCACGAGCCGCCAGAGAGAGAAAAGAAAGGGTTTCAAGCTTATAAGGAGATCTAATGCTTATTATTCCGAATTTATCAAACCTTAAACCTCTTTCTTCTCTCCAGAACTCTCCCAACTCCATTGAAGCTTCAACAAACCTTCACCTAACATCAAAACACCACCAAATCACCATGAATTCTCATCCAAATCCTTTCCCACATCATTACAAAGAAGATTCAAGCACCCAAAGCATATCAAAACACCTAGAAACCAAGAATCAAAACCATGAATTTCAAGATCTTCTTCTCAATCCTTAAACCCTTATCACCAAACCTTGATTCAATCATACCCACATGGAGAATTGTCATCCTAACACCTTTCCTAACCAAAATAAAGCTTGTTCCACCTATGATCATGATTTACAAATTTCAAGAGTGTTTAAAGCTTTGAGTTGGGGGTCAAAAGAAATGATGAAGAGAATAGATAAATTATCAAGTGTTATGGGATATGAAGAATCAAAGCAAGGTATTGGGTAAGTTCTAGATGCAATCAGTTGAGATGGGTAATAGTTTGGGAATATATTACAAGATAATTGGAGTCAAGCAATTAGAGAGGAACCGGTTTTTGGTGGATTCAAATCCTAAAAAGCAAGCAATTGTAATTAGGGAGCAGAAGATACCAATACCTCTTCTAATCAAAGATTCCTATATCAGAGATGAATAAAGGCTTCTGGGACGCAAGTAGCTGTGTTCAAAACATATTCCTGGATAAACACCTTCACATGAGAGATTATTCGAGAGCAAAGTTGGAAGAAGATTAACAAGAGAATTCTAGAGTGTGATTGATTGGGATGGAGCATAAGAAGATGTAAGGGAAAGCGAGAGTGGTGATACATAGAAGTTTTCATACATGGAGAGCACTGCACCCTATTCCGGGTATTAATCAGGCGAGGTAAATAGCCTCGAAGAGTATGTTTTCTTTCTTCCCTACCTTTTCTTTATGTGCAATATCTGTAAAATTTTAATTTTCTTTTCTTTTATTTTCGAGTCTTTTCGAGTCGTGGGGACACGGCTCATTTTTTAGTTGGGGGTGTGGGGATTCGTTGTCTCTCATCTCCATTTTTCTGTGTTTTATTGTTTTTTAGGTAAAATTAATTTTTTTTGAAGGTTTAGATGTATGTAGAGTGTGTTTAATAGCTTAAAAGCATAAGCTCAGTGAGTTAATGATAGGAAGAAGTATGTTTATGAGCTATTTTATTTTGTATGCTTTGAGTATTTGTAGGAAAACACACGTTGATAGTAAAGAGAAGATTAGTTAGCAATGCGATAGAAAGTATGTTCGATCTCAGGGAACCTTGAGAAGTGTGTAGGCCGTGAGATCCAAGCTAGTTAATAAACCCATTTGATGAAAGTGCTAAAGGTAAGAAAATAACGAAATTACATAGTGTAGAAAGTGATTAAGGCGGTTCTTTCATATTGAAGCCTTTGAGGCCTTTTTATACCTTCTCACCTTGTGATTTTTGTTTATATGCTATATCCTTCTCAGCCCTTTCTAGCCTTTCTAAAGCCTTTTTATTAAACACGTTATAAGCCATATCCCTTTAGATTATAGGACTTTTCCATATGACCCGCCCTCGAATCGCGATGCATAGACAATTGTTTTAGAGCTTGAGTTTGGGGTGGTGGGTCCACCATTATGGGAAATATTATAGGGATGGGATTTTGAGCTTATTAATTGTGCTCTGTTCTTAAGATTGATGATGATTCACAAATTTTTATTGTAACCCTTTGTCGGGGTAATAGTGAATGAAAAAGAAGCTACGAGCTAAATTTGCCAACAAGGGCATTAAAAGAAGAAAATATATATGCGAAAATAGCATGATATCTCAACATTAAAAAGAGAGTCATAGCTATAGAAGAAATTGATTTGAAAAGAAAATATATATATTCAGACCGGCAAAGTGGAATTTTTATGTGAACATCTTATGCTTTAATTGGGTTATTGGGGATGCTAAATTGTGCATCAAAGAATTCATTGGGTTGAGTGAGAAACGTTTTATGAGAGTAACTTAAGCTCTAGGGCGATTCGTTGATGACTAGTGAGGAGAGAGCCAAAAGCTCACTCTAAATTATCCAAATATACTTATGATACCGTCCCTAAGCCTAAATTACCACCTTAAAGACCTTTTTATTCTTTGCTATGTAATCGAGAAGTGATTGAACCAATAGAGAGTAGTTAAATGGAGCTTTGGATACTAGTAAGGTTCGATGAACAATCTATAGCTTCCTTGGTGAACTGAGTAAAGTTCCTCTCCTTCTTACATTGCGAAACTAATCTGATCTTGAATTCAAGCCGTGTTGACTGTGGATATGAGAAGTGTACAGGTATGTAGTTTTTAAATATTATTACATGAAATTTTTTGAGTAGTTTCTTCGAGTCTATTCTCCATATTCTTCTATCTTCTGTCTTCTGTGCTTAATTGACCTAGGTGTGTATTTAGAGACTTCCCTTTGTTTTTATCTTTATTGTATCGGGACGATACAACTTTGAGTTGGGGGTCTTGATGTCTCCTCATTTGTGATAGATTTATATTAGGATGAGACATCATTTTTAGTGATTTAGAAGTCATTATAGTCGATTTTCTTGAGAAATGCTACACTTTCTTATTTTGAGTCTTGATTTAGTAAAATAATATTTTTAGAGCATATTTGGTTTAATTATTTATTTAGTGTGAAGCTTTAAAGATAATTATGAAGATTAATTAGATTCCAAGTCAAAGACTAAAAGATATGGAAAGAGATAAGCATGGTAATTGCAGATAAGGAAACAAAAGCTAAAAATATGGAAAAGGAAAAGCTGCCTTAATCCTGAATTTCTGCACCTACGACCACAAATCAGCTCATATCTCTAGAACGGTGTGGAATTTGGAGAAACGGTCAAGAGAAAAGTTGAAGAGCTTTCCGAGACGATCAATTTGGTATATTCATACGCGTCAAACGGATGAATATCGAAGCTGTTAGAGCCAAAAGAAGATCGGACCTGATTTCATGTTTTTAGGGTTACGAATTTGAGTTGGGCTTGGAGTCCACTACTTACTTCTCCTTCAAGAAAACGAATTAGGGCTTCCAAGATACCTATAAATACACCCTCTTATCATTGTAAACATGTCCTTGCTCAGTTATAAACATTAGTTTAAATTATAAACAATAGCTTAGTCCTTTACATTAATATTCATCCTTAGAATCAAGCTATTCATTCAAGAAGCAAGCTGACCTGTAGAGGAAGACAAGAAGAAGAAGTTGGAGAGTGACAAACTCCTCTTCTACATCTCACCTTCTCTATATTTAGAGTAATTAGCTATAGATCTATTCTCAACCATATTTCTAAGCTTTTATTCTGTAAGTTTACTTTTAATTGTTGGATTATTATTTTGTCTACATTCATTAATACTATTTGTTATTTTAATTGATTGAGCTTGGCGTATATTGTTATTATGTGTTTTGACTTATTGTTACACCTTAGATTTGGCCAATCTTAGGATTATTCTTAGTTATTGACAACACCACATAATCGTCTAGTTTTGATACCTTGCTTAACTAGATAGCCATTAAGGTTTGATTTAATCACCAATCATTACTTAGGAATCCCTAGTAGTGGAGAGGTTGCTCCTAAGCCTAGAGAAGGTTAGGTAGAATTTAGAATCCTGGTTAATATATAATGCTTAATCTGTGACAGGTTAGAATAACGATTTAGTAATAGACTCATATTAGTAATCCTAATCTATTAGACTTACATTCATATTTAGTTATTTGTTTTGTTTATTTGTTTTAATTATTTAATTGCGTAGATTGTTATTTCATCTTTTTATATTTTTATTTAAAACATCTAAATTCATCTACGCTTGTTAAATATAAGTAGATGTAACGGATACAATCCCTGCGAACGAACTTGACTTATCATTAAAACTTGCAAACGATCTGTGATACTTGAAGTGAGTTCCGTGGTTCTCAAGGGTGTGTGACTCTTTGTTATTATCTTTATTTATCTATTTATTTATCACACCTTTGCCCCCACCAAGTTTATTTATCTATTTATTTATCTATCTCCAATTACCATGCTTTGTTTCCCCGGCAGCGGCGCCAAAAACTTGGTGTGGCCTAAGGTGTGATAAAATAATGATATAAATAAGTGCAAATACACACCCTAAACTAACACTGTACTGCAAGTATTACAGGACGTATGCTAGTTTTAATGATAAGAAGATTCGTTCCTCAGGGACTGACGAACGTTAGAGAGAACTTATGCAAATTATCAAGTGCATATATTAAAGATAGATAATAGTACGCAAGGATAAAGAAGAGAAAGATAGATATTTATTTGGTTTTTATATAATAAACTAAACTAATAAACTAAAGACAATAAAATAAATAACAGAAAAGAAAAGAAGAAAGTATGAACGATATAACTTAGGTTTTACTAGTATGCACTAATCCTTCTAATTCTAGTTATGAATCTAGTTAATAAGGGAGAATATTAGCTCTTGGTTATTGGTTGTACAAGCTTTATTTGGGTAAGGAAAAGTGATTGGATGATGATTCTCTATGTGGGTAAGATGGATTCTTCATGGATTGGTATGGATTTAAGAAATTGTAGTATGAATTTTTGAAATTTAAGCTTTTGATTCTTGGATTCAAGGTGTTTTGGGATGATATAGGTGGTTGAATCTTCTTTGTGATGATGTGGAGAATGAATTGGATGAGTTTTCATGGTGATTGGGTAGTGTTTTGATGATTGTTGAAGGTTTTTATGAGCTCTAATGGAGGTGGGAGAGTTTTGGAGAGAAGAAAGAGGTTTAAGGTTTAATAAATTCGGAATAATAAGCTTTAGATCTTCATATAGCCTTGAAACCCTTTATTTTCTCTCTCTGGCGGCTCGTGCGGACTACCCCTGCGGACCATGGGGTGCACCGCGGGGTACACCGCGACATCTGATGCTCGAAAATTTTTGCTCACTGGTTAGCACCCGTGGTAGGACCCCGTGGCACGCGTTTTTGACTCGCGGACTAGGGTCCGGTGTACCGGAGGGTACCCCGCGGTATCTGTAGCTAACTCCGTCAAAATACCCGTGATACCTACCCCGTGGCACGCGTTTTTGGGGCGCGGACCATGGTGCGGTATAGGGGGGTAGTCCGCGGCATGATGTTTTCTGGTTTCTGGATCAAACCCGCGGTGCAACCCGTGGTACGGGTTTTGACCACGCGGACCATCCCTGCGGACCATGGGGTAGTCCGTGGGGTAGTCCGCGCAGGTCATTCTTGCGCTCCAAAAATTTTCGTTTTCTTCCCTAACTCGATTTCTCCAATTCCTACACACCAAAAACACTAATACCTTCCTCAAATATGCAAGATCAACTAAAATTAACTAAACTAAACATAAATTAAAAACTAAAAATGAAAAAACATAAACGAAATTACGGGTTGTCTACCGTATAGCACTTTTGTTTAACGTCTTTCAAAGTTAGACGTGTTACCTCGATTAAGGATGACGAAATTTCCACCCTTTGCCTTTAATTCCCACGAACTTTTCAGCTCGATTCTTAATAATCATGGATGGTGCCATCCAAGATTTCGTGGGAAGGGGTGAATCTAGTGGTAACTCGATTTCAAGTGTAGCATTACACTCCTCTGGTAATCCATTCATCTCGAATATTCGTTTGTTAGAAAGAATGTCCTTCATGAATTGACCGTATTTTGACATTCTTGTGAGAGCTTCTACAAACGGAGTGCTGATCTTTAACTTGTTCATCATGTCAACGAACTTCTTGAATTCCAGGTCATTGTCCTTTCTGACATGTGAAGGGAATGGTGGAGGACGACATGTGTTGGTTACCACTGGGCTCTCTTTCTTTTCTGGTGTCTTCTCTTGGACACTTTTTTGTTCAACTACCTCTTCGACCTTATCTTCTGTTGTTTTTTCTCCCCCCGTTGCTGGAATATGGACTGGTTCTGGTTCTGGTCTTGGTGGAGGTAGTTGTTTTCCACTTCCTAATTCAACTGCATGACAAACTTTGTTTTCTGGAGCACTAGTATCACTTCGGAGTTGCCTTTCTGCAAGGATTTTAGTTTTTTCCACCATTTGTGACATTGTCTGCACAAGCTTGTCAATCGCATCATCTGAGTTTTGGATTCTTTGCTGGTTATTCTCCATCTTTTCAATTAGGTTCATCATCTTAGCTATGCTTGAATTCAAACTCGGAGGTTGTTCTTGTATGGTTTGCTGCATTGAATAAGGATGTGGTTCTTGATAAGCTTCATTATAAATCGGCGCTTCTTGATAGATAGGTTGTCGGAGGATAGTAGGATTGTGGTCGTGGTTGATAATAATCATCATAATAATGGTTATTATGATAATAATTCTGTTGATTTCCGACCCAATTGTAACTCTGCGGGGGTTGATAGTCAGCGTAATTTCCTTGGGATTGATAATAACCATCATAATAATGGTCTCTTTGATAAGGCATGAAGGAAACTGAAGCTGGATTGTTCAGGCAATGTCCCCACGAGTGATCTCTTGCTCCACAACTAGGACATGAAGGTGAGGCATGTACTAGATTCCTCTGAGCTAGTTGTTGCGATTGTTCTCGTAATTCCTCAAGTTGTTGGCTCAACTCCTTGAGCTTTAGAGATTCCATCTTGAATTAGCTTCTTCAGGATCTAATAGCACGACACCTTTATCTCCTAATAAATATGCTTTCGCCCTAAAAAAAATCTGTAAAACAAAAACTGAAAAGAATAGCGTAAAATAGAACTAACTAAAATAAAAGCACAAGATAATTGCACAAGGACTAACGATGTAGTCCCCGGCAGCGGCGCCAAAAACTTGGTGTGGCCTAAGGTGTGATAAAATAATGATATAAATAAGTGCAAATACACACCTTAAACTAACACTGTACTGCAAGTATTACAGGACGTATGCAAGTTTTAATGATAAGAAGATTCGTTCCTCAGGGACTGACGAACGTTAGAGAGAACTTATGCAAATTATCAAGTGCAGATATTAAAGATAGATAATAGTACGCAAGGATAAAGAAGAGAAAGATAGATATTTATTTGGTTTTCATATAATAAACTAAACTAATAAACTAAAGACAATAAAATAAATAACAGAAAAGAAAAGAAGATAGTATGAACGATATAACTTAGGTTTTACTAGTATGCACTAATCCTTCTAATTCTATCTATGAATCTAGTTAATAAGGGAGAATATTAGCTCTTGGTATACTTAGTCAGGATTCTAAACTCCCCAAGCTTAGACCTTGAGAGCGACTAAGGGGGCTACGTCACAACCAAGAAGTGATTTCAAATAGGGTTATCAAACGCCACTAAGGCCCTAAGCAAATACTGCAATCTTGGTGATACGGTGATTAAAACAAACCCTAATGACTATCTAGTTAGAAGTATGTTTTGTCAGAACTGCTATCGACACTAGACGTTATGTGGTGGTTCAATAGTTAAACACCCAGTTACGGTGACCATCTAACTACTATTAAGGTAATCCTATACTCGTGCACTAGCAAGGAAAACAATCATTAATTCAAAACACATAATCAAATATAAAGGTAAGTAGCTAATATTAGATTAAAACATATAATTCCCAAAGAAACTTAGATAGATGAATTAGAATTCATAGATTATACATTATGCAAAACTTAAGCTAATAGAATTAGTTCATACAAAGAAAAGAAGAAGAAAGAATTACAAAATAAGAGGTTGAAGGAGACATAGTTGTTGCACAGCTCCCTCCAGACTCCTTCTCTTGTGTTGTAGCTTCCTCTTGGCCTTATGGTCTGGCCAAGGATGATTTTAGAGTGTTAAGAGGCTGTATTTATAGGTTATAGGAAGACCTAATTCGTTTCTTGGAGATAACTTCAAGTAATGGACTCCTAGCCCAACTCAAATTCGTAAGGAAAACACTGCTGCGTTGTTTTGAGTGTATCTTCTTCGTTATTGGTCGGATTTTGCTCCATAAGATACCAAAAGAATCGCAACAGAATTATCTTGACCCTTTAGATGGAAATTATTAAAATCGGCCTCTTTCTTAGATAAAAACACTAATCTTTAGACGTGTGTGCAGAATCCCAGATTTAGGCAGCTTTTCCTTTTCCTAATTGAACTCAGTTTCCTTCTATCTCCAATTTCCGTGCAAATCTCTTTCCATAAGTTGTAATCTTTGACTTGGACTCTAATTAATCTCCATAATTATCTTTAAAGCTTCACACTAAATAAACAATTAAACCCAATATGCTCTAAAAATAATAATTCTACAAATCAAGACTCAAAATAAGAAAGTGCACTAAATTAAGCTAAGATCGATCTATAACTAATAAATAAGCCTAAAATGATGTCTCTGAAGTATATTATATTATCACAAATGAGGAGACATTAATAACACACTCTCATATTAATTCATTAAACGGTTACACAACCGGTAAATAGATGAATTATATGAGACCAGTAGGGATTATTGAAGACCTCTAAGTCTCACTGCCAAAAATCTCTTCCTCCGATTAATGTCCCCAAAGCTATCCACTTTCCATCTAGTAAGTTGTTTTAGAACTTATTCAACACATGGTCCAATTACAATTCTTACTCCATCCCATTTCTCATTTACAAATCCTTGGAAATCCTTGTGGATGCACCACGTCACTTTAAATCGAAATCTACGGGAGTGTATGCTCGGTTTCAGAATAAGACATATTTGTATCAAAACCGGCATGTGATCTGAATGTATCCGAGCTAAATGTACAACTCGAGCGTTAGGGAAAAGTAATTTCTATTCCAAATTCCCATACACCTTATCCAATCGATTTATAATACGTTGACCCGTATTCCAAGAATCAGACCATTGTTTGGAAGAAGTATCACTTAAGAAAACTGGTTGTCAATTGAGAAGACTGTTTTCAATTATATTGATGCATTGTAATCTGTTACATCCATAAGAGTTGTGGAAAAAGTTTTCACATAACATACGTGATGATCTTGCATCAAAGTTGCGTACATCTTATGGTATTGTGCAACCCACTGTAAATGAAGTGGAAGATAATGGCTTATATCTCTTGAATACCATGTTGATAGAATCGGGAAAAAGTTTAGCTGACTTTCCTCCAATGCCACAATCAAATAGAAATTGGAGCATACCTGTGAGAAATAGACTGATTTGGCAACATCAGCAACTTAAGAGGGAAGCGCATGAAATTGATGCACAAGTAAATATGGATCGGCTAAATATTGCACAATAACATCCTTACAGAAAAGTCATAGACTCCGCTATACATAGTAAGGGGAATTTTTTTTCTTGAATGGAGGTGCTGGAACAGGGAAGACTTGTTTGTATAACACAATTGCAACAAAATGTCGGAGCTTAGGTTATATTGTTATAACTGTAGCTTCATCTGGAATTGCATATTTGTTATTGAAAGGAGGCCAAACTGGACATTCAACATTTTCTATACCTTTGATTATTTTAGAAGATTCAATTTGTGGATTTACTAAACAATCGTTTCAGGCAGAATTGATGAGGGAAAAAAATTATAATTTGGGATGAAATTCTGATGCAACATCGAGATTGTGTAGAAGTTGTTGATCGAACATTACAAGATGTATGTGAAAATTAAAAACTCTTTGGGGGTATCACAGTTGTTCTTGGAGGTGATTTTCGATAAATTTTACATGTTGTGCCTAAAGGTGTACGCGAACAAATAGTCGGGACTTCATTAAGACGTTCACCCATTTGGAAAAACATTGATGTACTTATGCTGGATGTCAATATGCGTCTCAGCGAATCGATTAGCGGGAATTCGGCATTTGCTAAGTACTTAATGCGGGTATATCTGAAATTGCGTTATTCGAGGTTTTGTAAATATTTAAACGTATTCCTTAAATCTAATCAATTATGTATTATAATAGATTGGATCTAACCCACACGAAATTATAGACATCCCATCAAGAATACGAATATGTAATGACTTAGATAACCTATTATCATCAACTTATCCCGATTTGCATGTCCATGGAACCTCAAGTAGTATATACTTGAATGAACGAACTAATCTTTCGGCACGGAATGACGATGTTAGTCATATCAACAACTCAGCATTAAAAAAAATTCAAGTGCGGTGACGTATCTAGCTGCTGATAAAATGGTTGAAGAGGATAATGTGGATCAAAGTATAACTTCTCGATAACCAAATGAATATTTAAACTCATTGAATCCAAGTGGTTTACCTCCATTTAGGCTGGAGTTGAAGGTAGGGTGTCCCATCATGTTGTTGAGGAATATTGACCGACTTGGTAATGGCACAAGGTTGATGGTGGTCAGGTTCTCTTCGCGTGTTATTGAAGCAAAAATATTGAAGGAGATAAATCTGGAAATTTGGTGTTCATTCCACGAATATTATTAACACCTTACTCGTTAGAAGTACCGTTTATTATGACAAGACGACAATTTCCTATCTGGTTGGCCTTTGCCATGACCATAAAAAAATCTCAAGGATAGTCTGTGAAGTACGTCGGTATTGATTTACGAACACCAGTATTTAGCCACGGACAATTATATGTTGCATTATCGAGATGTACAAATTATGATCACATCAGTCTCCTTCTTCCTTCCGATGATAATCACACAACAACAAATATTGTATATCTAGAAGTTTTGATATAATTAACTTATTAATCGTATGCGAATATAATTAGTGTAGGTTAAATAGGTTAAATTAATATAGTATCTTACTAAGAATTTTTCTCCATCTCTGCTAAATTTAATTAATAAAGTATCTTACTAAGATTTTTTCTCCATTTCCAATAAATAGACCGAGTTGGAGATCGTGGGAAGAGATGAAATGACTATCTTTAAAAGTCTTGTTGTAAGTCTTTATAGTGGCATACATTTTTATTGTTGTAATCATTCACTAATATATTTTATTATTAGCAGTATCACAAGGAACTCGGGTCTATCGTAAGTCAAGTATTTCTTATCAACATCACATGGTCAAATATACTATAACATTGCAATCATTTGTGGGTTAAGAAACTTCAGACAAAAAATGTTACTATTACATTACGTGACGAGGAGGATTTATATCGCATCAAGTCATCACATGTAATACAGATTTGTTTTCTTACTTTATATTTGATAAAATCATCAATATTATATTAATTAATTTGAAACATTGTAATATTTATAGGATTGGAAGATGAATGCACGTCATGATTGAATAGAAGGAAAACGCTAGCTAAATGGAATTATAATCATATGGTATGAAACTGAATCATATATTTTTTATTTCATACGATCTATTCATTTTATCCATCACATGATCACTAACATCAATATATTTAAATAACTAGGTTGTTGTTGCGGCTCCGGTTATTGGAAAATATATCCCTGTCGATGTAAACACATGGTGTAGAGTTATGAGAGATATGTACGACTCTAATGATGTTCAAATACTTCCTTAGATTATGCTTTTTTATTTTCTTTAGGGTTGAGATTTTCTGAGATTATGTTTTTCTATTATACATTATGGTGTAAATTTCCTTAAATTGAATTTGTTTTTTTTTATGGTGGATATTTTTCTAGATTATATTTTTTATCATCTTTATAATTGATATTTTCTTAGGTTGTTCAATATTTTTTTTTGGTTTATTGTGTATAGATAATTTAGACTCTTGGACTTTATTATAAGAATTACAACTGAGTGGATTGAGAGTATTGTTAAAATCAATTTATGTTGCATATTAATTTACTAAATCATAATAATGTAAATTTACGTAAACTCAAGATGTTTCTGAAGGAATCGCAATCACGATTATATCAAATATATAAGCAGCGGAAACAAGTAATTGCAATCCTAAACCAATCTAGTGCGATTTAAGAATTTAAAACAAAAACAAAGCTTCGATTACATACCTTAAGCCGTTGTATGAAAATCGAATTGCCTGATCGTAGCTTCAAAACCTTGAAGCCTCCACGCTTTGCACACCGAGCTTGAGCCTTGCTTTCAGAATCAAAATTCTGACTTGGAGACAAAAATCTTTTTATTTTCTTGTGGGTTTTTTTTTCTTGGAAGAAAAGCTGATGAAAATTTATGTGTATAATGATTTATCATTATACTTATAACTCAAGAGAAGAAAATGAAAAGACAAGAATGGAAAAGTCAGGAACGTATAATGAAATTGATTATCTTAATAATCTAGTCCATTACCACTTGTGAAGTGGACTTGGACCTTCTACATTATACAAAACCAATTGACTAGCCTAGCGGTTAGTGACACATTTCACACTACTAGAGGTTCGTGGTTTGATCCATAAACTTGTCAATTTTTTTATTTCCCTTTTCTATCTTTCTCTTTTGTCTTAGACCGGTCTTATATCAGAATATTAATTTGTGCTAGCAAATTAATATACCTATATTCCAAGTATATAATTAATTAATATTTATTATCTAATAATAAAACTAATTAACGTCATGAAGCAAGTTCAATGCACTCGTTAGTGTGCGACTACGTGGGTTCATCGTTAAACCGGTAGTAGTTAATTAAATTAACCACTAATCAAGGTTGGCGTCTAACAACACTCCCCAACGACCGGATAACGTGAAGTAACTCTGTACAAAGAACCCGGTGAAGGACCATATACGTATTCCCTCTATCTTTCCAGCTCCGGATTATCCTAGGATATGGTATAACTGTCAAATCCCATT
This sequence comes from Nemophila menziesii, assembly GCA_029959085.1. Taxonomy (NCBI): domain Eukaryota; kingdom Viridiplantae; phylum Streptophyta; class Magnoliopsida; order Boraginales; family Hydrophyllaceae; genus Nemophila; species Nemophila menziesii. The sequence continues at coordinate 7,295,249 of JARWIR010000014.1, forward strand.
TACAAAATCAACCATGTTACACGTCGATTATCAACGATTAACGAATGACCTAAGAAACACATTTCTTCATTCATTCTATCACCTTGGCCAAGGATTTGATACAATGATTATAATCTTATGACATCGTAGAGCTCAAACTCTTTACCTAGAGTTGATAGATTCCATCTTGACTCATCCCTAGGAGCATATATACTTAGTTGTATCCAATATCTTTCCGACTAGCATTATGACACACTAGTAGTCCAGTATCAAAACACAACAAGCATATACACAACAATAGTGATGATCTCAGGTCAAAGGATTACATGTATAAAATTCCTTCTAGAGATTAACCTACTTGACAGTTCAAGGTAATTCACCATTAGGAATCTCTAGATTTTAGTCGGTTTGATAATCACATCTCTATGTGCATTATCTATGCACCTAACTCGGTAAACGAGAACTACCGATATTTATCCAATAAATACTCGTTAGCTACATATTAATCTAACCGGATCATCGAGGTCCTAACTCGATGATCCTATGATTAAGAACAAGTTTAGATTAAGTCCTATGAGCTAGATTCTCATTATCATAACACCTTATGGTATCTAGTTCGTAACTTCATCAAAGTTTTTTTGGATCTGCCTTCATATTATGTAGATTAATACCATAATACAAGCTGCCATAGATTCAAGGAAACAATTTCTTTAATCAAAACTGTAGTGATAACTATTATCGTGTACAGTAAACACTTTGTGTTCAATTCATTACAAGACGATCGGGGCTAGGGCATAATTCCAACAATCTCCCACTTGGCCTAGACCCAATCGTTCAAGTACCATAATTCATAAACAGTTTGTTCTCATCAGACTCTTCTAATAGACAACTTAGATGAATAGATATACATCGTGTTCCTTGTTCTACCTATTGAATGTGAACATCTTCATGTTCAATTATATCTCGAATCAAGCGGTACTATTGTAGAATTTGTTTGGATCTATAGTTTATTCTAGGTTTCTTTAATCATACAATATCTCAAATGTTGTCATTGTATAAAGAAACAATATCTACATTGTGAAAACCACACTATGTATATATAAAGAACTATTTTTTCCAAACCACTGGCATAGTTGCATCTTATGCTGCTATGTATTCTACTTCTACTAACCGAAATCTGCTACAGTGTCTTGATTGGAACTATTCCAATTTACTTCTCCTCTACATAGACACAACCATATCTTGATTTGCTATCATCCACGTTTGAAGCAAAACAAGCATCTATATACCCAATTAGCTTCAACTTATATTCTCCACATATGAGGAATTAGTCCTTAATACTTCTTAAGTACTTAAGGATAGTCTTTACTAATTTCCAACATTTCTCATCAAGGTTACCTTCATACCTACTCGCTACTCCTAGCGTGTAGTGTACTTTAGGTCTTATACATTTTTTATGGTGTGTTAGATAGATCCTTATTGTTTTAACAAATAGGACTATACACATTTATTCTCTTACTTTTAGGGTCCTAGAACAAACCCTAACATTAAGAGTAACTCCAAAGCCTATTGTCGAATACTCTTTGAATTTCCATGTGATACTTCTCATAAAGTATAAATGTAGTAAGATTAATATAGGTCAAGTAGCTTCTTTGATCTATCTCTGTAGATCACAATTCAAAGAATATTAGCTACTATCCTAAATATTTCATGGAGAACTATTTAAGAATCAAAAACTTGGTTAATTGCTTGGTTGGTATATCATATCCCTATGTGATAATATGTCATCTACATATAACATTAGGAAGATAAGTGTACTCCCACTAGTCCTTTGTACTCTTATGACTCTTATTCTAAAATCATAATATCAAACTATTTGATTGTATGAAAGAGAATAATCCAACTTAGTGACATTTGCTGAACCCATTAAATGTATTTTGGAACTTACATATTTTATTATGAGTAAATGAAAATATTAGACCTTTAGGACTGGTCTTAAGGACGTCAAAAACTCCCATTTAGTGAAAACTATTTTTCACATGATATTACCATATCTCAAAATATACCAATCGAAGAATGTGAAATGAACTAAGCATTACTATGAGAAAAGGAATTCATCATAACTGATGTTTTCCTTTTGATTTAAACGCTTAGCAATTAGAAGGACGTTATGGGTCTCTAGCTTACCGTCTACTCTAATCATTTCCCTAGCACCCATTTACTATAAATGGATCTTATATCTATTAAAGATTCAACCAAAGTACTATACTTTGTTGATCCTTATAGATATTAATTCAGATTCTATGGTTCTTAACCACTTGTCACTATCTAGACTAGTCATAGCCTCTTCATAGGGATTTAGGATCATCACTTGATGTGGTTTTCATCTATATGATTTCCTCATCAAACTATCACCATTATTACAATTGATTTTGGTGTATGATGATATCTATATAACCTATAGGAGGCGTGTGTACAATAAATTCTTCTTTCTCTTGATTTGTTAACTTCCTTTTTCTAAGAAAGGTTCATTAATCGTCCCTAATTTTTAAAAGTGTGAGACTTGAACCTTAAATGAAACTATTAACTCATCAAGGAAAAAAAGATTGGCATGCATCAGATGCTCTTTAGCTTGTATAAATAACTCTGAAATCTTTATTTCATTATGATCTATTTCCACATTATGAATTCCTTCACTATGGAATTCCAATCTATAAAGGTTGTCTGCCTTACCACAAACCCTTTGTGTTCAGAATGGTGTGGAAATATTACCTCATTATTTCTTTGGGTATCCAACAAATCTATATTTGAAAGATATCAACTCAAGTTTAGCCATTATAAGTCGTTTAGTATAAATCAAACATTTCAAATTCTACATATTAAGGTTTGATTTATATCATCTCCATACCACATATGGATTTCATCGATTGTTTAGTGGGACCTAAGAGTTCATTAAATATGCAATTGAATTTAATACATAATCCCATAGTAATATTTAAAACCTAGTGTATCATTGAGACAAAATCTAATTTTGTCATAGATAATCTATTAAATCATTGCTAAGATATTCACCTATACAGGTTGATATCTTACTTCCTTCATACTCTTATATACTTTCTTTCAACTTCACTCAATAGTAATTTGAACATTTCAATTTATTTATATTGGTGTTACATTTGGTAAACACATCTATATCTGTTATATAGTTAGTGAAGGAGATGAAGTAAGAATATCTATCTTTGGCTAAAGTTCGGACTGACCATATACATCAATATGTAGTGGACATACGAAATTATTAACATTGTCTCAATTTTCATCAAAATGAGATTAGTCATATTTCACCGAGATAAGTCTCATAAGTTTCATATGATTTAAAATCATATTCTTCAAGGAAATCTTCCTTGTGAAACTAGTAAACTTTTTTCTCTCAGTTTATGACTTAGTCTATAACACCAAAGATAAGGTTTGATTAGTACGATTATCTATTTTGATTTATGACCAGAAACAACTATAACACTGTTACGCAGTTACTTTAGGCAATTATAACCACCATATTGTAAGTATCCAAAAGGGTGTAATTCATCACTATGAAAAAACTCCATTGGTCATTTTATATTACATTAATACACCATAACTATCTTATGATCAAATGACCATTTTGTTTGAAAACAAGTTTACGAACAAAAATACAGTTTTCTTACAATATATTTTGCCATATGCATCTTTGAAGAATTAGTTATTACAATTGTGGTTGCAACAATTGCTCCATTACCGAAATTGTAATTTAACATCTCTTATTCTTATTCGTCTACTAATCTTTAGAGTATGCAACATTTTGCATATTCCTAAACTACTACGAGCATCCAATACCCTTTTCGTGTAATTAATAGAAGTTCAAGAAATTACGGAAACAATTTCCATTAATGCCCTTACCTTGTTTCTTGGTATTAGATAACTGGTATCTAATGGTCATACTAAGTTACTTATACATCTTCTAAAGATATTTAAGGATTCATGGGAATATCATGCTTAAAATGTCTTTTGGAGTTTCATAACTCATGGATACAAGAATGTACACTTAGTACCTTCACTAAGTATGTATTTCTTTTAGACATGCATCATATACATTCTATGCATCCTCAATAGACACTTTAGTCGATAATTAATTGATCATATGAATGAGTCTAATGTGCATAAGAAAGACTCTCAAGTTGTAGTTATAATTTTGAGATTACCTAACCAACTTGGGATGATTTGAGAAGCGATTTAGCAGAAATATCGAGAAATCTAATCATAGGAAGGAATAGTGAGTAACGCTTAAAGAACACTATTATATATCTTACAAAGATATGGACTTTTATCTAAGAGATATATAATTGGAAATTTAAAAACATGAATGAGCCCCCTGGTAGTCAGGTCGCTTTTCACGCATAATTAAAAGATACTGAAAACTTTAAAACATGAATGAACCCCCTGGTAGTCAGGTCGTTTCTCACTCATAATTAAAGTATGGTACATTACCTATTTTATCAAATAAAATGCGAGACTCAAAACTATTCAGTCCCTTGGTAGTCAGGTCGTTTCTAATAAGTTTTGTTGAGTTAATCCATCCTATAATAGAATATTATCTATCTCACATCCTCTGGGTAGTCCAGACTAAAAACGTGAAACTAATAATTTATCCCATTATCAAACAAAATAGATTTTATAATTTGTACTCGAACTACAGGTTTATCTGGTAGTCAGATCAAAACCGTAAACTTAACAAATTTTAAAAACTACTTACGATAGACAAGTCTCATGAAATATCATATAAATCGTTTAATAAAAACCAATAATTTTAATAGCGAGTGGGAATAAATAACCTAGTATTCATAATCTAAGTATTTATTTTATTACTAAAACAATTTTTAGTAATATATACTATTAGTATATTTCATCAAATATATTTATAGTATGCAATTTATTAAAGAAAATATTAATCAACCATTGACTAATAATATAAAAAGAAAAAAAATAGTTTCCAAAACAGTAAAATTTTCTTATTCTTTAATAAAATAACCGTTGCCACTTTTTGGTTTATTTCTCAAAGCTACTGTACATGATGTATAAACATATTGCCATGACAATCACTATTGTCACATGACTATCACTAAGTCCATAATTTTTTTTTTTCTTATTAAAACAATTAACCAGAAAGAAATATGTGATTGTATTGAACAAGCAACTAATGCAAAAGAACTATCAACGTGTAACCATCCCATCGAATGGGAAGATAAAAAAGATTAAACGACTGTCACAATTCTTGATTAATCATATTTAACTTTTAAATATATTGATTGAACATTAAAACTTTGACAGTGAATAATTCTTTTTTTTATGTTGAGCAGCTTTCGTACTATTTCTTTTTTCTTTTGTTCAGTTAATCACTACAACCAAGAAGGATCTCAGAAAACAATTTTCAACCGTTCCTTTTACTTATGTTCCTTGTGATAGACATCCGCTTCACCTAAAAAACCAGAAAGCACTCTCTCTATTTCTTATATATTAGGCACAATAACAATTACCCAGTAGCAATTACCAAATAACAATGTTGGGGCAAACATGAAAACAAAGTCAAACTATCACGATATTATACAATTACAAAGCCCCTTTTTTACAACAATGACATAGCTACATGAAACCATTCCATGAGATACGACTTAAAAATTAAATTAACTTGCACATCAACAACAGCCGAGCAAATATTTGTCAATCAAACAGAAAAAACTACCGAAACAATTCTCTAATTTTTTCTGATAATCTTATATAATACAAAAGTCAAATAAACAAAACTCAAATATTATCATATAATATCATGTTTAAAATCATAAATCGCAACAATTGGCTCTAATAACAATTGAAGAAATCGCAATCACGATTATATCAAATATATAAGCAGCGGAAACAAGTAATTATAATCCTAAACCAATCTAGTGCGATTTAAGAATTTAAAACAAAAACAAAGCTTCGATTACATACCTTAAGCCGTTGTATGAAAATCGAATTGCCTGATCGTAGCTTCAAAACCTTGAAGCCTCCACGCTTTGCACACCGAGCTTGAGCCTTGCTTTCAGAATCAAAATTCTGACTTGGAGACAAAAAACTTTTTATTTTCTTATGGGTTTTTTTTCTTGGAAGAAAAACTGATGAAAAGTTATGTGTATAATGATTTCTCATTATACTTATAACTCAAGAGAAGAAAATGAAAAGACAAGAATGGAAAAGGCAGGAACGTATATTGAAATTGATTATCTTACTAATCTAGTCCATTACCACTTGTGAAGTGGACTTGAACCTTCTACATTAAACAAAACCAATTGACTAGCCTAGTGGTTAGTGACACATTTCACACTACTAGAGGTTTGTGGTTTGATCCACAAACTTGTCAATTTTTTTATTTCCCTTTTCTATCTTTCTCTTTTGTCTTAGACCGGTCTTATATCAGAATATTAATTTGTGCTAGCAAATTAATATACCAATATTCCAAGTATATAATTAATTAATATTTATTATCTAATAATAAAACTAATTAACGTCATGAAGCAAGTTCAATGCACTCGTTAGTGTGCGACTACGTGGGTTCATCGTTAAACCTGTAGTAGTTAATTAAATTAACCACTAATCGAGGTTGGCGTCTAACAACACTCCCCAACGACCGGATAACGTGAAGTAACTCTGTACAAAGAACCCGGTGAAGGACCATATACGTATTCCCTCTATCTTTTCAGCTCCGGATTATCCTGGGATATCGTATAACTGTCAAATCCCATTTAGAAAATCAAACACGTTACACGTTGATGTCTCCCTTTTTGGTCTAAATATAAGCCCTTAGGAGACATCATTTTAGGATGAAAATGGTCTTTTTATATTGACTTTAGTGCTTAAATTGCAATATTACACTTTCGCTCCTTGGAATTAGACTATTTGCATTTATAGAGCTTTTGTGCGTTAATTTACTTATTTTTAGTGCAAAGTTAGTAGGTTTATGAATTTCATGAGAAACCAATCCAAGGAGGAGAAGTGAGAATTCAAGTCTTAGAATATTTCTAATGTGTTTAGTCGAGTTTCCTGAATTTAAATTGCACTTTCTTATTTCTAGTCTTGATTTAATAATTTATTATTTTTAAAGCATATGCGGTTTAATTATTTATTTAATGTGAAACTTTAGAGATAATATGGAAATAAATTAGATGCTAAATCAATGCTAAGGAGATAAGGCAAGAAGATCTTGAAGAAATCTGGAGATAGAAGGAAGTAGAGTCCAATTAGGAAAAGGAAAAGCTGCCTTATGAATCTGAAATTCCAGCCACGTTTCAAAGATTAATCCATAACTTATGGTTGGCTAGGAATTTGGGCGAGTGGTCTGCACCAATGGAAAGCTATTTCCGAGACAAGCGGTTTCATATATTGGAACTCCTCAAACGGATAAGTATTGAAAAAGATATGACCAAATCAAATCAGCAGCAGAATCTTACCTTTTCTAGATTTTAGGGCTACGAATTCAAGAGTCCTTGACTTGTCTTCCACTCCAAGTAGTTCGACCTAAAACCTATAAATACTAGCTCTAAACCTTAGAAAACCATCCCTTGGCTGCATAAGCTTAATATACACAAATAATTCATCATAGAAGCAATCAAGAGGATCTAGAGGAGGAAGAAGCAAGCTAGAGCCTAACTACATCAATTCAACACTTCTACATCTCTATTCTTTCGGTAATTTAGTATTAGATCTGTTTTGTCTATGAGGTATTTCTAAGCTATTTATTCAAGAAGATTTATTATGCATAATATCTCTTTAGGATTGTTATTATATGAACCTTTGATTATTGTTTTTCTGTATTGATTTGAATCTGGGATTTTAGTATTTAATTGAATTGGTTCTTAATTTCCATTGACTATATTCTCGTGCTTATTCACTATCATTGACGTCGCGAATCAAGGGTAGGTTTTAGTAATTAGGCTATTCCATATAGTGGCGTATAGATCACCTTGACAGGGGGTTTAATTACAGAAATAGAATATAGACGCGTGGTATCCGTTATTTGACCGACAGGCTTGACTAACCACGTAGCCAAAGAGGTAAAATAGTATTCATCTGAAAGTAGCTTATAATCGCCCTGACGGGGTTTGTAATACCGTAGGATAGCTTCTAGGTCCACCCTAACGGGGGCTAGGAGATAGTAGATTCCCGACTATTGTGAGATTTCCCATTCACCCTTATTCTTAGTAATCATAGATTCAATAGGATAGATTCATACTTGCATATCCTTATCTTTCTTGCATAATTATTAACTGTTTATTTTATTGTCTATTTTATTATTTAGTTAATTAGAAAACAAACACATTTATTATTTATCTTTTTATTTAAAGTAATCAAAAATATCTATTCTAATATTGAATACGAAGTTAGAATAACTTCTTAAATCCCTGTGGAGACGATAATCCCGATTTTACTTATCTATTAATTGGTACGACCCGTACACTTGCGGTCTATGGATCTTTTATTCCTTTTGCTTTTATTTCATTATTTTATAACACACAAGGACCCACCAAGTTTTTGGCGCCGCTGCCGGGGATTTATAGCGGTTGTTTTATTTTGTGTTTAAGTTAGGTTAGTAGTTTTAGTTGTTTTCAGTTTTACGTTTGTTTTGTTTTAGTCTCTTTTCAGGTTTTTCTTTAGGTATGGAGATTTCCCTCTATCAAGAGCCAATTCCAAAACCGACCTGTTATATGCCAGTACACAAATTCATGGACTTGACATGCAAGAGCTTGACAGATCATTATGACAGGCTCAGGAAGTTGGAGGACTCCCTCAATTGTTTCATGAAGACCACGACGGATCATATAGTAACGAGCGATGCGAAAATCGATGCTATCATATCATTAGTGCAAGTCATGCAACAACATCATCAATTAATGGAGCAACGAGTGACGCAACTCACAAAAACAATTGAGCAATTGCAACAAGTACCATCTATGCAAATGGGCCAAAGTACAAATTTAGATGATGAAGCCATTAAAATTGATAGCGATGTTTGGTTCGATGTAGCTACAGAATTTAGCCTTCAAGAAGAGGAGGAAGTGGAATCGCCACAAGTTGCACCTAGTGAACTAGATATTCCAACAATAGAAGAGTCAACCACGCTAAGCATAGATGAGTCAATTGTTGGTAATGGAGTCGAAGTTGAAATTAAATCTTGTGAAGAGACGATTACATCCATGGAAAACCCAGCCAAGACACGTTTAGAGGAATTAAATATTGAGGTCTTGGTTAGAAAAGAGATAGAATAAGAAGATACTAGGATGGATTCACCACCTACTACTCCATTGATGTCACCTCCCAATCCAATAAAGACGAATCATTCAAACGGTGACATCGATAAAGTATTTGTAGAGGTGTGTAAAGACAAAACCTACACCCAAATGCTTGAAAGTAATACAAAAGAACTCACACCGCAACAAGTAGTCACAGAAGATATTCCGGAAACAAAGGAGAATGCGAGTGTAGAGATCGAGGTTGAAGACGTGGCCCTCTTAACAAAAGCGAGTTCTGAAACATCCCTTGTTTTAGACAAAATTCTAGAGGAGAAGCCGCTTGAGTTCCCCATTGCTCCAGAAGTATCTAAAGAGTTTAAAGAGGTTAAAGAGAAGGACCACCACCATGAGCCCGTGAAGGAGAAAACTAAAAATGAGTTTGGGGTCGGAACCACGGTTGCTTGGAAGGCCTCCAAACAAGAGAATAGACCACGAGGTTTCAAAAATGAGTGGATGGGACCATTTGTTGTTACTCGAGTAGTGACACCAAAATTAATAGAGATACAACCTTCGAGAGGTCAAAGGACGCGAATTGTAGACATACATAACCTCACCCACTGCTGGGAAGGCTACATAATCAAGGGATAATGGAGGTAACCCGTCAAACTTTAAATGACGTTAAATAAAAGTGCTCTTGGGATACACCCCAAGCTTTAATTGCTTTCTTAGTTTAGTTTTTAATGTATATTATTTAGTTATGCATTTTTTTAGTTGATATTGCATATTTGAGAAAGGTATTAGTGTTTTTGATGCTCAGGTATTGGAGAAATCGAGTTAGGGAATGAAGAACAAATTTTTTTTCGGAAAAACTGAAGCAGGGATGCGGTATACCGGACCTCAGCCGCGGTATACCGCAGGTGAACAACCCGTGCCACGGTAGCAGCCACGTGTTTTATGCAGAAAAAATAAAAATAAAGCTGATGGGTCCGGTATACCGGACCCTATACCGCGCCATGGTCCGCGAGCCCAAAACCCGTGCCACGGGGTCGTACCACGTGTATTGTGCAGAGGTGAATATTTTGAACGCTGATTGGTGCGGTATACCAGACGATATGCGCGGTATACCGCAGCGCGCCGCCAGAGGAAGAGAAAAACGGGTTTAAGGTTATAAAAGAGGTATAAAGCTTTTCATTCCGAATTTCATAAACCTCAAGCCTCTTTCTCTTATCTAAACCTCTCCCAACTCCATTAAAGCATCAACAAACCTTCACCTAACATCAACACACAACCAAATCACCATGAGTTCACATCCAAATCCTTCCCTACATCATTACAAAGAAGACGCAACCATCCAAATCATATCAAAACATCTAGAATCCAAGAATAAAGAGCCTAAATTTTCAAAATTCATCCATAAATCCTTAAACCCATATCACCAAAGCTTGATTCAATCATACCCACATAGAGAATTATCATCCTAACACCTTTCCTAACCCAAATAAAGCTTGTTCCACCTATGATCAAGAGTTACAAATTTCAAGAGTGTTCAAAGCTTTGAGTTGGGGGTCAAGAGAGATGATAAAGAGATGATAGAGATTTTATCAAGTGTAAGGGAGATGAAGTATCAAGGCAAGGTATTGGGTGAAAAGTCGGAAGAAGATATACAAGAGATTTCTAGAGTGTGATTGATTGGGATAGAGCAAAAGAGGATGTAAGGGATAGCGAAATTGGTGATACATGGAGTTTACATACAAGGAAATCACTGCACCTTATCTTGGGTATTAATCACGCAAGGCAATTACCTCGAAGAGTATGTTTTCTTTCTTCCTTACCACTTCTCTATATGCACTATTTTCTATTTTTATTTTATTGTGTCTTTTCGAGTCGTGGGGACACGACTCATTTTTGAGTTGGTGGTGGGGATTCGTTGTCCCTCATCTCCATTTTTATGTGATTTATTGTTTTTTTTAGAGAAATTTGAAAAATTTAAAAATTTTAAGAGATGGATTAGATGTAGAATGTGTTTAATAGCTTGAAAGCATAAGCTTAGTAAGTTGATGATAGAAAGTAGTATCTTTATGAGCTGCTTTATTTTGTATGCTTTGAGTATTTGCAGGAAAACACACATTGATCGTAAAGAAAGGATTAGTTAGCAATGCGATAGAAAGTATGTTCGATCTCAGAGAACCATGAGTGGTGTGTAGGTCGTGAGATCTAAGCTAGTTGATAAACTCATTCAATGAACGTGCTAAAGGTAAGAGAATGACGAAATTACATAGTTTAGAAAGTGATTAAGGCGGTTCTTTCATAAGCCCCTTGTTGCCTTTTAGCTTGCTGTCCATTTTAATATGATATATCCTTCTCAGCCCCTTCTAGCCTTTCTAAAGCCTTTTTATTAGCCACATTATAAGCCATATCCCTTTAGATTATAGGAATTTTCCATATGACCCGCACTCGAATCGCGATGCATAGACAATTGTTTTAGAGCTTGAGTTTGGGGTGGTGGGTCCACCATTATGGGAAATATTATTGGGTTGGGACTTTTGAGCTTATTAAGTGTGCTCTGTTCTATATATTGATGATGATTCACAGGTTTATTATATTGTAACCCTTTGCCGGGGTAATAGTAAATGAAAAAGAAGCTACGAGCTCAAGTTATGGAAAGGCATAATTTATGAAAAATAGCGTGATATCTCACCATCAGAAAGAGAGTCATAGCTATACAAAAGAAAATAAAAATTGATATGGAAAGAATATATATTTGGACAGGCAAAGAGGAATTTTTATGTGAACATCTTTATGCTTTAATTGGGTTATTGGGGATGCTAAATAGTGCATCAAGGAATTCATTGGGTTGAGTGAGAACGTTTTACGAGAGTAACTCAAGCTCTAGGGCGATTCGTTGATGGCTAGTGAGGAGAGAGCCAAAAGCTCACTCTAAATTATCCAAATATACTTATCATACCGTCCCTAAGCCAACATTACAACCCTAAAGACCTTATGATTCTTTGCTATGTAATCTAGAAGTGATTGAGCAATTAGAGATTAGTTAAGTGGATCTTTAGATGCTAGTGAAGTTCGATGAACAATCTATAGCCTCCATGGTGAACTGAGTAAAGATCCTCTCCTTCTTACATTGCGAAGCTAATCCAATCTTGAATTCAAGCCGTGTTGATTGTACATATGACAAGTGTGCAGGTATGTAGTTTGTGAATATTATTACATGAAATTTTCTAAGTAGTTGCTTTGATTTTATTCTATATATTCTGCTATCTTCTTCTCCCCTGTGCTTCATTGATATAGCTGATATTTTAGAGACTTCCCTATGTTTTTATTTTTTATTGTATCGGGACGATACAAGTTTGAGTTGGAGGTCTTGATGTCTCCCTTTTTGGTCTAAATATAAGCCCTTAGGAGACATCATTTTAGGATGAAAATGGTCTTTTTATATTGACTTTAGAGCTTAAATTTCAATATTACACTTTCTCTCCTTGGAATTAGAATATTTGCATTTATAGAGCTTTTGTGCGTTAATTTACTTATTTTTAGTGCAAAGTTAGTAGGTTTATGAATTTCATGAGAAACCAATCCAAGGAGGAGAAGTGAGAATAGAGTCTTAGAATATTTCTAGTGTGTTTAGTCGAGTTTCCTGAATTTAAATTGCACTTTCTTATTTCTAGTCCTGATTTAATGATTTATTATTTTTAAAGCATATGCGGTTTAATTATTTATTTAATGTGAAGCTTTAGAGATAATATGGAAATAAAATAGATGCTAAATCAATGCTAAGGAGATAAGGAAAGAAGATCTTGAAGAAATCTGGAGATAGAAGGAAGTAGAGTCCAATTAGGAAAAGGAAAGTTGCCTTATGAATCTGAAATTCCAGCCACGTTTCAAAGATTAATCCATAACTTATGATTGGCTAGGAATTTGGGCGAGTGGTCTGCACCAATGGAAAGCTCTTTCCGAGACAAGCGGTTTCATATATTGGAACTTCTCAAACGGATAAGTACTGAAAAATATATGACCAAATCAAATCAGCAGCAGAATCTTACCTTTTCTAGATTTTAGGGCTACGAATTCAAGAGTCCTTGACTTGTCTTCCACTCCAAGTAATTCGACCTAACACCTATAAATACCAGCTCTAAACCTTAGAAAACCATCCCTTGGCTGCATAAGCTTAATATACACAAATAATTCATCACAGAAGCAATCAAGAGGATCTAGAGGAGGAAGAAGAAAGCTAGAGCTTAACTACATCAATTCAACACTTCTCCATCTCTATTCTTTGGGTAATTTAGTATTAGATCTGTTTTGTCTATGAGGTATTTCTAAGCTATTTATTCAAGAAGATTTATTATGCATAATTTCTCTTTAGGATTGTAATCATATGAACCTTTGATTATTGTTTTTCTGTTTTGATTTGAATCTGGGATTTTAGTATTTAATTGAATTGGTTATTAATTTCCATTGACTATATTCTCGTGCTTATTCACTATCATTGACATCGCGAGTCAAGGGTAGGTTTTAGTAATTAGGTTATTCCATATAGTGGCGTATGGATCACCTTGACGGGGGGTTTAATTACAGAAATAGAATATAGACGCGTGGTATCTGTTATTTGACCGACAGGCTTGACTAACCACGTAGCCAAAGAGGTACAATAGTATTCATCTGAAAGTAGCTTATAATCGCCCTGACGGGGTTTGTAATACCGTAGGATAGCTTCTAGGTCCACCCTGACGGGGGCTAGGAGATAGTAGATTCCCGACTATTGTGAGATTTCCCATTCACCCTTATTCTTAGTAATCATAGATTCAATAGGATAGATTCATACTTGCATATCCTTATCTTTCTTGCATAATTATTAATTGTTTATTTTATTGTCTATTTTATTATTTAGTTAATTAGAAAGCAAACACCTTTATTATTTATCTTTTTATTTAAAGCAATTAAAACTATCTATTCTAATATTGATTACGAAGTTAGAATAACTTCTTAAATCCCTGTGGAGACGATAATCTCGATTTTACTTATCTATTACTTGGTACGACCCGTACACTTGCGGTCTGTGGATCCTTTATTCCTTTTGCTTTTATTTCATTATTTTATAACACACAAGGACCCACCACACGTCGATTATCAACGATTAACGCATGACCTAAGAAACACATTTCATCACTCATTCTATCACCTTGGCCAAGGATTTGATACAATCGTTATAATCTTATGACATCGTAGAGCTCAAACTCTTTACCTAGAGTTGATAGATTCCATTTTGACTCATCCCTAGGAGCATATATACTTAGTTGTATCCAATATTTTTTCGACTAGCATTATGACACACTAGTAGTCCAGTATCAAAACACAACAAGCATATACACAACAATAGTGATGATCTCAGGTCAAAGGATTACATGTATAAAATTCCTTCTAGAGATTAACCTACTTGACAGTTCAAGGTAATTCACCATTAGGAATCTCTAGATTTTAGTCGGTTTGATAATCACATCTCTATGTGCATTATCTATGCACCTAACTCGGTAAACGAGAACTACCGATATTTATCCAATAAATACTCGTTAGCTACATATTAATATAACCGGATCATCAAGGTCCTAACTCGATGATCCTATGATTAAGAACAAGTTTAGATTAAGTCCCAGAGCTAGATTCTCATTATCATAACACCTTATGATATCTAGTTCGTAACTTCATCAAAGGATCTGCGTTCATATTATGTAGATTAATACCATAATCATAAAAGTTTGCCATAGATTTAAGGAAACAATTTCTTTAATCAAAACTGTAGTGATAACTATTATCGTGTACAGTAAACACTTTGTGTTCAATTCATTACAAGACGATCGGGGCTAGGGCATATTCCAACAGTTTCTTTGATAATTATAATCACACAGTCTTTAAATAGTGCACATCGGGCACGGGTTATCCCTAGTAGTTATACATACAATAAATTATTTCGAGTATATTAGTAAAAAATCTTAAACTATTAATCCAGAAAGAACATTTAGGAACATTTTTGATAAATTCTTAATTATTGATTTTTAGTCACACATGATATCGACCATCATGAGAGTGTATACACATATATATCATAACTTACATGTATAGTATTAATTTAAAAGAAATATGAATATCTTGCAACTATTACTTAATCAAATAATTGAATTTTACTTTACACCATACAAACTAACATATTGCATTATCTTTTTCTCTAGGCCATTTTGCATATTGCCTCTTCTACATTGAGTATCAGAATATCATCAAGGTATTAGAGTATAGTCCTTATATTCCAAGGTTCATGTCCATGTTCAAGAAAACTGAAGGACGACCGTTCGATCACGCTAACTTCAAGCATGTCTCAAATATGCATTTTGTTAAGCGCAATAGGTGAAAGTGTTGAGTTTCTTAGAAAGTATCCAACTGTGATAAGAAGAAGTGTACACAAAATAAATGTTAAGCGAAATAGGTGAAAGTGTTGAGTTTCTTAGAAAGTATGAACATCAAAATATTTTATTTGTTTGACAAATTAGGTGATTATAAGTGATGGTCGGCGAAATCATAAAATAACAACTTTCTTTAACTAATACTCTTGCGGGGAAGAGTAAAATTCCCCAAAAAAAATGCTGATACTATTACTATAGGTGTTTGCGTATCATTTTAGATATATTTCCCATTATTTTTCACTCATTATGCCTTTGTATATTTTTTTTAATATTATTGGGTGTTGAAGAGAAATTATTGTATTTTGTGCTATTTTATGTGTTTTGTGTACATGTTTGGACCTTTAATAGATCAAAGACTTGTTATTGATGATGGGATTATAGTTGGAGGGATATGGAACACAAACCAACCCTACAAACTTCAAATGTTGTTTAGTAGAGATGAGTAGAAAAATGAAGAAGAAGAAGTCACATGGCATAGCAATTTGAGAATAGATTCACCCTCGTAAAAAGATCTAGTCGCATGAGATTCTTAAGTATATATCTTACTTTGTTCTACAACTGAACATGATTTCCTATAAAGCAGTAGGACATGTTTTTCAACGAAAAAAAAAGCAATCAAATTTTGGTCGAGTCAACACAAATGCTGCATCAAGTGTAGCGAGTGTTTTGAAGACTATATTTGCAAGACTATTTTGTAACACACATATCATACTTGAGCATTTTATCTTATTGTGGAAAATAAATCTCAGTCTCTCTCATCCATAGTTACATTTCTAGGCAATCGTACCTTGGTTGAGCAAGCTTAGGTTGTAGATCTATATACAATATTTTATTTATCAATAGATTTAGTTTTGCAATTTTATCTGTTTCATTTATTGTGAGCTAACTCCCCTTTATACTAAGGTACTTGGGTGATCAGATTAACATGTTTGGGTATGGTTGTGAACCTGGAGCTTATTTCCATTAATGGTAGTGGAGCTTAAATGATTTGGTGTAAGATCTTATTGATAGTTTACCCTAATTAATTTTTTGACCCATATGAATGCCTATAAATGTGTTCTTATATCCATACATACCTACGATTATGAGAGGAGTGTATGTTTGAAGGATCTGTTTAGGTAGATTAAATAAATTAAGAGATTTGTACCTTGGGAACTTTCCTTATAGGAGATACAATTTTCCTTTGTTATTGACAACCCTTAGGATCTTAATATAGCCTATTGGGGTCTTGTTGTTATCTCAATTACATATATGTGAGATTAGTGTGTTAGAATGATAGACATCCTAAGTTGACCATTGAGGATTATCATATTACCCTTAGTTATTACCAATACAAGGTAAGAAGTTAGTGAGCAATCAAAGCCAACTTCAATTGTTCTTGTCTGAACTTCGTATGTAGATAATCCCTTTTTATTATTTTTTCATCATCTACATTAAATCCATATATAAATCTCCTATATATTTTCATATCTGTTTTATGAAATCATTAACCACCTTAATTACAAAAGCACGAGAAATAACATTCATAGTCCATATGGATCGGTACTTACTCTTGCCTAATTCTATTACTTGTGACGCGTGTACTTACATATGTCATTAAAACTCCTTTTTAGTGATGCTTACTTTTATATCGTATATCATTTATAGATATATGCACCATCATGTCGTGACATGCTTGTGGCTCTGCTGTTGGAGACTAATTTTTTTATTCATATTGTGGTACAACCATCAATTTGGATGATACTGGTGGACCATTGTGTGTTATAAAATAAATGCAATGAGAAGGAGAACCACAACCGCAAGTGTACGGTTGTCCCAAGTAATAATAGTGGTAATAGGATCGTTCGCAGGGACGGTTGGTTAACTACAATCCTTATCAAGTAATGATTGGTTGCACTTAAGAAAGCAATTAAAAGATATAATGATTGATTGGTTGGTTTGTATTAATCCTAAGTATGAAAAACTAAAGTGAAAATGCAAATAAATAATAAGACGCAAATATGAGAAGGCAGTACTTGAGAAACGCAAGGGATCCTCCTAATTCTATTTCATATCATATGTTGTTTAAGGGTCAAGTTGGTCAATTGATATTGGTCGGGATTCAATCATCCTTGTACCCTTGTCAGGGTGGGCTACAAGGCAATTCTAGAGTGTCACTAGTCCCGTCAGGGTAAATATGATCCACTTTCGAATGATTTAGCTAAATTACCTCATTGGCCCTAAAATTAACTACGCTCGTCAAAGTCAAATACTTTCTATTTTAGATTGAGTAATTAAGTCCGTACCTAAACCCTCCGTCAGGATGATCCACACGCCACATATGTGGAATAGCCTAGATACTAATACATGTTCTTAGTTCTTGACTCCAAAAACAATAAATAATCTCAAATTACAGAACAATGTAAAAGACCCAATTCGATTTAATTATTTAAAACCCAAATTCAAACATATGAAATTCAACAGAATAGGGATTTACCCGTTATGCATTCTCAAGTACTAAAAGGAATTAGCTCATGCTAATTAAAAATAAAACTAAATTAAAGAAAAAAAGACTCATAGTGTTTTACAGAATTAAAAATAAGAAAAACCTAATTTCCGGAATTGGATTTGACTGAAAATGGAGATATAGACACTCTCCAGTTCTACAGCTTTTTTCTTCTTCCTTCGTTGACTTCTCTCTGATGATTTTTCTTCTCAATAATGAGTTGTGTGAAAAATAGAAGTCTAAAGCTCCTTTTATACTAAGAAAAACGGATTAGGCCTTTACTTAAGGTTTAAGTTAAAAATTAATAACCCAAGTCCATTTTCCAAGCCCAAAATCCCGTAACTGCTGCACCACCTCCACTAAAACAGCTCTAGCCGATTCGTTATAACTCTGATTGACCTGAAATTACTTGCTAAATTTCCGTAACTCGATGAGGAACATAATATTTCAAAGGTCATCGGCTAAATCAACTCGTAAGTGCCTCGAAATCAGCAATCTTTGGCCTGTTTTCCAGATTTGCAGCTCCAAAATATAATTCTTTTCGGGATTCGTCTTCAAACTTTGAATCTATATCACGATCTTTGACTTTCTTCTCGGATTCCTCTCCTAGCTAATATTCAAAACCTACAAACTTTTCACTAAAATACACAAGATTACGCGCAAAAGTTTAATAAATTAAAAATACTAGAAGTAAAATAGGAATTCCGGATTATTGCATTTTTAACTTAAAAGTCTATCAAAATGTTCAATTAAACATCATAAATTATGTCTCCCAAGGGTCTAAAATAAGAACAATTAGGGAGACATCAAGACCCCCAACTCAAATCTTTGTCGTCCCGACAAAGTAAAACAAAATAAAACAAAGGGGTAGAAGTAAGCGTAAGAACAAATAGAAGCTAGCAAATACACCTAAAACAATTCTCAAGATAAATCTCATATAGCAAACTCTAGAAATTAATATACACATACATCTATAACGGAAAATCAAACACAAATAATCTCAATCATAAAATTAAATTCGCAATGCTTGAAGGTTACACTTGTACTCATCTCTGTATGATGGCTATAGGGTGATCCTCAATCCTAAATCGCTTTGAACGCTCCACCTAGTATATTCCCTATCAACAGAATTATAAATTCACTATGCACTTAGGAATCACGAGGTCTTTATGGTTTTAATAATGGCTCAAGGACGGTGTGGATGTATATTTAGTAAATTTGAAGTGAGCTTTTGGCTCTCTCCTCACTTACCATCAACAAATATCCTCGAGCTTGACTTTACGCTAAAAAATGTTCTCACTCACCCATTTACGCAACAATTTAGCGTCCCATGTCAACCCATTACAAATAAGATGATTTTTCAGAAAATTCCACTTTGCCGGATGTTTATTCTTTCATGTTTTTCTTTTTCTTTTCTCTCTTTTTTATTCTTTTTTTTTTCTTTTTTTTGTACAACTGCAAACCGGGTTCCTGGTTTGTACTATAATGGATTTCGACTTTTTTTTCATTTTTTTCATTCCCGGCAAATGGTTACAAGTATATATCATCTGCAATTGTGCTACAATACAAATCACATCAATTCCTACCCAATAAATTCCCCATAAGTGGACCCACCACCCCAAACTCAAGCTCGAGACATGTCTCAGGATCGTGATTCCAGTGCGGGTCATATGGTCATGCCTAATAATCTAAGGGATAATGGCTTATATCGTGGCTACAAAGAAAGGGCTAAAGGCCCAAAGTGGGCTAAGACGGATAATATTTAATACAAGGGATAGAAGGCTAAAAATGTCACAAATGGCTAACAAAGAACTGCCCCTATCATTTTCCTAAGTACATAGCTTGTCTTTAGTTTATATCTAGGTGGGTTCTCTACTAATTAGGATTTCATGTTCTACACACCAAACATATTCCTTAAGTACAAACTTACTTCATTTGCATTGTTCATTAATTTTTCCTATCAATTACCTATGTTTGCATGCACTTCTAAATGCGTTTTATATCATTCCCTAAAGTCCACTATTTACTATCATAGATTTAATAAAAGTATGCTTAAAGGGATATTTAAAATCTTCTACAGTCAAACGCAACTCCGAAAATTCTTTTATTGAAAGCAAATAAATACAAATAACACATAAAAACTGGGATGAGGCAACGAACCCCACCCCAAACTAAAAAATGAGCCGTGTCCCCACGACTCGAAAAAGACTCAAAGCAATTAAACTAATCTACACTAAAAAGAGGGATTAGAAAACGTATCTTAACCAGCGCGTGGCTGGTTACCGGTGTTGCGTTCTGGACCTTTATCTTGCGTGAGAACATTATAAATCGCGTTTTGAAGTGTGTTCACGCCAAGGATCAAATTTCGGACAAGGTCCAACTCTCTTGTAATGTTTCCTAAGGTTACAATCATCTTCTCTTGATTCTCTTCCAACACCCTAATTTTTTTTCCAACTCAGGAGCACTCTTTGCTTTCTTTGGTGGAGGAGCTCTAGGAGTCTTCGTAGTTCGTGTTGCTTCATCATGGATATTCTGAATCGTAGTCAATGCAATGCTCACTCCAACTGAAACACCGTCAATATCTGCGTTCCTACGCGGGATTTTTGTGTCGAGGCACAAACTAGTGATAGTACAAGGGAACTTGAGATTTTGTTGTTTCATTAGAGCTCTCGCGAATTCCATGATGGTCTCATAAATAATTTTAGCAACATTCATTGGTTTCTCCTCAATAATACACTTGATAAAAATTATATGTTCCTTCTTCAACTTGGATGTGTGTTTAATTCCAAAGAAAGTAGGGATTATGAAACGAGACCAAACCTTCGCACGAGGTGTTAAATTACTGCTGTAAAACTGTCCAGGATACCTTTCTCCTTCCGGAATTGGGCTAGCCCCATTAATAAGAACAGTTCCCCAAAGGGATTCATAATCAAAGGATGGATCATTAAGGGTTTCTTGGAACGGACATAACCCAGTAAAGTTGGGTAACTTTAAAGATTTCCGAATAAGTTCAATAGAGAAAGGAACTACCTTTTTGCGAATTTCGATTGCCTCACGGGAAAGGGCTAAACCTTCATAAAATTCTCGCACAAAAGTAGGAATAAACTCAAGCTTCCTTTCTCTTAATTCTTTCCAACCAAACTTGTTACAAACAATAGCATATTCTCTATGAGCACTATTCATAATACCCTTAGGAAAGTCCATCTCCTCACCAAACTTCAAAAATTCAATTCTTTCACGAACCTGTTCATTCCACGAAGTGTAAACCCTCTTTGGCTTTTGGGCCCGTATCTTTTTTCGCGGGGGTTTCTGTTAAACTGGTACTTCCGGAACTTCTTGTTCGCTCTTATCCTCAATTTCTTTCTCAATCTCATCTTCATGTTCGTCCTCACTTTCTGGTTCATCAATTAATCTTCTCTTCTTACCTGTGATTTCTTTCCTCTTGGGAGCAAGCTTATCCTATTCAATATTTCATTTAGGACGCGAATCAGGAATCTAAATAGCTTGTTCCTGAGTACCACCAATAATGGTTTTCTTTCTAGGAGCAGTTCTTCGAAAATCACCGGTTCTGTTAGTCATCTCTTTCCACCCCAAACTCAAAACTTCAAATAGTGAGAAGCTAGAGAAAAGCTTAGAACTTTGATGTTTTGAGGCTTATGAATTTAAGATTAAGGTGTAATATGAGATGGGTAATGTCGAATTTGTGTGGGAGAAGAAAGAATTGGGTTTAATTTAAGGATTGGGTGAAGAACAATCTTGGTGAAAAACTAAGGATTTGATGATATTTTGGAGAAGAGGTGAGTTGATTTTGTGTTTTTGTGATGAAAGAGGGTAGGATTTGATGATATTTATAGGTATTAATGATGATTTTCCGAGGTGGGAAGTGTGTGGGAGCGTTTTTTGTAAAAACTTGTAGAAGAGGCTAAGAAAACTAGGTTGAAAAGGCAAAATCCGTCATATCACAGTTGAAAACCGGGTTCCCGATTTCGCGTCGCTGTGTCGGAGCGAAACAATTACTTAATTAATTAATTTTTTTTACCTTAAAACGCAAATTTTGGCTGGACCCCAAAACGCTGGGTCAGAGAGCTACCCATCAAAACCAGGTTGTTTGTGTGAAACTGGGTTCCCGGTTTGTGACGCTGATGCTAGGTGACACGCGGGTGGTGACGCAGCAAACGGCGGGTCCCAGTACGCTGTGTCAGAAAGTTCGAAAATCACAGCTCCAAAGCCGGGTTCCCGGTTTCCGTCGATGGCGTGAATCAACACGCAGCAAAAGGCTGGTCTTCAACACGCTGGGTCAGAAACATTCGAAAGTTACAGCTCTCGAAACTGGGTACCCGGTTTGCGAAAACCAGGGCCCCGGTTTGCGTCGCTGTGTCATGAATCAAGACGCGCCTTTTTGCGTGTGGAAGGTTGATAACAGCTCCAAAACCAGGTTTCCGGTTTGTGCGAAACCGGGTTCCCGGTTTCTCCTGGACAATCAACCTTTTTTCTTCTATTTTCGCCCTTTCGACCCCAAACTCACGACCTTTTTACCCCTGAAATCATCAAAAACAACTACCCTTCCTCATTTCTTACAAATAAACACTAAAATTATGAAAATCAAACTATTTTACATGACGAAAATTAAAAACTCAAACTAATATACAATGAATTGGATTTTGTTTAACGTCGTTAAGCTCTACGGGTTACCTCACGCTTCTAAGGAGTCTCGAGGAGATACATGACCTCCCCGGGATGTGGATCTTCCAAGCGGTTGGTATCTTCACCTCCATGGTATATCTTTAATCGATGACCGTTCACCATGAAGGTGCGGTTCTCGAGTGTATGTTCTATTTCTATCTCCCCATGAGGTGTAACTTTGGTCACAATGTATGGACCCGACCACTTAGACCTTAACTTACCCGGATAATTGCTGAACTTTGAAGTATACTTCAATACTTTTTGTCCCACTTCAAAGTTCTTCACACGAATCCGATTGTCATGCCATTTTTTAGTGTTTTCTTTGTAAAGTTTAGCATTTTCATAAGCATTCAATCGGAATTCGTCGAGTTCGTTAAGCTTCATCATACGATTCTCTCCGGCTAAGGTAGGATCTAAGTTCAACTGCGCAATTGACCAATAGGCACCCATTTTAAGCTCAAGAGGTAAGTGACAAGCCTTACCATACACCATACGATACGGAGATGCACCAACTGGAGTCTTAGACGCAGTACGATAGGCCCACAACGCATCATCTAACTTTATTGACCAATCTCTTCTTGTAGGACCAACAGTCTTTTCTAGGATTGATTTTACTTCACGATTCAAGACTTCAGCTTGACCATTGGATTGTGGATGATATGCAGTAGATACACGGTGTCTTACTCTATACTTCTCTAGAACAGCTTTCAAATACTTATTAATGAAATGAGATCCTCCATCGCTAATAATCACTCTAGGTGTACCATGTCTAGTGAAAATATGTGATTTCAAGAACTTAATCACCACTCGTGAATCATTTGTTGAAAGCCACAGCTTCTACCCATTTAGACACATAATCAACAGCTAATAAGATGTAGAGGTTACCATTTGAAGGAACGAACAGACCCATAATATCTATACCCCAAACATCGGATATTTCAACTTCCAACACATTATTACGTGGAATCTCATCCCTCTTGGATATGTTTCCGGTAAACTGGCATCTCGCACATTTCTTCACATATTCATGATAATCTTTTACAAGAGTAGGCCAGTAAAAACTTGATTGGAATACCTTAGCAGCAGTTCTATCTCCCTTGAAGTGTCCTCCATAGAGTGAATCATGACATCCAGCTATAATTGCTTCTATTTCTGCCTTGGCTACACATCTTCTTACCATTTGGTCAGCACACACTTTGTAGAGGAAAGGATCCTCCCAAAAGAATTGTCTAGCACGATGAGATAACCTCTTTCTCTCTTGATAAGTGGATCCTTCAGGAAAAGAACCACTTACAACTAAATTCACAATATCTGCATACCAAGGGGATTCATAATCACGAACAGCAAATAAACTCTCGTCAGGAAACTCTTCTTTAACTACTTCAGTTCCACCATTCGTTTCTGAACCTTCAAGACGCGATAGATGATCTGCAACCTGATTCTCACAACCCTTTCTATCTTTAATCTCTAAATCGAATTCTTGAAGCAATAAAACCCATCTGATGAACCTCGGTTTAGCATCCTTCTTTTCCATAAGATATCTAATCGCTGAATGATCTGTATAAACAATAACTTTCACTCCAAGAAGATAAGAGCGAAATTTATTAAATGAGTACACAACTGCTAGCAGCTCTTTCTCTGTAACTGTATAATTAACTTGAGCACCATTAAAAGTTTTACTAACATAATAAATCGAATGAAATATCTTCTCTTTTCTCTGTCCCATTACAACTCCCATTCACAAATCACTCGCATCACACATAACTTCAAACGGTAAACTCCAATCTGGAGGTAATACTATAGGAGCAGAAATAAGTTTTTCTTTGATTGCTTGAAAGGTCGCTAAACAAGCTTCATCAAAAAGGAATTTGGAATCCTTTTCAAGTAAGTTGCATAACGGTTTAGCAATCTTAGAAAAGTCTTTAATGAAACGCCTATAAAAGCCAGCATGACCAAGAAAACTTCTTACCCCTTTAACAGAAACAGGAGGGAGAAGAGTTTTAATTACCAATATCTTCGCTCTATCAACCTCTAATCCAGCACTTGAAACCTTGTGACCCAAAACTATACCTTTACATACCATGAAATGACACTTCTCCCAGTTTAAGACCAAAATTTGTTTCTTTGCATCTGATTAACACTTTCTCCAAGTTATCTAAACATTTATCAAAATCATCACCAAACACGGAGAAATTGTCCATTAAAACTTCAAGAAAATTATCGATCATATCCCATAAGATGGCCATCATACATCTTTGAAAGGTAGCAGGTGCATTACACAACCCAAATGGCATTCTGCGATATGCAAAAGTACCAAAGGGACATGTAAATGTTGTTTTATGTTGATCTTCTGGAGCCACATAAATCTGATTATACCCAGAATAGCCATCTAATAAACAGTAGTTGGTGTCGCCTAGGGTGTGATAAAAATAAGATCAAATTAAGTATGGAAAACTATGCACTCTCACCCTAGACAGGCACAGTACTGCAAGTATTACAGGACGTATGCAAGTTTTAATGATAAGTAGAGTTCGTTCTCAGGGACTTAAGTGTGTTAAACGCGTAGGAACAGATAACGAGTAAAAGTAAATAATTAGAAAACAGAAAATTAAATATTTGGTTTTTCGAATTTATGAATTAAAACTAAATTAAAGCTAGGAAAATAAAGACAATAAAGTAAAAGATTAAGAATATGAGATGAGAAGTATAGCTTAGGTTTTGCTAGTATGCACTAATCCTTCTAATTCTATCTATAGATCTAGTTCATAAGGGAGAATATTAGCTCTTGGTAATACTTAGTCAGGATTCTAAATTCCACTACCTTAGACCTTGAGAGCGACTAAGGGGGCTACGTCACAACCAAGAAGTGATTTAAAATAGGGTTATCAAACGCCACTAAGGCCCTAAGCAAATACTGCAAGTCTTGGTGATACTGTGGTTAAAACAAACCTTAATGACTATCTAGTTAGAAGTATGTTTTGTCAGAACTGCTATCGACACTAGACATTATGTGGTGGTTCAATAGTTAAACACCCTGTCAAGGAGAACATCTAACTACTCTTAAAACAATCCTAAAGTGATCAATTCTAGGAAAGACATTAAATCAAAACACATAAGCAAATATAAAGTAAGTAGCTAATATCAGATTAAAACATATAATTCCCAAAGAAACTTAGATAGAAGAATTAGAATTCATAGATTATACATATGCAAAACCCAAGCTATGGGAGGTTTAGTTCATACCTGAAGGAAATAAACTAAAAGAAATAATAAAAGACATCATCTTGCTCTCTACAATAAACTAGAAGAATAAAACCTTAAGAACTAATTACTATGAGGCAAGGATGATTTACAAGTGATATAAGGGTGTATTTATAGGTGTTTAGAAGACCTAATTCGTTTTCTTGAGGAATTGTTAAGGTAATGGACTTCTAGCCCAACTCAAATTCGTATGGAAATAAAGATAAACACTGCTGCGTTGTTTTGGTCATAACTTCTTTATTATTGGTCCGATTTTGCTCCACAAGATACCAAAAGAATCGCAACAGAATTTCCTACGCCCTTTAGGAGTAATCTACCAAATTCGGCCTCTTTATTAGGTAAAAACGCCTATCTTTGCAGAATCCCAGATTTAGGCAGCTTTTCCTTTTCCATCTTTTTAGCAATTCTTTCCTTATCTCCAATTACCATGCATATCTCTTTCCATAAGTTGTTGTCTTTGACTTGGATTCTAATTAAACTCCATAATTATCTTTAAAGCTACACACTAAATAAACAATTAAACCCAATATGCTCTAAAAACAATAATTCTACAAATCAAGACACAAATTAGGAAAGTGCACTAAAACTCAAGAAAATCGACATTATTGACTTCTAAAACACTAAAAATGATGTCTCATCTTAACATAAATCTATCACAAATGAGGAGACATCAAGACCCCCAACTCAAAGTTGTATCGTCCCGATACAATAAAAGATAAAAACATAGGGAAGTCTAGAAATACACACTTATAAAATTTTCAACACAGGAAAAAAAACATAGCAGAATATATAGAATAAACCTAAAGCACACAGCTCAGAAAATTTCATGCAATAATATAAACTACATACCTGCACACTTCTCATATCTACAGTCAACACGGCTTGATTTCAAGATCAGATTAGTTTCGCAATGTAAGAAGGATTGGGACTTTACTCAGTTCCCCAAGAGAGCTATAGATTGTTCATCAAACCTCACTAGTATCCAAGAATCCACTTAACTAATCTCTAATGGCTCAATCACTTCTCAATTACATAACAAAGAATCACAAGGTCTTTTAAGGTTGTAATGTAGGCTTAGGGACGGTATGATCATATATTTGGATAATTTGGAGTGAGCTTTTGGCTCTCTCCTCACTAGCCATCAACGAATCGCCCTAGAGCTTGAGTTACTCTCATAAACGTTTCTTACTCAACCCAATGAATTCCTTGATGCACAATTTAGCATCCCCAATAACCCAATTAAAGCTTAAGATGTTCACATAAAAATCCACTTTGCCGGTCCGAATATATATATTTTCTTTTCTTTTCAAATCAATTCTCTTTTCTATAGCTATGATTCTCTTTTAATGTTGAGATATCACGCTAATTTTCTCATATATATATTTTTTCTTTTAATGCCCTTGTTGGCAAAATTAGCTCGAAGCTTCTTTTTCATTCACTATTACCCCGGCAAAGGGTTACAATACAATGCTGTAAAACATCTTCAATATAAAGCACAAAGCACAATTAATAAGCTCAAAAATCCCAACATAATAACTCCCATAATGGTGGACCCACCACCCCAAACTCAAGCTCTAAAACAACTGTCTAAGCATCGCGATTCGAGTGCGGGTCATATGGAAAAGTCCTAAAAATCTAAAGGATATGGCTTATAATGTGTTTCAAAAAAGGCTTTAGAAAGGCTAGAAGGGGCTAAGAAGGATATAACTTTTAAACTCAAAAATCACAAGGTGAGAAGGTATAAAAAGGCTTCAAAGGCTTAAAAATATGAAAGAACCGCCTTGATCACTTTCTACACTATGTAATTCAGAAAATTTCTTACCTTTAGCACTTTCATCAAATGGTTTTTCAACTAGCTTGGATCTCACGGCCTACACACTTTCAAGGTTCCCTGAGATCGAACATACTTTCTATCGCATTGCTCACTAATCTTTCTTTACTATCAACGTGTGTTTTCCTGCAAATACTCAGAGCATACAAATACATAGCTCATAAACATATCACTTACTATCATTAATCTACTGAGCTTATGCTTTCAAGTTATTAAACACACTCTACATCTAATTCCCATGCATCAAAAATTTTAATTTCACTCAAAAACAGAAAAATGGAGATGAGAGACAACGAATCCCCACACCCCCAACTCAAAAATGAGCCGTGTCCCCACGACTCGAAAAAAAGACTCGAAAACAGAAATTAAAATTAGCAGATAGGCATATTTACAGAAATGGTAAGGAAGAAAGAGAACATACTCTCGAGGCTTATTGCCTCGCATCATTGACATCCAAGATTGGAATTGCTGGACCTCTCGTTAATTGCTCAAGGAGTTTCATGATGTGCACTTGATTAGCATTGATTTGTGCCACATCCTTGACTAAGGAAGTTTGAGCTGCTTCAAATTTCGTTAAACGCTCCTCCATCTTCTCTTGCCAATTTTGCTCCTTTTCTTCCTTCGAGACTTGAGTAGAACCCGCTCTTCGAAGGCTTTCTTTGATCCAAGCATTATCAATATAACTCGTCTTAAACTCGAGTTTCTCTTCTTCACCCAATATTACATTCGCTTTTCGCACAAGACACGTGATCATAGTTGGAAATTTAACGTTATAAACCGATTTAGGAGAGACCGAGAATCGTATCACCTCCTCATAGATCAACTGTGCCACATCAACTTCTTCTCCTCTCAAAATATAGTCCAACAGTAGCGCGTTCTTCATAGTCACCTCCAAAGTTCGTGTGTTTCCAAAGACATTAGGGATAAGGAAATTATGCCAAATTCTAGCATCTGCTTGAAGATATTTGTAAGGCCAAGGTGCCTTCAATTCTCCCGTATGTAATTGCACTTTCTCCTTGTCTAAAACATGCTCAAAAAGTAATTCCTTATCAAAGATTTTTCGTTTAGCAACTGCTTCCTCAAATTTGCAAAAACCTTTCAGTTTCATAAACTTGAAGTGGTTCCTAATCTCCTCAACTGTGAAAGGAACTAACTTTCCTCTAATCGGAACACAATCTCTATCTCGGCTAAAGAGGCCTAGATAGAACTCCAAAACTAATTCATGACATAATTCAGAACGGCTTACCATGAACGTAGACCAACCCAATTTCTCACCAAGCTCAAAGAATCTCTTGTAATCTCCATCTCTAATTTCCTCCTTGAATACTTTCTCATAGGCAAAAGGTAGTTCTTTTAATTGTTTCTCTGCAGAAATCTTCAAGGCCTTTGAAGTATCCACTTTCTCTATAGGTATAGGACATTGTTGAGGTAGTGTTCTTTCCTTTGCATAAAAATAAAGCTTTTTACCATTACTATCATACGAAGGTTTCCCACTTTTCAATTTATCTTTACCCTTTGATTTAGAACTAGCTCCTTTGTCAATTGATTTCTTCTTGTTTAAATCCACTCCCTTATTACTCTTCACCTCCCTCTTGCTAGATAAGATTGATGTTCTATTAGTCATCTTCAATTAACTCCCAACTCAAAGCTTTAGCAACCCTTTAAATTTTAACTTTTGAATTAATGGATGAACAAGCTTTATTTGTCCTAGGATGGGTGAATTGGTGATGAATCTCTATGTGGGTGAGGATGATTTGTAATGGGTAGGCTTGGATTTTAGAAATTGTGTGATGAATTTGTGAAATTTGGCTCTTTGATTCTTCAATTTGAATGAATTTGGTGATGATTGGTAGTTTGATTCTCTCTTGTAATGATGTGGAGAGAAGGTTTGATGTGTTTTCCTTGATGATTGGGTAGTGTTTTGGTGATTGGTGAAGGTTTTGATGAGTTTCAATGAGGTTAGGAGAGTTGTGGAGTAGAAAGAGAGGGTTAAGGTTTAATAAATTCGGAATAATAGCTTCAATACCTCCTTTATAACTCAATCCCGTAACTTTCTCTCTCCTCTGGCGGCGCTGCGGACTACCCCTGCGGACCATGGGGTGCACCGCAGGGTGGTCCGTGACATCTGATGCGCGAAAATTTTTGCTCACTGACCTAAACCCGTGGTAGGACCCCGTGGTACGGGTTTTTGGCTCGCGGACTAGGGTCCGGTGTACCGGAGGGTATACCGCGGCTTGCTGTAGACTCCGTCAAAATACCCGTGGTACTCAACCCGTGGTACGGGTTTCTGGGGCGCGGACCATGGCACGGTGCACCGCGGGGTAGTCCGTGGAATTTTTTCGTGTTTCTGACCTAAACCCGCGGTATACCCGTGGTACGGGTTTTGACCTCGCGGACCATCCCTGCGGACCATGGGGTAGTCCGTGGGGGTAGTCCGCGGGGTACTTTCTTTCGCTCCAAAAATTTTCCTCGCGTTCCCTAACTTGATTTCTCCGATTCCTACACACCAAAAGCACTAATACCTTTCTCAAATATGCATTATCAACTAAAAACAACTAAAATAAACTTAAACTAAGAATGTAAAAGACATGAAAACATAAAAACTTCGGGTTGTCTCCCGAACAGCACTTTTGTTTAACGTCTTTCAAAGTTAGACGTGTTACCTCTGTCAAGATTTGCGAATATAGCCTCCCCAACAACGAGTAAGGCTATGAACGTCAACTAATCTGCGCTTGACCCCAGTTTTGGGGCGAATTTCTATCACCTTGGCTGAAACAACCTTAGTGACGATGAATGGTCCCATCCACGAATCTTTGAAACTTCGTGGCCTGTTCTCGCGTTTGTGGGCTTTCCATAGGACTTCATGGCCAACCCCAAACTCAATGTTTGGCTCAGTGTCCACAGGTTTTAAGTGGATTTCCTCAGGAGGGACTTTGTGATGTGAAAGGCTGTGGATGATAGGTACGGTGGGATCCAACTTCCTCGGTTTCTTACCCAAGACATAGAAGGTCTCAGATACATTTTTAGCATGAAGGGTGATGGTCCCATCTTGGAAGTTGATCACACTTTGACTTGTGGCCATGAAAGGCCGTCCAAGTATGATTGGAACCTGCTTATCTGCATCAAACTCAAGAATAACAAAGTCAGTAGGGATGGCGATATTACCTGCACGGACTAAGACGTCCTCCACTGTTCCCCATGTCCTCTTCACTGAGTTGTCAGCAAACTGCAACTTCACTGGAGTTTTCTCTGATTTTTGAAGTCCAAGTCTCTCGAACACGGACTTAGGCATAAGATTCACACCAGAACCCACATCGTACATTGCTTTCACTTTGAGCCTACCATGCAATTGAATAGGAAGGTTGAAACTTCCCGGATCTTTAAGCTTAGTGGGTAGCTCTTTCTCACTTCTTCTCGAAACCCTCAGGTTCTCTCTTGGGATCTCTACACTCGCCTCTTTTTCAGGAATAACTTGCGTAAAAACTTGTTGCGGTGTAAGCCCTCTCTTCGCAATCTCAAGCATTTGGGCGTTGATATTTTCAGGTTGGTACGCCTCTACAAATGTCTTGAGAATAGTGTCATCTTTAGGATTTGTATCAGGAATAGTTGATGACACTGGTTGAACACTAGGTGGCGATTCCACCTTCTCTTCTTCTTTCTCCTCTAGCACAGCAGGTGCCACTTCATCTTCTTTCGATTCTTCTTTTGAGGCTTCTTCCTCTTTCTCTCTTGCTAACTCCGCTGCATACTCTACCATCGATCGCATCTCCTCTTGCACCTTTTTCAGTAGCTCTATGAACTCGTCTCTCTCTTCATCGCTTTCCAGATGATAAACTTCTAGACAGTCGGACTCCTCGGGGTTAGACTCGGTTGGCTCTTCTTCAATACTGGGAACTTCCACGGCACTAATGGCAGCATGTGGTGCTTCCTCCTTTTCTTTTTCGATTTCAAGGCATATAGCCTTGCAAGCTTCGAACACAACATTGTTTTCACCTCCTTCGATTGCCTTTACTTCCTTTTGTTCTGTTAGATGCTTGTTTATTTGGGCTAATTGAGTATTTAGCATCTGAAGTATGGCATCGTGTCCTCTGACCTTTTCTTCTTGAGCGTTTACAGTGGTGTTCAAACGTTCTAGAGCTTGTACTATCTGTGTATTGTCCATAGATCCTTCTTGCGGATACTGAGGTAAAGCTTTTTGGTCTAAAGTATCGGTATAGGCGTCTTGAGCAGGTTGTTGTGGAGGAGTAGGTCGATTCTGATATTGGTTTTGGTACTGACCTCTCTGTTGGTAAGAGTTGTTCTGGGGTCGCGATTGATATTGACTAGGATTAGCGGCCCCTTGTGGATTTGAATACTGCATACCCGGATGGTTGCGGTTGCCCCATCGGTTAGATATGAAGTAAACAGATTGCGGATTCGATTCACACTCTTCCCATGAATGATCGTTAACTCCACATTGTTGACAACCTTGTGCCTCTTGAACTACCTTTGTAGCAGCTAAATTCTTCTCCATCGCGATTCTCAGCTCCTTGATTTGATTTTCTAACGAGGATATTTGAGCTGAGTTCGCAGTTTCTGCATCTAAACGAAGCGTTCCTCGGGTCTTTGCTGCAGAAGCTCGCGTTGAAGGCCAACTTCTTTCTTGTTCCATAATATTTTCTAACACCTCGGAAGCTTCATTGTGATTCATGGACACAAAATTACCCTTTCCAATGTTATCCACCTTGTCTCTACCCTTGTCATCAAGACCTTCATAGAATATAGCAAGTTGTAGAGCAGGTGTATAACCATGGAGCGGGCATCTAGCTAATTTTTGTTGAAACCTTGTCCATGCTTCTCCCACTGTTTCTCCATCTTCTTGAGAAAATCTTGCAAGCTCGGTTTGATCTTTAAGTCTCATGCTCTTTGGATAAAATCGGTTAAAGAACGCGGCTTGAAGCTCTCTCCAAGAGTGAATGGTTCCATGTGGTTGTCTTTCTAGCCAATCGCTAGCTCTTCCGGTCAAGAAAAACGAAAACATATGACAATACAGTTGCTCGCGTGTAATGCCAGGAGTAATGTAGGCATCACAAATCTGCATGAACTTCTGAATCGCTTTTACCGGATCTTGAATTGCAGTACCAGTATATAGTCCGAAACTTTGAAATTGACTAAGCATACCCGGATCGGGTCTAAATTTGATATTCGGAATCTCAGGAGGGCGGTAACCGATGGGTTGAACATGGAATGGTATGTTAAGGCCAGGTAGATCTTGTTCAACTCGGTTTTGTTGATTATTCTGCCCATTACCTTCTCCTACTGGCAGTTGTACACCAGGTGGAACAAACGCAGGAGGTCCTCCTGGTGCAAAGTAAACTAACTCCGGATCATTGTCTTGAATGTCTGCCATAGTTCTTCTCAAGGCTCTTTCCTTACGAATTCTTTTGTTATAAGCTCTGAAGCTCCTCTCAGGCTCCGGTAAGGGAGGCCAAGAATTAAACACTGTGAAAACCTGAAAAGGACTAAAGCAAACCCAAGCGTAAATCTGGAAAAATAAAAACTAAAACTAAACTAAAACTGAAAAGTAAAAACTAATTAAAAACTAAAACTTGAAATAGATAACCCACACGCTAACGAGACACAAGTCCCCGGCAGCGGCGCCAAAAACTTGGTGTCGCCTAGGGTGTGATAAAAATAAGATCAAATTAAGTATGGAAAACTATGCACTCTCACCCTAGACAGGCACAGTACTGCAAGTATTACAGGACGTATGCAAGTTTTAATGATAAGTAGAGTTCGTTCTCAGGGACTTAAGTGTGTTAAACGCGTAGGAACAGATAACGAGTAAAAGTAAATAATTAGAAAACAGAAAATTAAATATTTGGTTTTTCGAATTTATGAATTAAAACTAAATTAAAGCTAGGAAAATAAAGACAATAAAGTAAAAGATTAAGAATATGAGATGAGAAGTATAGCTTAGGTTTTGCTAGTATGCACTAATCCTTCTAATTCTATCTATAGATCTAGTTCATAAGGGAGAATATTAGCTCTTGGTAATACTTAGTCAGGATTCTAAATTCCACTACCTTAGACCTTGAGAGCGACTAAGGGGGCTACGTCACAACCAAGAAGTGATTTAAAATAGGGTTATCAAACGCCACTAAGGCCCTAAGCAAATACTGCAAGTCTTGGTGATACTGTGGTTAAAACAAACCTTAATGACTATCTAGTTAGAAGTATGTTTTGTCAGAACTGCTATCGACACTAGACATTATGTGGTGGTTCAATAGTTAAACACCCTGTCAAGGAGAACATCTAACTACTCTTAAAACAATCCTAAAGTGATCAATTCTAGGAAAGACATTAAATCAAAACACATAAGCAAATATAAAGTAAGTAGCTAATATCAGATTAAAACATATAATTCCCAAAGAAACTTAGATAGAAGAATTAGAATTCATAGATTATACATATGCAAAACCCAAGCTATGGGAGGTTTAGTTCATACCTGAAGGAAATAAACTAAAAGAAATAATAAAAGACATCATCTTGCTCTCTACAATAAACTGGAAGAATAAAACCTTAAGAACTAATTACTATGAGGCAAGGATGATTTACAAGTGATATAAGGGTGTATTTATAGGTGTTTAGAAGACCTAATTCGTTTTCTTGAGGAATTGTTAAGGTAATGGACTTCTAGCCCAACTCAAATTCGTATGGAAATAAAGATAAACACTGCTGCGTTGTTTTGGTCATAACTTCTTTATTATTGGTCCGATTTTGCTCCACAAGATACCAAAAGAATCGCAACAGAATTTCCTACGCCCTTTAGGAGTAATCTACCAAATTCGGCCTCTTTATTAGGTAAAAACGCCTATCTTTGCAGAATCCCAGATTTAGGCAGCTTTTCCTTTTCCATCTTTTTAGCAATTCTTTCCTTATCTCCAATTACCATGCATATCTCTTTCCATAAGTTGTTGTCTTTGACTTGGATTCTAATTAAACTCCATAATTATCTTTAAAGCTACACACTAAATAAACAATTAAACCCAATATGCTCTAAAAACAATAATTCTACAAATCAAGACACAAATTAGGAAAGTGCACTAAAACTCAAGAAAATCGACATTATTGACTTCTAAAACACTAAAAATGATGTCTCATCTTAACATAAATCTATCACAAATGAGGAGACATCAGTAGTACTCTCTTCCAGCTAATTTATCTAACATTTGATCAATGAAGGGCAGAGGGAAGTGATCTTTCCTGGTGGCCTTGTTCAGTTTACGATAATCCATACAAACTCTCCAACCAACTACCGTTCTTGAAGGAATTGCTTCATTTTGATCATTAAGAATTGTTGTGATTCCTCCTTTCTTCGGTACACACTGAACTGGGCTCACCCATTCACTACTCGATATGGGATAAATAATCCCCGCGTCTAACAGCTTGATAGCTTCCTTCTTCACTACCTCCTTCATAGCGGGCATTAATCTCCTTTGACCTTCAACTGAGCGTGCGTTATCATATTCAAGTATGATTTTGTGCTGACAATAGGATGTACTAATGCCTTTGATGTCAGCAATTGTCCAACCTATCGCCTCTTTGTTGTCTCTTAACACACGCAACAGTTTATTTTCTTGAGGACCTGTTAAATTTGCTGAAACAATATCAGGTAGAGTTTCATTAGTACCTAAATACGCATACCTCAAGTGTGCTGGTAATGGCTTTTCTTCCAATTCCGGAGGAGATTCAATTAAAGGCTTCTTTTTAGGAATAATCTCCCTCGGTTCTCTCACAGGTTCATAGGTAGGACGCCTATACTTCGGATTCTCAGAATTAAGAGCTGCCACTGTTTCGGCAAGCTCTTCCATCATCTCAGGTAAGTCTAATGTCAAAGCGGCCTGCAAGATATCATCATAATTAAAACAATCAAATACCTCTTGCGTGGCCTGCTCAACTACATCCATTCGAAAGCAATCTTCTTGAGAATCTGGAAACTTCATAGCTCGGAATACATTAAACTTGACCTCCTCGTCTTGGATTCTCATCGTCAGTTCACCGTTTTCTACATCAATCAAAGTATGCCTCGTGGCTAAGAATCGTCTTCCCAAAATAATGGGGACATTCCTATCCGCGTCGTATTCAAGAATAATAAAATCAACGGGAAATACTAACGTACTTGCCTTAACGAGGACATCTTCAATTCATCCTTCCAGATGTGCAAGAGATCGATCTGCCATTTGCAAGACCATAGAAGTAGGTCTTGCTTCTCCAATTTTCAGCTTATCAAAGATTGATTTGGGCATAAGATTGATGCTTGCACCCAAATATCATAGTGCTTTACCTTTCCATTCTTCTCCAATCGATATCAGAATTATGAAACTCCCAGGATCAAGTAACTTTGGAGGCAATTTACTCTGACAAATAGCACTACATTCTTCAGGAAGACTAATCATCTCATTATCACAATATGGCCTTTTGTTAGTGAGGGATCTCTTCAAAAACTTCGTATACTTGGGAATATCTCGGATGGCTTCCAATACCGGAATGTTAATACTAAGGCCTCTCACTCTATTAAAGAACTTTTGGAAATCGTCCAAATCACCCTTTTTCTGAACTCGAGATGGAAATGGTGGAGGAGGGCGATTACTCATAACATAATCTTTCTTCTTTGGAATCTCAATCGACCTCTCTATTTCTTCAACCTCAACATCTTTCTCTTTCTCAATCACATCCTTTTCTTTTCTTGGAACTTCTTTCTCTTTCATAACTGGAAAAGGAGGTGGAGGGAGGTTCTTACCACTTCTGAGAGTAATAGCTTTGCAGTCTTCATGTTGTCTCGGATTTTCAGTGTCACTAGGGAGTTGCCCTTGTGGACGCTGATTAAGTTGTTTTGTGATTTGAGCCAGCTGATTCTCTAATAACTTAATGTTTGCGTCAGACGCTTGTTGATTCTGAATGGCTTGTGTTTGGATAGCAATTAGGTTTTCAACGGTTTTGTAAAGGCTAATCACACCTTTTTGTGGTTGAGCGGGTAAGGCTTTTTGGTTCATGGTTTCGTTATAACTGTCTTTAGGAGCTTGTCTCTGAACATAGTTTCCTTGATTCTGTCCTCCTTGATAATTGTTATGTGGTCTTGGGTTGAAGTTGTTACCTTGGGGACGCGGCTGATATATGTATGTAGGATTGGCTGCCCCATTAGGATTGGAATATTGAAACCCAGGATGGTTTCTGTTAGGCTGATATCCATTACCACTTAAATTAAAGTTTCCTCTATTGGAGACAAACATCACGGATTCTTGATTATTCTGACAATTCTCCCAATCGTGATCATTCACACCACAATACTCACATCCATACACTTCTTGCACAACCTTTACCTCAACTCTCTTATTCTAAAAACCCTCTTTTACGGCTAAAGTAAGTTGTCTCAGCTGTTGTTCTAGTGTGGTTTGTATCTTGTTCTCTAAGGAGTTGAACTTTTCTTCAATGTTTACATTATTAACTCCTCCTTTAACTGGTGTTCTTACGTTATTCCACCAAACTTCATTATCAACTGTTCTATCCAAAATAATTCTTGCAAACGCAGGTTGAACTCGTAAAAACGCACCACCACACAACAAATCTAAATCTTTCCTCGAACTCCCCTCAAGACCATTATATAAAATCTTCACTTGTTGTTGTTCAGTAACGTCATGATCAGGGACTCTTCGTAAACATATCTGAAATCTCGATGAACTTCTACCCAACGCTTCATCATATTCTTGTTTGAAACGTGTTAACGCAAGTTGAGCTTCTAACCTCATATTGGACGAAAAATATCTGTCGAAAAACGCATCCTGTAACTGTTCCCAATTCGTAATCTTCCCTGGTTCTTGCGAATCATGCCACTCACTCGCTTCATCTATTAAGAAAAATCTGAATGTAGCATAATACATTTTCTCCCTTGTTACCCCTGGTGATGTATGAATCGCAAATCTGCATATTTTTTTGTACCGCACGAAGTGGGTCTTCTCCGGGCTTGCCACGAAAGTTTCCGAAATTCTGAAATTGAGCTAGCATACCAGGATCTGGACGGAATCTCGGAACATCGATATTAGTTGGTTCAATCCCAAGAGAAAGGGCAAGGAATGGTTCTTCTACTGGACCGGTAAGAAACCATGGATCGACCATTTGAACTTGAACTGGAGGATTGGGAATGACAGGTGGAATCGGAAGATTAAGAATTCCAGGAGGTATTATTGGTTGACCATTTTCGTCTAGTTGAACTCCTAGGTTCCCTTGATTATTAATATTGATACTATTCATTTTGTTTGCTAATTCTTCTACTTCTCTAGCTTCTTGTTCTCTTCTTCTCTTGTTAGCAAGTCTGATTAATGATTTTGGATTATTAAGGATCGGAGGTGATGGCTCTAGATCCTTAAAGAGTCTCCTTCGCATACACCAAACCTAAAAACCTGAAAAAGATGAACAAACAAACAGCGTAAAACTGATAAAAACAAAAATAAAAATAAATGCAACTATCACTAAAGGATAAACACCGTGGTCACATGCTACCGTCCCCGACAGTGGCGCCAAAAACTTGGTGGTCCTTTGTGTGTTCTAAAATAAATGCAATGAGTAGGAGAACCACAACCGCAAGTGTACAGTTGTCCCAAGTAATAATAGTGGTAATAGGATCGTTCGCAGGAACGGTTGGTTAACTACAATGCTTATCAAGTAATGATTGGTTGCACTTAAGAAAGCAATTAAAAGATATAATGATTGATTGGTTGGTTTGTATTAATCCAAAGTATGAAAAACTAAAGTAAAAATGCAAATAAATAATAAGACGCAAGTAAATGAAGGTAAGACGCAAATATGAAAAGGCAATACTTGAGAAACGCAAGGGATCCTCCTAATTCTATTTCATATCATATCTTGTTTAAGGGTCAAGTTGGTCAATTGACATTGGTCGGGATTCAATAATCCTTGTACCCCCGTCAGGGTGGACTACAAGGCTATTCTAGGGTGTCACTAGTCCCGTCAGGGTAAATATGATCCACTTTCGAATGATTAAGATAAATTACCTCATTGGCCCTAAAATTAACTACGCTCGTCAAAGTCAAATAGTTTTTATTTTAGATTGAGTAATTAAGTCCGTACCTAAACCCTCTGTCAGAATGATCCACACGCCACATATGTGGAATAGCCTAGATACTAATACTTGTTGGTGTTGCCTAGGGTGTGATAAAAATAAGATAAATAAAGTCTAGAAAACTACGCACTCTCACCCTAGACAGGCACAGTACTGCAAGTATTACAGGACGTATGCAAGTTTTAGTTAGTAAGTTGAGTTCGTTCTCAGGGACTTAAGTGTGTTAATCACGTGGGTAGGAATAACGAGTAAGAAGTAAATAATTAAAGACAGAAAATTTAAAGGGAGAAGAAATTCGAAATTAATTAAACTAAGAAAATTAATAGACAATAAAGTAAAATACTAAGAATATGAGATGAGAGATATAGCTTAGGTTTTGCTAGTATGCACTAATCCTTCTAATTCTTTCTATTAGATCTAGTTAATAAGGGAGAATATTAGCTCTTGTATACTTAGTCAGGATTCTAAATTCCCATTCCTTAGACCTTGAGAGTGACTAAGGGGGCTACGGCACAACCAAGAAGCTGTTTCAAATAAGGTTATCAAACACTACTAAGGCCCTAAACAAACAATTCATTCAATTGGTGATATGGTGATTAAATTATACCCTAGTGACTATCTAGTTAGAATCAGTTTTGTCAGGACTAATATCGACACTAGACGTTATGTGGTGTTTCAATAATTAGACACCCAGCTAAGGTGATCATCTAATTACTATTAAGAAAATCCTAAAGTGATCAGTTCTAGGACAGACAATAAATCAAAACACATAAACAAATAAAAAGGTAAGAAGCGAATATCAGATTAAAACATGTAATTCCCAAAGAAACTTAGATAGAAAGAAATTAGAATTCATAGATTATACATGATGCAAAACCCAAGCTATGGGGAGTTTAGTTCATACCTGAAGGAAATAAACTAAAAGAAATAATGAAAGACATCATCTTGCTCTCTACAATAACTAAGAATTAATATAAGGTTTAGAACTGACCAAGGACGATTTACAAGTGATATAAGGGTATATTTATAGGTGTTTAGAAGACCTAATTCGTTTTCTTGAAGGAGAGGTTAAGTAATGGACTCCAAGCCCAACTCAAATTCGTATGGGAATAAAGATAATTACTGCTGAACTGTTTTGAGCATATCTTCTTCGTTATTAGTCGGTTTTTGCTCCACAATATACCAAAAAAATCCTCACAAAATTATCTACGTCCTTATGAAAGGAATCTTCCAAAATCGGCTTGGTTTTAGAGTTATCACCACTTCTTTAGGCGTAGCTGCAGAAATTCAGATTAAGGCAGCTTTTCCTTTTCCATAATTTTAGCTTTTGTTTCCTTATCTCCAATTACCATGCTAATCTCTTTCCATATCTTGTAGTCTTTGACTTGGACTCTAATTAATCTACATAATTATCTTTAAAGCTTCACACTAAATAAACAATTAAACCCAATATGCTCTAAAAATAATATTTTACTAAATCAAGACTCAAAATAGGAAAGTGCACTATTTCTCAAGAGAATCGACTATTATGACTTCTAAATCACTAAAAATGATGTCTCATCCTAATATAAATCTATCACAAATGAGGAGACATCAAGACCCCCA
The DNA here is from genome assembly GCA_029959085.1 of Nemophila menziesii. Lineage (NCBI taxonomy): Eukaryota > Viridiplantae > Streptophyta > Magnoliopsida > Boraginales > Hydrophyllaceae > Nemophila > Nemophila menziesii. The sequence goes on from JARWIR010000014.1 coordinate 7,335,975, forward strand.
ACTCAAAGTTGTATCGTCCCGATACAATAAAGATAAAAACAAAGGGAAGTCTATAAATACACACTTATAAAATTCTCAAAACAATGGGAAGAACATAGCAGAATATATAGAATAAACCTAAAGCACATAACTCAGAAAATTTCATGCAATAATATTCATAAACTACATACCTGTACACTTCTCATATCCACAGTCAACACAGCTTGAATTCAAAATCATATTAGTTTCGCAATGTAAGAATGATTGGGACTTTACTCAGTTCCCCAAGAAAGCTATAGATTGTTCATCAAACCTTACTAGTATTCAAAGATCCACTCAACTACTCTCTAATGGATCAATCACTTCTCATTTACATAGCAAGGAATCACAAGGTCTTTAAGGTTGTAATTTAGGCTTAGGGACGGTATGATAGTATATTTGGATAATTTGGAGTGAGCTTTTGGCTCTCCCCTCACTAGCCATCAACGAATCGCCCTAGAGCTTGAGTTACTCTCATAAAAACGTTTCACACTCAACCCAATGAATTCCTTGATGCACAATTTAGCATCCCCAATAACCCAATTAAAGCATACGATGTTCACATAAAAATTCCACTTTGCCGGTCCGAATATATATATTTTATTTTCTTTTCAAATCAATTCTTAAGCTATGACTCTCTTCTAATGTTGAGATATCACGCTAATTTTCTCATATATATATATTTTTTCTTTTAATGCCCTTGTTGGCAAATTTAGCTCGTAGCTTCTTTTTCATTCACTATTACCCCAGCAAAGGGTTACAATAAAAATCTGTGAATCATCATCAATATAAAGAACAGAGCACAATTAATAAGCTCAAAAATCCCAACCCTATAACAATTCCCATAATGGTGGACCCACCACCCCAAACTCAAGCTCTAAAACAACTGTCTATGCATCGCGATTCGAGTGCGGGTCATATGGAAAAGTCCTGTAATCTAAAGGGATATGGCTTATAACGTGTTTCGATAAAAAGCTTTAGAAAGGCTAGAAGGGACTGAGAAGGATATAGCATATAAAATCAAAAATCACAAGGTGAGAAGGTATAAAAAGGCTTCAAAGGCTTCAAATATGAAAGAACTGCCTTAATCACTTTCTACACTATGTAATTTCGTTATTTTCTTACCTTTAGCACTTTCATCAAATGGGTTTGTCAACTAGCTTGGATCTCATAGTCTACACACTTCTCAAGGTTCCCTGAGATCAAACATACTTTCTATCGCATTGCTCACTAATCTTTTCTTTACTATCAACGTGTGTTTTCCTGCAAATACTCAAAGCATACAAATAACATAGCTCATAAACATACTACTTACTATCATTAATTCACTGAGCTTATGCTTTCAAGCTATTAAACACACTCTACATCTAATTCCCATGTATCAAAAAATTTAATTTCTACCTAAAAACAGAAAAATGGAGATGAGAGACAACGAATCCCAACACCCCCAACTCAAAAATGAGCCGTGTCCCCACGACTCGAAAAAGACTCGAAACAGAAATTAAATTAGCAGATAAATGCATTTACAGAAATGGTAAGGACAAAGAGAACATACTCTCGAGGCTATTTCCTCGCATCATTGACATCCAAGGTAGGATTTGTTGGACCTTATGTGCACTTGATTAGCGTTGATTTGTTCCACATCATTGACTAAGGAAGTTTGAGCTTCTTTGAATTTTGTTAAACGCTGCTCCATCTTCTCTTGCCAACTTTGCTCCTTTTCTTCTTTCGAGACTTGCGTAGAACCCGCTCTTCGAAAGATATCCTTGATCCAAGCATTATCAATATAACTCGTCTTAAACTCGAGTTTCTCTTCTTCACCCAATGTAACATTCTCTTTTCGCACAAGACACGTGATCATAGTAGGAAATTTAACATTATAAACTGATTTAGGAGAGACCAAAAATCGTATCACCTCCTCATAGATCAACTGTGCCATATCTACTTCTTCTCCTCTCAAAATATAATCCAAAAGTAGAGCGTTCTTCATAGTCACATCCAAAGTTCGTGTGTTTCCAAAGACATTAGGAATAAGGAAATTGTGCCAAATTCTCGCATCCGATTGAAGATACTTGTAAGGCCAAGGTGCCTTCAATTCTCCCTTATGTGATCGCACTTTCTCCTTGTCTAAAACATGCTCAAAAAGTAATTCCTCATCAAAGATTTTTCGTTTAGCAACCGCTTCATCAAACTTGCAATGACCTCTAAATTTCTTAAACTTGAAGTGGTTTCTAATCTCATTAACTGTGAAAGGAACAAACTTTCCTCTAATCGGAACACAACATTTACTATCTCGGCTAAAGAGGCATAAATAGAATTCCAAAACTAACTCATGACATAATTCAGAACGTCTTACCATGAACGTAGACCAACCCAATTTCGCACCAAGCTCTAAGAATCTCTTATAATCTCCTTTACCAACTTCTTCCTTGAATACTTTCTCATAAGCAAAAGGTAACTCTTTTAATTGTTTCTCTGCAGAAGCTTTCAGGGCACTTGAAGCTTCCTCTTTCTCCTTGGGTGTAGGACCTTGTGGAAGTTGTGTTTTCTCCTTTGCATAAAAGTAAAGCTTTTTACCATTACGATTAAACAAAAGTATCCTACCTTCATCTTCAACATCGTCTTTACCCTTTGGTTTAGAACTAGAACCCTTGTTATTTGATTTCTTCTTGATTGGATACAATACCATGATTTTCTTCACCTCCCTCTTGTTAGATAATATTGTTGTTAAATTAGTCATCTTCAATTGACCCCCAACTCAAAGCTTTAACCACTCTTGAAATTTGAACTTGTGAATTTTTGGTTGAACAAGCTTGACTTGGCTTAGGAAAGATGAATTGATGATGAATCTCTATGTGGGTGAGGTGGATTCTTGATGGATTGGCTTGGATTTAGGAAATTGTAGGATGAATTTTTAAGATTTAAGCTCTTGATTCTTCAATTGGATGTGTTTGGTGAGAATTGGGTGCTTGAATCTTATTTGTAATGAGGTGGAGAGAAGATTTGATGTGTTTTCCTTGATGATTGGGTAGTGTTTTGATGATTGGTGAAGGTTTTTATGAGCTTCAATGGAGTTGGGAGAGTTTTGGAGAAGAAAGAGAGGCTTAAGGTTTAGTAAATTCGGAATAATGAGCATTAACCCTCTTTTATAAGCTTGAAACCCGTTTTTCTCTCTCCAGGCGGCGACCTTTGGTGCACTGCGCATATGGTGCGGTGTACCGCAGCTTCTGTTGCTCCAAAAATTTTCGTCTCGTCAAAATACCCGCGGTACCTACCCGTCGCACGGGTTTGGACCTGCGGTATAGGGTCCGGTGCATGGTCCGGTACACCGCAGCATCTGTTGTGATTTTTCTTCGCCTCGGTATAAAACTCGTGGCATCTACCCGTGGTACAGGTTTTCTTCCTCTGCGGTGCACCGCGGCTGAGGTCCGGTATACCGCACCGCTGGTCAGAATTTTCTGAAAAAATTTTGTTCTCCTTCCCTAACTCGATTTCTCCAATACCTAATCATCAAGAACACTAATACCTTTCTCAAATATGCAATATCAACTAAAAACAACTAAACTAAACATAAACTAAAAACGTAAAAGATATAAAAACTTAAAAAAATTGCGGGTTGTCTCCCGTACAGCACTTTTATTTAACGTCTTTCAAAGTTAGACGTGTTACCTCTATCAAGATTTGCGAATATAGCCTCCCCAACAACGAGTTAGGCTATGAACGTCAACTAATCTGCGCTTGATCCCCTTCTTGGGTTGAATTTCTATCACCTTGGCTGAAACAACCTTAGTGACAATGAATGGTCCCATCCACGAGTCTTTGAAACTACGTGGCCTATTCTCGCGTTTGTGAGCTTTCCATAGAACTTCATGGCCAACCCCAAACTCAATGATTGGCTCAGTATCCACAGGCTTTAAGTGGATCTTCTCAGGAGGGACTTTGTGATGTGAAAGGCTGTGGATGACAGGAACGGTGGGATCTAACTTCCTTGGTTTCTTACCCAAGACATAGAAGGTCTCGGATACATTCTATGCATGAAGGGTGATGGTCCCTTCTTGGAAGTTGATTACACTTTGACTTGTGGCCATGAAGGGCCGTCCAAGTATGATTGGAACCTGCTTATCTGCATCAAACTCAAGTATAACAAAGTCAGTAGGGATGGCGATACTACCTGCACGGACTAAGACGTCCTCCACTGTTCCCCATGTCCTCGTAACTGAGTTGTCCGCGAACTGCAACTTCACTGGATTTTTCTCTGATTTCTGAAGTCCAAGTCTCTCGAACACAGACTTAGGCATAAGATTCACACCAGAACCCACATCGTACATAGATTTCACCTTGAGCATACCATTTATTTGAATAGGAAGGTTGAAACTTCCCGGATCTTTAAGCTTTGTTGGTAGCTCTCGTTCACTTCTTCTTGAAACTCTCAGATTTTCTCTTGGGATCTCTACACTCGCTTCTTTCTCAATAATAACTTACGTAAAAACTTGTTGCGGTGTAAGTCCTTTCTTTCAAATCTCAAGCATTTGGGCTTGAGATTTTCAGGTGTATACGCCTCTACAAATGTCTTGAGTACAGTGTCATCCTTAGGATTTGTATCAGGAATAGTTGGTGACACTGTTTGAACAACAGGTGGCGATTCTACCTTCTCTTCTTCTTTCTCTTCTTGCACAGCAGGTCTAACTTCATCTTCAACTTTTGATTCCTCCTTGGAGGCTTCTTTCTCTTTCTCTCTATCTAGCTCAGCTTGATAATCCATAACCGATCGAATTTCCTCTTGCATCTTCTTCAGAAGCTGTATAAATTCGGCTCTTTCTGGGTCGTCCTCCACATAAACCTCAGAACAGTTAGATTCCACGGGGCTAGACATGGTTGGTTCTTCTTCGGTACTCAGAACTTCCACGGCACTAACGGCAGCATGCGGTACTTCCTTCTTTTCTTCTTCAATTTCAAGGCAAATAGTCTTACAAGCTTCAAACCCAACATTGTCATCACCTCCTTCGATTGCCTTCAATTCTTTCTATTCCATTAAATTTGTTAGAACTTTGTTTAATTGTTCTAATTGAGTACCTAAAATCTGAAGTGCGGCATCTTGTCCTCAGACTTTCTCTTCCTGAGCGTTCATATTCGTGGTCAAACATTCCAAGATTTTCATTACTTGTTGATTGTCTATAGATCCTTCTTGAGGATACTGGGGTAAAGCTTTCTGATCTAACGCATCAGTATAGGCATCTTGAATAGGTTGTTGAGGTAGAGCAGGTCTATTTTGATATTGATTTTGATACTGACCTGTAGGTTGGAAAGAGTTGTTCTGGGGGCGCGAGTGATAATGACCAGGATTAGCGTCCCCTTGTGGATTTGAGTACTGCATACCTGGATGATTTCGGTTACCCCATTGATAGCCTCCTCGGTTGGATATGAAGTAAACAGATTGTGGATTTGTTTCACACTCTTCCGATGTATGATTATTAACCCCACATTGTTGACAACCTTGTGCTTCTTGTACTACGTTTGCTGCGGCTAAATTCTTTTGCATCTCTAACTTCAACTCTTTTATTTGATTTTCTAATGTGGATATTTGAGCTGAGTTCGCAGTTCCTGCATCTAAACGAAGCGTACCTCGGGTCTTTGCTACAGGAGCTCGCGTTGAAGGCCAACTTCTTTCTTGTTCAATAATATTTTCCAAAACCTCGGAAGCTTCATTATGATTCATGGACACAAAATTACCCTTTCCAATGTTATCCACCTTCTCTCTACCTTTATCATTAAGACCTTCATAGAATATAGAAAGTTTTAGAGCGGGGGTATAACCATGGAGCGGACATCTAGCTAATTTATGTTGAAACCTTGTCCATGATTCTCCTACTGTTTCTCCATCTTCTTGACAAAACCTTGCAAGCTCGCTTTGATCTTTGAGTCTCATGCTCTTCGGATAAAAACGGTTAAAGAATGCGGCTTGAAGTTCTATCCATGTATTAATTGTTCCAGGTGGTTGTCTATCTAGCCATTCGCTAGCTCTACCGGTTAAGAAGAACGAAAACATATGACAATACAGTTGCTCGCGTGTAATGCCAGGAGTAACATAGGCATCAGAAATCTGCATAAACTTCTGAATCGATCTTACCGGATCTTGAATTGTTGTACCACTATAGAGTCCATGACTTTGAAATTGACTGAGCATACCCGGATCGGGTTTAAATTTAATATTCTGGATCTCTGGAGGACGGTAACCTATTGGTTGAACATGGAATGGCACATGAAGACCAGGGAGGTCTTGTTGTACTCGATTTTGATTATTCTGCCCATTACCTCGTCCTAGTGGCTGTTGTACACCTTGTTGTTGACCACCAAGTGGATTAAGTGGTGGTCCTCCTGGTGGATTTCCTCCAGGTGGGACTCCAAGTGGGGGATTTAGTTGAGGTCATCCAATTGGGTCCTGATGTCTCCTCATTTGTGATAGATTTATGTTAGGATGAGACATCATTTTTAGTGTTCTAGAAGTCAATAATGTCGATTTTCTTGAGTTTTAGTGCACTTTCCTATTTTGAGTCTTGATTTGTAGAATTATTATTTTTAGAGCATATTGGGTTTAATTGTTTATTTAGTGTGTAGCTTTAAAGATAATTATGGAGCTTAATTAGAGTCCAAGTCAAAGACAACAACTTATGGAAAGAGATTTGCATGGTAATTGGAGATAAGGAAACAAAAGCTAAAAAGATGGAAAAGGAAAAGCTGCCTAAATCTGGGATTTTGCGTACACGTCCAAAGATGTGGGTTTTTACCTAAGAAATAGGCCGAATTTGGAGATTTCCTTTTATAGGGTCAAGATAATTCTGTTGCGATTCTTTTGGTATCTTATGGAGCTCAAACCGACCAATAACGAAGAAGATATGCTCAAAACGGTCCAGCAGTGTTTATCTTTATTTCCGTACGAATTTGAGTTGGGCTAGAAGTCCAATACCTTACCTCTTCCTCAAGAAAACGAATTAGGTCTTCTAAACACCTATAAATACACCCTTATATCACTTGTAATTCTACTCTATTAATCCTTGCCTAATAGTAATTAGTTCTTAAGGTTTTATTCTTCCAGTTTATTGTAGAGAGCAAGATGATGACTTTTGTAATTTCTTTTAGTTTGTTTCCTTCAGGTATGAACTAAACCTCCAATAGCTTGGGTTTTGCATCATGTATAAACTATGAATTCTAATTCTTCTATCTAAGTTTCTTTGGGAATTATATGTTTTAATCTGATATTAGCTACTTACTTTATATTTGCTTATGTGTTTTGATTTATTGTCTTTCCTAGAACTGATCACTTTAGGATTGTTTTAATAGTAGTTAGATGGTCTCCTTGACAGGGTGTTTAACGATTGAACCACCACATAATGTCTAGTGTCGATAGTAGTTCTGACAAAACATGCTTCTAACTAGATAGTTATTAGGGTTTGTTTTAACCACCATATCACCAATTGATTGTAGTGTCCTGGATAGGGCCTTAGTGGCGTTTAATAACCCTATTTGAGTCCTCGTCTTGGTTGTGCCGTAGCCCCCTTAGTCGCTCTCAAGGTCTAAAGTATGGGAATTTAGAATCCTGACTAAGTATACCAAGAGCTAATATTCTCCCTTATGAACTAGATTTATAAATAGAATTAGAAGGATTAGTGCATACTAGCAAAACCTAAGCTATACTTCTCATCTCATATTCTTAATCTTTACTTTACTGTCTTTATTTTCCTAGTTTTAATTATTTTTAATTCTTAATTTTCGAAATCCGTTCCCTTTAATTTCCTGTCTTTTAATTATTTACTTTTACTCGTTATTCCTACTCACGCGTATAACACACTTAAGTCCCTGAGAACGAACTCAACTTACTAACTAAAACTTGCATACGTCCTGTAATACTTGCAGTACTGTGCTTGTCTAGGGTGAGAGTGCGTAGTTTCTTGGCTTATTTTAATCTTATTTTTATCACACCCTAGGCACCACCAAGTTTTTGGCGCCGCTGCCGGGGACTTGTGTCTCGTTAGCGTGTGGGTTATCTATTCCGAGTAGTAGTTTTTAATTAGTTTTTACTTTTTAGTTTTTAGTTTAGTTTTATTTTTCCAGATTTACGCTTGTGGTTTATTTTAGTCTTTTTCAGGTTTCACAGTGTTTAATTCTTGGTCTCCCTTATCGGAGCCTGAGAGGAGCTTCAGACCTTACAACAAACGAGTTCGTGTGGAAAGAGCCTTAAGAAGAGTAATGGCAGCCCGAGATCCACCACTTGGAGTGGCTCAACAAGATCCTCCCCTTGGTGCTCAAGATCCACCACTCGGCGGACAAGAAGGACAACAATTACCAACAGGAGGAGGTAATGGGCAGAATAACATTAATAATCAACAGAACTGAGTTGAACAAGACCTACCTGGCCTTAATGTACCATTCCATGTTCAACCCATCGGTTACCGCCCTCCTGAGATTCCGAATATCAAATTTAGACCCGATCCGGGTATGCTTAGTCAATTCCAAAGTTTCGGACTCTATACTGGTACATCAATTCAAGATCCGGTAAAAGCGATTCAGAAGTTCATGCAGATTTGTGATGCCTATATTACTCCTGGCATTACACGCGAGCAACTATATTGTCATATGTTTTCGTTTTTTTTGACCTGAAGAGCTAGCGATTGGCTAGAAAGACAACCACATGGAACCATTCATTCTTGGAGAGAACTTCAAGCCGCATTCTTTAACCGATTTTATCCGAAGAGCATGAGACTTAAAGATCAAGCCGAGCTTGCAAGATTTTTCCAAGAAGATGGAGAAACAGTGGGAGAAGCATGTACAAGGTTTCAACAAAAACTAACTAGATGTCCGCTCCATGGTTATACACCTGCTCTACAACTTGCTATGTTCTATGAAGGTCTTAATGATAAAGGTAGAGAAAAGGTGGATAACATTCGAAAGGGTAATTTTGTGTCCATGAATCACAATGAAGCTTCTGAGGTGTTGGAAAATATCATGGAACAAGAAAGAAGTTGGCCTTCAAAGCGGGCTTCTATAGCAAAGACCCGAGGAACGCTTCGTTTAGATGCAGAAACTGCGAACTCAGCTCAAATATCCTCGTTAGAAAACCAAATCAAGGAGCTGAGAATCACGATGGAGAAGAATTTAGCCGCTACAAAAGTAGTACAAGAAGCACAAGGTTGTCAACAATGTGGAGTTAACGATCGTACATGGGAAGAGTGCGAATCAAATCCGCAATCTGTTTACTTTATATCCAACCGATGGGGTAACCGAAACCATCTGGGTATGCAGTATTCAAATCCACAAGGGGCTGCTAATCCGAGTCATTATCAACAGCGCCCCCAGAACAACTCTTACCAACAGAGAGGTTAGTACCAAAATCAATATCAGAATAGACCTGCTCCTCCACAACAACCTGCTCAAGACGCTTATACCGATTCACTAGATCAGAAAGCCTCACCTCAGTATCCGCAAGAAGGATCTATGGACAATCAGCAGATAGTACAAGCTCTAGATCGTTTGAACACGACTATAAACGCTCAGGAAGAGAAGGTCCGAGGAGCCATACTTCAGATGTTAAGTACTCAAGTAGAACAGTTAAACAAAGTGTTAACAAATGTGGTAGAACAAAAGGAAGTAAAGGCAATCGAAGGAGGTGAAAATAATGCTGGGTTCGAAGCTTGCAAGGCTATATGCCTTGAAATTGAAGAAGTAAAAGAGGAAGCACCACATGCTGCCATTAGTGCTGTGGAAGTTCCAACTACTGAAGAAGAACCAACCAAGTCTAGCCCCGTGGAATCCGACTGTTCAGAAGTTTATGTGGAGGACGATCAAGAGAAAGCCGAATTTATACAATTACTGAGGAAGATGCAAGAGGAGATTCGATCGTTAGTAGATTACGCAGCTGAGTTGGCTAAAGAGAAAGAGGAAGAAGCCTCAAAAGAGAAAGAAGATGAAGTTTCACCTGCTGTGCATGAAGAGAAAGAAGAAGAGAAGGTGGATTCGCCACCTATTGTTCAACCAGTGCCATCAACTATTCCTGATACAAATCCTAAAGATGACACTGTACTCAAGACATTTGTAGAGGCGTACCAACCTGAAAATATCAACGCCCAAATGCTTGAGATTGCGAAAAGAGGACTTACACCGCAACAAGTTTTTACGCAAGTTATTCCTGAGAAAGAAGCGAGTGTAGAGATCCCAAGAGAGAACCTGAGGGTTTCGAGAAGAAGTGAAAGAGAGCTACCAACAAAGCTTAAAGATCCGGGAAGTTTCAACCTTCCTATTCAATTACATGGTATGCTCAAGGTGAAAGCTATGTACGATGTGGGTTCTGGTGTGAATCTTATGCCTAAGTCCGTGTTCGAGAGACTTGGACTTCAGAAATCAGAGAAAACTCCAGTGAAGTTGCAGTTTGCTGACAACTCAGTTAAAAGGACATGGGGAACAGGGGAGGACGTCTTAGTCCGAGCAGGTAATATCGCCATCCCTACTGACTTTGTTATTCTTGAGTTTGATGCAGATAAGCAGGTTCCAATCATACTTGGACGGCCTTTCATGGCCACAAGTCAAAGTGTGATCAACTTCCAAGATGGGACCATCACCCTTCATGCAAGGAATGTATCCGAGACCTTCTATGTCTTGGGTAAGAAACCGAGGAAGTTGGATCCCACCGTTCCTATCATCCACAGCCTTTCACATCACAAAGTCCCTCCTGAGAAGATCCACTTAAAGCCTGTGGATACTGAGCCAAACATTGTGTTTGGGGTTGGCCATGAAGTTTTATGGAAAGCTCACAAACGCGAGAATAGGCCACGAAGTTTCAAAGACTCGTGGATGGGACCATTCATTGTCACTAAGGTTGTTTCAACCAAGGTGATAGAAATCCGCCCCAAAACTGGGGACAAGCGCAGGTTAATTGACGTTCATAGCCTTACTCGTTGTTGGGGAGGCTATATTCGCAAATCTTGACAGAGGTAACACGTCTAACTTTGAAAGACGTTAAACAAAAGTACTGTACGGGAGATAACCCGTAGTTTTTTTTATGTTTTCGTGTCTTTTATGTTTTTAATTTAAGTTTATGTTAGTTGTTTTTAGTTGATAATGCATATTTGAGAAAGGTAATAGTGTTTTTGGTGTGTAGGAATTGGAGAAATCGAGTTAGGGAACGCGAGGAAAAAATTTCGGAGTAAAGATTGACCCCCGCGGACTTCCCCCACAGACTACCCCATGGTCCGTGCCATGGTCCGCGAGGCACAAACACGTGCCACGGGGTAGGTCCACGTGTATTTTGACGTAGAAGCCGCGGACTACCCCTCCGGTGCACCGCACCCTAGTCCGCAGAGCAAAAACACGTGCCACGGGTCCTACCACGGGTCTCATCCAGTGAGCAAAAATTTTCGAGCATCAGATGTCGCGGACTAACCTGCAGTGTACCCATGGTCCACAGGGGTAGTCCGCACGAGCCGCCAGAGAGAGAAAAGAAAGGGTTTCAAGGTTATATGAAGATCTAATGCTCATTATTCCGAATTTTATAAACCTAAACCCTCTTTTTCTCTCCACAACTCTCCTAACTCCATTGAAGCTCATCAAAACCTTCCCCAATCACCAAAACACTACCCAATCATCAAGAAAAACACATCAAATCTTCTCTCAACATCATTACAAGAGAGAATCAAACACCCAATCATCACCAAATCCATTCAAATTGAAGAATCAAAGAGCCAAATTTTCCAAAATTCATCCTACAATTTCTTAAATCCAAGCCAACCCATTACAAATCCACCTCACCCACATAGAGATTCATCATCAATTCACCTATCCTAGGCCAAATCAAGCTTGTTCAATCATTAATTCACAAGTTCAAATTTCAAGGGTTGCTAAAGCTTTGAGTTGATGGTTAATTGAAGATGACTAGTAGAACAATAATTTTATCTAACAAGAGGGAGGTGAAGAGTAACAAGGGATTGGATTTAAACAAGAAGAAAGCAATTGACAAAGGTTCTAGTTCTAAATCAAAGGGTAAGGAGAAAATTGAGAAGAGTGGGATACCTTTGTTTGATCGTAATGGTAAAAATCTTTATTATTATGCAAAGGAGAAAACAAATCCTCAACAAGATCTTATACCTATAGAGAAAGAGGATACTTCAAGGGCCTTGAAGACTTCTCCAGAGAAACAGTTAAAAGAACTACCTTTTGCCTATGAGAAAGTATTCAAGGAAGAAGTTGGAGATGGAGAATACAAGAGATTCTTAGAGCTTGGTGAGAAATTGGGTTGGTCTACGTTCATGGTAAGACGTTATGAACTATGTCATGGGTTAGTTCTAGAATTCTATTTGGGCCTCTTTAGCCGAGATAGTAAAGAGTGTGTTCCGATTAGAGGAAAGTTAGTTCCTTTCACAGTTGAGGAGATTTGAAACCACTTCAAGTTTAAGAAATTGAAAGGTTTTTGAAAATTTGAAGAGGCGGTTGCTAAACAAAAAATCTTTGATGAGGAATTACTTTTTGAGCATGTTTTAGACAAAGAGAAAGTGCAATCACATAAGGGAGAATTGAAGGCACCTTGGCCTTACAAATATCTTCAAGCAGATGCAAGAATTTGGCACAATTTCCTTGTCCCTAATATCTTTGGAAACACACGAACTTTGGATGTGACTATGAAGTACGCTCTACTTTTGGACTGTATTTTGAGAGGAGAAGAAGTTGATGTGGCACAGTTGATCTATGAGGAGGTGATACGATTCTCGGTCTCTCCTAAATCAGTTTATAATGTTAAATTTCCTACTATGATCACGTGTCTTGTGCGAAAAGCGAATGTTACATTGGGTGAAGAAGAGAAACTCGAATTTAAAGGGAGTTATATTGATAATGCTTGGATCAAGGATATATTTCGAAGAGCGGGTTCTACGCAAGTCTCGAAAGAAGAAAAGGACCAAAATTGGCAAGAGAAGATGGAGGAGCGTTTAACGAAATTCGAAGCAGCTCAAACTTCCTTAGTCAATGATGTGGCACAAATCAATGCTAATCAAGTGCACAACATGAAACTCATCGAGCAATTAACGAAAGGTTCAGCAATTCCAACCTTGGATGTCAATGATGCGAGGCAATAGCCTCGAGAGTATGTTCTCTTTCTTCCTTACCATTTCTGTAAATATGTCTATCTGTTAATTTTAATTTCTGTTTTTCGAGTCTTTTTCGAGTCGTGGGGACACGGCTCATTTTTGAGTTGGGGGTGTGGGGATTCGTTGTCTCTCATGTCCATTTTTCTGTTTTTAGGTAGAAATTAAATTTTTTGATACATGGGAATTAGATGTAGAGTGTGTTTAATAGCTTGAAAGCATAAGCTCAGTAGATTAATGATATTAAGTGATATGTTTATGAGCTATGTATTTGTATGCCTTGAGTATTTGCAGGAAAACACACGTTGATAGTAAAGAAAAGATTATTAACCAATGCGATAGAAAGTATGTTCGATCTCAGGGAACATTGAGAAGTGTGTAGGCCGTGAGATCCGAGCTAGTTGAAAAACCATTTGATGAAAGTGCTAAAGGTAAGTAAATAATTAATTACATAGTGTAGAAAGTGATCAAGGCGGTTCTTTCATATTTTGAAGCCATTGAAGCCTTTTTATACCTTCTCATCTTGTGATTTTGATTTTATATGCTATATCCTTCTCAACCCCTTCTAGCCTTTCTAAAGCTTTTTATTGAAACACGTTATAAGCCATATCCTTTAGATTATAGTACTTTTCCATATGACCCGCACTCGAATCGTGATGCGTAGACAATTGTTTTAGAGCTTGAGTTTGGGGTGGTGGGTCCACCATTATGGGAATTGTTATTGGGTTGGGATTTTTGAGCTTATTAATTGTACTTTGTGCTTTATATTGATGATGTTTCACAGATTTATTTTAACCCTTTGCCGGGGTAATAGTGAATGAAAAAGAAGCCTCGAGCTAAAATTGCTAACAAGGGAATTAAAAGAAAAAATATATATATGAAAAAATAGCGTGATATCTCAACATTAAAAAGAGAGTCATAGCTCAAGAAATTGATTTGAAAAGAAAAGAAAATATATATATTCGGATCGGCAAAGTGAATTTTTATGTGAACATCTAAAGCTTTAATTGGGTTATTGGTTATGCTAAATTGTGCATCAAGGAATTCATTGGGTTGAGTGAGAACATTTTATGAGAGTAACTCAAGCTCTAGGGCGATTCGTTGATGGCTAGTGAGGAGAGAGCCAAAAGCTCACTCCAAATTATCCAAATATACTACCATACCGTCCCTAAGCCTAAATTACAACCTTAAAGACCTTGTGATTCTTTGCTATGTAATTGAGAAGTGATTGAGTCATTAGAGAGTAGTTGAGTGGATCTTTGAATGCTATTGAGGGTTGATGAACAATCTATAGCTCTCTTGGGGAACTGAGTAAAGTCCCAATCATTCTTACATTGCGAAACTAATCTGATCTTGAATCAAACCGTGTTGACTGTGGATATGAGAAGTGTACAGGTATGTAGTTTATGAACATTATTGCATGAAATTGTATGAGTTATGTGCTTTAGGTTTATTCTATATATTCTGCTATGCTTTTTCCCTTGTATTGAGAATTTTATAAGTGTGTATTTATAGACTTCCCTTTGTTTTTATCTTTATTGTATCGGGACGATACAACTTTGAGTTGGGGGTCTTGATGTCTCCTCATTTGTGATAGATTTATGTTAGGATGAGACATCATTTTTAGTGTTCTAGAAGTCAATAATGTCGATTTTCTTGAGTTTTAGTGCACTTTCCTATTTTGAGTCTTGATTTGTAGAATTATTATTTTTAGAGCATATTGGGTTTAATTGTTTATTTAGTGTGTAGCTTTAAAGATAATTATGGAGCTTAATTAGAGTCCAAGTCAAAGACAACAACTTATGGAAAGACATTTGCATGGTAATTGAAGATAAGGAAACAAAAGCTAAAAAGATGGAAAAGGAAAAGCTGCCTAAATCTGGGATTTTGCGTACACGTCCAAAGATGTGGGTTTTTACCTAAGAAATAGGCCAAATTTGGAGATTTCCTTCTTTGGGTTCAAGATAATTCTGTTGCGATTCTTTTGGTATCTTATGGAGCTCAAACCGACCAATAACGAAGAAGATATGCTCAAAACGGTCCAGCAGTGTTTATCTTTATTTCCATACGAATTTGAGTTGGGCTAGAAGTCCAATACCTTACCTCTTCCTCAAGAAAATGAATTAGGTCTTCTAAACACCTATAAATACACCCTTATATCACTTGTAATTCTACCCTATTAATCCTTGCCTCATAGTAATTAGTTCTTAAGGTTTTATTCTTCCAGTTTATTGTAGAGAGCAAGATGATGACTTTTGTAATTTCTTTTAGTTTGTTTCCTTCTGGTATGAACTAAACCTCCCATAGCTTGGGTTTTGCATCATGTATAAACTATGGATTCTAATTCTTCTATCTAAGTTTCTTTGGGAATTATATGTTTTAATCTGATATTAGCTACTTACTTTATATTTGCTTATGTGTTTTGATTTATTGTCTTTCCTAGAACTGATCACTTTAGGATTGTTTTAATAGTAGTTAGATGGTCTCCTTGACAGGGTGTTTAACTAATGAACCACCACAGAATGTCTAGTGTCGATAGTAGTTCTGACAAAACATGCATCTAACTAGATAGTCATTAGGGTTTGTTTTAACCACCATATCACCAATTGATTGTAGTGTGCTGGATAGGGACTTAGTGGCGTTTGATAACCCTATTTGAGTCCTCGTCTTGGTTGTGCCGTAGCCCCGTTAGTCAAGGTCTAAGGTATGGGAATTTAGAATCCTGACTAAGTATACCAAGAGCTAATATTCTCCCTTATGAACTAGATTTATAGATAGAATTAGAAGGATTAGTGCATACTAGCAAAACCTAAGCTATACTTCTCATCTCATATTCTTAATCTTTACTTTACTGTCTTTATTTTCCTAGTTTTAATTAGTTTTAATTAGTTTTAATTCTTAATTTTCGAAATCCGTTCCCTTTAATTTCCTGTCTTTTAATTATTTACTTTTACTCGTTATTCCTACTCACGCGTATAACACACTTAAGTCCCTGAGAACGAACTCAACTTACTAACTAAAACTTGCATACGTCCTGTAATACTTGCAGTACTGTGCCTGTCTAGGGTGAGAGTGCGTAGTTTCTTGGCTTATTTTAATCTTATTTTTATCACACCCTAGGCACCACCAAGTTTTTGGCGCCGCTGCCGGGGACTTGTGTCTCGTTAGCGTGTGGGTTATCTATTTCGAGTAGTAGTTTTTAATTAGTTTTTACTTTTTAGTTTTTAGTTTAGTTTTATTTTTCCAGATTTACTCTTGTGGTTTGCTTTAGTCTTTTTCAGGTTTCACAGTGTTTAATTCTTGGCCTTCCTTATCGGAGCCTGAGAGGAGCTTCAGACCTTACAACAAACGAGTTCGTGTGGAAAGAACCTTAAGAAGAGTAATGGCAGCCCGAGATCCACCACTTGGAGTGGCTCAACAAGATCCTCCCCTTGGTGCTCAAGATCCACCATTCGGTGGACAAGAAGGACAACAATTACCAGCAGGAGGAGGTAATGGGCAGAATAACCTTAATAATCAACAGAACTGAGTTGAACAAGACCTACCTGGCCTTAATGTACCATTCCATGTTCAACCCATCGGTTACCGCCCTCCTGAGATTCCGAATATCAAATTTAGACCCGATCCGGGTATGCTCAGTCAATTCCAAAGTTTCGGACTCTATACTGGTACAACAATTCAAGATCCGGTTAAAGCGATTCAGAAGTTCATGCAGATTTGTGATGCCTACATTACTCCTGGCATTACACGCGAGCAACTGTATTGTCATATGTTTTCGTTTTTCTTGACCGGAAGAGATAGCGATTGGCTAGAAAGACAACCACATGGAACCATTCATTCGTGGAGAGAACTTCAAGCCGCATTCTTTAACCGATTTTATCCGAAGAGCATGAGACTTAAAGATCAAGCCGAGCTTGCAAGATTTTGCCAAGAAGATGGATAAACAGTGGGAGAAGCATGTACAAGGTTTCAACAAAAACTAACTAGATGTCCGCTCCATGGTTATACACCTGCTCTACAACTTGCTATGTTCTATGAAGGTCTTAATGATAAAGGTAGAGAAAAGGTGGATAACATTGGAAAGGGTAATTTTGTGTCCATGAATCACAATGAAGCTTCCGAGGTGCTGGAAAATATCATGGAACAAGAAAGAAGTTGGCCTTCAACGCGGGCATCTATAGCAAAGACCCGAGGAACGCTTCGTTTAGATGCAGAAACTGCGAACTCAGCTCAAATATCCTCGTTAGAAAACCAAATCAAGGAGCTGAGAATCGCGATGGAAAAGAATTTAGCCGCTACAAAAGTAGTACAAGAAGCACAAGGTTGTCAACAATGTGGAGTTAACGATCATACATGGGAAGAGTGCGAATCAAATCCGCAATCTGTTTACTTTATATCCAACCGATGGGGTAACCGAAACCATCCGGGTATGCAGTATTCAAATCCAAAAGGGGCTGCTAATCCGAGTCATTATCAACAGCACCCCCAGAACAACTCTTACCAACAGAGAGGTCAGTACCAAAATCAATATCAGAATAGACCTGCTCCTCCACAACAACCTGCTCAAGACGCTTATACCGATTCACTAGATCAGAAAGCCTTACCTCAGTATCCGCAAGAAGGATCTATGGACAATCAGCAGATAGTACAAGCTCTAGATCGTTTGAACACGACTAAAAACGCTCAGGAAGAGAAGGTCCGAGGACACGATGCCATACTTCAGATGTTAAGTACTCAAGTAGAACAATTAAACAAAGTGTTAACAAATGTGGTAGAACAAAATGAAGTAAAGGCAATCGAAGGAGGTGAAAACAATGCTGGGTTCGAAGCTTGCAAGGCTATATGCCTTGAAATTTAAGAAGCAAAAGAGGAAGCACCATATGCTGCCATTAGTGCCGTGGAAGTTCCAAGTACTGAAGAAGAACCAACCAAGTCTAGCCCCGTGGAATCCGACTGTTCTGAAGTTTATGTGGAGGACGATCAAGAGAAAGCCGAATTTATACAATTACCGAGGAAGATGCAAGAGGAGATTCGATCGGTAGTAGATTACGCAGCTGAGTTGGCTAAAGATAAAGAGGAAGAAGCCTCAAAAGAGAAAGAAGATGAAGTTTCACCTGCTGTGCATGAAGAGAAGGTGGAATCGCCACCTATTGGTCAACCAGTGCAATCAACTATTCCTGATACAAATCCTAAAGGTGACACTGTACCCAAGACATTTGTAGAGGCGTACCAACCTGAAAATATCAACGCCCAAATGCTTGAGATTGCGAAAAGAGGACTTACACCGCAACAAGTTTTTACGCAAGTTATTCCTGAAAAAGAAGCGAGTGTAGAGATCCCAAGAGAGAACCTGAGGGTTTCGAGAAGAAGTGAAAGAGAGCTACCAACAAAGCTTAAAGATCCGGGAAGTTTTAACCTTCCTATTCAATTACATGGTATGCTCAAGGTGAAAGTTATGTACGATGTGGGTTCTGGTGTGAATCTTATGCCTAAGTCCGTGTTCGAGAGACTTGCACTTCAGAAATCAGAGAAAACTCCAGTGAAGTTGCAGTTTGCTGACAACTCAGTTAAAAGGACATGGGGAACAGTGGAGGACGTCTTAGTCCGAGCAAGTAATATCGCCATCCCCTACTGACTTTGTTATTCTTGAGTTTTATGTAGATAAGCAGGTTCCAATCATACTTGGACGGCCTTTCATGGCCACAAGTCAAAGTGTGATCAACTTCCAAGATGGGACCATCACCCTTCATGCAAGGAATGTATCCGAGACCTTCTATGTCTTGGGTAAGAAACCGAGGAAGGTGGATCCCACCGTTCCTATCATCCGCAGCCTTTTACATCACAAAGTCCCTCCTGAGAAGATCCACTTAAAGCCTGTGGATACTGAGCCAAAGATTGAGTTTGGGGTTGGCCATGAAGTTCTATGGAAAGCTCACAAACGCGAGAATAGGCCACGAAGTTTCAAAGACTCGTGGATGGGACCATTCATTGCCACTAAGGTTGATTCAACCAAGGTGATAGAAATCCGCCCCAAAACTGGGGTCAAGCGCAGATTAGTTGACGTTCATAGCCTTACTCGTTGTTGGGGAGGCTATATTCGCAAATCTTGACAGAGGTAACACGTCTAACTTTGAAAGACGTTAAACAAAAGTACTGTACGGGAGATAACCCGTAGTTTTTTATGTTTTCGTGTCTTTTATGTTTTTATTTAAGATATGTTAGTTGTTTTTAGGTTATAATGCATATTTGAGAAAGGTATTAGTGTTTTTGGTGTGTATGAATTGGAGAAATCGAGTTAGGGAACGCGAGGAAAAATTTTCGGAGTAAAGATTGACCCCCGCAGACTTTCCCCACAGACTACCACCTAGTCCGTGCCCTGGTCCGCGAGGTCAAAACACGTGCCACAGGTGGAGCCACGGGTTTGATCCAGAAACCGAAAAAATTGACCGCGGACTACCCCATGGTCCGCGAGGCACAAACACGTGACACGGGGTAGGTCCACGTGTATTTTGACGTAGAAGCCGCGGACTACCCCTCCGGTGCACCGCACCCTAGTCCGTAGAGCAAAAACACGTGCCACGGGTCCTACCACGGGTCTCATCCAGTGAGCAAAAATTTTCGAGCATCAGATGTCGCGGACTAACCTGCGGTGTACCCATGGTCCGCAGGGGTAGTCCGCATGAGCCGCCAGAGAGAGAAAAGAAAGGGTTTCAAGGTTATATGAAGATCTAATGCTCATTATTCCGAATTTTATAAACCTAAACCCTCTTTTTCTCTCCACAACTCTCCTAACTCCATTGAAGCTCATCAAAACCTTCCCCAATCACCAAAACACTACCCAATCATCAAGAAAAACACATCAAATCTTCTCTCCACATCATTACAAGAGAGAATCAAGCACCCAATCATCACCAAATCCATTCAAATTGAAGAATCAAAGAGCCAAATTTTCCAAAATTCATCCTACAATTTCTTAAATCCAAGCCAACCCATTACAAATCCACCTCACCCACATAGAGATTCATCATCAATTCACCTATCCTAGGCCAAATCAAGCTTGTTCAATCATTAATTCACAAGTTCAAATTTCAAGGGTTGCTAAAGATTTGAGTTGGGGGTTAATTGAAGATGACTAATAGAACAACAATTTTATCTAACAAGAGGGAGGTGAAGAGTAACAAGGGATTGGATGTAAACAAGAAGAAAGCAATTAACAAAGGTTCTAGTTCTAAATCAAAGGGTAAGGAGAAAATTGAGAAGAGTGGGATACCTTTGTTTGATCGTAATGGTAAAAAGCTTTATTATTATGCAAAGGAGAAAACACAACCTCAACAAGATCTTATACCTATAGAGAAAGAGGATACTTCAAGGGCCCTGAAGACTTCTGCAGAGAAACAGTTAAAAGAACTACCTTTTGCCTATGAGAAAGTATTCAAGGAAGAAGTTGGAGATGGAGAATACAAGAGATTCTTAGAGCTTGGTGAGAAATTTGGTTAGTCTACGTTCATGGTAAGACGTTCCGAACTATGTCATGAGTTAGTTCTAGAATTCTATTTGGGCCTCTTTAGCTGAGATAGTAAAGATTGTGTTCCGATTAGAGGAAAGTTAGTTCCTTTCACAGTTGAGGAGATTAGAAACCACTTCAAGTTTAAGAAATTGAAAGGTTTTTGAAAACTTGAAGAGGCGGTTGCTAAACGAAAAATCTTTGATGAGGAATTACTTTTTGAGCATGTTTTAGACAAAGAGAAAGTGCAATCACATAAGGGAGAATTGAAGACACCTTGGCCTTACAAATATCTTCAAGCAGATGCAGAATTTGGCACAATTTCCTTGTCCCTAATATCTTTGGAAACACACGAACTTTGGGTGTGACTATGAAGTACGCTCTACTTTTGGACTGTATTTTGAGAGGAGAAGAAGTTGATGTGGCACACTTGATCTATGAGGAGGTGATACGATTCTCGGTCTCTCCTAAATCAGTTTATAATGTTAAATTTCCTAGTATGATCACGTGTCTTGTGCGAAAAGCGAATGTTACATTGGGTGAAGAAGAGAAACTCGAATTTAAAGGGAGTTATATTGATAATGCTTGGATCAAGGATATCTTTCGAAGAGCGGGTTCTACGCAAGTCTCGAAAAAAGAAAAGGAGCAAAATTGGCAAGAGAAGATGGAGGAGCGTTTAACGAAATTCGAAGCAGCTCAAACTTCCTTAGTCAATGATGTGGCACAAATCAATGCTAATCAAGTGCACATCATGAAACTCATCGAGCAATTAACGAAAGGTCCAGCAATTCCAACCTTGGATGTCAATGATGCGAGGCAATAGCCTCGAGAGTATGTTCTCTTTCTTCCTTACCATTTCTGTAAATATGTCTATCAGTTAATTTTAATTTCTGTTTTTCGAGTCTTTTTCGAGTCGTGGGGACACGGCTCATTTTTGAGTTGGGGGTGTGGGGATTCGTTGTCTCTCATCTCCATTTTTCTGTTTTTAGGTAGAAATTAAAATTTTTGATACATGGGAATTAGATGTAGAGTGTGTTTAATAGATTGAAAGCATAAGCTCAGTAGATTAATGATATTAAGTGATATGTTTATGAGCTATGTATTTGGATGCCTTGAGTATTTGCAGGAAAACACACGTTGATAGTAAAGAAAAGATTAGTAACCAATGCGATAGAAAGTATGTTCGATCTCAGGGAACCTTGAGAAGTGTGTAGGCCATGAGATCCAAGCTAGTTGAAAAACCATTTGATGAAAGTGCTAAAGGTAAGAAAATAATTAATTACATAGTGTAGAAAGTGATCAAGGCGGTTCTTTCATATTTTGAAGCCATTGAAGCCTTTTTATACCTTCTCACCTTGTGATTTTGATTTTATATGCTATATCCTTCTCATCCCCTTCTAGCCTTTCTAAAGCTTTTTATTGAAACACGTTATAAGCCATATCCTTTAGATTATAGGACTTTTCCATATGACCCGCACTCGAATCGCGATGCATAGACAATTGTTTTAGAGCTTGAGTTTGGGGTGGTGGGTCCACCATTATGGGAATTGTTATTGGGTTGGGATTTTTGAGCTTATTAATTGTGCTTTGTGCTTTATATTGATGATGTTTCACAGATTTATTGTAACCCTTTGCCAGGGTAATAGTGAATGAAAAAGAAGCCTCGAGCTAAAATTGCTAACAAGGGAATTAAAAGAAAAAATATATATATGAAAAAATAGCGTGATATCTCAACATTAAAAAGAGAGTCATAGCTCAAGAAATTGATTTGAAAAGAAAAGAAAACATATATATTCGGACCGGCAAAGTGGATTTTTATGTGAACATCTAAAGCTTTAATTGGGTTATTGGGGATGCTAAATTGTGCATCAAGGAATTCATTGGGTTGAGTGAGAACGTTTTATGAGAGTAACTCAAGCTCTAGGGCGATTCGTTGATGGCTAGTGAGGAGAGAGCCAAAACCTCACTCCAAATTATCCAAATATACTACCATACCGTCCCTAAGCCTAAATTACAACCTTAAAGACCTTGTGATTCTTTGATATGTAATTGAGAAGTGATTGAGTCATCAGAGAGTAGTTGAGTGGATCTTTGAATGCTATTGAGGGTTGATGAACAATCTATAGCTCACTTGGGGAACTGAGTAAAGTCCCAATCCTTCTTACATTGCGAAACTAATCTGATCTTGAATTCAAACCGTGTTGACTGTGGATATGAGAAGTGTACAGGTATGTAGTTTATGAACATTATTGCATGAAATTGTATGAGTTATGTGCTTTAGGTTTATTCTATATATTCTGCTATGCTTTTTCCCTTGTATTGAGAATTTTATAAGTGTGTATTTATAGACTTCCCTTTGTTTTTATCTTTATTGTATCGGGACGATACAACTTTGAGTTGGGGGTCTTGATGTCTCCTCATTTGTGATAGATTTATGTTAGCATGAGACATCATTTTTAGTGTTCTAGAAGTCAATAATGTCGATTTTCTTGAGTTTTAGTGCACTTTCCTATTTTGAGTCTTGATTTGTAGAATTATTATTTTTAGAGCATATTGGGTTTAATTGTTTATTTAGTGTGTAGCTTTAAAGATAATTATGGAGCTTAATTAGAGTCCAAGTCAAAGACAACAACTTATGGAAAGATATTTGCATGGTAATTGGAGATAAGGAAACAAAAGCTAAAAAGATGGAAAAGGAAAAGCTGCCTAAATCTGGGATTCTGCATACACGTCCAAAGATGTGGGTTTTTACCTAAGAAATAGGCCAAATTTGGAGATTTCCTTTTTTAGGCTCAAGATAATTCTGTTGCGATTCTTTTGGTATCTTATGGAGCTCAAACCGACCAATAACGAAGAAGATATGCTCAAAACGGTCCAGCAGTGTTTATCTTTATTTCCATACGAATTTGAGTTGGGCTAGAAGTACAATACCATACCTCTTCCTCAAGAAAACGAATTAGGTCTTCTAAACACCTATAAATACACCCTTATATCACTTGTAATTCTACCCTATTAATCCTTGCCTCATAGTAATTAGTTCTTAAGGTTTTATTCTTCCAGTTTATTGTAGAGAGCAAGATGATGACTTTTGTAATTTCTTTTAGTTTGTTTCCTTCAGGTATGAACTAAACCTCCCATAGCTTGGGTTTTTCATCATGTATAAACTATGGATTCTAATTCTTCTATCTAAGTTTCTTTGGGAATTATATGTTTTAATCTGATATTAGCTACTTACTTTATATTTGCTTATGTGTTTTGATTTATTGTCTTTCCTAGAGCTGATCACTTTAGGATTGTTTTAATAGTAGTTAGATGGTCTCCTTGACAGGGTGTTTAACTAATGAACCACCACATAATGTCTAGTGTCGATAGTAGTTCTGACAAAACATGCATCTAACTAGATAGTCATTAGGGTTTGTTTTAACCACCATATCACCAATTGATTGTAGTGTGCTGGATAGGGCCTTAGTGGCGTTTGATAACCCTATTTGAGTCCTCGTCTTGGTTGTGCCGTAGTCCCCTTAGTCGCTCTCAAGGTCTAAGGTATGGGAATTTAGAATCCTGACTAAGTATACCAAGAGCTAATATTCTCCCTTATGAACTAGATTTATAGATAGAATTAGAAGGATTAGTGCATACTAGCAAAACCTAAGCTATACTTCTCATCTCATATTCTTAATCTTTACTTGCACTGTCACCCTAAATAGGCACAGTACTGCAAGTATTACAGAACGTATGCAAGTTTTAGTTAGTAAGTTGAGTTCGTTCTCAGGGACTTAAGTGTGTTAATCACGTGGGTAGGAATAACAAGTAAGAAGTAAATAATTAAAGACATCAAATTTAAAAGGAGAAGAAATTCGAAATTAATTAAACTAAGAAAATTAAAAGACAATAAAGTAAAATACTAAGAATATGAGATGAGGGATATAGCTTAGGTTTTGCTAGTATGCACTAATCCTTCTAATTCTTTCTATTAGATCTAGTTAATAAGGGAGAATATTAGCTCTTGAATACTTAGTCAGGATTCTAAATTCCCATTCCTTAGACCTTGATAGAGACTAAGGGGGCTACGGCACAACCAAGAAGCTGTTTCAAATAGGGTTATCAAACGCTACTAAGTCCCTAAGCAAACAATTCATTAAATTGGTGATATGGTGATTAAATTATACCCTAGTGACTATCTAGTTAGAATCAGTTTTGTCATGACTAATATCGACACTAGACGTTATGTGGTGTTTCAATAATTAGACACCCAGCTAAGGTGATCATCTAATTACTATTAAGAAAATCCTAAAGTGATCAGTTCTAAGAGAGCCAATAAATCAAAACACATAAACAAATATAAAGGTAAGAAGCGAATATCAGATTAAAACATGTAATTCCCAAAGAAACTTAGATAGAAAGAAATTATAATTCATAGATTATACATGATGCAAAACCCAAGCTATGGGGAGTTTAGTTCATACCTGAAGGAAATAAACTAAAAGAAATAATGAAAGACATCATCTTGCTCTCTACAATAACAAAGAATTAATATAAGGTTTAGATCTGAGCAAGGATGATTTACAAGTGATATACGGGTGTATTTATAGGTGTTTAGAAGACCTAATTCGTTTTCTTGAAGGAGAGGTTAAGCAATGGACTCCAAGCCCAACTCAAATTCGTATGGAAATAAAGATAATTACTTCTGAACTGTTTTGAGCATATCTTCTTTGTTATTGGTCGGTTTTTGCTCCACAATATACCAAAAGAATCCTCACAAAATTATCTACGTCCCTGTGAACGGAATCTTCCAAAATCGGCTTGGTTTTGGAGTTATCACCACTTCTTTAGGCGTAACTGCAGAAATTCAGATTAAGGCAGCTTTTCCTTTTCCATAATTTTAGCTTTTGTTTCCTTATCTCCAATTACCATGCTAATCTCTTTCCATATCCTGTAGTCATTGACTTGGACTCTAATTAATCTCCATAATTATCTTTAAAGTTTCACACTAAATAAACAATTAAACCCAATATGCTCTAAAAATAATATTTTACTAAATCAAGACTCAAAATAGGAAAGTGCACTATTTCTCAAGAGAATCGACTATTATGACTTCTAAATCACTAAAAATGATGTCTCATCCTAATATAAATCTATCACAAATGAGGAGACATCAAGACCCCCAACTCAAAGTTGTATCGTCCCGATACAATAAAGATAAAAACAAAGGAAAGTGCACTATTTCTCAAGAAAATCGATTATTATGACTTCTAAATTACTAAAAATGATGTCTCATCCTAATATAAATCTATCACAAATGAGGAGACATCACCTGTTCTTAGTTCATGACTCCAAAAACAGTAAATTATCTCAAATTATAGAAAAATGTAAAAGACCCAATTCGATTTAATTATTTAAAACCCAAATTCAAACATATGAAATTCAACAGAATAGGGATTTACCTGTTATGCATTCTCAAGTACTAAAAGGAATTAGCTCATGCTAATTAAAAATAAAACTAAATTAAAGAAAATAAGACTCGTAGTGTTTTACAGAATTAAAAATAAGAAAAACCTAATTTCCGGAATTGGATTTGACTGAGAATGGAGATATAGACACTCTCCGGTTCTACAGCTTTCTTCTTCTTCCTTCGTTGACTTCTCTCTAATGATTTTTCTTCTGAATAATGAGTTGTGTGAAAAATAGAAGTCTAAAGCTCCTTTTATACTAAGAAAAACGGATTAGGCCTTTACTTAAGGTTTAAGTTAAAAATTAAAAGCCCAATTCCATTTTCCAAGCCCAAAATCCTGTAACAGCTGCACCACCTCCACTAAAACAGCTCTAGCCTATTCATTATAACTCCGATTGACCTGAGATCACTTCCTAAATTTCCGTAACGCGATGAGGAACATAATCTCTTCAAAGGTCAGCGGCTAAATCAACTCGTAAGTGCCTCGAAATCAGAAATATTTGGCCTGTTTTCCAGATTTGCTACTCCAAAATATAATTCTTTTCGGGATTCGTCTTCAAACTTTGACTCTATATCACGATCTTTGACTTTCTTTTCGGATTCCTCCCCTAGCTAATATTCAAAACCTACAAACTTTTCACTAAAATACACAAGATTACGCGCAAAAGTTTAATAAATTAAAAATACTAGAAGTAAAATAGGAGTTCCGGATTATTGCATTTTTAACTCAAAAGTCTTTCAAAATATTCAATTAAACATAAAATTTTATGTCTCCCAAGGGTCTAAAATAAGAACAATTAGGGAGACATCAGATACTTGTTGCATAAAAAGGTATCAGTTTGAAGTTTTCCAGTCTGCATCAGTACGCTTTTGTGAAGTTTCTTTCAAACTGTGGAAAATCTATAGCAATATCGCGATACAATTGATTTTCTACATTAGCGTTGACAAATTTTAGAGAAAACCTATGGTACATTATTAAGCATCATACCGCGACACGACCTAGAAATCTGTAAATTTATTAATTGATTTTAAAGGTCTCTTCTTTTTGTCCTTCACTTCACAACACGAACTTTGAACCTTGCCTCAAACCAAATAATTCTAACACCACAAAATAACTTCCGTCCATCAAAAATTACCATCCTACTCTAGAAAACTACTACATACACCAACATACACAATATATTATCCATCATCATTACAAAAGTCACCCTATATAATCAACTAAATATACCACTAATCAAGTGTTTGAGAAACTGTAACAAATTCGAGATGAGTAAAATATTTCAGCATGTGAAAAGCAACAAATGTGACATCCCAGACCCAAAGAGATTGAAAAAGAACAATCTATATGACACAAAAGGCCACAAATATCAAAGAAAGTGATTTTGAAAGAAAATAAGGCATAAAAGAGGCGACATGGAAACCTTCTATAGTTGGTTTGAAAAGATACAACGGTTGAACTTTACGGCTAATATATTTACTTCCTATATATAATCATAACTGACTATTATAATATCTTGTATCAAAGCATCGGCAACATGGTGGTTGTAAGAGAAGTTCATATCGTATTTATCATAAAGGTGATTAATCAACTTTATGGTTTGCAAGATGATGTCTTCTTTTTTAGGATACAATAATCGTATTACGAGATATTTTTTTACAAGTATTTAGTACTTAGTTGAGGGATTTTTTATATTATTTGAAATTGTATGACTTTTTGTCTAGTTACAACTTTTATGTTATTTTTAGAGTTTTTTACCATAATTTGTGTGTTAAGTGTTCAATTCTTAGATACTTGGATGCTACGATACCTCGATATGATGGTAAGGACACAAAGGTTACTCCAAAAGAATGATGAAATAGGAAAATTCAACCACTTTTATACATCTAGAGTGTTCACCGGTATAGCTTGGAAATTGACTTATTAAAGTCACCACGCGTAATCGGTTACTATTCTGGACAAGATCTTGGATTTAATGGTAGAAATTAAATTTAAGAGTGTGTTAGAGTTGACGGTTTGTGATTTGGATCTGGAATGATAGATGTATTCAATTTTCCTCTTCCTTGGCTAAAACCAATCCACAAACCTTTAGAAAAGTTTTTGGATTGACTTCCGCCATTAAAAGGGGACCCGTAACACAAAAAACTTTGCTAAGAAGATAAAAACATCATTTACAAAAATTTACTTCCATTATTATGAGCAGGTGAATTTACATACCTAATTACTTAATAGAAAGTTGATTTGTAAACTAACATCATTCCTGTAAAATAAATTACAGCTTATTCTACAAGACTAACACCAAGTCGGTTGAAAATTTACCTGAAAAATGGTAAATAATGCACTATATATATCTAATTAAGTTATTAAATATACGTGCATCTTAGATTTGGGAGAACAATTAAGAAGACCGTGTTCTTTTTTAGGTATAAGAAGATGTATTACTCCAGGTCTGTTTTCTTGCTTGTTTCTCATGCTTCTAGTTTTAATATAAACCAAAGTAGTAAGGTAAATAATGTATTTAGTCCTTTATCTTTGATCTTTCAACATTCTAGTCCCTTATCTTGTAAATAGAATATTTTAGTCCCTATTCTCTTACTATTAGGTAAGTGTTGTATCTTTTGAGATATTATTGAAACTTGTAGCCTCCACCCTTATTTACTATATTGAGAATTTCTATACAACTTTATCAACATCTCCGCCTTCTTCGAGATCTTAAAAAAGTAATTAATTAGCTTCATTCATTTATTGGTCTGGTATGTTTTATTAATTACCCGTATGTTTTATTACACCGATCATATGAAATGGTGGGCAATTCTTATCTTGGGAGTTCTAAAGAGGTTTTTTTCTTGATATTCTCTTCTTTATATTCCTTAAGTAGAAGTGTGTATGGAGTATAGAAGAGAAGCAAAGTCATACCTGGATCTGGAAGAAATTAATGAAGGTCAGGAGCATAGCATATGATTTCATTACTCACACTGTGTATAATGGAAGAACTACTTATCTTATATGGGATAGATGGCTTAAGGGACAGAATATTCAACAAATTTTGGGAATTGAGCTAGCAAAAGATAATTTGAATAGTCACAAAACAGTTGATACATTCTATCGGAAAGAGAGGTGGAAATTACCACCATGTGTGGGCAAAATACTACCTTATTTAGATGATGTTAAACTAGTAAATAAGGAGGATAAGAAGGTTTGGAGTGAATCTAGTAAGAAGGGGTTTTCTTTCAAAAAAACCTTTATCAAACTCACTAATACTTCAAACATAACAATTGTCAACTGGTATGAGCTGATTTGGTCTAAAGCTAACATTCCTAGGTGTGTTTTTATATCTTGGCTAGCTATTCAAAATAGGTTAAGTACAAAACTGAGGATGTTGGAATGGGGTGTTCAAGTTGATCCTCTTTGTGGTTTGTGTAAAGCTACAGGAGAAGATAATGAACATATTTTCTTCCTATGTTCATTCTCAAAGAGAATTTTGCAGAAATTGTTAATTATCTGTGAAATTGGGTGGATGCCGAGAGACTTTGAGGATCTAAATGATAAATTCCTCAGTTTACCAGGTAAAGAGATGAAATTGCTTGTGAGCTTATTGATCACTTCATATATTTATATGGTGTGGAAGCAAATAAATTAAATTGAACACGGAGGGGTGATTTTGAATGAAGAACAAGTTAGTGGGAGAATCTGTGAAATGGTCAAAATGAAGATTAAAGATAAAAGATTTAAAAATTCGAATGTTATTAGAATAGCTGAGAAGTTAGTTAAATGAGCTTGTATTTGTAACATTCTATTAGCCCAATAGCTTTGTAATAGTTTGTAGTAAATGGGCCGAGTAGTTAAGGTTTTTAATAGTTTTCTAATGTTTTATTTTTTGAAAGTTTATTAATGGGCTTACAAGGTATAAATCCCATGCTTGGGCCTATGCTTGTAAGACCTATTTGTAATGTCTATGGAGTTGATTTATAATGAAAAAGTTTGATTTGTTGATAAAAAAATAAAAAAAAATCCTTAAGTATATAAAGTATCTAGTCTATTTTAATGTCTTTAGTTGAAATGTCACTAAAAGAATACTTAATATATACTTTTTTATGAAACTATTGAGACCAAACAAGAAAACAAAAAAGTACGTGAACTTATATGCATAAAAATTAAGTTTTTAACTATAAATTTCATTTAAACGTTTTTACATCTATGTTCAGTTTCAAGAAGAATCATCAATGGGTGACTCACTAGGCAAATATGCTGCCTTTTAAGTTTTTGGAAAATTCTAGGTATTTAAAAAATATTAATTAGAAAATATAATAAATAATGCCTGAAACTAACTATTGTTATGTGTTCATTCAGTGTGATTACGGTAGATGAGCTCATAAAAGAACACTATCAACAAAAATTTTGTTTGGTTTGGTTAAGGTAAACAATTATTCTTACATTTAATAGTGATTTTTTGAGTTAATTGCACTATTGACCCCTATATTTTGCAAAATATGCACTATATGCTCCTATATTATGCAAATAAGTTATAGTTTTACTAAAATAGTTTGCTAATAAATTCCTTACTCATCTAATGAATTTCCAAGTTTTTTTATCAAGATGCTCAATTGATCTACTCATCGTTGTATAGTTGACAAAAAGGACAAAGCAAAGGTATTTTACCATAGGTCTCTATATTATGCAAAAATTGAATTATTGGTCCCTATATTAAACATAAATAATACACTAGGTCTGTATATTGTGTAAAATTGTACTCTTTTTTTTTGTCAATAAAATTATCTCATAGATGTCTATTACATGCCACATATACATTATTAATATGTTCATAAAATTCAACTAGGGACTTAGTATGGCATATTGAGATATCTAGATTGAGCCTCGTGCATTTAGCTAACGTATCTGCCACATTATTAAACTTCCTTCTTATATGGACAACTTTCCAGTCAGGAAATCTTCCGATCCATCTCCATGCTTCTGATATCATGGGCCGGATCCTCCAATCGATTCCTTTCAGTTTATTAATACCTTGAATCACCTCAAGGTTATCCGAGTAGAAAGAGCTACTCGTCATACCATTATTTGCAGCCGATCTCATAGCCAATAAGACCGCCCACATTTCACCTTCAAGACTACTGTTAATTCTTGCTCTTTTCTTAACTACCTCCTTCACTTCCCCTTCTTTACTTATCGCTATTGACACCATACTTGTAGGCTCCCATTTTTTGTTATGCGATGAATCACAAAGCCATATACATTCGGCATTATCTTCAAGGACCGGATTATAATTATTTTCTTCAGAGAATTCCTTTTTGGACCTACTTGTATCAATATCATTATTTTCTTTCTTTTCACTAAAAAGATACTTCATTGTGAACTTTGTCTTTTCAATTATGTCATTAACTACCCATTTCTTCTTTTCAAATAACCCTTGCATTCTTGCTTTCCATATATTCCACAGAGTTAAAAGGATAATAGCGGTTACGTACCTTTTTTCCTACCCATTTCTCGCATAGCTCTGATTATTTTGATAATCCAATCCCCAATTTTAATCTCCTCCATTTCATCAATTTTAATTTGCAATTGACAATTCGCCCATACAGCTTTACTAAATTGACACCCCAAGAAAATATGTTCTACATTCTCTCTCCCAGTTTCACACCATTCACATGTGTATTCCGCCATACATTTCCTTTTCTTCAGGTTAATTTTTGTTGGAATCGCATTATTATGGATCTTCCAAATAAAATTCTGCACCTTTGCTGGGATATTTGAACTCCAAATAGTACTAAAAAATTCCACGTTAATTGATTCCCCTTCTTTAGAAGAAGACCCTTTTTTCTCCTCTTCCAATTGTACTAATCTATGATAACCCGATTTAGTAGAATAATTTCCATCTTTAGTCGCCGTCCACACGATTTCGTCATCGCTCTCTATATTCACTATCGGTAGCTTCCTAATTTCCATCACATCTCTTTTGGTGCATATCTTATTGAGTTTATCAAAATCCCAATTAGTCATATCTTTATTAAAACACTCCGCTACCTTCCTCATGTTACAATTCGTCGGTTTCTCCAATTTATATCCTTCTCTAATCCAATAGTCATCCCATAGGCTAATTTTTTGCCCATTCCCAATTTGCCAAAGACTTTCTTTTTTAATAAATTGTAGCCCCTTATAGATGTTTGCCCAGCTCCAAGATCTTCTATTTTTTAATTTTGTATTCCATATATCCGTATTCGGAAAATAAATCCCTTTTAATATTTTAACTACTAAAGAATCTTGATTCTTCCATAACCTCCAAGCTTGACCTGCTAATAATGCTAAATTCATTTTTTGAAAATCTCTAAAACCAATTCCCTGTACCTTCTTTGCTTTTGCGATTTTCCTCCATGCTAACCAATGGATTTTCTTCTTATTGCCTGCATTCCACCAAAAGTTAGCAATTATACTACTCATAGATTTACATATGCTCGCCGGGAATTCAAAGATTGACATCGCGTAATTTGGGATAGCTTGCAGCACAGCTTTAATAAGAGTTTCTTTCCCACCATCTGATAATAAGCTTGCCACCCAACTATCCGACTTATTTATTAGTCTATCCTTAATATATTTAATATTCTCCACTTTAGACCTTTTTAGAGTAAGCGGGATCCCCAAATATTTCCCAAAATCGTTAGTCCATCTCATATTAAGTTTCTCTGCAATTAATATACTTTTCTCCTCCGAAAAACCTTTACTAAACATAATAGAGGATTTCCCAAAATTAATCTTTTGTCTGGATGCCCGACAATAAGTTCCAAGAACCCTCGAAAAAGTATCAATTTCCGTATCGTTAATTTCAATGAAAAATAAAGCATCATCCGCAAATAGTAAATGTGTTAGTCTAGGTGCCGCCCTGGCTAAAGAAATACCTTTAATGTTACCTTCTCGACATTCGTAGTTAATTAATCCAATCAGCGCTTCAGTCAACATAGCAAAAAGTAATGGTGAAAGTGGGTCCCCCTGACGAGTACCTCTCTCCGGTTTAAATTTCTTAAGCCGTTCCCCATTAACCTTCACTTGATAAGATACCGACGAGATACATTTATATATAAGTTCCACCCACTTCTCACAAAAACCTAATTTCCTTAGAACGGCTAACAAAAATTCCCAACTTACTTGATCATATGCTTTAGCCATATCAATCTTCACCGCACCATAGTGTTTATTCGATTTCCTTTTATTCTTCATAAAGAAGCCAACTTCTTGCGCAATTAGTATATTATCCTGAATACACCTTCCTTTAATGAAAGCCAATTGGGTAGGAGAAATAATCTCATTCATCAAAGGTTGGAGCCTTATAGCCATAATTTTCGCAATAATTTTATAGATAAAATTGCTACAAGAGATTGGTCTAAAGTCCGTAATACCTTCCTGTACTTTACCTTTAGGTATCAATGAGATTATAGTATCATTAATTTTTTCTAACGTTATCTTATTCTCAAAGAACTCCACAACTATCTTCGCAATATCGTCTTTAATAATTTCCCAAAATTCGTGATAGAATTTACCCGGCAATCCATCCGGTCCCGGCGCTTTCGATACGGACATTGTAAAAACCGCCCCTTCTATCTCTTCAATTGTCGGTACTTTAATAAGGTCCTCATTCATTTTCTCATCAACCTTGCAGGGTATATGATTAGATACCTCCTCAATACGCTCCACGCTTTCTTTTTTAAAAAGATTCATAAAATACTCCTGTATAATATTCTTTATTTCCCCTTGATTCTCTGTCCATTCTCCATTTTTATCCTTAATCTCACAAATCCTATTAATATTACATCTCATTGCTGTCTTTGCAAAAAAATACTTAGTATTTTTATCTCCTTTATTAATTATGTCTTCGCAAGCTCTATCAGCCCAGAAAGCTTCCGCTTGGTTCCATAATTCCTCCATCTCTAGTCGAATCCTCTTCTCTATTCATAATTTCTTCAGTAGGTTCCCCATCTTGAAGTTCTTCCAAAACTCCTTGATATTTATCCAAGAGCTTCTTTGCGTTGCAGAATTTCTCTTTACTCCAATTGGACAAAGCCATACATGTTTCATCTCTTTTTGTCACGAAGTTCTTAATCTTGTCACAATTTCTTATGTTTTTCCACATTTTATACACAACTTCTTTACATTCCTTATCCTCAAGCCATCTCGACTCGAACATGAAATATCTTTTGTTAATATTACATTTATTACTTCTTCTAATAATCATCGGGGAGTGATCCGATCCCACGGCTGGCGGAACCTTAATATACGTATCCGGGAAATGATTATACCACTCCGCTGTTGCTAAACCCCTATCTAATCTTTCTTTAACATTTTCCAAACCTTGTCTTTTATTAGACCATGTGTAGAAACACCCTTTATATGGAATATCCACTAGTTCATTTATGTTAATGAAATCATTAAAGTTATTCATTCTCTCTAAGTTAGGCAGTAGCTTACCTTTCTTTTCCGATAAGTTACGAATCTCATTGAAATCACCGATAATAAGCGTCGGATATTTATTATTTGACATCCAGTTAGATATGTCTCCAAACATCTTCTCTCTTTTGTCCTTGTCATTAGGTGCATATACAAAAATAATGTGCCAGGATATAGAATTAGACTCCTCCACCAAAGCGATAATACAATTAGAAACAGAAACGATAATAGATAACTTGATATGATTTTTCCAAGCCAGGGTAATGCCCCCGGACCTATGAGCTCTTCCTCCGGGGTTCACTACGAATTTATTATCAAACTGGCTTAGAAAGTTACAAGACTTAATATTACTAGCCCTAATTTTAGCTTCCAAAAGACATACTAAGGACAAATTAAACTTCAAAATGAGGGTCTTTAACGCATTTTTTGTCATGGGTGCCCTAGCCCCTTGACAGTTCCAAATTAAGAAATTATCCATCAACTTCGGCCGCTTCAATCATGGGCTGGTCGCTACCCTTGAAATTGGCATCGACGTTGGTATCCTTCACAAGCAAAGCCTGGGTACTACCATCATCTCCCGAATCATCGTCACTAGATAGGTTGTCATTCCTCAAATGTCCATCGCAATTCTCCGCACTACAATAGTAATATTGCCTATTCTCCATTCCTTCCTCTATCTCTGCATTAGGTTCACAAACATTCAAGAACTCCTGCTCCACAAAGTGTTCCTTAATTTCTCCATAACTAATGAGGAGTTCATCAAGAAAATTCCTAGCTTCCACTATTCTTTTCCCAAGGTTATCGACATCCTCAAGACACACTCTTTTCGCACTATTCTTCACACCTCCTACACTCGGTTCAAGCTTCCTTTTGAGATTTCCAGGCCATGTAAAAGTTCCACCCCTTCTCTAACAGTTATTCTTGGAGTAGTCTTCATCGCCCTCCTTGGAAAATCTTCATCTTGGCGGTAATGTTGGCTAATGTGTATTGATTGTGAGTTGCCCGAGCTTTCTTCTGGTTCAAAATTTTCATCAAAATCTTCGTTCTCCACCATTACATTCTTCCCCTTATCCAGCTTCTTGACACCACCCTCGTTCCTGTTCCCTCCTTCGCTACTGTTCTCCTCAGTAAAACCTCTTCTTAAGTCTATAGAGTAGTAACCTTGTTCATACCCTTCATCTCTTAAAACAATCCCACCATTCCGAAGAACACTTGTTGGACTGAACCAGCTACGTGGCATATCATTTGCACCCTCCGCGTTAACATTATTGTTGAAGAAGTTGTTATAATAATCCACCACCTCAGATTCCCTAGTTAACAGAATGTCATTGACTGTTTCTTGACTGATGATCATGGACTCTCCAAAATCTCCCATTTCTTTTCGTAAAATTTCGAAAAAAGCAGGATAGGACTTCTTATTCACTTCCACAGCTTCATTCCTTGGGTTCATATATTTCATTAGCTCCATGAAAGCCAAAGTGTTCTCCCTTTTCCTCTTTACAGACTCAGAATTCTCCTTTTGAGAATTCGTATTAGTATCCTTGACCCCTGAGCCACTTGCCACGTTAGCAGTACCCCCAATGTTGATAGACGAAATTACATTCTCCTCTTTTCCAAATCCTCCATTATTTTCATCATCGCTATCATGATGGTCTCTCCGAAATGGAAAGAACCTCACCACTTCGTCAAAAATCCCCCATCTATCACGCTTTTTGATTATATGAAAGACCTTATCTTCGTTTCTCATTGTTGTTTCACGGTTCCAATTGAAAAACCTGTAAGAATCGTCGTTCCACCTTGGTCTCACCATCCCCACTAAGCATGAGCTCTTGTTATGTCCAATAAATCCACAGTTGTAACAAAATAAACCAATGTTTTCGTATTTAAAAGCTACCCACGCCGCTCCATCATGTTGCTCCACATAAACTCCTGTTTTGATAGCTTCGAATGCGTTCAATTTCACTCGAAATCTAGAAAAGTTATCCACCGAAGATACATTGTCAGGAAAATAAATTTCTTCAGCACTTCCTATGTAGTTCCCAAAAGTTTGTATTGTATCCACCGTGTTTTGCGAGTTCGCCAATCCATAGATTCTTATCCACGCGTATGAGTTCACTAAGTCGAGTTGTTTATAGTCCACTTGATTCTCCCATTTGCAAAGGAGAACATGCATTGATTGTACTATTTCCGGCCTTAAAAACCATATTCTTTCCGCTTCCTCCTCTTCTTCAATGGATATTTTGAAGGTATTAAGCTCAAATTCTTCAAATAGCACTCTGCAATTGATCCCCCAAGAGTCTAAAACAGCTTTCCTGAAAACCCCGAGTGAAAAAGCTCTTGTTGACACCACTTTCGCATTGAAGACAAATTCGTCATTACGGTTCCTAGCAGCAGATGTTTTGGTAGCAAGGGATAGGACAACGAATTTCTTAAGTGTTTCACTCTTGGCTTTGGCTAATGGAAGGTCGTGATTATTGCTGTTAGACATAGTTTGATGAAGACAAAGGTAATGAGAGGTATTTTTAATGAAAATGATTGCAGCGAGTAATAAGTAAGGAATGTTCCTTATTCTGCAGAATATATATAGGCGATAGGTTAACCTCTTCATATCACAAAATATTTGATTAGCAGGCTCTTCAAACACTTGTCCAAAATTGTAACATCTCGAGGGCAAATAATATATTTTATTTTAAGTTGCAGAGTTACACTTGAACGCCTTATTAGAGTATAGCCTCCCATAGCGTAGGAGTGAATAGAATCGAGACAAAAAGTGCTGCGGCTTTTGGAATATCCCATATAAGACAAAGTTATAGAATTATCTGACAGATTCTTCTTTACTCGAAAAACTGAATTGGCCAATAGAGAAGAAGACTTCTTGCAGTAGATAATGTAGAATGTGATTTTATAAGATATAACACGAAAGCTTAATCTTGTACTTCTATATCTCATCTGTCTAAGTCCATTAAACTTGATGTGGATCCAGTATTTTAAGGCCCAACAAGAAAGACTAAGACAATGTATTAAGAAAAGAATATATATAACACGAGCCCATCTTAAAATAATAAAGGGATTAAAGCATAATCCAATAGATAAATCAATCCAAGCTGAAAGATTTGGGCTATTAAAACTTCTATCAACAGGCCCCTTATCATACACACAACGAGATATAGTTTCAATGTAGACACATACCGGACCATAGAGTCCTTCAAAGATGAAAAGCTCTTCGATCTCCAAATCAATCTTCACTTTGATCCAAAAGTAATAGATTCCATAGTTACAGAACCATCTAATCAATTTCACTCTCCCGCCGTAATTAAAGAAACAATTCACCTTCAACATAGATTTGAAGCAGCACCACCAGATATTGAATTCTTGATTCATAATCCCCTTGCTCCTTATACCCGTCATCAGATGAGTCTTCCTGTATAAAGTTAGTAAAGCTTTATAAGGATCAAAGAAACACCACCTCTTTAAACACATAACATCCCTCCATCCTTCATCATCAAACTTCCAACCGGAAATAAATCCAATATCATCTACCTCCCAAAACACCATCCATTTGGTAATAGTCCTTGTGATCACCCACCATATGGTAAATTCGATAAAAATCCCATCTTCAAATCCCATCAGTTCGAATGTTTTGAAAACATAACCGTATAGACTCCAAGAAAGGCAATAATTCCTTTACTCAGATACACCGTATTATCCTTACACCAAGTAAGGAGAGAGCACCATATTAAAACGAAAAATCCCAAATGCAGCGAGAAGGGCAATCGGGCCAAGACCCAATTTCCCCTCCATCTAGACCACATTGTGACCCCCAACAACAAGAAAGAGCTTTCCAGGATCATGAGAGACCAAAGAAAACAGAGGAGAAAAACAAAAACAGAAAGAATATGTACATGGTTAGACATGAAAAGGCTATGATTCATGAAAACAAAAACATGCATTTGAGAATTCACAAAGAAAGGAGATGAAATTAAGGATCTTTGATGAAAGAGAAAGTGTTTTTGACCAAGCTATGCATGTTGACTAGAGAGAGAAGTTATTTATCATTACATACCTTGAACTATATCACCATCAAAGTTATTTTTCTTCACTTGCCCAAGGCTTTGGGTGCTTCTCTGAGGCATTTTAAAAATAGACACTATGTCACAGCCAAAAGAAGCTACACTTACGATGATCGATAATAGTATAGTTATAAGGGATTATTAACCTGAGAGAATATCATGAATTATCGTGTAAAATTGTACTGTATTTCCCTATGTTATGCATAAATGTACTCTAAATCTTCATATTATACAAAATTGCACTAGAGGTCCCTATAATTTGTAAGACTGCACTATAGATTCTAAAATTATTCAATATTGCACTATATGTACATTCATTAGATAATAGTTGCACGAAAGTTCCCTAATTTGAAGATATTTTTGAATTATTTTATAATTTGAAAGTCTATGTGATGTTTTAAAATATTTGTGGATCATGATCAATTCTCTTTGCTCAGGGTTATTTTTGTATATATTTGAAAGTAAAGGAAAATTCGGAATTTGTAGTTACACAAATCGACAAACAAATCACGATCCTCAAAAATATTCTTTGATTTGATTTG
The DNA here is from genome assembly GCA_029959085.1 of Nemophila menziesii. Lineage (NCBI taxonomy): Eukaryota > Viridiplantae > Streptophyta > Magnoliopsida > Boraginales > Hydrophyllaceae > Nemophila > Nemophila menziesii. The sequence continues at coordinate 7,375,137 of JARWIR010000014.1, forward strand.
TTCATCATTTGTTTATTTTGATAAAGTTAGAAACAAAGTTGCATATTTAATTTGAATATTTTAAATATTATTAATTTTATAATTTATTTTCTTATCTTTACCAACAACCATCTATAGAAAGGACATGGGTTCCCGCTATTGTTGTTTAGTTTTTCCCCTAATTTAATCCCTTAGAGGATACATTTTAGCCGTAATTAGTGTCACTGAAAAAAATAAAATCTCAATAGATAATATGCCTCTAAAGGTGTCTTTAGAAACAAACTTATTACATCGATCAATTAGCGCCAACGAGTTGCCTCTAATATTAATTAGCGCCAAATTTGAGACCTTTGGAGGCGAATTTGTCGCTACTAAAGGGCGTATTTCTTGTAGTGATTACTTTAACATTAAACCATACACCTTAAACCTCGAGCTTCGACCTTAAACCTTAATCTTCACCTTTACCTTAACCTTAACTTTACCCCTTAACCCTTAAATTTTAAACCTTAACCTTCACCTTCAGTTTCATCTTCGATTTAACCTTAACCTTCACCTTCAGTTTCATCTTTGATTTAACCTTAACCGTAAATTTAAAATTTAAACTTAAAATTAACCAAAACCTTAACCTTGAACCTTAAAATTTAAACCTAAATAAAATTATACCTTAATCCTTTTATTTAAAAAATTACGAACTTTGAAGTTTAATTTGAGGAAGCTTTATAAGAAACATTAAATGGAGTAAAATTGTTATTCCATAAGAGGAGGATGGTATTGGATTGAAAGAGTTGGGTGCTTGTAATAAAGCTTCGTTAACTAAGATGATTTGGAAGACTATTGCGAAAAAGGATTTTCGATCGATCAAATGGATCGATAGGGAATATCTTCATAATGCAAAGTTTTGGGAGCGGAAGTCGAAAAATATGGATTCTCCGTTATTGAAGAACATTTGGAATAATTTTGGTTTGGCGTTATTGAGGGTTACTTGAAGTGGATGGTAGAGAGTGTATTTTGGTTTGGCGTTTCTCCTCGGCAATAATTTTTCAATTATTCACGAGTTATCTGCTAAGAATTTTTATGCTTTATATAAGAAACCTCATAATTTGTTCTACCTTTGATATTATGTGAGGCCTTTGGAGAATATTTTTCGGGATTATTGTGCCACTTCTAAACGTTCCATTTTTATTTAGATGACATTAACAGATAGACTCAAGATAAAAGATCATATGAGCTATTTAGAATTGGATCCACTTTATGCTTTATTTGGTATGATTTTTTAGGCAAATACACACCTTTTTTTTAATTATACATATGCTAAAGATAATTAGGATGAGATAGATAAGTTGTTGGGTATTTTTAAGGAGATTAATACTTTATTGAGCGACTAAAGTGTATTAAGAAGCTCAAAACTCAATTTAGTGAAGGTAGAAGAGACTTAGAATCTGAAAAGTCGTCTCTTGTAGCCCTTCCGGAGCCAAAATGCTACATATTTAGACTTAGTGGTTCAACTGAAAATGATGGGCCTTTGAGTGACGTGAGAAGTGGTTTCAGTGGATTTGGATTTACGATACAAACGAAACTACCTTTTTACTGAAGTTAAGCCCTAATCCAATTTTAATCTCTATATAAGACTTATTAGACCTCTTAGTTCAGTATACTTCATATATTACTCATTTTTATAGAAGGGATAAGTCATATGCTTAAGGTCCCAAATCTGTTTTTATTCCTATATATAAGGCTAATTAGACCTCTTGATTTAGCACACTTTATATTATTAGTAATTTATTAGAGAGGAAATAAGTTATACGCTTGGAAGCAAAGGAGTAGAAGTTGTAGAAGGCTTTCTTCTTCAACACTCAAGTCATTCCAATTAGGTTCTTTTTAGATTATTTTATGTTTTAGGAATTATATCTTTTATTAGTTTATTGATTTTCTTTATTAAATTATGAGCTAAACCTTAAATACTTGAGAATCGTGATATAGGAAAACACTAATTTCTAATTTAATGTTTCTTTGAATATGGAATTACTTAATTTAAATGGAGTTGTGTATTTCGTATTGACTATATTCTTGTGTACCAACAATAACTTAACTAATGTGATATAGGTTTTTGTAATTCGTCTATCGTTAGTGGCGACGATCATCCGGGAAATAGGAAGATATTGAGCCTGTTAATGACCTTGGATTGTTAACGTGGGTGATTCTCTAGCTGGACTCAAGTATATCTCTCATATTTGTTTAATCTTCTTAGTTTAATCTCTATATTAATTTAGTTCACTCAATATTATTGAGTTAGTAGTTGTTAAATCAAAACCAAAACAAACATCCACTTTTATTTATATTGTAATTGGTTCTACTTTCTAATTGAACATTTAAGTCTAATATAGCAATTCAATGAATATCCGTAATATTTAATTATTAGTTGGAACACCTATACACTTCTGGTAAACATGATTTGATATGGATGGAATACATAATGAATAGATAGTTACCTCTTGATCTGACTAGAGAAGAAGTATAGTCCAATCTGATCTACATTCCGAAAAAACCCTAGTTCTTAGAGTAATTTGAGTAGAATCAGTTCAAACTTCTGCATTTTAGGCATTTTCTTTACTACACGCCATATCTTCTCCCAAATTATACATGGAGTATAAGCCTTTATACCATCAAATAGTCCTTCGTGTTTGGGACTATTGAGGACCTTGAAGCTTCAACTAGATAATATAATTAAATAATTAATGAATACAAATATATGCATTGTCCAAATTACATCTTCATATATGTTAATAGTTTTTAATAAAAAATCATACAAGTGTTGTTTAATTTTTCTAAACATATATACATAAAAGTAAAGTATGAAAAAAAATATGTAAATAACATCAATTAATTAGTTATAGAAAGGCTATGTAAAGATCAGAGAATTTTATGTTAATCATTAAATTCTTCCAAAGTAATTATTTTTTCCTAAACTATGCACGTTTTAACTAATAAACCCTTACATTTCGAGACTATGTCAAAACATGTATAAATAAAAAAGTGTTTTAGTTAATTTACCCTATTTGTTTTTTCTAATGACTTAAGATATAATGATTATATCAGACCCCGGTATCGCTAGAAAATATTACATGAGTGTTGCTCCTAGGAACCATACTATACAAGGTAGTCACTTCTATTCTTGCCGAAGCACCTGGAATTCTTATAACATCCCTTACATCATCAAGATCCAATCTAGAAGCTAATCACGAAGTCAAAATGTTGCAGGCTTGTTTTCCACTTATTCTTTAGATATTAACGTGTATTTGCTTCTCTTAGATTTCAAAATCTCCAGTTCCCCCAAATTTTTAACATTCTCTTTTTAGGCTTTGAATAATTTTGTTTTTTTTTTTATGTTAAACATATGTTATTTTCTGGAATATATGGTTAGGTACCCCACGAACTCCCTTGCCCGTCCAACCAAAGCCCTTCTAATTATAGTACACTCTAAATAACTAAGTACCATAATCTTCAGAAATCACTTGTTAAGGGTACTATTCGTACGGGCTAACTTTATTTAACTATAATATATTTTTAATTGTATAACCCAACCCTACATAATTCCATAAATTACTTAATAATATAGGTCGTTTGTCACCGATTAAAACCTTTAGTATAGTAAAGCACGAGGTACAACAAAAGATGAATAGTAAATAGTAACATTACTAAACATCAAGCATCATAATCTAAGTATAATTTCCAAAGATAGTAAAAATTTTGGGGTATAGATAACTAACAAAATCTCATTTTTCCAAAAACCAACAAGAGGACTATTCATTGCATTAGAGTTTCTAGAAAACATGCTATAAATCACAAATACTATGACATTCATATAAAATACACCATACATGTTCACAAATAACTAAATATCATTGTATTAGTCCACAGAGTGTAGTGTTAGACAAGTATTTGGTATTCATAAACAATGATTTAAGTATAAAATATAAGCCTAAAAAGGACAAAAACATGATTATAGAAAAAAAAAAATTTAGTATCTAGGAAGACATCATACTGATTGCATGGAGTAATCTAGCATGTGTTGTAAATTTTAAGAGAAAAATATTGTCTAACATATAACTTGACTAAGTATCTTTATAACAAGGGTATCAATCTTCGAGGTTTTTATTACTAAAGCCATTAGTTCCAAAATGAGCAATCCAGCCCACTTACTAATGGTTTGTGTCCGCTAGAAAATATAGGAGACTCATAACAAGATACTTGATATTTATATTGAGCCAACATGAGACTAAATGGGAGAAGCTCTTTGTAAGGTAGAAAACTCCAAAGAGGAGCTACCAGAAGCTAAGTTCATAGAGACATAATTCGTAAGAGAAGTGGAAGAAGAAAAGTTGGGAAGTTGGGTGAGAACAAAAAACCAATCGATGAGATAGGTTTAGAGGCAATTTCGGAGAAAAAAATAATACTCTCGTTAAACTTGACATGCCCATAGATATACACTCTTTTGATAAAGAGATGATAAAATTTATAGTCCTTAGAATATGGACAATAACAGACGAAAACACAAGACAAAGACATGTTATGTATTTTCAGAGCATTATAAACATTTAAGACTCTAACTATTAGAAGCTTAAATACCAAAAAACCATTGTGATGGATAATCTAGAGTACTATATCTAAAATTTACCTGAAAAGGTGACTTACTATATCAAAAGCAGGCTTATATAAATAATTAATTAGAAAATAAAATAATTATCTTTTTCAATAATTAGATAATCCAAAATCAACTGTCAATTTGAAACAATTTAAGATCTGACATACAATTATTATAAAAAGAGAAAACTTACTAAGAGCATAACACATATTGTTCTTCTTTCCTGAAATGACATGACCAACGATGTTTCCTGTAAAATATATATAGTTCAATATAAAATCTATAAATATTTTATGTCAAGTATATATAATTCTATAAATAATACTAAAAACAATCAGTTAAACTTCAATTCGTGAAAAGAGATCAAAAGAAATAAAGCTAGATATTTAAATTAAAGTAGTTCTCTTTAGCCTTGAATCCCTCTTAACAACTTGGGTTAAAAACATAAACAAAAATTAAATTTTAATTACTGGATAAAAAATTCAAATTGTTAACATGTTATTAGTGGTCTCAAATAATACATCAAATTATTAAAGAAAATTAAACCTTATTAAACAGGACCTTTACAAAGCTGAGACATGTATTTGTTTCTTTTCCTCTTTTATCTTATCCACCTTCTCTTGGTTTTCCATGGAGAAAAATGATTTAATTGTGAGAATAAGATGTTTATGCAAAATAAATATTTAGTAAAGCAGATGAAAGTATTGAATTTCTTAAAAACAGTGAAAATAATAAATAACTTTTTTATTTTGATAAATTAGGCGATTACCCTAAAATACCAACTTTTTTTATCTAATACTATTTTAAAAATAGAAGAAACCCTAAGATTTAAATAAGAAATCTTAGTTACTATTGAGAAGAATTCGAGAGAGTGGAAGAGTTGAAAAAAAGTCCATATGTATAGAAATAGTGTGTATATATACATATTAGGGATAACCTATGGCAGAGGGCACTGTTAAAATTTTTAACAATATAAAAGAGAATGGAATGCAATAATTATAGGTAATCTATTCGTGGAAAGAAGTTACACATTATCTAACTTTTGTTTTTCAAGATTATTTCAACAAAAAATTTGAATCTTTTAAATAAATATATGTATTACCCATCTAGTTAAACTATGTTAAAAGTTGGTCAATTAATACCTACAATTTTGTAAAATAATACCCACTCATTTTTATTTAGAAATTTGCGTCTAACTCGTTTGAAACACATAAGTAATGATAACAATATGTTTTCGTCAACGTCTCACCTCCAAATAAACCCTTATTTTGCATAAACTGTAAATTAAGAAAACCAAAATGATAAATAATAATAAATCAAGAGTTAAAAATAAATTATTGTAACAAAAATAGAATCTCAATTTAAAACTTGAATTGAGTTTAACAAATTTATTCATATATTAATACATACATCTTATAGATAAAAATATAATTATATGTTTAAAAGAAAAAGATTGATTTCAAAAAAATACAATATAACAACCTTAGATCACTACATCATTTAATTTTAAGTTAATTTGATAACAAATCCAAACTTATTATTTTTTCTGTATAAAGTTGTCCATTTTGTTACATTTCAATAAATAAAAAAATTTTGAGGCATAGCCAAGTGAGTAACATATAGTTATTGGAGTTAGCACTAATATAATTTTTTTTAGCAAATATCTACGCAGAACACATTTCACAGACTACCACTTTGCACCAACTAATTTTACAACAATAAATTAGTTGAATTACGTTAATCTTAATCTTTGACAAAAAATGAATCTCCTTGCAAAAGTGAAAAATATGTTTAATTTTTCTTAATAATAAAATTATTAAATAAAAACTAAAAGAAAATTATAATAATATGATTATAAATATATTATTACTCTGAAACTAAAAGAAAATTATCATAATGTCATTATTAAATATAGTGTGTTTATATTTGTTTATATTTTAAAGGACCAGTGTTGTAAATCACACTTAATAGACATAATTACCTAAAAATATGTACGCAGAACACATTTCACAGACTACCACTTTTGCACCAACTAATTTTACAACAATAAATTAGTTGAATTACGCTTAATCTTAATCTTTGACAAAAAATGAATTACCTTGCAAAAGTGAAAAATATGTTTAATTTATATTAATAATAAAATTATTAAATAAAAACTAAAAGAAAATTATCATAATATGATTATAAATATATTATTACTCTGAAACTAAAAGAAAATTATCATAATGTCATTATTAAATATAGTGTGTTTATATTTGTCTATTTTTTAAAGGACAAGTGTTGTAAATCACACTTAATAGACATAATTACCTAAAAATAGTAATGATATTTTGCTTTTTATAAATTATGGATCATAAAATTCACTAAGTTTCACAACTTATACCGTCAAACAAATCAGAATATTGCTAAACAAAACATAAAGAATAGCCGACACAAAGATATGTTCTTTTACAGTTTCTATAAATCATGTAGTATAAAATTTAATAAATTTCACAACCTATACCGCGGAACAAAAACGCATTACATGATATTATTTTCTGAAAATCAAAATCAAGTTAACAGGTGACTCTTATTTTCTTTTTAGCTTAAACAAATATCTAAGCTTTAAAATTATAGAATAAAACTTCAATTATGCAAAGAACTTCTATTGGCATAATATCTACAAAAGTCGGGGAACAATTCAACAAGTACGTTAAAAATGTTATTAATAAAAAAATTGTTAATTTTGTTGAGTATATTTAATTTAAATAAATCATTAGGAATGTGATAGAACAAATAGAAAGGGAAAGGAAAATGTCAAACCCCCTGTTAAATCAAAATCCAAGAGAAAGAGTCTGCAAATGGTACACTATATTATTTATTTTTTACCATATTAGAAATTCAACTACCTTCATGTACAAAATTAACTTTAAATTCATCACAAAAAATAGGATATAGGAAATATTGAGTTATCTAGAGCTGTATTAGCACAACGTATACGGCTAGAGCGGAAATTGTTAGCTCATACTTCTCAAGTGATAAGTAAAGAGCCAAAATTACCCTCACCGAATTCTCGGCGTCGATTCAATCGACAATTACATAGAGCACATGAGATTTCATGTGAACGATTGAATATTCCCAACTCACAAAATTCAGTTCAAAACATAACAATACAAGCTCATATTCAACCACAAGTTCATTGCTCAAGTAATTATGTGGATGGAATTTCAATGAATCGTGGCCAAGAGGTTCGGTTGTTATCTATTCATATTTACGTTGGGAAAAATATAGGTCGCGTCAAATTTTAAATCGTAGGGACTCTCCCAGCGATACTCTCCTACAAACAACTCATCCTTGAAGTAACCATGTGCTTGATAAAACACCAATCACACCAAACCATATTGACCTATCAAATACACATTCCATGGTTGAGCCACAACATATCGTGGAAACCTCTCTTTCTGAACAAATTATTGAAACCCCAACATATTCATATCATGAAGACGAATATGATAGTGGTGGAGAATATAATAGTGGGAGCTCATACACAATATACCATCACGGAAGATATAAATGATGTACGTTTTTCATTGGGTGAAATGAATGTAATATGCCCACATCGTAAAGCTTTACATTGGAAGGCTGAAAGATTAAAAAAAACCCTCATGTGTCGCAACCAAAATTTGGAACATGTTGTTTGGAAGGCCAAATTAATCTACCCAATGTTGTCACTCCTCCACCAGAATTTCAAGCTTTATGCGATCGTTCAACACCACAGTCTATATATTTTTGTAGCTAACGCTTATACAAGTTTGGGTGTCAAAATGGATTAAAGGGTTATAGGCGGAAGAGGGCCGTCGGTATTCACAATTCATGGAGAATTATGACATCGAACTGGTTCACTGGAACTACAAGAAGGTCGAGATCCTACATATGCTCAATTATGTATTTACGATACTGACTGTGCCTTATGATTTCGTAATAAACGAAATCCTCATCTAAGGAGTGATGACTTGAGCACTATCCAACGACCTGAAGTTATTCACTCATAAATATCAGCAGGCTTCTGCAATCTTAAAACGACCTAAAGTGGCCTCTAAAAATATTCCGGTGCACTTACATTATTCTGCGGCGAAGGATCATCGACGATACAATCTTCCGACTTCAGATGAGGTGGCTATAATTATTCCGAGGGATGGAACTGAGACGAGTGCAACGAGAGATATCATTCTACATATAAAAGGAGATTACCAGTTCATAAGGATCAGTGAATGGCATCCAACTTATCTACCTTTACATTAAGTATTCATGTTTCCATATGGGGAACTTGGATGGGAGCCAGGATTTAAACGATGGGATACTTCTCGCAACAGATATTCAAGAAAAAGGTTAACACAAATGGATTACTATGGTTACCGCATATTTCAGCGTCCTACCAAATATTATACAATTTTAAGAGGTGGTAAATTATTTCAAAAATTTCTGGTAGATTCTTGGGCCGCAACAGAGCAAAATCGTCTGACATATTATAAGTTAAATCAAGATAGATTCCGCGTAGAGTTATATGATGATTTTACAAATGCTGCTATGGAAGGGGTGTCACCGGAAAAAGTTGGTAAGCGGAGGATGCTTCCGTCTTCTTTTACTGGAAGTGCTAGAAATATGTTCAAAATATACCAAGATTCGATGGCAATAATGCGTTATAACCAGCATCCAGATATTTTTTTGACAATGATAGCGAATCCAAACTGGTCTATAATTAACATCAGCTTTGCTTCCAAATCAGAAAGTATCTGATAGGCCCGATTTAGTGGCACGTGTTTTTGAGTTAAAAAGAGCTCGACTGTTGAAAGAAATTTATGAAAAAAACATATTCGGAAAACAAGTAGGAAAGGTCCTGACGATTGAGTTTCAAAAACGAGGTCTACCACATACGCATGTTTTGATATTTTTGGATGGACATGACAAAATTTGAACAAGTGCTCAAGTAGACCGGTTTGTATGTGCTGAACTTCCTGATATAAATAGTGACACGATTCTTTTTGATATTGTGGTCAATTTTATGGTGCATGGTCCCTATGGTGCTCGAAATCCCAAATCACCGTGTATGGAGAATAAAAAATGTACTAAAAAGTACCCAAAAGTTTATGGATGCCACATCTATGGATCTAGATGGATATCCGATATATCCTCGTCGGAATGATGGTAAAGTTTTTATAGTTAGGGAATGCAAAATTGATAATAAGGATGTTGTACCATATAATACGTATTTATCCAGAATAATCCACTGCCATATTAATGTTGACGTTTGTGAAGGGATAAGATGTATCAAGTATATCAATAAGTACATATACAAAGGTCATGATTGTACAATTTGGACATATTTACACGAATAAATACCCAATGTTATTCGATTGCATATTCATTTACCAGGAGAACATCAAGTTACTTTTTATGCAAGCAAATCTGTGGAATCGATTATTTATGGTGCTATGCATCAAAAATCAAGTCTGGCGGCATTTTTTGAGTGTTGCGCAAATAATGAAACTGCACGTGATTTTACGTATCAGGAATTCCACAACATTTTTAGGAATAAAAATGATGCGATTTGGACACCTAGAAAAAGAGGTTTTGCGATAGGGCGCATGTATTTTTGCTACCCCTAATCGTGGAGAGAGATTTTATCTTCGATTGTTACTTACTGTTGTCAAAGGTCTCCAATCATTTGAGTGTCTACGTACATATAATAATACAGTGTATGGTTCATTCAAGTTAGCATGTGCTGCTAGAGGACTTCTAGGGGAAGATGATGAATGGGTACATTGTTTGGAAGAAGCATCACTTATGAAAACTGGTTTTCCATTAAGAAGATTGTTTTCAATTATATTGATGCATTATAATCCGTTACATCCATATGAGTTGTGGAAAAAGTTTTCACATAACATATGTGATGATCTTGCATTAAAGTTGTGTAAATATTATGGTATTGTGCAACCCACTGTAAATGAAGTTGAAGCTTATGGCTTATATCTCTTGAATACCATGATGATAGAATCGGGAAAAAGTTTAGCTGTTTTTCCTCCAATGCCACAATCAAATAGAAATTGGAGCAAACTTGTGAAAAATAGACTTATTTGGGAACATCAGCAACTTAAGAGAGAAGCACGAGAAATTGATGCGCAAGTAAATGTGGATTGGCTAAATACTGCACAATAACATGCTTACAGAAAAGTCATGGACTCCGCTATACGTAGTAAGGGGGAAAATTTTTCTTGAATGGAGGTGCTGGAACAGGGAAGACATTTTTGTATAACACAATTGCAACAAAATGTCGGAGCTTAGGTTATACTGTTATATATGTAGCTTCATCTAGAATTGCATCATTGTTATTGACAGGAGGCCGAACTACACATTCAGCATTTTCTATACCTCTGAATATTTTAAAAGATTCACTTTGTGGATTTACTAAACAATCGTTTCAGGCAGAATTGATGAGGGAAACAAAATTTATAATTTGGGATGAATTTCGATGCAACATCGAAATTGTGTAGAAGCTGTTGATCGAACATTACAAGATTTATGTAAAAATGAAAAACTCTTAGGGGGTATCACAGTTGTTCTTGGAGGTGGTTTTCGACAAATTTTACCTGTTGTGCCTAAAAGTGTACGCGAACAAATAGTCGGGGCTTCATTAAGACGTTCACCCATTTGGAAAAACATTGATGTACTTACGCTGAATGTCAATATGCGTCTCAACGAATCGATTAGCAGGAATTCGGAATTTGCTAAGTACTTAAAGCAGGTATATCTGAAATTGTGTTATTTGAGGTTTTGTAAATATTTAAACGTATTCCTTAAATCTAATCAATTATTTATTATAATAGATTAGATCTAACCCACACGAAATTATATACATCCCATCAAGAATACGAAAATGCAATGACTTAGATAGCCTATTATCATCAACTTATCCCGATATGCATGTCCATTGAACCTCAAGTAGAATATACTTAAATGAGCGAACTATTTTTTCGGCACGGAATGATGATGTTAGTGATATCAACAACTCAGCATTAAAAAAAATTCCAGGAGATGCGGTGACGTATCTAGCTGCTGATAAAATGGTTGAAAAGGATAATGTGGATCAAAGTATAACTTCTCGATATCCAAATGAGTATCTAAACTCGTTGAATCCAAGTGGTTTACCTCCATTTAGGCTGGAGTTGAAGGTAGGGTGTCCCACCTTGTTGTTGAGGAATATTGACCCTAAGGATGGACTTTGTAATGGCACAAGGTTGATGTTGGTCAGGTTCTCTTCGCGTGTTATTGAAACAAAAAAATTAACAGGAGATAAATCTGGAAGTTTGGTGTTGATGTCTCCTCATTTGTGATAGTAAAATATACTCATGAGACATCATTTTAGGCTTATTTATTAGTTTATAGGTTGAGTTTAGCTTATTTTAGTGCACTTTCCTATTTTGGGTCTTGATTTAGAAACATAATATTTTTAGAGCATATTGGGTTTAATTGTTTATTTAGTGTGAAGCTTTAAAGATAATTATGGAGATTAATTAGAGTCCAAGTCAAAGACAACAACTTATGGAAAGAGATTTGCATGGAAATTGGAGATAAGGAAACAAAGGCTAAAAAGATGGAAAAGGAAAAGCTGCCTAAATCTGGGATTCTGCATACACGTCCAAAGATATGCGTTTTTACCTAAGAAATAGGCCAAATTTGGTAATTTCCTTCATTAGGGTTAAGATAATTCTGTTGCGATTCTTTTGGTATCTTATGGAGCAAAATCCGACCAATAACGAAGAAGATACACTCAAAACAACGCAGCAGTGTTTTCCTTACGAATTTGAGTTGGGCCAGGAGTCCATTACTTAAGTTATCTCTAAAGAAACGAATTAGGTCAACCTATACCCTATAAATACAGCCTCTTAACACTCTTAAATCATCCTTGGCCAGACCCTAAGGCCAAGAGGAAGCTGCAACACAAGAGAAGAAGTCTGGAGGGAGCTGTGCATCAATCATTTCTCCTTCAACCTCTTATTTTGTAATTCTTTTCTCTTCTTTTCTTTGTATGAACTAATTCTATTAGCTTAGGTTTTGCATAATGTATAAACTATGAATTCTAACTCTTCTATCTAAGTTTCTTTGGGAATTATATGTTTTAATCTGATATTAGCTACTTACTTCATATTTGATTATGTGTTTTGATTTAATGATTGTTTTCCTTGCTAGTGCACGAGTATAGGATTACCTTAATAGTAGTTCTGACAAAACATGCTTCTAACTAGATAGTCATTAGGGTTTGTTTTAATCACCGTATCACCAAAATTGCAGTATTTGCTTAGGGCCTTAGTGGCGTTTGATAACCCTATTTGAAATCACTTCTTGGTTGTGACGTAGCACCCTTAGTCGCTCTCAAGGTCTAAGCTTGGGGAATTTAGAATCCTGACTAAGTATACCAAGAGCTAATATTCTCCCTTATTAACTAGATTCATAGATAGAATTAGAAGGATTAGTGCATACTAGTAAAACCTAAGTTATATCGTTCATACTATCTTCTTTTCTTTTCTCATATTTATTTTATTGTCTTTAGTTTGTTAGTTTAGTTTTATTATAAAAACCAAATAAATATCTATCTTTCTCTTCTTTATCCTTGCGTATTATTATCTATCTTTAATATCTGCACTTGATAATTTGCATAAGTTCTCTCTAACTTTCGTCAGTCCCTAAGGAACGAATCTTCTTATCATTAAAACTTGCATACGTCCTGTAATACTTGCAGTACAGTGTTAGTTTAGGGTGTGTATTTTCACTTATTTATATCATTAATTTATCACACCTTAGGCCACACCAGGTGTTCATTCCACGAATATCATTAACACCTTCCTCGTCAGAAGTAACGTTTATAATGACAAGACGACACTTTCCTATCTGGTTGGCCTTTGCCATGACCATAAACAAATCTCAAGAACAGTCTGTGAAGTACGTCGGTATTGATTTACGAACACCAGTATTTAGCCACGGACAATTATATGTTGCATTGTCGAGATGTACAAATTATGATCACATCAGTCTCCTTCTTCCTTCTGATGAGAATCAAACAACAACAAATATTGTATATCCAGAAGTTTTGATATAATTAACGTATTAATCGTATGCGAATAGAATTAGTGTAGGTTAAATAGGTTAAATTAACATAGTATCTTACTAAGAATTTTTATCCATCTCTGCTAAATTTAATTAATAAGGTATCTTACTAAGATTTTTTCTCGATTTCCAATAAATAGACCGAGTTGGAGATCTTGGAAAGAAAGGAAATGACTATCTTTAAAAGTCTTGCAGTAAATCTTTATTGTGGCATACTTTTTTAATTGTTGTAATCATTCACTAATATATTTTATTATTAGCAGTATCACAAGGAACTCAGGTGTATCGTAAGTCAAGTATTTCTTATCAACATGACATGGTCAAATATACTATAACATTGCAATCATGTGCAGGTTAAGAAACTTCAGACAAAAAGTGTTATTATTACATTACGTAACGAGGAGGATTTATATCGCATCAAGTCATCACAGGTAATACAGATTTGTTTGCTTACTTTATATTTGATAAAATCATCAATATTATGTTACTTAATTTGAAAAATTGTAATATTTATAGGATTGGAAGATGAATGAACGTCATGATTGGATAAAAGGAAAACGCTTAGCTAAATGGAATTATAATCATATGGCATGAAAATTCATCATATATTTTTTATTTCATACGATCTATTCATGTTATCCATCACATGATAACTAACTTCAATATATAAATAACCAGGTTGTTGTTGCGGCTCCGGTTATTGGAAAATATATCACTGACGATGTAAACACATGGTGTAGAGTTATGAGAGATATGCATGACTATAATGATGTTCAAATACTTCCTTAGATTATGCTTTTTTATTTTCTTTAGGGTGGAGATTTTCTGAGATTATGTTTTTCTATTAGACATTATGGTGTAAATTTCCTTAAATTGAATTTGTTTATTTTTATGGTGGATAATTTGCTAGATTATATTTTTTATCATCTTTATGATTGATATTTTCTTAGGTTGTTAAACTTTTTTTTAGTTTATTGTAATTTATACTTTTGGAATTTATTGTAAGTATTATAACTGAGTGGATTGAGAGTATTGTTAAAATCAATTTATGTTGCGTAGTAATTTACTAAATCATAATAATGTAAATTTACATAAACTCATGATGTTTCTTTGATAATTATAATCACATAGTCTTTAAATAGTGCCCCCAGCATGGGTTATCCCTAGTAGTTATACACACAATAAATAATTTCTAGTATATTAGTCAAAAATCTTAAACTATTAATCCAATAAGAACATTTAGGAACATTTTTGATAAATTCTTAATTATTTGTTTTTAGTTACAAATGATCTCGACCATCATGAGAGTGTATACACATATATATCATAACTTACATGTATAGTATTAATCTAAAAGAAAAATGAATATCTTGCAACTATTACTTAATTAAATAATTGAATTTTACTTTACACCATACAAACAAACATATTGCATTATCTTTTTCTTTAGGCCATTTTGCATATTGCCACTAATACATTGAGTATCAGAGTATCATCAGGGTATTATAGTATAGTCCTTATATTCCAAGGTTCATGTCCATGTTCAAGAAAACTGAAGGACGACCGTTCGATCACGCTAACTTCAAGCATGTCTCAAAGATGCATTTTGTGCACTATCAACAAATAATATATGACACTCATATTCAACAAGTAATACATGATTATAAAGTCATCCTTACTTTACAAGATGGAAAAGAATATGTTGGTTTTTATTTATTGTTATTATATATGAGGTACATAACATATATGACTTAGACATTCACCCAAACTAGGTGAGACTCAATAATTAAATTTGTCATTCATTCAGTATGAACCCTACCTGGGAGAGATCTCACTTTATCTGGAGATGTATATGTCATATATCATATGGTTTCTATTTCTCTCACTAAGCCTTGATTTTCCATTTCATTTATGTAATAGTCTCTTTGTAAGTTTTGAAACACCTCAGAATTGTCTTGTCTAGGTATAACTGTACGAGTCTTATCAATCCACAATTAAAGTGGGTTGTCATTAATTTCATGCTCTACTACCTAATTTTTAGCTAAATCCACCTTGATAACCCGCTTTTAGAAACTATAATGACATTGAGACAATTAAGCAAACATATAATACTCAAGTTGCGAAACAAGTTTTAAATGCATATACAGAGAAGAGAAATTATACAAGAAGTTATAACCTTGAATTAGATCATATAAAAGAAAACAAAAAAATAACGTATTCATAAACATATACAAGAAATGAAAGTGAAAAATAAATACAAGAATTGATAGGATAGTTGAATATTTTCTTCCCCTTTTTTCATTGCGCTTCTAACCATTGTATATTCTTATTCACGTGTGGAGCATGTTTAGAAATCGCCTAGTCACTCTGAAAATTTCCTAAATATATATATTATATCTTGTCTCGTCATTCATTATAGGGACTACACACTTTTGCCTCGTCATTCAGATTACCAAATTTTTATTTTACATAACAACATTTTTCTACGGATACATTAAATATAATAGCCATAAGGGTTCACAAATATATCCAAGAGAACCTAGTACCATAAAACAACACAAACAGAAAACAAGACATGAAGCACAACATACAAAACATAAAACAAATCGAGACACCAAACTCGTCATTCTGTGCCCTACTGAACCAAGATATCGTTGAGAATCACAACAAGTAAGTGTCGAGAAATCTTCTTCAAGTTTTCTGGTACCAAATTCTATCTAGCAACTCTAGCAAGACCATCGCTCATGCCATCTGATGTTATGGGAATGTGCCGCACAACGATACCACCATCAATGATTGTCATTTATGGGAACATATTGTACTGAAAAAAAATATAAACTTAGACCTAATCTCACTTTTGACCTTTGTCTAACAAAACCACTATTCAAATAAATTTTTATTAAATCATAGGTCTACTATAATATAATGAGTACGTGAGATAAAATTGTTTAGGTAGGATATGTGAAGCAAACCATGTGGTAGAGATACATTGATTTTGGGACTAAATTTGCATATATAACCTTAAAAATTCATCACTAATGATTTTTTTGGAATTAGATATTTAATAATCTTCTAGTCCTTAACACTATTCATGAGGCAGGATCTAGTTTGGTTGTATAACCACATTTATTATTTTTTAATTGTAGAGTTCACCTAATTAATAATTTGGGTGTTAAGTGATAATGTGGTAAAAATAATTTATAATTAAATAAAAAATATTATATTACGACAACATTTAACGTGTATTTAATTGCAGATATAAAAAAAAGACAAAAATAAAAATATTAAATACATGAATGACCATTTTTAAAAAGTTAAATATTTATTTATCAAAATTTATAATTTAGATATTTAAAAAGTCTTTTTCTTTTATTTAAATGAAAAGATACAAAAATATTAAATAAGAGACCAAATTAAATTATTGAGTCAGGTCTATGTATAAAAAGTCTTATTATAATTACTCTATCATTAATAAATATTCCATTTTTCTTTTAAATATTTAATTTAATCCTAACCTTTCATTTTCATATGCCCTAAATGACAATTTAAATCTCAAGTGCTGGAACAAAAAAAAATAAAAAAACTCACGCGTATATATCCTTTTTTCAGCCAAATGCATTGGTGATATGCAACATATCACGTCATATGAATATGATATTAATATTATACTTATTATATCTATCTTCTATTATGAAGGGTATCATTTTGAAAAATATTACCCAAATAAGAAATCCAATCATTTCAATTTATACTTTTATCCATAATTAATCTATTTATAATCTATATAATAAAAATAATTAGATAATAACTTTTTAATAGAATATTCAAAATATTTAATTTTTTAATAATAAATCTAATTCTAATTTTATCTTGTGTCATCGATAAATTGAGGAAATGCTTAAGTTACTAAGAAGGCTATTTTAAATGGAAAAAATAATACTTCGACAAATTTAAAAATAATAGATGTAATCAAAGAATAATTGCTCAATTGGCCATGGTCTTGTTTTTTATTCTACACTTTGAGATTGTTAATGAAAAGTATAAGGTTCGAATCTCTTCCTTAATATAGGAAACTCAATATTATATCTCATCTTATAATATTAAGAATTATAAGATGAGATGTATAATATAGAATAAAATGCATGATTATCATGAGATATGATGCATGCATTTGATATGATTAAAAAAGATGCATGAGATTGAGATATATAAAACATGATAAAATCCATGATTAGCATGAGATGGGACGCGTGAATGAGGTGGGATGCTTGAGATGAAAGAAGATTAGATAGGATGCAAAGCATAAGATGAGATGAGATAGGGTGCATGAGATATATGATGCATTTCACATGACATGAAATGCTAGGGATGTAATGCAACAATGCACATGAAATTGGATGATAAATGAAAAGAGATGAGATGAGATACCATGAAATGCACATGCGATGCACATGAGATGGGATAATGCATGAGATGAAATGCAAGGGATGTAATGCAATGCAAATGAGATAGAATGCAATACAATACACATGAGATGAGATGCAATGTACATGAAATGAGATAAATAAAACTAACTATATACAATCACAAAATAAGACAACTTACATACGTCGTGAAGGACCGGGGTGGTGGAAGTGAAAAGCTCTCAAACACTTAACACTCTCTTTAAGACCATGTAATCTAACATGTGCATTATATCGGAGTGTTATGAAAAAGGACAAATATACCTTTGTGTATCGTAAAGTAGTGACTGTACACATGTTACGCGTATCAAACAGGGTGGTGCTAATAGAATAGTGCAATACTTAATTGCACAACTAGTCCCTACCTTTATGTATCGTAAAGTAGTGACTGTACACGTGTTACGCGTATCAAAACAGTGTGGTGCTAATAGAATGGTGCAACATATAAAGCGATAAAGTTAATTGCACAACTAGTCCCTGAGTTATGAGAAGGCCAAAATACCCCCTGTATATTGTTAAGTCATAAATGTACAAGGGTATATTTGTTATTTTTGGAATAATACGAGTGTGTATATGATACTTCAAGAAAGAGGTGCATAATATAAGAACAAATGGTGTAATTTAAAAAAATGGCTTAAAGAAATATCTATGTGGGCATACTGTCATAGAATAGTAAGCCCAAGATATTTAATAAGTGCACAACACAAATTTATCAATTACTAAAGTGTCTTCACACTATTCAATGTGAGAATAGTAATTTGAAGTTAAAACTCTAAAGGTTACATACGTAATTATAACTTATCTATACACACAAACAAGTATTAATGCCTACACATATATTTATAAAAATAATGAAACAAAACACCCATTTATTTTTCCTTTTTATCTCCCGATAAAATTCAGACATGCCTATAATGGGATTCAAAAAAAATGATAGAATCCTTATTCCATTAGAAAAATATATTTATTATTCATACCAAAAAGATGTAAATTACGGGGAGGCTATTTCTGTTACTCAATTTGTAATTTTAATTTATACAAACGATAATTATATTATCCCACCAATTTAAACAAAACATAAATAAACTAAGAAATAATAAGTTGATGAAAATTTCAATCAAACACCCAAAAAAGTCAACAAAAAACATCAGAACTTAATTCCAGTTTCTGTTTTGTAAATTTTACAAGACATTAAAGTTTTGAGGTTCATGAAAATTTAAATTACATATTTGGGAATTATTAATTTCACCACTTTAACTTAAAGATAAATTTTTGGGATTTATATCGCAAACTCATATCACTATAACACGTCCATTTTCCTCCCCGCTCTACAAAAGTTTACCAATCTGTAAAGAAAATTAAAAAATAAATAAAGTCAATATTGCTTTTTTTTCAAGATCATTGTATAAATGGTCTAAATTTTCAATATGACGTGTGTATATTCTAACGAAATGAAATTAGCCTTCATTAAGCTTGGTTATGTATATATTGTTATTAATTATATACCTTATGAACCCCCGATTTCTTTAGATGTTATACTCTTCCCCTCAAAATTCAACCTCATTAGATGATTTTTTTGTTGTTTTCAAGATAAAATATAGGATTTTTAGTATAATTAATTAGAAAACGTTAATTTATGGACTGTTAGTGCACTTCTTGCCTAATTTAGGAACCTGTAGTGGAATATATGCATAATATAGAGACCTATAGTGTAATTAACGGACTTGTAATGCAATTAACTCAAAAAAAATTAATTTATGGACTTGTATTGCAATTAAATCAAAAAAATCAATTTAGAGACCTATATTGCAATTACCTTTAAAATATATATAAGGACCTATAATGCAATTTACTCAAAAAAATAATATAGGACCTATAGTGCAATTTTTGCATAATATAGGGATGATGTCTCCTCATTTGTGATAATTAAATCTATTTCAGAGACATCATTTTAGACGTATTTATTTCTTTATAGGTCGAATTTCTCATGATTTAGTAAACTTTCCTATTTTAGGTCTTGAATTGATTATTTATTATTTTTAGAGCATATTGGGTTTAATTATTTATTTAGTGTGAAGCTTTAGAGATATATGGTAATTAATTAGAGTCCAAGTTGGTTCAAAGAACTAAAGGAAAGAAGATAAACATGGAAATTGGAGATAGAAGGAAACTGAGTTCAATTAGGAAAAGGAAAAGCTGCCTTAAATTTGAATTTCTGCAGCTACGCCTAAAGAAGCGGTGATAACTCCAAAACCGAGCCGATTTTGGAAGATTCCTTTCATAGGGACGTAGATAATTCTATGAGGATTCTTTTGGTATCTTGTGGGCTAAAAACCGACCAATAACGAAGAAGATATGCTCAAGACAAGTCAGCAGTAATCATCTTAACATTAGAAAATCATCCTTGGCCAGACCCTAAGGCTAAGAGGAAGCTGCAACACAAGAGAAGAAGTCTAGATGGAGCAGAACACCATATGTCTCCTTCAACCTTTGATTATGTAACTCTTTTCTCTTCTTTTCTTTGTATGAATTAAATTCCATTAGTTTGAGTTTTAGCATATATGTATGAACCCTATTTTTGATTGACATCTATCTAATTTGGGAATTCTATGTTTTAAATTGAATTATAGTTTTTATTCTCTGTTTATGTGTTTGGATTTATATTCTGTGTTCTTGTGGAACCTAGGCCATATAGAATTACCATCTAGTAATTAGGTCACCATTGACAGCGATGTTTAATTACATGTTTAGCATATAACGTCTAGTATTCGGTTTAGATCTAACAAATCAACCTAACTAGATAATCACTATGGTTTAGTAAATGTTACTATTTACCAATTACAGGAACAGTTTGCTTAGAAAGCCTTATTGACACAGGTAAATCTTATTTAAAACTACCTAGCGTAATTGGAACAGATTATTGAAATACTACATAATTCACCCTTACATGCTTAGAACGACAAAACTAGTGGGGATTACATGCTATTTACTCAAGCTAAACGTTCATACTATCTTCTTTTCTTTTCTTTTATTTATTTTTCTGTCTTTTAATTTATTAGTTTAGTTTTCTCTTAATAAAAACCAAATAAAAATCTATTTTCCTTTTCTTTCTCTTGCGTATTATCTTTTCTATCTTTCATATTTGCACTTGATAATTTGCATAAGTTCTCTCTAACTTTCGTCAGTCTCTGAGGAACGAATCTTCTTATCATTAAAACTTGCATACGTCTTGTAATACTTGCAGTACCGTGTTAGCTTAGGGTGTTTATTGCATCTAATTTATATTATCTTTTTATCACACCTTAGGCCACACCAAGGGACCTATAGCCTTAGGGGCAAGGGGGCAACAGTGAGTAAATTACAATATAGGTTCCTATGTTATGAAAATATTACAGTACATGTCCTTATATTATGCAAAAATTACACTATAGATCCCTATATTATGCAAAAACTGCATTATGTCAGTATATTATGCAAATATTGCATTATGGGTCCCTATATTATGCAAAAATTGCATTATAGGTCCCTATATTGTGCAAAAATTGCATTATAGGTCCCTATATGATGCGAAAAGACATTATATGTTCCTATATTATACAAAAATTGCCCTATAGGTCCCTACATTATGCAAAAATTGCCGTACAGGTCCCAAAATTCAGCTAAGTAACATGTTCTTTTCACACATTAAAATTTCTCTTAAATTTATTCGTGTCACAACTAAACTAACTTTAATTTTCTATAAATATTAATTATTTTAAAATTTAATCGAAAATTAAAAAGAAATACATACCAAAAGCTTTATACGTATTGAAAGAGGATCATTATCTCCAACAGTCAATCTCAAATGCGGAATAGCTGATAAGTAATTAAAATCATAAATTATCAAATTAAATATAAAAATTAAATAATTAAAAGGTTTTAAAGAATAAAAACTCACTTGAAATACCTGAAATACAATGTAACTGCACTTTTAGTTTACTAATCGCTTCTTTTTGTTCAAAATCTAGAAAATTTAGACCCAAATCTTCCTTGGCCTCACTACAGTTAAAAAAAAATATGAGTAAGAATTCTTTTTTTACTGTAAGTAAAAATAAAAAAAAAATATTCACTTACTTATTCTCAATAAGCATTTGACCAGCCTTTTCATCTGCTGCTCTAGCCTTTTTCAAAAAGAAATATCCCTGATTTAATAAAAATTAGAACAAAATAATAAAAATTTTATTGTAAACAATGACTTAAAGTTGAAAAGTAAAAATTAATATACTTGATCCTGATATTTTGTTGCTTGATCAATATCCTCGTTTATATACGCCTCAACACACTGTTAACAACTAAAAGGATCAGTTTGCAAAATAAAAAATAAAATTTAATCGAAAAATGAAAAATATTAAAACTTTAAGGACGTACCAAAGTGTTATACTGAATAATAGTATTCCAGTATTCCTTTGAAACTTTTTTCAAAGCTTCAAATTCTTCTTCTACACTATCTAAATTGTGTTTAAAAGACAATAATTATTTTGAGCTTCTAAAATGATTAATATAAATGAAAAATTGATTTACCTATTTGAGTTACTCGAACTAGTGTACATATTGGTTTAGCTTCGGTTACATGTTCATCTTTAGGAACTTTAATACTCTGAATTTGCGCTTTCGATCCCTGATATCTCTTAAAATACGGATTTGTTCTGAATCTTTTTCTCTTCTTTCTAGAGCAGTAAATAACGAGTTACAAAGATCCTTTTCCAGCTCATATTTTTCACTTTATTGATTCTGGAATAGTTAGCTTTTGAGCTGTAAAGTATATAAGAATTAAGTTAATAAACATATTTTCGAATTATATAAAATTTATGAGCAAATTAAAATCATACCTCTCAGGGTTCATATCCCATATTGGTTTTTGATATGTTACGGGGTCCATATCCACATTATCCATAATCTGTTTCATGAAATTTTATGAGAAAAAACAAAATAAAATTACAAAAAATAAATAATAATTACATCTTTGGCCGTCATGACGGGAACTTCTTCACAATTTCTATATTTCGAAAATAAATCCACAAGCATCTCCATGCTCTGCACGTAAATCGTAAGTAAAAAAAAATAAATATAATAAATAAAACAAAAAAAATCTTTAGCCTTTTGTGTTATAATAAGTAAGAAAAGTTTTTCAACTTGCCCTTTTCACATCATTATCACAAAGCTCTGCAAATATTCAACAAATTTGTATTAGAAATGGAAATTTTGACCAAATAAATTTTGAGAAAAATTAAAAGTTTAAGAGTTTAATGAAAATTAATTACCAACTACATCCTTGATATTTTTCATATTCAAATTAAACCCATCCCAAAGCATTCCAAAGAGAAACCTTGAAACATCCTCTTTCATAGCATCACTCTTTGTTATTAACGGTTTAGTCCCTGAGGAAAACTCATTAACAGAAGAGGGCCTTGAGTTTCTGGTACAATTTCACTTGTGGGACCCACAAATTCATCCATTGATAATTTTTTGGAGGTCTCAGATGAGCTTTCTTCTTGAAGATTACATGAAATTTCACCGGTAATGTTTAAATCACGCCTTGGTGAAGCTGAAGTTATTTTTGCTTCATTGTGGGCCAGGGTATCGAGGTTCGCCGTGTCAGCGTCTGAATATCTTTGGAAAGCCATTTTAATCCTTAAAAAAACAAAAAAAATTAATCCAGCAAAAATGCTATAAGAACTAGAATTTCGATCTATAACACAAAAGGATCTTTAGTTTGTTTATATAAAAGTGTGAAAATCTAGTTAATTAAGCAGAAAATGCATAAAATCTTTAAAAATAGTGTAAAGATTTTAAAATTTCGCGCAATGTATTAGAAACAGAAAGTATAGAGCATAAAATCTTTGAAATTAAAATAAATTTAAAAGAGGATTAAGTATGAGTGAAGTACCTTTAAAAGCTCAGAAAGTGTGAGTTTAATATGAGCAAAACACTGGAATATGGTGAGAAGATTAAACAAGTAGCTTGGTTTATATGTATCAGAGTGTTATGAAAAAGGACAATTATAGCCCTGTGTACAGTAAAGTAGCCCTGTGTACAGTAAAGTAGTGAATGTACCCGTGTTACGCGTATCAAAACAGTGTGGTGCAATACATAAAGGGATAGAGTTAATTGCACAACTAGTCCCTGAGTTATGCAAAGGCCAAAACACCCTTGTATATTGTTAAGTCATAATACAACGAGCAGCTGTACCCCTCCTCAAGGGTATATTTCCTATTTAGGAATAATACAAGTGTATATATATGCTACTCTAAGAAACAAGTGTATTATACAAGGACTAATGGTGCAATTTACTAAAGAAGTTTGCAAGGGCTGATGATACGGCTTAAGAGAATATCTATATGGGCCCGTTTTATACAGTCACAGAATAGTACTCACATTATATGGACAATAACCAAAGAATAGCAAAGACAAGTTCTGTAGTTCCAGAGAATTATATACATATAAGACTCTAACTATGGGGAGCATAAATACCAAAAAACCTTCATGATGGATAATCTAGAGTACTATACACATAGAGTAGCTCAAAAGGTGACTTATTATATCCAAAGTAGGCTTATGTAAGTAATTAAATAGAAAACAAAATAATTATCTTTCTCAATAATTAGATAATCTGAAATCTATCATCACTTTGAAAAATTTAAGATTTGACATAAAATAGATATAAAAAATATAAAACTTACTGAGAGCATAACACAGATTATTTGCCTTGCTGAAATGACATGGTCAACGATCTTTCCTATCAAATATATATAATTCTATATAAAATCATTGAATATTTTCTGTCTAGTATATTTATAAATTTATAAATAATACGAATTACAATCAATTAAACTTCAATTTATTAAAAGAGATCTAAAGAAATAAAGTTAAACATTTAAATTAAAATAAATCTTACAACCTAATAATCCCTTGTTAACAACTTGGTTTAATAAACATAATCAGAAATAAAATTTAATTACTTGAGAAAAAAATCAAATTGATAAGATGTTATCTCTGATCTCAAACTATACTTCAAATTGTTAAATTAAATTAAACTAGTAGATAATGTACAAAATATTACCTTATTAAAACAGCTACCTTTACAAAGCTGAGACTGATATTAGTTTTTCTTTCACCTTTTAATTTTTCCACCTTCTCTTGTTTGTTCATGGAGAAAAAGTATTCAGTTGCGAGAATAAGATGTTTATGCAAAATAACTAGTGACGAAATCGAAAGTGTTGAGTTTCTTAGAAAAATGTAAAATAAAAAACAATTATTTTATTTTGATAAATTAGGTGATTAACCTAAAATATAATCTTTATTTATCTAATTCTATTGTAATAATAGAAGAACCCTAAGATTTTAATCAGAAATCCTAGTTACTACTGAGAAGAATTTCGAGAGAAAGAGAGTGAGAGATAGAGAGAGCTGAAATACTGAAAGTCCAAGTTTGACCAAATGTGAAGAAATAGTGTATATATATATGGGCGTTTTAGGTTTATAATATTGCCCCACCATATTAGAATAAGATCAACTCCTATAGATGTGCCATATGTCCATAAAAAAATAACGCGTGATTTATTTTAATGAGCTGGAATTAAATAACAAAACTCATAAAAATAATACATTGACTCAGCCTATCAGAAGAAAGAAGCCCAAACATATTAAAACACTTAATACATGACCCCATATAAGAAGTCTTAATCAAACTTTATATTCAACAATCTCCAGACTTCAAGCTTCTTCCATAGTTTCCTTAACATGTAAAACAAAATAAATACCTTACTCAATTCTTCTTTCAATTTCTGAAAATACATTCTATCCTCATATTATAACACACTCTCATATTAATTCATTAAACGGTTACACAACCGGCAAAGAGATGAATTATATGAGACCTGTAGGCTTATTGAATACCTCTAAGTCTCACTGCCAAAAAGCTCTTCCTCCGATTAATGTCCCCAAAGCTATCCGCTTTCCATCTAGTAAGTTGTTTTAGAATTTATTCAACTCATGGTCCAATTCTAATTCTTACGCCATCCCATTTCTCATTTACAAATCCTTGTAAATCCTTGTGGATGCACCACGTCACTTTAAATCAAAATCTACGGGAGTGTATGCTCGGTTTCAGAATAAGACATATTTGTATCAAAACCGGCATGTGATCTGAATGTATCCGAGCTAAATGTACAACTCGAGCGTTAGGGAAAATTAATTTCTATTCCAAATTCCCATACACCTTATCCAATCGATTTATAATACGTTGACCCGTATTCCAAGAATCAGACCATGTATAGTGTGGTCTTGTCAATCCCAAGTCAATTACCCAGAACTCTGTCTCCACTCTTCGAATCTTTTCGTACGTCTCGACACACCCACAAGTCCTCATCTCTATTTTTCTCCTTACATATCTTGTTGAATACACCCGCCTCTAACCAAGGTATATTTAAGTTATGAAATACATGATATTGCGCAGTCCATAACTCCTCTCTTTCATTGTGATGAGTACGCGCGTAAATTGCCGAAAAAACCCATGATTCGCAACCAGATTGACCCACTACTACATTGATTACTTGATAGCCAGCCAAGAGACCAATGACATTTATGTTTGAATTATCCCAAATAAGCCATATTTTACCTTTATGACACTCAAAATCAACACAAACATAATTATCCTTCTGTAGGGAATTAATAATCTTGTCCGCCTTAATCCTACTCAATAGCGATTCAATAATTACCATAAGCCAAACTTTATCTTTTAAAATATTGGATTTTGCTCACCATAACAGTTCCAAACAAGAATATTTAAGGATTGTTTCAAAATTTTCAACCTATTAACTACATCATCTAGTGTAGGCATTAATAATTAATAATTAAAAAGTGACAGTGTTGAGATTACCCGAGTGTGTGTTACATCAATAGTGTGGACATCTCCATGTCATCATTAATCTACTCACGTGCCTCCTCAATCGTATCTCTATCAGGAGTGTTTGGAACTTGACTCTCACATTTGCATGTCCAGACCCATTTCCATGTCACTAGGAAATTCTAGAACATTGGATCAATCAGGTGGGTCTGCTCCAAAGTTCGAGGTGGAAGGAAGCAACTTCGACTTCACAAAAACATGAGAAGCACGCGTTGTACCCGGGATAACTATTGGGTTTAAAGTTCCTCATATGTAATTCCTAGCACCAATAGTTATTGCATAAGGTCCCTAGAATTACCCCTTTGTTCAATTGTAACTTCAACAAGCAACTATTTTTAAGGTCATGAAACGCGACCGCAATCCCTTGTTATAATTGGATCTTTGCGCAACCGGACCTGTTGACCCACTATTTTTTCATGTACCCTCGATTACTCCTCGAAACTGTCATATGTTCACCATATTTTTCCACCCCGATTATCCATAGATAAATTTTGGACTTGACTTGGTCACCCCATTATTACCCATCTTTTTTCCAACATTTGGAGGGAAATTCTCCTTGCGATGACCAAACTTCCCATATCCAAAATAAATAAAGGTAAGTCCCTCATACTCCACCTTACACACATCCATTCCAATACACACGTTTGGCTTTAAACCTCCATCTGGATTATTCTCAATTGCTAAGTGGGTGTAATTACCCTTAAGTCTAACCTTTGTTAAGGGTTCAATTCTTATAGTATGCCCAATTTTATCACATATATCCCTTAATATACATGAGGTATAATTATGCATTCCAACATTCAAGACTCTTACCCAAGTTGTAGTTGTTGTAATTGAATTAATCAACGCATTAAAATTTGGCATCCACTCTATAACAACAAGGTAATGGTTAAGAACCATCCATGGTCCTCCTGAGATGGCAAAGTTTAAATCCTCCCTCTCCGTGAATTTCAACATAGAGTAACCATGCCCCACGTCTACTATCTCTAGTTGTATTGGTCGCAACTTAGTTGAGAGGTATGTTAAGCCTACCAATTGTCCCACTAACCTCACGACTGCGGTATTCCTCCATAATCTAATTCCCTCCATAAATTTATATCGAGTTCGAAATAATGTCATAACATTTTCATTTTCATCTGCCACATCATCCTTTACCAACTCTTTCATCCCAGTAAACTCTTCCTCTCCCATAACTTTACTCATTCTAGGCTCCTCTTTGTCAATGAGTACCAGAATCACCACATTATTTCTGGTTAAAGAGCCTTACTATGTGCCAAGTTTCGGACCCCCATATTTCACTGGTAGTGCAACAAGATTGTGTAGTACTTGCGTGCCTTGTCTTGTCAGCCCGGTTATCACTGCAGCCCTGACCGGAGGAGGGCTTCTATTGCTAGTC
This sequence comes from Nemophila menziesii, assembly GCA_029959085.1. Lineage (NCBI taxonomy): Eukaryota > Viridiplantae > Streptophyta > Magnoliopsida > Boraginales > Hydrophyllaceae > Nemophila > Nemophila menziesii. The sequence continues at coordinate 7,403,702 of JARWIR010000014.1, forward strand.
AAGCGATGTTCCTTGTTGGTGATTGACCTTGCCCATTTTCCTTCTCCTGTTAGGTAGCTACCAAGCGAGTCTTGTAGCGAAGAAGTCATCTTAGCAGGCAATTACATCAGTTTTGGATATTTAGGGCCTCAAATAATTTCAGAGTTTTTTTTTTGTTCTATTACTTTTTAAAATATAAATTATTTACCTTACTAAAACAGAGACATCGATAGTTTTTAAGAACTGATTAATATTTTTTATTTTATCCACCATCTTTTTTTTTTCTATGAAAAAAGTATCCAATTGTGATAAGAAGAAGTGTATACAAAATAAATGTTAAGCGAAATAGGTGAAAGTGTTGAGTTTCTTAGAAAGTATGAACATCAAAATATTTTATTTGTTTGACAAATTAGGTGATTATAAGTGATGGTCGCCGAAATCAGAAAATAACAACTTTCTTTAACTAATACTCTTGCGCGGAAGAGTACAATTCCCAAAAAAAATGTTGATACTATTACTATAGGTGTTTGCGTATCATTTTAGATATCTTTCCCATTATTTCTCACTCATTATGCCTCTATATATTTGTTTTTTTATATTTTTGGGTGTTGAAGAGAAATTATTGTATTTTGTGCTATTTTATGTGTTTTATGTACATGTTTAGACCTTTAATAGATCAAATACTTGTTATTGATGATGGGATTATAATTCGAGGGATATGGAACACAAACCAAGCCTACGAACATCAAATGTTGTTTAGTTGAGATGAGTAGAAAAATGAAGAAGAAGTCACATGCCATAGCAATTTGAGAATAGATGCACCCTCGTACAAAGATCTAGTCGCACGAGATTCTTAAGTATATATCTTACTTTGTTATACAACTTAACATGCTTTCCCGTAAAGCGGTAGGACATGTTTTTCAACGAAAAAAAAGCAATCTAATTTTGGTCGAGTCAACACAAATTCTGCATCAAGTGTAGCGAGTGTTTTGAAGACTATATTTGCAAGCCTATTTCGTAACACTCATATCATACTTGAGCATTTTATCTTATTGTGGAAAATAATAATCGTATCTTGGTTGAGCAAGCTTAGGTTGTAGATCTACATACAATATTTTATTTATCAATCTATTAAGTTTTACAATTTTATATGTTTAATTTATTGTGAGCTAACTCCCCTTTATATTGGGGTACTTAGGGTGATCAGATTAACATGTTTGGGTAAGGTTGTGAACCGGTGGATTCTTTCCATTAATGGTAGTGGAGCTTAAATGATTTGGTGTAAGATCTAATTTATAGTTTACCCTAATTAATTTTTTGACCCATATGAATACCTATAAATTTGTTGTTATATCCATACATTCCTACCATTATGAGAGGAGTGTGTGTTTGAAGGATCTGTTTAGGTAGATTAATAAATTAAGAAATTTGTACCTTGGGAACTTTCCTTATAGGAGATACAATTTTCCTTTGTTATCGACAACCCTTAGGATCTTAATATAGCCTTTTGTGGTCTTGTTGTTATCTTAATTACATATATGTGAGATTAGTGTGTTAGAATGTTAGACATCCTAAGTTGACCATTGAGGATTACCATTTTAACCTTAGTTCTTACCAACACAAGGTAAGAAGTTAGTGAGCAATCCAAGCCAACTTCAATTGTTCTTGACTAAACTTCGTATGTAGATAATCCCTTTTTATTATTTTTTCATCATCTACATTAAATCCATATATACATCTCCTATATATTTTCATATCTGTTTTATGAAATCATTTACCACCTTAATTACAAAACCACGAGAAATAACATTCATAGTCCATATGGATTGATACTTTCTCTTGCCTAGTTCTATTACTTGTGACGCGTGTATTTACATATGTCATTAAAACTCCTTTTTGGTGATGCTTACTTTTATATCGTATATCATTTATAAAAATATATACCATCATGTCGTGACATGCTTGTGGCTCTGCTATCGGAGACTAATTTTCTTATTCATAATGTGGTACAACCATCAATTTGGATGATACTTGTTGCATAAAAAAGTATCATTTTGAAGTTTTCCAGTCTGCATCAGTACGCTTTTGTGAAGTTTCTTTCAAACCGTGGCAAATCTATAGCAATATAACAATACAATTGATTTTCAACGTTAGCTTTGACAAATTTTAGAGAAAACCTATGGTACATTAAGCATCATACTGCGACACGACCTAGAAATCTGTAAATTTATTAATTGATTTTGAAGATCTCTTTTTTTTGTCCTTCACTTCACAACACGAACTTTGAACCTTACCACAAACCACATAATTCTAACACCATAAAATAACTTCCGTCCATAAAAAATTACCATGCTACTCTAGAAAACTACTACATACACCAATATACACAATATATTATCCATCATAATTAAAAAGTCACCCTATATAATCAACTAAATATACCACTAATCAAGTGTTTGAGAAATTGTAACAAATTCGAGAAGAGTAAAATATTCAGCATGTGAAAAGCAACAAATGTGACATACCAGACCCAAAGAGATTGAAAAAGAACAATCTATATGACACAAAAGGCCACAAATATCAAAGAAAGTGATTTTGAAAGAAAATAAGGCATAAAAGAGGCGACATGGAAACCTTCTATAGTTGGTTTTAACAGATACAACGGTTGAACTTCACGGCTGATATATTTACTTCCTATATATAATCGTAACTGACTATTATAATAACTTATATCAAAGCATCGACAACATGGTGGTTGTAAGAGAAGTTCATATCGTATTTATCACAAAGGTGATTAATCAACTTTATGGTTTGCAAGATGATGTCTCCTTTTGTAGGATACAATAATCATATTGCGAGATATTTTTTTAGCAGTATTTAGTACTTAGTTGAGGGATTTTTTCTATTATTTTAAATTTTATGACTTTTTGTGTAGTTACAGCTTTTATGTTATTTTTAGAGTTTTTTACCATAATTTGTGTATTAAGTGTTCAATTCTTAGATACTTGGATGCTACGATACCTCGATATGATGGTAAGATGTCAAGACACCAAGGTTACTCCAAAAGAATGATGCAATAGGAAAATTCAACCACTTTTATACATCTAGAGTGTTCACCGATATAACTTGGAAATCGACTTATTAGAGTCACCATGCGTAATCGGTTATTATTCTGGACAAGCTCTTGGATTTAATGGTAAAAATTAAATTTAAGAGCGTGTTAGAGTTGACGGTTTATGATTTGGATATGGAATGATAGATGTATTCAATTTTCCTCTTCCTTGGCTAAAACCAATCCACAAACCTTTAGAAAAGTTTTTGGATTGACTTGCGCCATTAAAAGGGGACCCATAACACAAAAAACTTTACTAAGAAGATAAAAACATCATTTATAAAAATTTATTTCCATTATTATGAGCAGGTGAATTCACATACCTAATTACTTAATAGAAAGTTGATTTGTAAACTAACATCATTCATGTAAAATAAATTAAAGCTTATTCTACAACACCAAGTCCGTTGAAAATTTACCTAAAAAGGGTAAATAATGCACTATATATATCTAATTAAGTTATTAAACAGATGTGCATCTTAGATTTGGGAGAACAATTAAGAAGACCATGTTCTTTTTTAGGTATAAGAAGATGTATTACTCCATGTCTGTTTTCTTGCTTGTTTCTCATGCTTCTAGTTTTAATATAAACCAAAGTAGTAAGGTAAATAATGTATTTAGTCCTTTATCTTTGATCTTTCAACATTCTAGCCCCTTATCTTGTAAATAAAATATTTTAATCCCTATTCTCTTTTTATTAGGTAAGTGTTGTATCTTTCGAGATATTATTGAAACTTGTAGCCTTATTTGGTCCAGTGTATCGTTTATCTACCCTTATTTACTATATTGAGAATTTCTATACAACATTATCAACATCTCCGCCTTCTTCGAGATCTTAAAAAAGTAATTAATTAGCTTCATTCATTTATTGGTCTGGTATGTTTTATTAATTACCCGTATGTTTTATTACACCGATTATACGAAAATGGTGGGCAATTCTTATTTGGGAGTTCTAAAGATTTTTTATTTTCTTGATATTCTCTTCTTTATATTCCTTAAGTATATAAAGTATCTAGTCTATTTTAATGTCTTTAGTTAAAATGCCACTAAAAGAATACTTAAGATATACTTTATTATTAAACTATTGAGACCAAACAAGAAAACAAAAAAGAACGTGAACTTATATGCATAAAAATTAAGTTTTTAACTATAAATTTCATTTAAACGTGTTTACATCTATGTTCAGTTTCAAGAAGAATCATCAATGGGTGACTTACTAGGAAAATATGCGGCCTTATCAGTTTTTGAAAAATTCTAGGTCTATTTTGTATATGATTTTACATGAAAATAATTAATATAATATTAATTTTACATAAAGGTAATTGTTGATATTTTTGGTTTACAGAAAAATAGAAAAACACTACTTATGTATCAGTACAAGGATGACAAGGATGAGTTGCTGCAAGCTATAAATGATCACCAGGTAATATTAAAATTCGTTGTTTGTAGTAGAAACTAATAGATATGTAAATATATAATTTTAATTGCTATGTATTATAATAGGTTATTATAGGTTCTTATAATTGTTGAGAGACATGTTGTGGAAAAAAAATTCAAGATACATCAACATCTTCACAAGGCAATGTATACAAAGCGTAGAAAAAAGTATGAATGATTATTACAAAATTTGTTTGGTTGTACCTTTTGTAGATTGGTTGTACCCAGCATTGTAGAGTTGCATCTATGAGTGTAGCTGCTCGGGTTTAACAGGAAATATGAGTGAAAATTGGTAATGAGGTATTATTATAAACTTCTTAATGAGGTATTTAAAAAATATTAATTAGAAAATATAATATATAATGCCTGAAACTCACTATTATTATGTTTTGATTCAGTGTGATTACGGTAGATGAGCTCATAAAAGAACACTATCAACTAAAATTTTGTTTTGTTTGGTTAAGGTAAACAATTATTCTTACATTTAATAGTGTTTTTTTGAGTTAATTGCACTATTGACCCCTATATTTTGCAAAAGATGCACTATATGCTCCTATATTATGCAAATAAGTTATAGTTTTACAAAATAGTTTGCTAATTAATTCCTTACTTATCTAATGAATTTCCAGGTTTTTTTTATCAAGATGCTCAATTGATCTACTCATCGTTGTATAGTTGATAAAAAGGACAAAGCAAAGGTATTTTACATAGGTCTCTATATTATGCAAAAATTGAATTATTGATCCCTATATTAAACATAAATAATACACTAGGTCTGTATATTGTGTAAAATTGTACTCTATTTTCCTATGTTAAGCATAAATGTACTCTAAATCTTCATATTATACAAAATTGCACCAGAGGTCCCTATAATTTGTAAGAATGCATTATAGATTCTAAGATTATTCAATATTGCACTATCGGTACATTCATTAGACAAAGGTTGCACTAAAGTTCCATAATTTGAAGATATTTTTGAAGTCTTTTATAATTTGAAAGTCAATGTGATGTTTTAAAATATTTGTGGATCATGATCAATTCTATTTGCTCAGGGTTATTTTTGTATATATTTGAAAGTAAAGGAAAATTCGCAATTTATAGTTACATAAATCGACAAACAAATCACGATCCTCAAAAATATTCTTTGATTTGATTTGTTCATCATTTGTTTACTTTGATAAAGTCAGAAACACAATTGAATACTTTAAATATTATTAATTTTATAATTTATTTTCTTATCTTTACGACTACCATCTATAGAAACGACATGGGTTCCCGCTATTGTTTTTTAGTTTTTCCCCTAATTTAATCCCTTAGAGGAGATATTCTAGCCGTAATTAGTGTCACTGTAAAATAAAATCTCAATAGATAATTTGCCTCTAAAGGTGTCTTTAGAAACAAACTTATTACATCGATCAATTAGCGCCATAGAGTTGCCTCTAATAATAATTAACGCCAAATTTGAGACCTTTGGAGGATAATTTGTCGCTGCTAAAGGGCGTATTTCTTGTAGTGATTATTTTAACCTTAAACCATACACCTTAAACCTTGAGCTTCAATCTTAAACCTTAATCTTCACCTTTACCATAACTTTAACTTTACCCCTTAACCCTTAAATTTTAAATCTTAACATTCACCTTCAGTTTCATTATCGATTTAACCTTAACCTTCACCTTCAGTTTCATCTTTGATTTAACCTTAACCTTAAAGTTAAAAGTTAAACTTAACATTAACCAAAACCTTAACCTTGAACCTTAAATTTTAAGCCTAAAAACAATTAAACCTTAATCCTTTTATTTAAAAAATTACAAACTTTAAAGTTTAATATGAGGAAGCTTTATAAGCAACATTAAATGGAGTAAAATTGTTATTCCGTAAGAGAAGGATGGTATTGGATTGAAAGAGTTGGGTGCTTGTAATAAAGCTTCATTAACTAAGATGCTTTGGAAAACCGTTGCGAAAAAGGATTTTCTTTGGATCAAACGGATACATAGGGAATATCTTCATAATGAAAACTTTTGGGAGCGGAAGTCGAAAAAGATGGATTCTCCGTTATTGAAGAACATTTGGAATTTCAAGGTGGTCATTAGAGGGTTACTTGAAGTGGATGGTAGAGAGTGTATTTTGGTTTGGCGTTTCTCCTCGGCAACAATTTTTCAATTATTCACGAGTTATATGCTGAGAATTTTTTGCTTTATATAAGAAACCTTATAATTTGTTCTGCCTTTGATATTATGCGAGACCTTTGGAGAATATTTTTTGGGATTATTGTGCCACTCCTAAATGTTCCATTTTTATTTAGATGATATTAACAGATAGACTCAAGATAAAAGATCGTATGACCTATTTAGAATTGGATCCACTTTATGCTTTAGTTGGTAAGATTTTTTAGGCAAATACACACCTTTATTTTAATTCTACATATGCTAAAGATAATTAGGATGAGATAGATAAGTTGTTGGGTATTTTTAAGGAGATTAATACTTTATTGAGCGCACTAAAGTGTATTAAGAAGCTCAAAACTCAATTTAGTGAAGGTAGAAGAGGCCTAGAATCTAAAAATTCGTCTCTTGTAGCCCTTCTGGAGCCCAAATGCTACATATTTTGACTTAGTGGTTCAACTGAAAATGATGGGCTTCTGAGTTAGTGAGACATGAGAAGTGGTTTCAGTGGATTTGGATCTACGATGCAAACGAAACTACCTTTTTAATGAAGTTAAGCCCAAGATGGGCCTAATCCGATTTTAATCTCTATATAAGACTTATTAGACCTCTTAGTTCAGTATACTTCATATTGTTACTCATTTTTATAGAAGGAATAAATCATATGCTTAAGGTCCCAAATCTGTTTTTATTCCTATATATAAGGCTAATTAGACCTCTTAATATAGCATACTTTATATAATTAGTAATTTTAGAGAGGAAATAAGTCATACGCTTGGAAGCAAAGGAGCAGAAGTTGTAGAAGGCTTTTTTCTTGAACAACTCAAGTCATTCCAATTAGGTTCTTTTTATATTATTTTAGTGTCAGGAATTATGTCTTTCATTAGTTTTATTTATTTTCTTTATTAAATTATGAGCTACACCTTAAATACTTGAGAATCGTGATATAGGAAAACCCAAATTTCTAATTTAATGTTTCTTCGAATATGGGATTACTTAATTTAAATTAAGTTGCGTATTTTGTATTGACTATATTCTTGTGTACCAACAATAACTTAACTAATGTGATATAGGTTTTAGTAATTCGGCTATCGTTAGTGGCGACGATTATCCGGAAAATAGGAAGATATTGAGCCTGTTAATGAGTCTGGCGGCCTTAACTAACACCATAGCCAATTGGGTAAAATGTTAATCATTTGAATGTAGCTTATAGTCACCGGGAGTTAGGAAGATATTAGAGTACCGACTTATATTAAAATAACGACGTAACCCTTAAACAAATTCCTTGGATTGTTAACGTTGGTGATTCTCTATCTAGACTCAAGTATATCTCTCATATTTGTGTAATCTTCTTAGTTTATTTACTATATTAATTTAGTTCACTCAATATTATTAAGTTAGTAGTTATTAAAACAAAACCAAAACAAACATCCACTTTTATTTATATTGTAATTGGTTCTACTTTCTAATTGAACATTTAAGTCTAATATAGCAATTCGACCAATATCTGTAATATTTAATTATTAGTTGGAACACCTATACATTTCTGGTAAATTGCTCTTCTTCTTTAGTGTTGAATTTATATCACACCTCGGAACAACCAGGATTCACTGTGAAGATCCTCACATAAGAGGGTATATGGTAATAATGGAAGTTGCGCACCATCATGCAAGCAGATTCTCATCATCAACTTTTCTCTTGCTAAATTCTCCAACAAGGGGAAGATGAAGTTATCACAACTACATAGAATAGATAATATACATTTCGTTATATACATAAACATGATTTGATATGGATAGAATACATAATGAATAGATAGTTACTCTTGATCTGACTAGAGAAGAAGTATAGTCCAATCTGATCTACATTAAGAAAAAAACCCTATATCTTGAAGTGATTTGAGTAGAATTAGTTCAAACTTCTGAATTTTAGGCATTTTCTTTACTACACGCCATATCTTCTCCCAAATTATACACGGAATATAAGCCTTTATACCATCAAATAGTCCTTCGTGTTTGGGACTATTGAGGACCTTGAAGCTTCCACTAGATAATATAATTAAATAACTAATGAATACAAATATATGCATTGGCCAAATTATATCTTCATATATGTTAATAGTTTTTAATAACAACTCATAAAAGTGTTTAACTTTTCTAAACATATATACATAAAAGTAAAGTATGAAAAAAATATGTTTATAACATCAATTAATTAGTTATAGCAGGACTATGTAAAGATCTGAGAATTTTATCTTAATCATCAAATTCTTCCAAAGTAATTATCTTTTACACAAATGACCCTAAACTATGCATGATTTAACAAATAAACCGTTACATTTCGAGACTATGTCAAAACATGTATAAATAAAGAAGTGTTTTGGTTAATTTACCCTATTTGTTTTTTCTAATGACTTAAGATATAATGATTATATCATACCCCGGTATCTCTAGAAAATACTACATGAGTGTTGCTTCTATGAAATATTACATGAGTGTTGCTCCTAGGAACCATACTATACAAGGTAAAGTCACTGCTATTCTTGCCAAAGCACCTGGAATTCTTATAACATCCCTTACGTCGTCAAGATCCAATTGGGAAGCTAATCACCAAGTCAAAATGGTGCAGGCTTGTTTTCAACTTATTCATTAGATATTAACGTGTATTTGCTTCTCTTAGATTTCCAAATCTCCACTTTTCCCAACTTTTAAATATTCTCTTTTTACGCTTTGAATAATTTTGTTTTTTTTTATGTTAAGCATATGCTATTTTCTGGAATATATGGTAAGGTACCCACGAACTCCCTTTACTGTCCAAAAAAAGCCCTTCTAATTATAGTACACTCTAAATAACTAATTACCATAATCTTCAGAAATAACTTGTTAAGGGTACTGTTCATACATGCTAACTTTATTTCCCTATAATATATTTTTAAGTGTATAACCCAACCATACATAATTCCATAAATTACTTCATAATATAGGTCGTTTGTCACCAATTAAAACCTTTAGTGTAGTAAAGCACGAGGTACAACAAAAGATGAATATTAAATAGTAACATTACCAAACATCAGGCATCATAATCTAAGTATAATTTCTAAAGATAGTAAAAAATTTGGGGTATAGATAACTAACAAAATCTCATTTTTCCAAAACCATCAAGAGGACTACTCATTGCATTAGAATTTCTAGAAAACATGTTATAAATCACAAATACTATGACATTCATATAAAATACACCATACATGTTCACAAATAACTAAATACCACTGTATTAGTCCATAGAGTGTAGTATTAGACAAGAGTTTGGTATTCATAAACAATGATTAAGTATAAAATATAAGCCATAAAAGGACAAAAGCATGATTATATAAAATGAATTTTTTTAGTATCTAGGAAGACATCATATTGATTGCATGGAGTAATCTAGCATGTGTTGTAAATTTTAAGAGAAAATCATTGTCTAACATATAACTTGACTAAGTATCTTTATAATAAGGGTATCAATATTTGAGGTTTTTATTACTAAAGCCATTAGTTCCAAAATGAGCAATCCAGCCCACTTACTAATGGTTTGTGCCCGCCAGAAAATATAGGAGACTCACAACAAGAGACTTGATGGTGGGGCCTAGGGTGTGATAAAATAAGATATAAAATAAGTGCAAAAACACCCTAGAACTACACGGTTCTGCAAGTATACAGATCGTATGCAAGTTTTAGATTGAGATTCGTTCCGCAGAGACTACGAAGGTTAGAAGAATCTTATGCAAATATCAAGTGTAAATAATTATAGCTAGAACAACTAAACACAAATAAAAGTAAAGACAAATAGATTTTTGTTTGATTTTCTAATAACTAAATTAAACCTAAGAATTAAAAGACAGAAAATTAAAGATGAAAGAGAAGTAAGATGAGAATATAGCTTAAGTCATTAGCATGTAATCCCCACTAGTTTTGCCGTTCTAAACATGTAAGGGTGAATTATGTAGTATTTTCCTAATCGGTCCCAATATGCTATCGGTAGTTTAAAATAGGATTTACCTGTGTCAATAAGGCTTCCTAAGCAAACTTTTCCTGTAATTGGTAAATAGTCACAAGAACTAAACCATAGTGATTATCTAGCTAGGTTGGGTTGTCAGATCATACCTAAAACTAGACGTTATGTGCTAAACATGTAATTAAACACCGTTATCAATGGTATCCTAATTACTAGATGGTAATTCTATATGGAGGCCGTCTACAAGAACACAGAATATAAACTCAAACACATAAACAGAGAATAAAAACTATAATTCTATTTAAAACATTAAATTCCCAAATTAGATAGATGTCAATCAAAACTAGGGTTCATACATTAATGCTAAAAACTCAAGCTAAAGAATTTTAGTTCATGTAAGAAAATAAAGAAATTACAAAACTAAAGGTAGAACAAGACATTGTTGATGACAGCTCCTTCCAGACTTCTCTCTTGTATTGTAAGCTTCCACTTGGCTTAAGGTTTCACCAAGGATGATTTAAAAGTGTTAAGAGGCTGTATTAATAGTGTATAGGTGGACCTAATTCGTTTCTTGGATATAACTCTAAGTAATGGACTCCTAGCCCAACTCAAATTTGTCAGATAAACACTGCTGGACCGTTTTGCGCATATCTCCTTCGTTATTGGTCGGATTGAGCTCCATAAGATACCAAAAGAATCGCAACAGAATTATCTTGACCCTAAGGAAGGAAATCTCCAAATTCGGCCTATTTCTTAGGTAAAAACCCACATCTTTGGACGTGCGTGCAGAATTCCAGATTTAGGCAGCTTTTCCTTTTCCATCTTTTTAGCTTTTACTTCTTTTATCTCCAATTTCCATGCAAATATCTTTCCATAAGTTGTAGTATTTGACTTGGACTCTAATTAATCTCCATAATTATCTTTAAAGCTTCACACTAAATAAACAATTAAACCCAATATGCTCTAAAAATATTATGTTACTCAATCAAGACTCAAAATAGGAAAGTGCACTAAAATAAGCTAAACTCAACCTATAAACTAATAAATAAGCCTAAAATGATGTCTCATGAGTATATTTTATTATCACAAATGAGGAGACATCAATACCCCCAACTCAAAGTTGTATCGTCCCGATACAATGAAAGTAAAGAACAGTAGGGTAGTCAAAATAACAAGAAGAAGTCGGAGGAGAACAAGAACAGAATATAATGAATGATCCTAGAGCAAAAATATCTAAAAAGTCTCATGTAGTAATGCTTAAGAAATAATGCACAAATATGCTTAATACACATGTAATCAACATTCCATAAATTCAAGTTAAGATAAATTTCGCAATGCCAGAATGAGAGGATGATAACTTACTTCAGGTTAATGGCTATAGGTTGTTCATAGGTCCCAAATATAGCATCCAATGGTCCACTTACCTACTACCTAATAGATCAATTGTTTCTTCATCTAGTAGTTAGAAATCCTAAGGTCTTGGTTATAACTTGGCTTAAGGACGGGTGTGGTATATTTGGATAATGAAAAGTGAGCTTTGGCTCTCTCCTCACTAGCTATCAATGAATTGCCCTAGAGCTTGAGTTTCACTCGAAGATGTTCTCACTCAACCCAATTTATTGATGCTTTTGATGTGCATCCCCAATAAATCCAATTAAAACCTTTGATGATATAAAATCCACTCTGCCGCACCGAATAAATATTTTCTTTTCAAATCAATTTTTTTTCTTTTGTATAGCTATGATTCTCTTTTGATGTTGAGATATCACACTATTTTTTCATATATATATTCTTTCTTTTTATGCCCTTGTTGGCAAAATTAGTTTGTAGCTTCTTTTTCATTCACTATTACCCCGGCAAAGGGTTACAATAATAACAATTCATCATCAATAAAATCACAAAGATAATTCCCAATTCCCAAAGTTCCCTAATTATGAAACCCACCACCCCAAACTCAAGCTCTAAAACGAGTTGTCTCAGGTTTTGTGATTCGAGTGTGGGTCATATAGATAAGTCCTAAAAACTAGGGTATGGATTATAATGTGTTTCAATAAAGGCTTTAGAAAGGCTCAGAGGGGCTAAGACGGATAAATAACAATAATATCAAACAAAAGGGTGAGAAAGTCTAAAGGCTTCAAGTGTTTTATCATGAAAGAACTGCCTTAGTCATTTTTCTAACTACCGAATTTCGTTACGTTTCATTATTAGTTCATAGACAAGTGGGTTTTCAACTAATTTCAAACCTCACGTTATACACACCAAATAACTATTCCTAAGTTTCAACGTGATTTCTTAGTATTGCTCATTAACTTTTCTATCCTTTATTTCCTGTTTTCATACATGCATCCTAAACAATTTTGTAACATCTTTCAAAAACATACTACTTACTATCATTGACCTAATAAAATCATGCTCAAATAGGTACATTCAAAATATTCTATGCCTTAATTCAACCTAAAAAATTTAAATTTTATGCAAAAACGAAAAGAAAATGAGGACAACGAATCCCCACCCCCAACTCAAAAGTGAGTCGTGTCCCCACGACTCGAAAAAGACTCAAGAATGAAATAAAATTTAAAAATAAACTTAAACTACCTAATGCATACAAGCTATTGAGAAAAATTAGAATGACCTACCTGGTTGGCCATAGAGATCCATCATATCATCCTCATCATCCGAAGCTGAGGGATCGGTATAATCATCAACCTCCTTAACCATGGTCAAATCTTCTACTTGTGACTCCAACTGCATGATTTCTATCCAAAGATCCTTGTTATCTTCACGTAATCTTTCAACTTCGTTCTGTAACTTGAGAGCCCAAGGAGGAAGATCATAAACAATTTCAAAGGAAGAGGTAGAAGAACCTTGGTCTTGGATTTTTATTTTCTTCAAAGGCCTCCTTGATGGTATGGACATTCTAGCAGTTAATCTCTTCTTTGGTAGTGGTTGTTCAGGTGCCTTTTCTTTTGATTCTTCAGAAACCTCATCAAGATTGATGGGTTTTTCAATGGTGGCTCCAGGCAATTTCTTATTCTTCCCAAGGATTGAGCACTTTCTCTTGTATTCCATAGCTTCAGATCTGTTAGTCATGCTTGTGTTACCCACAACTCAAGTTATACCAAGGATGGATTAAAAGTTTAAGGAAAATTTGGTTTAGCTTGATGTTGTTGCTTGGAATTTATGAAAGAGAAAGGTTTGTTGATGGCTCTTGGAAAAAATCTTTAAAGCTTGTTGAATTTGATGGGGTTTTGATGGAGTAGTGTGATGAATTTGATGAAGAAATTGTGTTTATGGAAGATGGAGGAGAGGATTAGATGAGTTGTTGTGTTAATTGTGAAGGTTTGCACAAGCTTTAAGGTGTATATATAGGGTTTGGGTCTGAAAAATTCGTGTGGGAGAGACTAGGGTTAATCTTGTTAAGGTAAGAGTTTGATTAGGAAAAGAATTCCTTCACAAACCGCCTCTCTGCGGTGTACCGGACCAGACGTGCGGTGTAGGGGGTAGTCCTCGGGTACTCCGTCAAAAAACCCGTGGTACCCGACCCCGTGGCACGCGTTTTGGGCGTGCGGACTAGGGTCCGGTGTACCGCGCCTGTCGATCAAATTTTTTCTTGCTTTCTGGATGAAACCCGTGGTACCCGACCCGTGGTATGGGTTTTCTGGGCACGGTGCATCCATGCAGACCAGGGGGTAGTCCGTGCCAGGTCTTGAATTTCTCCAGATTTTTCCTTTTGACCCCAAACTCGTTTCCTGCACAATAACACACTACCTTTCTCTCCTATTAGCTTGTAAACACAATAAAAAATATACACTAACTTAAAATTATACACTACAAAGCAATAAAACTAATCTAAAAAGCAATTTAAACAAGGGGTGTCTCCCAAGAGCACTTTTGTTTAACGTTTTTGAGTTAGACGTGTACCTCAGGCTAAGCGCATTCAACGAGAAGGATTGTCTCCTCTCGCCCAAAGTCCTCACTGTCATAGTATCTCTTCAAACGCTGGCCATTCACCATGAATGTCCGTTGCTCGGTTGGATTTTCAATTTCAATCGCTCCATGCGGTGTCACTTTGGTAACAATGTAAGGTCCTCCCCAACGGGATTTAAGCTTTCCTGGGTAATTCGAAAATCGAGAATTGTATAATAAAACTTTTTGTCCTATCTCGAATTGCTTTGGACGGAGTCGTTTATCATGCCATCGCTTTGTTTTCTCCTTGTAGAGACGTGAATTTTCATAGGCAAGATAACGAAACTCCTCCAACTCGTTCAACTGCATCATCCTTTGCTTCCCGGCCAAGTCTGGGTCTAGATTCAGAGTTTTAATAGCCCTGTAGGCTCGAGCTTCAAGTTCAATCGGTAGATGACACGCTTTGCCGTAGACCATGCGATATGGAGATGCTCCAACTAGTATTTTAAATGCTGTTCTGTAAGCCTAGAGAGCATCGTCTAGCTTTAACGACCAATCTTTCCTCGATTTACTCACGGTCTTCTCAAGAATAGATTTGATTTCCCGGTTGGAAACTTCAGCTTGACCGTTAGTTTGTGGGTGATAACCGGTTGAAGTACGGTGTTTCACTCCAAACTTTCGAAGAAAATGTCTCAGGGGAGCATTAAGAAAATGGGTACCTTTATCACTGATTAGAACACGTGGCGTACCATGTCTTGAAAACATATTTGATTTTAAGAACTTAATCACAGTTTGAGCATTGTTCCTTGGTGTTGCCACTGCTTCTACCCATTTTGATACATAGTCTACTGCAAGCAAAATATAAAGATTTCCATGGGAAGTGACGAAAGGTCCCATGAAATCTATTCCCCATACATCAAAGATTTCAACTTCAAGAATATTATTAAGCGGCATCGCGTCTCTTTTTGATATATTGCCAGTGTGCTGGCATCTGTGACATGACTGGACGAAACGATGACAATCTTTGTGTATGGTAGGCCAATAGAACCCGGATTGAAGAATTTTAGCTGCGGTTCTATCGCCTTTAAAGTGACCTCCATAAGGTGAACTATGACAACTTTCAATGATTTTTTCCATTTCACCTTCATGTACGCATCTTCTAACCACTTGGTCACTACAAATCTTCCAGAGGTACGGTTCATCCCAATAATACTGTTTGGCCTGGTGATTCAATCTTTGTCTTTGTTGTAGGTGGAAATCTTTGGGAAAGACACCACTCACAATGAGGTTGACTAGATCTGCATACCATGGCACAAAAGCACGTTTAATAGCAAAAAGTTGTTCATCAGGGAATACCTCTTTAACCAATAATGGTTCTTTGTTCGCATCAGATCCTTCGAGCCTTGATAAATGATCAGCAACTTGATTCTCGCATCCCTTTCGGTCTCGAATATCTATGTCGAATTCTTGAAGCAATAGTACCCATCTAATAAGACGCAGCTTAGCGTCCTTTTTCTCCATGAGGTACCTAATAGCTGAATGGTCCGTGTATACAACAGTTTTCTTCCCAACCAGATAGGGACGAAATTTATCAAAAGCATAAACCACAGCCAACATCTCTTTCTCCGTCACTGTATAATTCATCTGGGCAGCGTTGAAAGTCTTACTTGCATAATAAATCGTGTGGAAAATTTTGTCTTTCCTCTGTCCCAACACAACACCCATAGCGTGATCACTAGCATCGCACATAAGTTCAAACGGAGCTTTCCAGTCAGGAGGTATAACAATAGGTGTAGAGATCAGTTTTTACTTAATCGTCAAAAACGCTTGAAGACATTCTTTAGTAAAATTAAAAGGAGTATCCTTTTCAAGTAAAGAGCAAAGCGGTTTGGCGATCTTGGAGAAATCTTTAATAAATCTTCGATAAAATCTTGCGTGACCCAAGAAACTTCTCACTCCTTTAACAGAAACCGGAGGTGGTAGTGTTTTGATAACTTCAATTTTAGCACGATCAACCTCCATCCCTGCTTTCGAAACTTTATGTCCCAACACAATTCCCTCTTGAACCATGAAGTGGCATTTTTCCCAATTAAGCACGAGATCTTTTTCTCTACATCTCACAAGGACTTTCTCAAGATTATTCAAACAATCGTCAAAACTATCTCCAAACACCGAAAAATCATCTATAAAAACCTCCAAATATTTATCAATCATGTCCCAAAATATAGCCATCATGCACCTCTGGAACGTGGCAGGTGCATTGCATAAACCAAACGACATTCTTCTATAAGCAAAAGTACCAAACGGGCATGTGAAAGTCATTTTGTGTTGATCGAGGGGATCCACACAAATCTGATTATAATCTGAATATCCGTCTAGGAAACAATAATATTCTCTCCCTGCAAGTTTGTCTAGCATCTGATCAATGAATGGTAGCGGGAAGTAATCTTTCTTTGTTGCTTTGTTCAGTCTTCGGTAATCCATGCACACTCGCCACCCCACAACTGGTCTTGATGGTATGGCTTCGCCTTGATCATTAAGGATGGTATTGAAACCTCCTTTCTTCGGAACACATTGCACTGGACTAACCCAATCACTGCTAGCAATCGGATAGATAATTCCTGCGTCTAACAACTTGATAACTTCCTTCCTCACTACTTCTTTCATAGATGGCATGAGTCTTCTCTGTCCTTCTATAGATCGCCCACCTACGTTCTCAAGAATGATTTTGTGTTTGCAAACGGAAGGACTAATTCCATTGATGTCGGTAATAGTCCATCCGATTGCTTCTTTGTTTGCGCGAAGTACTTGAAGTAGCTTCTCCTCTTGAGGACCTGAAAGGTTAGCAGAAATAATAACAGGCAAAGTTTTGTTCGTACCTAGATATGCATAGCGTAGGTGATCTGGAAGTGGTTTTTCTTCGAGAACAGGTGGACATATTATAGATGGTTGTTTCATTGGTTCAATGTCACCTGGTTCTCGAAGTAGTTCTCACACGTTTAATGCAGCAACATCTTCAGGGGGAATCTCGAGTTCCTCTGGTGTTAGTGTTAAGGCTTCGTCAAGATCATCATCTAAGTTCGCTTCATTGAAGACTTCTTGCGCAATTTTTCCGATGACATCTACTTTGAAGCACTCATCTTTTGCTTTAGGTAATTTCATAGCCTGAAACACATTGAATCGTATCTGTTCGCCTTGTACTCTCATGATCAACTCACCATTCTCAACATCAATTAGTGTACGCCCCGTGGCTAAGAATGGTCTACCCAAAATGATGGGGACATTCTTATCCGCATCGTAGTCAAGGATAATAAAATCACAAGGAAAAATAAAAGAGCCAGCTTTAACTAAAACATCTTCAATTTTACCTATTGGTCGTGAGAGGGAGCGATCCGCCATTTGTAATACCACAAATGTGGGTACTACTTCTCTGATATTAAGCTTCTCGAACAGAGATCTAGGCATGAGATTGATGCTCGCGCCTAAATCACATAAGGCTTTCCCGGTCCAACTATCTCCAATGCCGATAGGAATTGTAAAACTTCCGGGATCTTCTAGCTTTGGTGGCAACTCACTTTGACATATAGCACTCCATTCCCTAGGTAATCCAATTGGTTCCCCAGTCTCTATACTTCGCTTGTTGGAGAGAATGTCTTTCATGAATTTCATGTAGGTTGGCATCCTCTTGAGAGCTTCAACAAGGGGTATAACTTCCAATTTCTTCAACATGTCAATGAACTTCTTGAATTCCAGGTCATTGTCCTTCTTTCTGACACGTGAAGGGTATGGTGGCGGAGGGCGTGTATTGAGTTCCACTGGTTTTCTTGCCTTTTCAGGTGTCTCGACTTGGGCACTCTTTGGTTTAACTACCTCCTCAACTGTATCTTTGATTATTTCTTCCCCCCTTTGTTCTGGAATAGGGATTGGTTCTTGTTCTAGTTCTGGTCTTGGTGGAGGTAGTTGTTTTCCACTTCGCAATTCAACTGCATGGCAAGAATCATCTCTAGGAGCAATAGTATCACTTAGGAGTTTCCCTTTCGGCCTAGTTTGTAATGTACTCGCCATCTGTGATATAGTATGCTCTAGTTGCTTGATAATCTTCTCCTGGGTTCTAACTTTTTGTTGGCTATGACTCATTTTCTTCTCAACTGTTTGCATTAATCTAGCCATACTCGAACTTAAGCTCTGGAGTTGTTCTTGTTTTGCCAATTGCATTGATTGTTTAGGTGGATATTTCTTTGGTTCTTGACAAGCTTTAACAATGGGTTCCTTTTTCTGAATAGATTGTGGTGGATTATAAGATTGAAGTTGGGGTTGATGATAAGTTTCTTGCTTTCTGACCCAACTCTTTTGTTGTGGAGGTTGTTGATAATTAGTGTAGCTCTCTTGAGGACAAGCATAACCATTAGAGTAATAGTTATCTTGAGGATATTGAACGGAAGCTACTGCTGGATTATTCATACATCCTTCCCACACATGATTTCTTGATCCACAACCAAGACACGAAGGAATTGTGCGTACTGTATTCACCTGAGCAATTATTCGGGCTTGTTCTTTTAGCTCTTCGAGTTGTTTAGCCAGTTCTTTAAGATTCAGATATTCTGAAGTGTTCTCCTTTGCTGCTTTCTTTGGCCAACTTCTCTCGTTCTCAAGAATTCTCTCTATCCCCAACTCAGCTTCTTCAGGATCTAGTAACACAAAACCTGCGTTTCCCAACGAATCTGCTTTTTCTCTTGATTTGTCATTGAGACCTCCATAAAACAAGGTTAAATAATATTCCGGCGAGGATCTATGATAGGGACACCTCACTTTCTTCTCTGTGAATCGTAACCATGCTTCACCCAAACTCTCTTCCTCTTTCTGTATAAATTGTTCAAGCTCCAACATATCTTTTAAACGTCTACTAACCGGATAGAAACGGTCTAGAAATCTTGCTTGGAACTTGTCCCAATCTGGAATAATATGAGGGTATTGGGTATCATACCAATCGCTTGAACCTCCGGTCAAGAAGAACTGGAACATCAGGTAATATACTTGCTCCCTAGTAACTCCTCTTACGATATAAGCATCACAGATCTACATGAATTTCTGAATATATCGGATCGGATCTTGATGTGCATCTCCGCTGAATAATCCATGAGATGCAAACTGAGTTAGCATCCCTGGATTAGGTTTAAATTTCGCGGCTTGGATTTCTGGAGCGCGAATTCCTCGTGGCTCCACTCTGAACTCGATGGGTAGCTCAAGTCTCCTTGGGTTCTCCATCTGTTACTAAATCTGAAAAACAAAAACTAAAAACAAAAAGCGTAAAATAAAACTAACTAAAAATAAAAGCACAAGATATATGCACAAGGACTAACGATGTAGTCCCCGGCAACGGCGCCAAAAACTTGGTGGGGCCTAGGGTGTGATAAAATAAGATATAAAATAAGTGCAAAAACACCCTAGAACTACACGGTTCTGCAAGTATACAGATCGTATGCAAGTTTTAGATTGAGATTCGTTCCGCAGAGACTACGAAGGTTAGAAGAATCTTATGCAAATATCAAGTGTAAATAATTAAAGCTAGAACAACTAAACGCAAATAAAGGTAAAGACAAATAGATTTTTGTTTGATTTTCTAATAACTAAATTAAACCTAAGAATTAAAAGACAGAAAATTAAAGATGAAAGAGAAGTAAGATGAGAATATAGCTTAAGTCATTAGCATGTAATCCCCACTAGTTTTGCCGTTCTAAACATGTAAGGGTGAATTATGTAGTATTTCCCTAATCGGCCCCAATATGCTATCGGTAGTTTAAAATAGGATTTACCTGTGTCAATAAGGCTTCCTAAGCAAACTTTTCCTGTAATTGGTAAATAGTCACAAGAACTAAACCATAGTGATTATCTAGCTAGGTTGGGTTGTCAGATCATACCTAAAACTAGACGTTATGTGCTAAACATGTAATTAAACACCGTTGTCAATGGTATCCTAATTACTAGATGGTTATTCTATATGGCGGCCGTCCACAAGAACACAGAATATAAACTCAAACACATAAACAGAGAATAAAAACTATAATTCTATTTAAAACATTAAATTCCCAAATTAGATAGATGTCAATCAAAACTAGGGTTCATACATTAATGCTAAAAACTCAAGCTAAAGAATTTTAGTTCATGAAAGAAAAGAAAGAAATTACAAAACTAAAGGTAGAAGAAGACATTGTTGATGACAGCTCCTTCCAGACTTCTCTCATGTATTGTAAGTTTCCTCTTGGCTTAAGGTTTCAGCAAGGATGATTTAAGAGTGTTAAGAGGCTGTATTTATAGTGTATAGGTTGAACTAATTCGTTTCTTGGAGATAACTCTAAGTAATGGACTCCTAGCCCAACTCAAATTCGTAAGATAAACACTGCTGGACCCTTTTGAGCATATCTCCTTCGTTATTGGTCGGATTGAGCTCCATAAGATACCAAAAGAATAGCAACAGAATTATCTTGACCCTAAAGAAGGAAATCTCCAAATTCGGCCTATTTCTTAGGTAAAAACCCACATCTTTGGACGTGTGTGCAGAATCCCAGATTTAGGCAGCTTTTCCTTTTCCATCTTTTTAGCTTTTATTTCCTTTATCTCCAATTTCCATAAAAATCTATTTCCATAAGTTGTAGTCTTTGACTTGGACTCTAATTAATCTCCATAATTATCTTTAAAACTTCACACTAAATAAACAATTAAACCCAGTATGCTCTAAAAATATTATGTTACTCAATCAAGACTCAAAATAGGAAAGTGCACTAAAATAAGCTAAACTCAACCTATAAACTAATAAATAAGCCTAAAATGATGTCTCATGAGTATATTTTATTATCACAAATGAGGAGACATCACTTGATATTAACACTGAGCCAACATGAGACTAAATGGGAGAAGCTCTATGTAAGGTAGAAAACTCCAAAGAGGAGCTACCGAAAGATAAGTTCATAGAGACATAATTCGTACGAGAAGTGGAAGAAGAAAAGTAGGGAAGTTGGGAGTGAACTGAAAACCAATCGATGAAATAGGTTTAGAGGCAATTTTGGAGAAAAAAATAATACTCTCGTTAAACTTGACATGCCCAGAGATATACACTCTTTTGATAATGAGATGATAAAATTTATAATATAGACAATAACAGACGAAAAAACAAGACAAAGACATGTTATGTATTTTCAGAGCATTATAAACATTTAAGACTCTAACTATCAGAAGCTTAAATACCAAAAAACCATTGTGATGGATAATCTAGAGTACTATATCCAAAGATTAGATCAAAAGGTGACTTACTATATTGAAAGTAGGCTTATATCAATAATTAATTAGAAATAAAATAATTATCTTTTTCAATAATTAGATAATCCAAAATCAACTGTCAATTTGAAACAATTTAAGATCTGACATACAATTATTATAAAAAGAGAAAACTTACTAAGAGCATAACACATATTGTTCTTCTTTGCTAAAATGACATGACCAACGATCATTCCTGTAAAATATATATAGTTCTATATAAAATCTATAAATATTTTATGTCAAGCATATATAATTCTATAAATAATACTAAAAACAATCAGTAAAACTTCAATTTGTTAAAAGAGATCTAAAGAAATAAAGTTAAACATTTAAATTAAATTAATTCTCTTTAGCCTTGACTCCCTCTTAACAACTTGGGTAAAAAAACATAAACAAAAATTAAATTAAATTCTCTTTAGCCTTTACAAAGCTGAGACATGTATTTGTTTCTTTTCCTCTTTAATCTAATCCACCTTCTCTTGTTTGTCAATGGAGAAAAATTATTTAATTATGAGAATAAGATGTTTATGCAAAATAAATATTTAGTAAAGCAGTTGAAAGTGTTGAATTTCTTAAAAACAGTGAAAATAATAAATAATTTTTTTTATTTTGATAAACTAGGCATTACCCTAAAATACCAACTTTTTATCTAATACTATTTTAATAATAGAAGAAACCCTAAGATTTAAATAAGAAATCTTAGTCACTATTGAGAAGAATTCGAGAGAGAGGAAGAGTTGAAAAAAAAGTCCATATGTATAGAAATAGTGTGTATATATACATATTAGGGATAACATGTACCTGAGGGCACTAATAAATTTTTTGACAATATAAAAGAGAACGGAATGCAATAGTTATAGGTAATCTATTCGTGGAAAGAAGTTACACATTATCTAACTTTTGTTTTTCAAGATTATTTCTAAAAGAAATTTGTATCTTTTAGATAAATATATGTATTACCCATCTAGTTAAACTATGTTAAAAGTTGGTCAATTAATACCTACAATTTTGTAAAATAATAACCACTCATCTTTATTTAGAAATTTGCTTCTGACTCGTTTGAAACACATAAGTAATGATAACAAAACATACTGAAACATTTAAGAAATGCTATATGTTTTCGTCAACGTCTCACCTCCAAATAAACCCTTATGCTACCTGTAAATTAAGAAAACCGCAATCATAAATAATAAAATCAAGAGTTAAAAATAAAATATTATCACAGAAATAGAATCTCAATTTAAAACTTGAATTGAGATTAACAAATTTATTCATATATTAATACATAAATCTTATAGATAAAAATATAATTATATGTTTAAAGGAAAAAGATTGATTTAAAAAAATACAATATAACAACCTTAGATCACTACTTCATTTAATTTTAAGTTAATTTGATAACAAATCCAAACTTATTATTTTTTTTGTATAATATTGTCCATTTTGTTACATTTCAATGAATAATATTTTTTTAAGGCATAGCCAAGAGAGTAACATAAAGTTATTGGAGTTAGCAATAATATAATTTTTTTTAGCAAATATCTAGGCAAAACACATTTCACAGACTACCACGTTTGCACCAACTAATTTTACAAGAATAAATTAGTTGATTACGCTTAATCTTAATCTTTGACAAAAAATGAATCTCCTTGCAAAAGTGAAAAATATGTTTAATTTCTAATAATAATAAAATTATTAAATAAAAATTATGATAATATGATTATAAATATATAATTACTCTGAAACTAAAAGAAAATTATCATAATGTCATTATTAAATGAATATGTATAAGTCTAATGGCTCAATATGTGATTGTGTTAGCATTCAGAGTCATCATAAAAAATTTGAGGTCTTTAATACATACTAGGTGGAAAATACTTGTGCATATTCATTTCCTAAGAGAAGAGTAAATTCAATGACAATACTAGTTCAGTATACAACTCTCACAAAGATTTATGGAAAATATTATATTGAATTCCAAACCGTCTTCATAATAAGGACTTAACTTAGCCCAACAAAAAAATTTAATGGACCTTCTTTCTTGAGTTAAGGAAATTTTGAAAAACATCCTAAAAACCTTAAATGGGCCAAAGATCATCTTATATATAAAACATGACTTTATTAATTTAATAAGAACATTACCCTAATTTCTACTCTTACTTCCTCTTTACTTCCTCCTTCCTTTTTTTAGCTTCTTTTCCTATTTCTTACACGGCCCGTCTATCAAAGATCAAATCTAGATCTGCCATCATCGGTAAGTAATCTATCAATTCTATGTTAAAAATATCCAAATTTGATAGAAATATTCATCCACAAATGAATATTTTTAGGAAATTCCGCCAAACTTCATTAGCAAAGTATTTTTTAGATCTTAAATATTTTTTATCTTATTAGAAATATGTCTTATTTATTACATAAAATCAAGATCTGGATTCATTTTTCTTTTAATAATTTTAGATATTTTTAAATATATACCATAAAATTAAGTAAAAACTAATTTCTTATCAAATTTGGTGAAAATCATTAATAAATTTACTATAGTATGATGTGGGTCACATTTTGAATAAAAGATAAGTGAAATTTATCTTTTATTAGTTATTATTAGTGTATTTACTTAATTTTTTTATTTAATATTTTGGATCTCATTCAGTAAATTTAGTCAATCGATACCTCATCTTATTGTAATAAAAATTCTTGATTTGTTTTTTAATTTTTTAATTTTTAAAAAACCTAAATTTTAATAATTTTTAAACCATTTTAGTTCAAGTACTTTTAATGTAAATATTATTAATATTGGATCTTATTTTACTATTCATCACTTTTTTTTTCTATTTCACGACAGGAAGATAGGTTTTTTTTTACATTTTTTTTTACTTTAAAACAAAGAATGAAGGCTAGAGATATGAATTTTTGAAACAAACAAATGATAAGGTAGATTTGGTAAATTTAGAAGAAATAAAATATTATGGGTGATTTTCTCTTTGTTTAGATCTTCACTGTTAGTGTTAATTATTATTTCTATATCTCATATTTTTACCAATTATTTTTTAATTTGACAAAAATAATTTTGTTGTATCAATATTTTTTTAATAAATTGTATAAATAGTTAATGTGATTTACATGATTGTGTGGCTTACATATATCTATTCTTTTTTTTAGGATGATGTTTAATGTAAAATGGACGTTATTATGATGTATAAATTCAGATTGATGGTCATAACATTTCAATATAAAGCCGCTTTTGGTAAAGTTTAGAATATAAATCTTTTTAATTTATATAAAATGTTAAAGAAATATGGTATATTTGTTTAAAACTATTAAATTACGAGATTAATATATACCTATTTAATATTATGATGTTATATTAGTTTTTATTATATTATTGGTGAAGTGACATTAGTTGGGTATAGTTAATATGATTATTAGTTGGGGTAAGCTTAAAATATCATATATGTACTCAAATAATTGGTTAATGATAATATAAGACCATTTATATGAGAAAATAAATCTTTTGTGCTAAATTACTTGTATATATTAAATTAAAAAAATTGAAAGATTTATATCACTGGATAAAATTAGAATAGATTAGAGTTGTTTATATTAATGTTATAATAGTTCCAATGAGAAA
This sequence comes from Nemophila menziesii, assembly GCA_029959085.1. NCBI lineage: Eukaryota > Viridiplantae > Streptophyta > Magnoliopsida > Boraginales > Hydrophyllaceae > Nemophila > Nemophila menziesii. The sequence goes on from JARWIR010000014.1 coordinate 7,429,236, forward strand.
TGTATTATCAAGTAATTTATTAACTAGAATTTATATAATAAACCACATAAAGAAGAGTGGAGTTTGACATGTGTCAAGGATCTAAACTTACTTCTTCTTAAATTAATTGTTTGTTTGGTATTACTTATTCGAGAAGTATTTCAAGTCATTTTTAGATTTTTAAAATTGTTTTAGACCTTTAAAAATATATTTAGAAGAAATATTAGATGTGTGCTCCTTATAATAAAATACTTAAAACTAAAAAAACATATTTTTGACAAGTATTCTACTCCCTCGATTAAAAAAAATTTGTCTACTTTTTTTGTAGACATATTTTTACTAAAAAACTATTATATGATATTTTAAATATGTATGGAAAATATAATATCTAAATGAGTAACAGAAAAATGACGGAAAAAAAATATCTAGAAGAACATTTAAATTACATTTTTAGCAAATGGGTAAATTTTGTGTAATTGAGGGAGTAATTTTTATTAAATATATATTGAAATTTTAAATAATAAAATCCCAAATGGGCACTATAAATAAGATCTTATACTAAAGAATCTAATTTTTTTTAACTCATTCACTTACTAGTCACCTAAAAAGTATAGAAATCCATTCCATTAAACAAATCATAAAGAAATCCAGATTTGTACAAGTCCTAGTTATTTTTAATTTTTTTGTTCATTTACCACGTTCTTTAAGGCAAGAATTTTAATTTTATTGAATTGTTGTACATACATTGCAAGCTTCAAATAAGTAAATTTGTCTACATTATCTATGTTCGAACTATTTATTTAGCATATTTTTCATCGTCTATTTCGGAGTTCATTGTTCCTTTCTTCTTTGACCTAGGTAGATTAAATGCTTCTTATAACAAATATAACATTGAATTATTAGATGATTAAACTGAAGAATGACGTTTTTTTTTTTGCTTTATGATGAGTCAGTTATTCTTTGTAGATTTACTGATATAATATCCATGCAAAATATAAGATTTGATCTGTATTCTATATTTGTCTTCTATATTTCAGACTAATTTTAGAAAATCACAATATTTTAAATATTTTTAAATATTTATTATTGATAATTTTAATGTTACATAAATGTTTTAATATTGTATTGGGATAAATATGTTTTATTAATTCATTTTATTATGTATTGATAGGTGGTTCTGGTACTACGACGGAGTTTGGTCAGTACAAAAAAACCGGTGGATCAATACAAAAAAAACGGTAGATCAGTACAAAAAAACCGGTCGATCATCGTATATTAAAACAAGGATTGTGTGTGAAAGGAATAAACCTTTTGGTCATTTTAAAACCTTGTAACTAACTTTGATTTTGATGCTAATTATAGTTTTTCTTATATGAATCCTAAGTATTCTTCTAACACATTGAAGCATTTCGTTTGTTTATAAATAATTTGGAACAACTTGAAATTTCGTTCTAAAACCTTGTATTTCGTCTATACTCTTCTTTTTGTGTTTGAATGTTGCTTTTGGAACGACTTTCAAATCGTATCTTTACTATGTCAGGTTTTGTTGCTACACCGTAATTTCTTATGACTTTATGATCTAATAAGTCTCATATTTATGTTAATCAGATCCATTTCATGAAGTTAAGAGAAAAAAGGACAGAAAGAAAGAGGTAATACGTTTGTATTGAACATCTAAAATAGGGTTTCCACTATTAAAGCTAGGTTTTATGTTTGACACTTTCTATTTTTGGTAATACTTAGGCGATAAATGACAAGTGGTCCATACAATCAGAGAGAGCATGACGGATGTAGTACAATATGGTGCTCATATACAACAACCATCAATAGGTTTGCACTAAAGTGTTTTTTTACATCTAGAATGTATTTATCTAAGTTTCTTTGAAAGTTATTAAGCATGTTCATTTTTGTGTTTCTTATTCTATAGTGGTGTCAGCTACACATGGAGTTACAAACGCTCCTCGTGTTAAGCCAAGTGATATTTCAGCTTCAAAAATCACATCCAGCATTCTAAAAACTCCTATGCATCCTCCATGTTTGTGTGTTGTTTAAATATCATACACGAATGATGAAGACGCTAACGAAACTAAAAGAGTTCAAAAATGGAGTGATGTGATTTTGTAGAATATTAATGGAATATATATATATATATTTGTTGTACTCCACGAAATATGATATTTTTTCATAAATTTAGAAGGTTCAATGTACTTTTCAATTTATATTTTTGGAAATATTTACCTACCTAAATTTTGTACGCTATTCAATTAATAATAGAACATAAATAAAAATTTTTGAAAGATGCCTGCACAATAATTGAAAAATATCCCACTACCGATATAAGTTAATTTATGAGTATTATTGTCCCATACAAATTATTGATAATCACTGAAATATTGGATAATTGACAATTTTTGCTGATTTCATAGCCAAAGCATCATATTATATGCAATTCTTGATAGATTGTTGTAAGTTTTTTAAGTTTTTCTTAAGACAATTAATTATTTAGGTCATGAATTATGAGGCTTGTTTTAGGTAAAATAGGCTATCAAAAATATTTTCATCATTACCCTTCGCCTTACTTAGTAATAAGAAAAATCTTGTTTTGTTGTACAAAATTTATGTTTTCTATCAATAGTAGTGAAGTTTATATAAAGAATATCCCCAAGGATGAAAAGAATTATCTTAAATGAAGAAAGTTCCTATGGTCCTATCGTACACCCTAAACCTTAAAACTATAATGACTAGGGACCTTCCCATACCCATAAACAAGTGCATCAGGCCTTATTTTTGGGAACTAGAGACCTTCCCCTACCCATAGACAAGTTCATCAGGCCTTATTTTTGGGAAAAGTAAACGCGGTGCACACATGATTAGGTTGTAAACTAAGAGAACACTGCATCGTATATAATACCACCCTTATGAGAGGATCACAAGAGTTGTTTAACATAAATATAGAGGAACATGAGGGTATGTCGTCGGTCATCTTACTGAGTGAGTCACATCAAAAAGTTAAAGAGTAAGGTAACCAACATTTCCGTATAAAGGTACACATTTAATTTATCACTCTTTTCTCTCCCACATATTTGATCCGCATGCGTGGATTGAGTTGCTCCTCAGAGTGTCATCTAGGGAACAGTCTCCCTTGTCCTGAGAGTAATTTTGTAAAAATTGGAGTTATCTAATAGTTTTTCATAATTCATCTGCATAAAAATAGGTACAAATGAACTTGTACATGAGGAGTAAGGGTTATTGATTTCATTTTTATACTGGATCTAACAAACTCACATTAGCTCTTGATTGCATTTTTTTCTGATGTATCTCTTTTTGATATAGATTAATCCATTCACGAGACATTATTTAAGGATTTTATTGGGCATAGTATTGTACTTTTGTTTCTTATTTTGGTCATATTGCTATTTATAGAGCTTCTATGCCTTAATTGTGTGTTAGGTATGTATATTTTATGCATATGGTTGATAAAATGTTAGGAGAAGAAGTTAAAAAGTCAAGAAAAACCCCAATAAAAAGCAGAATTTGAGTCTAGAGTAGGTTTATGAAATTTGAGCGTTTGCTAGAGAAATATATGCACCTTAGTATTTAAGTCACTACGACATAATTATGAGAGATTTGGACTTGATTCCTTCTGATTTAGAGAGAGCTTGAATTCATTGTCACGTGAGAAGTGACGGAAGTCAATTCAGAGTTAAGATGAAGAAATTACGCCATTTGCTTCCACCATGGCTCGAACCAGAATTCTGCTAAGTAAAACGGGGTTGCCCCTTCTAAACCTAATTAAGAAAGCCAAAAGGGCTCGCGAATATTTTTACTTCATATATAAGTCACTTGGCAGCCTCCAAATCATCATCTATCATTTATTTTATCAGAACGTTCAAGAGGAGAGTAAAGCAGATAAAATTGAGAGACGAAGATAAGGGTTTATCTATGAACCCAACGATTCTTCTTCAACTATCCATCATATCTATTAATCATTAAGAGTAACTATTTCTTTCTTTTGAATATGAATTTATCATTAGTTTTAATTAGTTTTTCTTCTTATAGTATGAACTAAACCCTCATTGCTTGAGGATGCTTGTGTAAGAATTTATGCTTATCTGGTTAATTGATTTATTGTATTTGGGACAAAGTGTTTTTAAAGATTGGTTAAATTATTTATTTCATTGATTTATAAATTTTCTTACTACCTATGCTACAGACAAGTAGTGGGTAGCTATTGTAATTGATCTTACACCTAGGAGGGGGTTTGATTAAGGATCTAGTGTATAAACGCCTAGTGCGAGGTCTTGCCCACTAGGTAGTCAATAGGGTAGGAACTCAATTTACCAAAAACCATGGTGTATAGGTTGCTTTCTAATCTACCTTATGGGAGTTAGATATACATTTGAATCCCGACTAATGCGAAATTCACCATCTCACCCTTATCAGTATAAATATTAACTAGCGGCATAGACAATTACTAGAAATCCCTCAAGCAAATTTCCCATACTTAGTTCATCTTTTGTTTATTTACTTGTTTATTTTTATTGTTAGTTTAATCTTATTGTCATTACTATCTTATTTTTATATGAATCAAAAACCAAATATATATTTTACAATTTAAAGTCTTTAGTAATTATGTATTTCTAATTGTAAGCTTCACACATTTACACTATCCTAAGTACAATTGGTTATACTGATAATCCCTTGGATGATAAACCCAAACTTATCAAATATATTACTTGAAACGACCCATACACTTGTAGGATGTTAAGACCCTCCTTGATGTTGATTTATTGTATCACACCAAGGGAGCAAACAAGTTTTTGGCTCCGCTGCCAGGGATTATAGTTTTAGATTGTGTTTTTAATTTTAGTGTAGAAGTGTCTAGCTTATTTTTGGTTTCACGTTTTTTTGTCTCTTCACAAATACACAAGTTTTGGTGTATGCTCTCAGATCCTGAGAAGTTGCTTCAAGACCAAAGAAAGAGAGAAAGAACAAGGAAAGCATCAATACTAATTGCTAATCTTGACCCATCGCCTGGTTTTGAGGTCAATGAGAATCAAGTGAACCCACCTCTAGGAGCTAATCATCCTGAGGGTGTTCACAACAATGTCCAACAAAGAGAGACCTTTAATAGAGTCAATCAACCAAATGGGGTAAATCATCAATTGCAAGGCATCCTTGAGCCGGGAGTGCATTTATGTGTCAACCTTTAAGGATTCTCCCTTCAGCTATTCAAGCTGCACGGTTTAAACTCGATATGGAAATTGTTGAATCAATTCCTTAACTATTGGAATTAAGTGGAGCCATCCACCAAGATATGGTACGTGCTATCCAGAAGTTCATGCAGATATGTGACGCTTACATTGCTCAAAGCGTTACAAGGGAAAAAATATACTATTTCATGTTCCAGTTTTTCTTAAACAGGGGGCTAGTGAGTGGTTAGATAGACAACCATCTGAGACAATCCCTGATTAGGATTCACTTCAAGCAAGATTTTTCAGTCGTTTCTATACACAAACTAATAGAATAAAAGACCAATTTGAGCTTGCAAATTTCAATAAATCCGATATGAGAAGTTAGGGAAGACATGGACTAGATTTCAGCAACAGTTGGCAAATTGCCTTTTTTCATGGGTACACTACTATGATGCATCTATCTATGGTCTATAAGGGGCTTGATAGAAGTTCAAGGTTACAAGTTGATAATGTCGGTGGTGGTGGTTTGTGTCAATGGATTCTACTCAGGCTGCACAAGCAATGTAAAAAAGTATTGATACCGAAAGAAGTTGGTCAGTCTCAACTTCTTTATGCCAAGAGTTCGAAAAAGTGGAGCATGATGGGTCTGGTATACCGCATGATACGTCCGGTATACCGCAACAGCAAAAACCCGTGACACGGGTTAGGAGGCTCGGGATTCGATCTAATAAGTACCTTGTGTCAGAATTGAGAAATTCAATGGCTCGGATATTTAGTATTCACTTATTTATTACCTGTGTCTACTATTTAGGTAGAATACCGTCACCCATTCTTACTAAGAAACCTCAAAAACGGTAGAAAGGGTGTGGTGGGGGCAAAGGTGTGATAAAATAATAGATAAATAAGAATAATAATAAAGATCACACACCCTTGAGAACCACGGAACTCACTGCAAGTATCACAGATCGTTTGCAAGTTTTAATGATAAGTCAAGTTCGTTCGCAGGGATTGTATCCGTTAGATCTACTTATATTTAACAAGCGTAAATGAATTTAGATGTTTTAAATTAAAATATAAAAAGATGAAATAACAATCTACGCAATTAAATAATTAAAACAAATAAACAAAACAAATAACTAAATATGAATGTAAGTCAAATAGATTAGGATTACTAATATGAGTCCATTACTAAATCGTTATTCTAACCTGTCACAGATTAAGTATTATATATTAACCAGGATTCTAAATTCTACCTAGCCTTCTAGACTTAGGAGCAACCTCTCCACTACTAGGGATTCCTAAGTAATGATTGGTGATTAAATCAAACCTTAATGGCTATCTAGTTAAGCAAGGTATCAAAACTAGACGATTATGTGGTGTTGTCAATAACTAAGAATAATCCTAAGATTGGCCAAATCTAAGGTGTAACAATAAGTCAAAACACATAATAAGAATATATGCCAAGCTCAATCAATTAAAATAACAAATAGTATTAATGAATGTAGACAAAATAATAACCCAACAATTAAAAGTAAAACTTACAGAATAAAAGCTTAGAAATATGGTTGAAAATATATCTATAGTTAATTACTATAAATATAGAGAAGGTGAGATGTAGAAGAGGAGTTTGTCAGTCTCCAATCTTCTTCTTCTTGTCTTCCTCTACATGTCAGCTTGCTTCTTAAATGAATAGCTTGATTCTAAGGATGAATATCTAACTAAAGGACTAAGCTATTGTTTATAATTTAAGCTAATGTTTAGAACTGAGCAAGGACATGTTTACAATGGTATAAGGGTGTATTTATAGGTGTCTTGGAAGCCCTAATTCGTTTTCTTGAAGGAGAAGTAAGTAGTGGACTCCAAGCCCAACTCAAATTCGTAACCCTAAAAACATGAAATCAGGTCCGATTTTCTTTTGGCTCTAACAGCTTCAATATTCATCCTTTTGACGCGTATGAATATACCAAATTGATCGTCTCGGAAAGCTCTTCAACTTTGCTCTTGACCGTTTCTCCAAATTCCTCACCGTTCTTGAGATATAAGCTGATTTGTGGTCGTAGGTGCAGAAATTCAGGATTAAGGCAGCTTTTCCTTTTCCATGTTTTTAGCTTTTATTTCCTTATCTCCAATTACCATGTCTATCTTTTTCCATATCTTGTAGTCTTTGACTTGGACTCTAATTAATCTCCATAATTATCTTTAAATCTTCACACTAAATAAATAATTAAACCCAATATGCTCTAAAAATATTATTTTACTAAATCAAGACTCAAAATAGGAAAGTGTAGTATTTCTCAAGAAAATCGACTATAATGACTTCTAAATCACTAAAAATGATGTCTCATCCTAATATGAATCTATCACAAATGAGGAGACATCAAGACCCCCAACTCCAAGTTGTATCGTCCCGATACAATAAAGATAAAAACAAAGGGAAGTCTCTAAATACACACCTAGGTCAATTAAGCACAGAAGACAGAAGATAGAAGAATATGGAGAATAGACTCGAAGCAACTACTCAGAAAATTTCATGTAATGATATTTAAAACTACATACCTGCACACTTCTCATATCCACAGTCAACACGGTTTGAATTCAAGAGCAGATTAGTTTCGCAATGTAAGAAGGAGAGGAACTTTACTCAGTTTACCAAGGAAGCTATAGATTGTTCATCGACCTTCACTAGTTTTCAAAGATCCATTTAACTACTCTCTATTGGCTCAATCACTTCTCGATTACATAGCAAAGAATCAAAAGGTCTTTAAGGTTGTAATGTAGGCTTAGGGACGGTATGATAAGTATATTTGGATAATTTAGAGTGAGCTTTTGGCTCTCTCCTCACTAGCCATCAACGAATCGCCCTAGAGCTTGAGTTACTCTCATAAAACGTTTCTCACTCAACCCAATGATTTCTTTGATGCACAATTTAGCATCCCCAATAACCCAATTAAAGCATAAGATGTTCACATAAAAATTCCACTTTGCCGGTCCGAATATATATATTTTCTTTTCTTTTCAAATCAATTTTTTCTCTAGCTATGACTCTCTTTTTAATGATGAGATATCACGCTGTTTTCTCATATATATATATATTTTTATGCCCTTATTGGCAAAATTAGCTCGTAGCTTCTTTTTCATTCACTATTACCCCGGCAAAGGGTTACAATACAAATCTGTGAATCATCATCAATATAAATAACAGAGCACAATTAATAAGCTCAAAAATCCCATCCCAATAACAATTCCCATAATGGTGGACCCACCACCCCAAACTCAAGCTCTAAAACAACTGTCTATGCATCGCGATTCGAGTGCGGGTCATATGGAAAAGTCCTAAAATCTAAAGGATATGGCTTATAACGTGTTTCAATCAAAAGGCTTTAGAAAGGCTAGAAGGGACTGAGAAGGATATATCATATAAATCAAAATCACAAGGTGAGAAGGTATAAAAAGGCTTCAAAGGCTTCAAATATGAAAGAACCGCCTTAATCACTTTCTACACTATGTAATTTCGTTATTTTCTTACCTTTAGCACTTTCATCAAATGGTTTTGTCAACTAGCTTGGATCTCACGGCCTACACACTTCTCAAGGTTCCCTGAGATCGAACATACTTTCTATCGCATTGCTCACTAATCTTTTCTTTACTATCAATGTGTGTTTTCCTGCAACCACTCAAAGCATACAAATAAAATAGATCATAAACATACTACTTACTATCATTAATTCACTGAGCTTATGCTTTTAAGCTATTAAACACACTCTAACTACATCTAAACCTTCTCAAAAATTTTAATTTTACCTTAAAAAAAACAGAAAAATGGAGATGAGAGACAACGAATCCCCACACCCCCAACTCAAAAATGAGCCGTGTCCCCACGACTCGAAAAGACTCGAAAATAAAATAAAAGAAATTAAAATTTTACAGATATTGCACATAAAGAAAAGGTAAGGAAGAAAGAAAACATACTCTTCGAGGCTATTTACCTCGCCTGATCAATACCCGAAATAGGGTACAGTGCTTTCATGTATGTAAATTTCTATGTATCACCAATTTCGCATTCCCTTACATCTTCATACGCTCTATCCCAATCAATCACACTCTAGAAATCTCTTGTTAATCTTCTTCCAACTTTTCTCTTTGAATAATCTCTCATGTGACAGTTGTTCATTCAGGAATATGTTTTGAATACAGCTACTAGCGTCCCAGAAGCTTTTGTTCATCTTGGGTTAAAGGACTATCGATTGTAGAGGTTGTGGTGTCTTCCTTATGAAAGTTTAAACCTTGTTGTTCTTTGAATTCACCACCGCTAGCTTTCCTCTATTCTCTTGATCTGATTTACCTCGTAATTTATTCCCAAACTAGTACCCATCTCAATTGAAATCTTCTAGAGCTTACCCAATACCTTGCTTTGATTCTTCATATCCCATACACTTGATAATATCTCTATTCTCTTCATCATCTCTTTTGACCCCCAACTCAAAGCTTTGAGCACTCTTGAAATTTATAACTTAATCATAGGTGGAACAAGCTTTATTTTGGTTAGGACAGGTGTTAAGAGGACAATTCTCCATGTGGGTATGATTGAATCAAGCTTTGATGATATGGGTTTAATGATTTTTGGGAAAAGATTTTGAAATTCATGGCTTTGATTCTTGGGTTCTAGGTGTTTTGATAGGATTTGGGTGCTTGAATCTTCTTTGTAATGATGTAGGGAAGGATTTGGATGAGAATTTATGGTGATTTGGTGATGTTTTGATGTTATGTGAAGGTTTGTTGAAGCTTTAATGGAGTTGGGAGAGTTCTGGAGAGAAGAAAGAGGTTTAAGGTTTGATAAATTCGGAATAATAACCATTAGATCTCCTTATAAGCTTGAAACCCTTTCTTTTCTCTCTCTGGCGGCTCGTGCGGACTACCCCTGCGGACCAGGGGGTGTACCGCGGGGTACACCGCAGCATCTGATGGGTGAAATTTTTTTGCTCACTGGATTGGACCCGTGGCACGCGTTTTTGAGCTGCGGACCATGGTCCGGTGTACCGCGGGGGTGCCCCGCGCCTCCTACGTCAAAATACCCGTGGTAGGACCCCGTGGCACATGTTTGTGCGGTGCATGGCGCGGTATAGGGTCCGGTATACCATACCCATCAGCTATATTTTTTTTTCGTTTCTAGATAAAACACGTGGCACGGGTTTCTCCTCTGCGGTGCACTGCGGCTGAGGTCCGGTGTACCGCACCTGACAAAAACCTCCCCAACAGCTAGATCTCGAAAAGTTATGCAGTTTAGGCTCAAAGATCACCTGATTTCGACATCCGAGCGCAAAGATATGACTTGCCGAAGTTTCTCCGTTCCGAAAATTTTTGCTCGCTTCCCTCTTTCTCCAATACCTAATCATCAAAAACACTAATACCTTTCTCAAATATGCAATATCAACTAAAAACAACTAAACTAAACTAAAACTAAAACATAAAAACATAAGAATTACTATGGGATGCCTCCCAAAAGGCACTTTTGTTTAACGTCTTTCAAAGTTAGACGAGTTACCTCGGTTATTTCTTTTTATAGCCTCCCCAGCAGTGAGTGAGATGATTAACACTTACCAAATCGAGCTTGCAACCTTTGATAGCCTTGATTTCGACCACTCCTTCTGAGATAATTTGCGTGATAACATAAGGTCCCTTCCAAGAACTGCTCTGTTTGGGGTTGGGAGGTTTCCATGCCACCTCGTCTCCTACCCCAAACTCAATCTTTTTCTCTATGGTTTCTTGGAGACTTTCAGGTTCTGGCTTCTTGGTTACTGCTCTTATTGGATATAGTTCTTTTGACTTCTTTTTCCTCTTCTTTCCTGAAACATAGAATGTTTCAGCGTTATCTTTAATACTAAGAGTCACGGTTCCTTCATTCACATTCACTATAGTATCGCTGGTGGCTAGGAATGGACGCCCAAGAATGAATGGGACGTTCTTGTCTACTTTGTAGTCAAGAATGATAAAGTCCGTTGGAATAACAAGGTTACCTACTCGAACGAGTACATCCTCAATTACTCCCCACGGCTTAACAGTAGATTGATCCGCAAGTTGTAAGATTACGGATGTCGGTTTCGCTTCACTAATACCAATCTTCTTGAATACACTTTTGGGCATGATATTCACACTTGCCCCTAAATCACACATGGTTTTTCCATGAAATATACCACCTATTTTGATTGGGAGATTGAAACTTCCCGGATCTTTACGCTTCGGTGGTAGTCTTCGTTGAACTCGTGCTGATACCCCTTCGTTGATTTCTACAGACTTGGCTCTTGTGAATCTTTTCTTATTGGAGAGTGCCTCCATAAAGAATCGATTATAGTTTCTCCTTCCTTCCATAGCTTCGAGTAAAGGGACGTTAATTTTCACTTGTTTTAACGCCTCTATACACTTCTGATGTTGCTCCGTGGGATAGTGGCAATGTATGGGTGTTTTTCTTGCTCTACTTCTCTCTTCAATTCTTGGTTCATCAACCACTCTTGGCTTCTTACTTTTATCTGGTTCAACTTCTTCAACCAATCTTCAACAATTATCTCATCTAAGTTCATCCGTCTTACGTTTGACTTGTTTGGTAGAACATCCCCTTTTGAGGGAGATGGTAGTACTTCGGTGATTATCTCACCGTGTTCTTTTATCTTTTGAGCTTGAAGACTAATAGTCTTGACCTTGTCGTCTACGTATTGGATCTTCTTCATGTTAGTAGTTGTATCTTGGGTCAATTGTAGGAGTTGACTTTGCATCTGTTCTATGATTGTAGTGAGCTGCATCACATTCTTCTCTAAAAGTTGATTATGTTGTTTAAGATCTTGGTTCTGTTGTTGCAGGCTTTGCACTACTGATGCATCGATCTTTGATTCAAGTCTGCTCATATTTTCCTTCGAGAAGTTGATGAATTGACTAATAGTCTCTTTTAACTCAGTAATCTCTTCTTGAGGACGTGATTGAGCTTGACTTACATTATGCACAGTATAGCTCGGTGGTTGATCAGCTTGATTTTCATAGGCTTGCTCTTGTAGGTATAACTGTTGAGGTGGCTTTGGGATGCTTTCCTTAACAGTTATAGCGAGTTGTTGTATTTGATCTTGCAAGCTTGAAATCCTCGCATCTTCTTCGTCGTTAGTGGTAGGAGTTTTTCCTTGTGGCCAACTCATGTTGTTCTCAATGATTGTTTCCATACCACTTTTTGCTTCTTTTAGATCCATAGAGACAAAAATTCCACGACCCATATTATCTGCTCTCAGCCTTGACTCTCTATCGAGTCCATTATAGAACATGGATAATTGTAATTGTGGCGTGTATCCATGTAGTGGACATCTTGCCAACATCTTTTGAAATCTCGTCCATGCTTCACCAACACTCTCTCCGGCTTCTTGTAAGAAATTTCTACGCTCCAAGAGTTCCTTCACTCGCATACTTGTAGGATAAAATTTATCAAGGAATCTTTCTTGAAGCTTGTCCCAATCGGTTATTAGCTCGGGAGGTTGATCATCGAACCAATCGCTTGCTTTCCCGGTCAAGAAAAATTGAAACATTAAATAATACATCTGTTCTTGCGTAACACCTTCATTAATGTAGGCATCACAAAATTGCATGAATTTTTGAACAGATCTGACCGGATCTTGATTTGTATCACCATTAAATTTCCCATAGCTCGCGAATTGATTAATTAAGTCAGGATCAGGCTTGAATCTAACGGCTTGGATAGTTGGGACGCGCATCCCAATGCGTTGAACTCGAAATTTACTAGGTAAACCTAGCTCTAACCGTTGATTATCCATCTAAAATCCTGAGAAAGACTAAAACAAAAAGAAAGCGTAAAACTGAAAACAAATAAAAACTTCTACACTAAATAAACACAAAATAGATTTAACTTAAAGATAAATCCCCGGCAGCGGCGCCAAAAACTTGGTGGGGGCAAAGGTGTGATAAAATAATAGATAAATAAGAATAATAATAAAGAGCACACACCCTTGAGAACCACAGAACTCACTGCAAGTATCACAGATCGTTTGCAAGTTTTAATGATAAGTCAAGTTCGTTCGCAGGGATTGTATCCGTTAGATCTACTTATATTTAACAAGCGTAGATGAATTTAGATGTTTTAAATTAAAATATAAAAAGATGAAATAACAATCTACGCAATTAAATAATTAAAACAAATAAACAAAACAAATAACTAAATATGAATGTAAGTCAAATAGATTAGGATTACTAATATGAGTCCATTACTAAATCGTTATTCTAACCTGTCACAGATTAAGTATTATATATTAACCAGGATTCTAAATTCTACCTAGCCTTCTAGACTTAGGAGCAACCTCTCCACTACTAGGGATTCCTAAGTAATGATTGGTGATTAAATCAAACCTTAATGGCTATCTAGTTAAGCAAGGTATCAAAACTAGACGATTATGTGGTGTTGTCAATAACTAAGAATAATCCTAAGATTGGCCAAATCTAAGGTGTAACAATAAGTCAAAACACATAATAACAATATATGCCAAGCTCAATCAATTAAAATAACAAATAGTATTAATGAATGTAGACAAAATAATAACCCAACAATTAAAAGTAAAACTTACAGAATAAAAGCTTAGAAATATGGTTGAAAATATATTTATAGCTAATTACTATAAATATAGAGAAGGTGAGATGTAGAAGAGGAGTTTGTCAGTCTCCAATCTTCTTCTTCTTGTCTTCCTCTACATGTCAGCTTGCTTCTTAAATGAATAGCTTGATTCTAAGGATGAATATCTAACAAAAGGACTAAGCTATTGTTTATAATTTAAGCTAATGTTTAGAACTGAGCAAGGACATGTTTACAATGGTATAAGGGTGTATTTATAGGTGTCTTGGAAGCCCTAATTCGTTTTCTTGAAGGAGAAGTAAGTAGTGGACTCCAAGCCCAACTCAAATTCGTAACCCTAAAATCATGAAATCAGGTTTGATTTTCTTTTGGCTCTAACAGCTTCAATATTCATCCGTTTGACACATATGAATATACCAAATTGATCGTCTCGGAAAGCTCTTCAACTTTTCTCTTGACCGTTTCTCCAAATTCCTCACCGTTCTTGATATATAAGCTGATTTGTGGTCGTAGGTGCAGAAATTCAGGATTAAGGCAGCTTTTCCTTTTCCATGTTTTTAGCTTTTATTTCCTTATCTCCAATTACCATGTCTATCTTTTTCCATATCTTGTAGTCTTTGACTTGGACTCTAATTAATTACCATAATTATCTTTAAAGCTTCACACTAAATAAATAATTAAACCCAATATGCTCTAAAAATATTATTTTACTAAATCAAGACTCAAAATAGGAAAGTGTAGCATTTCTCAAGAAAATCGACTATAATGACTTCTAAATCACTAAAAATGATGTCTCATCCTAATATAAATCTATCACAAATGAGGAGACATCAGGGTGGAAAGTGAGGAAGAAAGAGATAAAGAAATAGAAACAGTTTCCGAAATGCAGGGGATTAAACAGGAACAAGAGGGATCTATCGAAGAAGATCCTTCTCCTTCCCTTTTTTCGGAAGAAAAGGAGGATCCGGAAAAAATCGATGAAACGGAAGAAATCCGAGTGAATGGAAAGGAGACGAGGAGTGAAAAATTGGAACAGCAGAAGTTCCAGTACACCGCGCCGTAGGTCCGGTACACCGGACTAGGTCGGTTTTGAAGAGTTTTATTCCTATTCAAATTCTTACCTTAACAAACTTAACCCTAGCCCCTCCCACACAAAATTTTCAGACCCAAACACTATATATAGACCTTGAAGCCTGTACAAACTTTCACAATTAACACAAACAACATCACATATTCTCTCCTCCTTCCTCCATAAAAACAATTTCTTCATCAAATTCATCACACTACACCATCAAGAACATCAAGCTTTCAATAATTCTTCCAAGATTCATCAAGAAACCTTTCTCTTTCATTAATTCCAAGCAACAACCTCAAGCTACACCAATTTCTCTTAACTTTTTATTTCATCCTTGGTATAACTTGAGTTGTGGGTAAATCAAACATGACTAATAGATCTGATGCTATGGAATACAAGAGAAAGTGCACCATCCTTGGGAAGAATAAGAAATTGCATGGAGCCACCATTGAAAAGCATATCAACCTTTATGAGGCTACTGAAGAATCAAAAGAAAAGGCACCAGCACAACCACTACCAAAGAAATCAACTGCTAGAATGTCTGTACCAGCAAGGCCTTTGAAAAAGATAAAGAATCATGATCAAGGTTCTTCTACTTCTTCCTCTAAAGTTGATCATGATATTCCCCCATGGGCTCGTAAATTACAACATGAAGTTGAAAGATTACAAGAAGAAAACAGAGAACTTTGGGTGGAAATAACACAGATTAGTTCACAGCTGGAAGATATAACCATGGACAGGGATATTGATAATTATTCTTCTCCATCTTCTTCTTCGGAGGAGGACATAATGGATCTCTATGGCCAGCCATGTAAGCCACTCTAATCCCCTTTCCTACTAGCTTGTATGCATTAGGTAGTTTAGTTAGTTTTAATTTTAAATTTTATTTCTTTCTTGAGTCTTTTTCGAGTCGTGGGGACAATGCTCACTTTTGAGTTGGGGGTGGGTATTCGTTGTCCTCATCTTCTTTTCGTTTTTGCATAAAATTTAAATTTTTAGGTTGAATTAAGGCATAGAATATTTTAAATGTACCTATTTGAGCACGATTTAATTAGGTCAATGATAGTAAGTAGTATGTTTTTAAAAGATGTATTAAATTTGTTTAGGTGCATGTATGAAAACAGGAAATGAAAGATAGAAAAGTTAATGAGCAATGCTAAGAAATCACGTTGAAACTTAGGGAGGGTTATTTGGAGTGTAGAACGTGAGGTTTGAAATTAGTTGAAAACCCGCTTATTTATAAACTAATAATGAAAACGTAACAAAATCCGACAGTCAGAAAAATGAATAAGGCAGTTCTTTCATATTAAAGCCACTTGAAGCCATTTAAACCTTCTCACCCTTTTATTTGATTATTGTTATTATTTATCCGTCTTAGCCCCTCTGAGCCTTTCTAAAGCCTTTTATTTAACCACATTATAATCCATACCCCTAGTTTGTAGGACTCATCTATATGACCCGTACTCGAATCGCAACACCTGAAACAAGTCGTTTTTAGAGCTTAAGTTTGGGGTGGTGGGTTTCATCTTTAGGGAACATTGGGATTTGGGAATTTGTAATTGTGATTGTATTGATGATGAAAAAGTTGTAACCCTTTGCCAAGGTAATAGTGAATGGAAAAGAAGCTACGAGCTAAATTTGCCAACAAGGGCATCAAAAGAAAGAATATATAGATAAAAAATAGCATGATATCTGATGTCTCCATAATTGTTCTTATTTTCGACCCTTAGGAGACATCATTTTTGGTGTTTATTTAATCAATTTGATAGACTTTTGGACTAAATATGAAATAATATGATTTTCCTCTTTTATTTCTAGCAATTTTGATTTATTAAGCTTTTGCGCGTAATATTGGTATTTTTAGTGTAAAGTTTACAGGTTTTAGATGTTAGCTAGAAGAGGAATCCGAGGAGAAAGTCAAAGATCAAAAGATAAAGTCAAGACTTGAAAAAAAATCTCGAAGATATTATTTTTAGAGCTGAAAATCCATTTTTTAGGCCATAGATTGCTGATTTCGAGGTGCTTAAGCGATGATTTAGCCGCTGACCTTTGAAGAGAAAACGCTCCTTATCGAGTTACGGAACTTTAGCAACTAGAATGAGGTCAATCGGAGTCATAACGCATCGGGAAAAGCCGTTTTAGTGAAGGCATATCAGCATTTACGGGATTTTGGGCTAAGTTAGTGGACTTGGGCCTTTTATATTTCATTTAATTAAAAGCCTAGTTCCAAGTCCGAATTTGCACTTATAAAAGGAGGTCTGGACTTCTATTTTACATACAATTCACATTTTGCAAGATTAAAAACACCAGAGATAAGCAACTGAAGGAAGGAGAAGAAGCTACAAGAGCTGGAGAGGGTCTATATCTCCGTTCGTAGTCATTCCGATTCCGGAAATTAGGTTTTTCTTATCTTTTAATTTTGTAATAAATATGAATTCCTTTACATTTAATTTCGTATTTTATTTTAATATGAGCTAAGCTTTTCATAGTGCTTGAGAACAAACAATGAGTGAATCCCAATCTTATTAATTAACGAATGTTGAATTTGGGTTTCTGTTAAATTAAACTAAATTAGGGCTTTTACTCTTTTCGATAAATTGTGAATGTTTACTGTTTTTAGCGTCATGAACTAGGAACAGGTGTTAGTATCTAGGCTATTCCAATTAGTGGCGATTGGATCATCCTGACGGAGGGTTTAGGTACAGAACCATTTATTCAATCTAGGATAGAAGCTATTGATTCTGACGAACTTAGCTAATTCTAGGGCCAATGAGGTAATAAAACTTAAGCATCTAAAGGTGGATCATATTTACCCTGACGGGACTAGTGACACCCTAGGATCGCCTTATAGTCCACCCTGACGGGGGTATAAGGAAATTAGAATCCCGACCATTGTAATTGACTAATTTAGCCCTTAAACAACATAAGTTAAGAAATAGGATAGGGAGGATCCTTGCGTTCTCAAGTGCTACATCTCATATTGCGTTTTACATCATTTTACTTGCGTCTTATCTTTTATTTGCATTTTAATACTTGTCTTTCATTCATTAGCTTTAATAACTAAAACCAAACAAACATATTATTGTTATTTACTTTCATAAGTGCATCAATCATTAATAGATAAGCATTGTAGTCAACCATCCCGTCCTTGGAACGAATCTGTATTATCAGTTATACTACTTGGGACAACCGTACACTTGCGGTTGTGGTTCGATTTCTTTTGCATTTATTTTAGAACACACAAAGGACCACCAAGTTTTTGGCGCCGCTGCCGAGGACGGTAGCGTGTGACCACGGTGTTTATCCTTTAGTGATAGTGCATTTATTTTATTTTATTTTATCAGTTTTACACTTTTTGTTTAGTTTCTTTTTCAGGTTTTTAGGTTTGGCGTATGCGAAGAAGGCTATTCAAGGATCTAGAGCCAACACCTCCGATCCTTAGTAATCCAGAATCGTTGATCAGACTTGCTAACAAGAGAAGAAGAGAACGAGAAGCTTTAGAAGTAGAAGAGTTAGTTAACAGAATGGAGAATATCAATCTTCAGAATCAACAAGATAATCAACAAGGTCAATTAGGCGCAAATGGCCAACCTTTGGCTCCAGACGCTATTCCTCCAATTTCACCAGTGAATCCTAATCCTCAAGTCCAGATAGTAATGAATCAAGATCCATGGTTTACTAATGGTCCACCAGAAGTTCCATTCCGTGCTCCTGCTATAGGAGTAGGTGCTCCAGATATTGATGTTCCGCGATTACGTCCAGATTCGGGTATGTTAGCTCAATTCCAAAATTTTGGGAATTTTCGTGGTAGACCATCAGAAGATCCTTTTAGAGCAGTACAGAAGTTTAAGCAGATATGTGATTCTTATATCACACAAGGAGTTTCAAGAGAACAGATGTATTTTGATGCATTTAAATTTTTTGTTATTGATGGAGCGAGTGAATGGCACGATACGTAAGATCCTACGAAGATAACCAACTGGGACCAATTAGAGACTGCTTTCTTTGACAGGTATTACCCAAGTAACATGAGATTAGACGCTGAATTAGAATTGACGCATTTCCATCAAGAATATGATGAAACTGTGGGTAAGAGTTGGACAAGATTTCAGATGTGTTTACGTAGAGTTCCCACTCATGGCCTTTCAGAACAACAACAATTAAAAATCTTTTATAGAGGCCTTGATGGAACTTCGAGAGAGAAATTGGATACGCTATGTGGTGCAGGTTTTCTTCAAGTTCAACCCGCTCATGCTAAAATTATTTTGGAAAGAACAGTCAAGAATGAAGTTGGGTGGAATTCAGTAAGAACACCGGTTAAGGGAGTGAATAATGTAGATATGGAAGAAAAGTTTGCTACGCTTGAGAATAAGATTCAGAGTACTATAGAGAAACAATTGAAGCAGCTTACTTTAGCTGTAAAAGAAGGATTTTCGAGTAAGAAGGTAGCTGTGCATGCTGCACAAGAGGTTTATATGTGTTCGATTTGCAGAGTAGATGATCATGATGAGGAAAGTTGTCCGAATAACCAAGAGTCCGTGATGTTTATGTCCAATAGAGGTAACTTCAATTCAAGTGGTAATGGATATCAGCCTAACAGAAACCATCCTGGGTTTTAATACTCAAATCCTAATGGGGTAGCCAATCCTACATATGCGTATCAGCCGCGTCCCCAAGGTAACACCTATAATCCAAGACCACACAACAATTATCAAGGAGGACAGAAACAGGGTAATTATGTACAAAGGCAAGCTCCTCAGAATACTTACGATGAAACTTTAAACCAAAAAGCCTTACCTGCCCATCCACAAAAAGGAGTAGTTACCCTTCAGAAAACAGTTGAAAGTTTAATTGCTCTTCAAACACAAGCTATGGAACGTCAAAATACAGCCGAAGCAAATATGAAGTTGTTCCAGAATCAGCTGAGTCAAATTAATAAACAACTGAATCAACGTCCACAAGGGCAACTTCCAAGCGATACTGAGAATCCAATACAACGTGAAGATTGCAATGCTGTTACATTGAGAAGTGGTAAGAACCTTCCTCCACCTCCTTTTCCCGTTATGAAAGAGAAAGAAGTTCCAAGAAAAGAAAAGGAAGTGGGTGAGAAAGAAAAAGAGAACGAAAAAGATAGTGAGGTTGAAGAAATAGAAAGACCAAGAGAAGTTCCGAAAAAGAAAGATGATATCGTGATCAATCGCCCTCCACCACCGTTTCCATCGCGAGTTCAGAAAAAGGGTGATATGGCTGATTTTCAGAAATTCTTTAATAGAGTGAAGGGTATAAGTATCAATATTCCGTGACTAGAGGTTATTCGAGATATCCCTAAGTATACGAAGTTTTTGAAGAGGGCCCTCACTAATAAAAGGCCTTATTGCGATAATGAGATGATTGGTCGTCCTGAAGAGTGTAGCGCGATTTGTCAGAGTAAATTACCTCCGAAGTTAGTTGATCCGGGGAGTTTCACGATTCCGATATCGATTGGAGAAGAATGGAAAGGAAAAGCGCTATGTGACTTGGGAGCAAGCATCAATTTAATGCCCAAGTCAATCTTTGATAAGCTAAAAATCGGAAACGCAAGACCTACTTCTATGGTCTTGCAAATGGCGGACAGGTCTCTTCCTCATCCTGAAGGCCGCATTGAGGACGTCCTTGTTAAGGCAGCTAATTTAACAGGTCCTCAAGAAGATAAACTGTTGCGTGTGTTAAGAGCCAACAAAGAAGCAATAGGTTGGACAATTGCTGACATCAAAGGCATTAGTCCCTCCTATTATCAACACAAAATCATACTTGAATATGTTAACGCACACTCAGTTGAAGGTCAAAGAAGATTAATGCCCGCGATGAAGGATGTGGTGAAGAAAGAGGTGATCAAACTGTTAGATGCGGGGATTATTTATCCCATTTCGAGTAGTGAATGGGTGAGTACGGTTCAGTGTGTACCGAAGAAAAGAGGAATGACAACAGTTCTTAATGATAAAAATGAAGCAATTCCTTCAAGAACGGTAGTTGGATGGAGAGTTTGTATGGATTACAGAAAGCTGAACAAGGCCACCAGAAAAGATCATTTTCCCTTACCCTTCATAGATCAAATGTTAGACAAATTAGCCGGAAGAGAGTATTATTGCTTCTTGGATGGTTATTCTGGGTATAATCAAATTTACGTGGCTCCGGAAAGATCAACATAAAACAACATTTACATGCCCCTTTGGCACTTTTGCATATCGTAGAATGCCATTTGGGTTGTGTAATGCTCCTGCTACCTTTCAAAGATGCATGATGGCTATCTTCTGGGATATGATCGATAACTTTCTTGAAGTGTTTATGGATTATTTCTCTGTATTTGGTGATGATTTTGATAAATGTTTAGATAATTTGGAGAGAGTGTTAATCAGATGCAAAGAAACAGATTTGGTCTTAAACTGGGAGAAGTGTCATTTCATGGTTCGCGAAGGTATTGTTCTGGGTCACAAAGTTTCGAGTGTTGGATTGGAAGTCGATAGAGCGAAGATAGAGGTAATTAAAACTCTTCCCCCTCCTGTTTCTGTTAAAGGGGTAAGAAGTTTTCTTGGCCATGCTGGCTTTTATAGGCGATTTATCAAAGACTTTTCTAAGATTGCTAAACCGTTATGCAACTTACTCGAAAAGGATTCCAAATTCCTTTTTGATAAAGCTTGTTTAGAGGCCTTCAAAGCAATCAAAGAAAAGCTTATTTCTGCTCCTATAGTAGTACCTCCAGATTGGAATTTACCATTTGAGGTTATGTGTGATGCGAGTGATTTGTGTATGGGAGCTGTGTTAGGACAAAGAAAAGAGAAAGTTTTTCATTCGATTTACTATGCTAGTAAAACTTTTAGTGGTGCTCAGATTAATTATACAGTTACATATTAGGAGTTGCTAGCGGTTGTGTATTCATTTGATAAATTTCGCTCTTATCTTCTTGGAGCGAAAGTTATTGTTTATACAGATCATTAAGCGATTCGATATCTTATGGAGAAGAAGGATGCTAAACCAAGGTTAATCAGATGGGTTTTATTGCTTCACGAGTTCGATTTAGAGATCAAGGATAGAAAAGGGTGTGAGAATCAGGTTGCGGATCATCTATCGAGGTTAGAAGGTTCAGAGTTGAATAGTGGTACTGAAGCAGTTAGAGAAGAATTTCCGAATGAGAATTTATTCGTTGTTCGTGATTATGAAGCTCCTTGGTATGCGGATATTGCAAATTTAGTGGTGAGTGGTTCCTTTCCTGAAGGTTCAACTTATCAAGAGAGAAAAAGATTAGCTCACCGTGCAAGACAGTTCTTTTGGGAGGATCCTTTCCTCTACAAAGTGTGTGCTGATCAAATGGTAAGAAGATGTGTAGCCAAGGAAGAAATTGAGGCGATTATAGCTGGGTGTCACGATTCACCTTATGGTGGACATTTCAAAGGAGATCGAACTGATGCTAAGGTACTACAGTCTGGTTTCTATTGGCCTTCTATTATAAAAGATTGTCATGAATATACAAAAAGATGTACAAGATGTCAATTTATCGGAAATATATCCAAGAGGGATGAGATGCCACGTAATAATGTGTTAGAAGTTGAAATATTCGATGTTTGGGGTATAGATTTTATGGGTTCGTTCGTTCCTTCAACTGGTAACCTCTACATCTTATTAGCTGTTGTTAACGTGTCTAAGTGGGTAGAAGCGGTGGCTTTACCTACCAATGATTCAAGAGTGGTGATTAAGTTCTTAAAGTCACATATTTTCACTAGACATGGAACTCCAAGGGTGATTATTAGCGATGGAGGTACTCATTTCGTTAATAAGTATCTAAAGACTGTTCTAGAGAAATATGGAGTAAGACATCGTGTATCTACTGCTTATCATCCACAAGCCAATGGTCAAGCCGAAGTATCAAATCGTGAGGTAAAATCTATCTTAGAGAAAACCGTTGGTCCTACTAGAAAAGATTGGTCTATGAAATTAGATGATGCACTATGGGCATATCGAACTGCTTTCAAAACTCCAGTAGGTGCTTCTCTGTATCGAATGGTATATGGTAAGGCTTGTCACTTACCTCTTGAACTTGAAATGGGTGCCTATTGGGCTATTGCAAAATTGAATTTAGATCCTACTCTAGCTGGTGAGAATCGAATGATGAAACTTAATGAGCTTGATGAATTTCGATTACATGCTTATGAAAATGCTAAACTTTACAAAGAAAATACCAAGAGATGGCATGATAATCGAATTCGAGAGAAGAACTTTGTAGTGGGACAAAGAGTGTTGAAATATAATTCGAAGTTCAGTAATTATCCGGGGAAATTAAGATCGAAGTGGTCGGGTCCTTACATTGTAACCAAAGTTACACCTCATGGAGCTATAGAGATAGAACATCCACTTGAGAACCGTACATTCATGGTGAACGGTCATCGATTAAAGATATATCATGGAGGTGAAGACACCGATCGTGCAAAAGACCCACATCCCGGAGAGGTCATGTACCTCCTCGAAGCTCCTTAGAAGCACGAGGTAACCCGTCGAGCTTAACGACGTTAAACAAAAGCCAATTTCTTGTATATTAGTTTAAGTATTTCAATTTCAGTAGTGTAACTTAGTTTAGTTTTCGTTGATTTTAGTTTTTATTTTTAAGAAATGAGGAAGGGTGTTTGTTTTTGATGATTTCAGGGGTATAATGGTCATGAGTTTGGGGTCAAAACGATGAGAAAACGAAAAAAATTGAAGTCCACAGCAGGTCTGACCGGCTAGCCGGCGAGCTGGCCGGCATACCGGTCAAAAGAGCTGAAGGACCCCAACTCTCTGACCACTGCGTCAGCGATGACGCAACATTGATGCGTCACCATTTGCGCCAGCGAGAATCCGCCGGCATGCCGGTCAACTGACAGGCTAGCCGGCCAAAGAAGAAGGAGTTTCTGGTCCTTGCGTCAGCGACGACGCAAGGTTGCTGCGTCATCAAATGCGCCATCGACATTTCACCTGCATGCCGGCGAATCCGCCGGCTAGCCGGCCAAGGATTTCGAATTCTCTGATCACTGCGTCAGCGACGACGCGATATACTTGCGTTTTGAGGTAAAAAAAAACAAAAAACAAAAATATATCGAATTTAGTAATTATTTTTCGCCGCCCTCGCGACCGGCATGCCAGCGAATCCGCCGGCTAGCCGGCCAGCTGTTGCGAGAGGCGGTTTTGAGCTTATTAAACCTAGTTTTTTGCCTCATTTCCAAGCTAAGCCTTATATGCCGAATCCTTGCCTCCACCTACTCCGAAAATCATCAACAAACAGCTATAAAATCATCAAATCAAGCCTTCTATCATCACAAAAACACAAAATCAACTCATAGCTTCTCCAAAACATCATCAAATTTCACCTTTTCTCCACAAATTTCTACTTCCCAACCTTGAAATTAAACCAAATTCTTCCACAATCCCTCTCAAATAACCTTAACCCATCTCATATTCCACCTAATCCTTCAAGTTTTAAGCCTCAAAACATCAAATTTCAAAGCTTTTCTCTAGTTTTTTCTCTATTTGAAGTTTTGAGTTTGGGGTGAAAAGAGATGACTAACAGAACCAATTTCATGTGCAACTATCGAAGAAACATACCAAGAAACAGGAACAATGTTGGAGCTAGCCTAGACCAAGCAATTGAGATTCCGGATTCGCGATCCAAGAAGACTGTCCAAAACCCAATTGCTCCGAAAAGAAAAGAAAATCCAAGTAAGGCTAATCCGAAAAAGAGTAGGTTAATTGATGAGAGTGATGAAGAAAGTGAGGAAGAAGTTGAAGAAGAGATTGAGGATGAAACTGAACTAGAAGTTCCCGAAGAACCAGTGCAACAACCAAAAGCTCCGCGTAGGAAAGCTTGGGCTCAAAAGCCTAAGAGAGTCTTCGTTCCATGGGATACTCAGGTTCGTGATCGAATTGAATTTTTGAAGTTTGGTGAGGAGATGAATCTTCCTAAAGGTATTATGACTAGTGCTTATAAAGATTATGGTATTACTTGTGATAAATTGGGTTGGAAGGAATTGAGAGAAAGGAAGCTTGAGTATATTCCTACCTTGCTGCGAGATTTTTATGAAGGAATCGCCTTCTCGAAAGAAGCAGTTATTATTCGCAAAAAGGTAGTTCCTTTCTCCATTGAGCTTATTCGTAAATCATTGAAATTACCCGAATTTTCCGGAATATGTCAGTTTCAAGAGTCTCTAAAAGAGTCTTCGTTTGATTATGAGTCCCTTTGGGGGAAAGTGCTTGTTGATGGGGCCCGCCCAATTCCCGAAGGAGAGAGATATCCTGGACAGATGTATAGTAGTAACTTGCTACCATGTGCTAAGATTTGGTCACGTTTCATAATCCCTACCTTCTTCGGAGTTGAACATATATCGGAAGTGAAGAAGGAGCATCTTTTGTTCATTAAGTGTATTATCGAGGAGAAACCTATAGATGTTGCTCGAGTTATTTATGATACCATCATGGAATTTGCTAGAATTCCTACTTCACAACAAAATCTCACATTTCCTTGTACCATCACTACTTTGTGCTTAGACGCAAAGGTTCTGCGTAAAGACGCAGAGATTGATCGTGTTGTAGTGTGTCAGAGTATGGGTTTAACTTTGATCAAGAATATTCATGATGAGGTGTTAAAAGCAACAAGAAATCCGAGAGCTTCTCCAAAGAAGAAGATGCATACAACTGATGAGTTGGAAGCGAAAGTGAAAGTGTTAGAAGAGAACCAAGTGAAGATGATTGCGTCTTTGGGAAACGTTAAAAAAGAGTTAGAACTTCTCCGAAACATGTTAATGGGGGTGAGCTCAATTCAACACGCCACCTATTGTATACTTACGCAAGAGAAAGTTCATGGACGCAACACCGATAACCAGCCTCGCGCTGGTTGAGATACGTTTTCTATCCCTTTCGCGTTATAGTTAGTTTAGTTTATTTTTATTTGCGTTGAGTCTTTTCGAGTCGTGGGGACACGACTCATTTTTGAATTTGGGGTGGGGTTCCTTGCCTCATCCCAATTTTTTATGTGTTATGTGTTTTATCTGCTTTCAATAAAATAATTTTCGGAGTTGCGTTTGACTATAGAAGATTTTAAATGTCCCTTTAAGCATACTTTTGATGAATCTATGATAGTAGATAGTGGACTTTAGGGATTGATATAGAACGCACTTACAATTGCATGCGAACATAGGTAATTGATAGGAAAAATTAATGAACAATGCAAATGAAGTAAGCTTGTACTTAAGGAATATGTTTGGTGTGTAGAACGTGTAGAGAACCCACCTAGATATGAACTAAAGACAAGCTATGTACTTAGGAAAATGATAGGGGCAATTCTTTGTTAGCCATTTGAAGCCTTTTAGCTTGCTATCCCTTATATTAATTTTATTTGTCTTAGCCCAATTTTGAGCCTTAAGCCTTTCTTTTTGTAGCCACGATATAAACCCATTATCCTTTAGATTATTAGGCATGACCAAATGACCCGCACTTAAATCACGATCCTGAGACCTGTCTCGAGCTTGAGTTTGGGGTGAAGGGTCCACATTTGGGAAAATTACATTGGGAAGGGATTATATGTGTTTGTATTGAGGCACAAAAATAAAAGATGATATTATTATTTGTAACCCTTTGCCGGGATTTGAAAAAAAAAAGAGAAAAAGAAAAAGAAAATTATAAGAGACATGACTTTTCACATCAAAATGATAGTCATGGGTATCTTGTACAAAAAAAAGAGAAAAGAAATGAAAAAGAAAATAAAAAGAAAGAATAAATAACTCGGCAAAGTGGAATATTTTTGGAAATCATCTTAGTTTATTTGGGTTGACATTGGGGACGCAACATTAATGCGTCAAATGGGTGAGTGCGAACATTTTTTAGTGTAACTCAAGCTCGAGGACATGTTGATGGTAAGTGAGGAGAGAGCCAAAAGCTCACTTCAAATTTACCAAATATACATCCATACCGTCCTTAAGCCATTCATAAAACCATAAAGACCTCGTGATTCCTAAGTGCATAGTGAATTTATAATTCTGTTGATAGGGAATATACTAGGTGGAGCGTTTAAAGCGAGTTAGGATTAATGACCACCCTATAGCCATCATACAGAGATGAGTACAAGTGTAACCTTCAAGCATTGCGACTTTAATTTTATGATTGAGATTATTTATGTTTGATGTTGCATGATTAGTGTATGTATATGTTAGTTTTTAAAGTTTTGCTATATGAGATTTATCTAAAGAATTGCTTTAGGTTTATTTGCTAGCTTCTATTTGTTCTTGCGTTTACTTCTACCCCTTGTTTTGTTTTGTTTTTCTTTGTCGGGACGACAAAGGTTTGAGTTGGTGGTCTTGATGTCTCCTTAATTGTTCTTATTTTCGACCCTTAGGCGACATCATTTTTTGTGTTTATTTAATCAATTTGATAGACTTTTGGACTAAATATGCAATAATATGATTTTCCTCTTTTATTTCTAGCAATTTTGATTTATTAAGCTTTTGCGCGTAATATTGGTATTTTTAGTGTAAAGTTTACAGGTTTTAGATGTTAGCTAGAAGAGGAATCTGAGGAGAAAGTCAAAGATCAAAAGATAGAGTCAAGACTTGAAAAAAAATCCCGAAGATATTATTTTTAGAGCTGAAAATCCATTTTCCAGGCCATAGATTGTATTCGAGATGGCATGATAATCGAATTCGAGAGAAGAACTTTGTAGTGGGACAAAGAGTGTTGAAATATAATTCGAAGTTCAGTAATTATCCGGGGAAATTAAGATCGAAGTGGTCGGGTCCTTACATTGTAACCAAGGTTACACCTCATGGAGCTATAGAGATAGAACATCCACTTGAGAACCGTACATTCATGGTGAACGGTCATCGATTAAAGATATATCATGGAGGTGAAGACACCGATCGTGCAAAAGACCCACATCCCGGAGAGGTCATGTACCTCCTCGAAGCTCCTTAGAAGCACGAGGTAACCCGTCGAGCTTAACGACGTTAAACAAAAGCCAATTTCTTGTATATTAGTTTAAGTATTTCAATTTCAGTAGTGTAACTTAGTTTAGTTTCCGTTGATTTTAGTTTTTATTTTTAACAAATGAGGAAGGGTGTTTGTTTTTGATGATTTCAGGGGTATAATGGTCATGAGTTTGGGGTCAAAACGATGAGAAAACGAAAAAAATTGAAGTCCACAGCAGGTCTGACCGGCTAGCCGGCGAGCTGGCCGGCATACCGGTCAAAAGAGCTGAAGGACCCCAACTCTTTGACCACTGCGTCAGCGATGACGCAACATTGATGCGTCACCATTTGCGCCAGCGAGAATCCGCCGGCATGCCGGTCAACTAACAGGCTAGCCGGCCAAAGAAGAAGGAGTTTCTGGTCCTTGCGTCAGCGACGACGCAAGGTTGCTGCGTCATCAAATGCGCCATCGACTGTCAGTTGACCGGCATGCCGGCGGATTCTCGCTGGCGCAAATGGTGACACATCAATGTTGCGTCATCGCTGACGCAGTGGTCAGAGAGTTGGGGTCCTTCAGCTCTTTTGACCGGTATGCCGGCCAGCTCGCCGGCTAGCCGGTCAGACCTGCTGTGGACTTCAATTTTTTTCGTTTTCTCATCGTTTTGACCCCAAACTCATGACCATTATACCCCTGAAATCATCAAAAACAAACACCCTTCCTCATTTCTTAAAAATAAAAACTAAAATCAACGAAAACTAAACTAAGTTACACTACTGAAATTGAAATACTTAAACTAATATACAAGAAATTGGCTTTTGTTTAACGTCGTTAAGCTCGACGGGTTACGTCGTGCTTCTAAGGAGCTTCGAGGAGGTACATGACCTCTCCGGGATGTGGGTCTTTTGCACGATCGGTGTCTTCACCTCCATGATATATCTTTAATCGATGACCGTTCACCATGAATGTACGGTTCTCAAGTAGATGTTCTATCTCTATAGCTCCATGAGGTGTAACCTTGGTTACAATGTAAGGACCCAACCACTTCGATCTTAATTTTCCCGGATAATTACTGAACTTCGAATTATATTTCAACACTCTTTGTCCTACTACAAAGTTCTTCTCTCGAATTCGATTATCATGCCATCTCTTGGTATTTTCTTTGAAAGGCGATTATCATGCCATAAGATTTTCACTCTAAAAATCAGCAATCTATGGCCTGGAAAATGGATTTTCAGCTCTAAAAATAATATCTTCGGGATTTTTTTTTCAAGTCTTGACTCTATCTTTTGATCTTTGACTTTCTCCTCGGATTCCTCTTCTAGCTAACATCTAAAACCTGTAAACTTTACACTAAAAATACCAATATTACGCGCAAAAGCTTAATAAATCAAAATTGCTAGAAATAAAAGAGGAAAATCATATTATTGCATATTTAGTCCAAAAGTGTATCAAATTGATTAAATAAACACAAAAAATGATGTCTCCTAAGGGTCGAAAATAAGAACAATTAAGGAGACATCAAGACCCCCAACTCAAACCTTTGTCGTCCCGACAAAGCAAAACAAAACAAAACAAGGGGTAGAAGTAAACGCAAGAACAAATAGAAGCTAGCAAATAAACCTAAAGCAATTCTTAAGATAAATCTCATATAGCAAAACTTTGAAAACTAACATATACATACACTAATCATGCAACATCAAACATAAATAATCTCAATCATAAAATTAAAGTCGCAATGCTTGAAAGTTACACTTGTACTCATCTCTGTATGATGGCTATAGGGTGGTCATTAATCCTAACTCGCTTTGAACGCTCCACCTAGTATATTCCCTATCAACAGAATTACAAATTCACTATGCACTTAGGAATCACGAGGTCTTTATGGTTTTAGTAATGGCTTAAGGACGGTATGGATGTATATTTGGTAAATTTGAAGTGAGCTTTTGGCTCTCTCCTCACTTACCATCA
The DNA here is from genome assembly GCA_029959085.1 of Nemophila menziesii. NCBI lineage: Eukaryota > Viridiplantae > Streptophyta > Magnoliopsida > Boraginales > Hydrophyllaceae > Nemophila > Nemophila menziesii. The sequence continues at coordinate 7,459,027 of JARWIR010000014.1, forward strand.
ACATGTCCTCGAGCTTGAGTTACGCTAAAAAATGTTCTCACTCACCCATTTGACGCATTAATGTTGCGTCCCCAATGTCAACCCAAATAAACTAAGATGATTTCCTAAAATATTCCACTTTGCCGAGTTATTTATTCTTTCTTTTTATTTTCTTTTTCATTTCTTTTCTCTTTTTTATTTGTACAAGATACCCATGACTATAATTTTGATGTGAAAAGTCATGTCTCTTATAATTTTCTTTTTCTCTTTTTTTTTTTCAAATCCCGGCAAAGGGTTACAAATAATAATATCATCTTTTATTTTTGTGCCTCAATACAAACACATATAATCCCTTCCCAATGTAATTTTCCCAAATGTGGACCCTCCACCCTAAACTCAAGCTCGAGACAGGTTTCAGGATCGTGATTCAAGTGCGGGTCATTTGGTCATGCCTAATAATCTAAAGGATAATGGGTTTATATCGTGGCTACAAAAAGAAAGGCTTAAGGCTCAAAATTTGGCTAAGACGGATAAAATTAATATAAGGGATAGCAAGCTAAAAGGCTTCAAATGGCTAACAAAGAACTGCCCCTATCATTTTCCTAAGTACATAGCTTGTCTTTAGTTCATATCTAGGTGGGTTCTCTACACGTTCTACACATCAAACATATTCCTTAAGTACAAGCTTACTTCATTTGCATTGTTCATTAATTTTTCCTATCAATTACCTATGTTCGCATGCAATTGTAAGTGCGTTCTATATCAATCCCTAAAGTCCACTATCTACTATCATAGATTCATCAAAAGTATGCTTAAAGGGACATTTAAAATCTTCTATAGTCAAACGCAACTCCGAAAATTATTATATTGAAAGCAGATAAAACACATAACACATAAAAAATTGGGATGAGGCAACGAACCCCACCCCAAACTCAAAAATGAGTCGTGTCCCCACGACTCGAAAAGACTCAACACAAATAAAAATAAACTAAACTAACTATAACGCGAAAGGGATAGAAAACGTATCTCAACCAGCACGAGGCTGGTTATCGGTGTTGCGTCCATGAACTTTCTCTTGCGTAAGTATACAATAGGTGGCGTGTTGAATTGTGCTCACCCCCATTAACATGTTTCGGAGAAGTTCTAACTCTTTTGTAACGTTTCCCAAAGACGCAATCATCTTCACTTGGTTCTCTTCTAACACCTTCACTTTCGCTTCCAACTCATCAGTTGTATGCATCTTCTTCTTTGGAGGAGCCCTCGGATTTCTTGTTGCTTTTAACACCTCATCATGAATATTCTTGATCAAAGTTAAACCCATACTCTCACACACTACAACACGATCAATCTCTGCGTCTTTACGCAGAACCTTTGCGTCTAAGCACAAAGTAGTGATGGTACAAGGAAATGTGAGATTTTGTTGTGAAGTAGGAATTCTAGCAAATTCCATGATGGTATCATAAATAACTCGAGCAACATCTATAGGTTTCTCCTCGATAATACACTTAATGAACAAAAGATGCTCCTTCTTCACTTCCGATATATGTTTAACTCCGAAGAAGGTAGGGATTACGAAACGTGACCAAATCTTACCACATGGTAGCAAGTTACTACTATACATCTGTCCAGGATATCTCTCTCCTTCGGGAATTGGGCGGGCCCCATCAACAAGCACTTTCCCCCAAAGGGACTCATAATCAAACGAAGGCTCTTTTAGAGACTCTTGATACAGACAAATTCCGGAAAATTCGGGTAATTTCAATGATTTACGAATAAGCTCAACGGAGAAAGGAACTACCTTTTTGCGAATAATAACTGCTTCTTTCGAGAAGGCGATTCCTTCATAAAAATCTCGCACCAAGGTAGGAATATACTCAAGCTTCCTTTCTCTCAATTCCTTCCAACCCAATTTATCACAAGTAATACCATAATCTTTATAAGCACTAGTCATAATACCTATAGGAAGATTCATCTCCTCACCAAACTTCAAAAATTCAATTCGATCACGAACCTGAGTATCCCATGGAATGAAGACTCTCTTAGGCTTTTGAGCCCAAGCTTTCCTACGCGGAGCTTTTGGTTGTTGAACTGGTTCTTCGGGAACTTCTAGTTCAGTTTCATCCTCAATCTCTTCTTCAACTTCTTCCTCACTTTCTTCATCACTCTCATCAATTAACCTACTCTTTTTCGGATTAGCCTTACTTGGATTTTCTTTTCTTTTCGGAGCAATTGGGTTTTGGACAGTCTTCTTGGATCGCGAATCCGGAATCTCAATTGCTTGGTCTGGGCTAGCTCCAACATTGTTCCTGTTTCTTGGTATGTTTCTTTGATAGTTGCACATGGAATTGGTTCTGTTAGTCATCTCTTTTCACCCCAAACTCAAAACTTCAAATAGAGAAAAGCTTTGAAATTTGATGTTTTGAGGCTTAAAACTTGAAGGATTAGGTGGAATATGAGATGGGTTAAGGTTATTTGAGAGGGATTGTGGAAGAATTTGGTTTAATTTCAAGGTTGGGAAGTAGAAATTTGTGGAGAAAAGGTGAAATTTGATGATGTTTTGGAGAAGCTATGAGTTGATTTTGTGTTTTTGTGATGATAGAAGGCTTGATTTGATGATTTTATAGCTTTTTGTTGATGATTTTCGGAGTAGGTGGAGGCAAGGATTCGGCATATAAGGCTTGGCTTGGAAAAGAGGCAAAAAACTAGGTTTAATAAGCTCAAAACCGCCTCTCGCAACAGCTGGCCGGCTTGCCGGCGGATTCGCCGGCATGCCGGTCGCGAGGGCGGCGAAAAAAAATTACTAAATTCGATATGTTTTTGATTTTTTTTGTTATTTTTTGTTTTTACCTCAAAACGCAAGTATATTGCGTCGTCGCTGACGCAGTGATCAGAGAATTCGAAATCCTTGGCCGGCTAGCCGGCGGATTCGCCGGCATGCCGGTGAAATGTCGATGGCGCATTTGATGACGCAGCAACCTTGCGTCGTCGCTGACGCAAGGACTAGAAACTCCTTCTTCTTTGGCCGGCTAGCCGGTCAGTTGACCGGCATGCCGGCAGATTCTCGCTGGCGCAAATGGTGACACATCAATGTTGCGTCATCGCTGACGCAGTGGTCAGAGAGTTGGGGTCCTTCAGCTCTTTTGACCGGTATGCCGGCCAGCTTGCCGGCTAGCCGGTCAGACCTGCTGTGGACTTCAATTTTTTTTCGTTTTCTCATCGTTTTGACCCCAAACTCATGACCATTATACCCCTGAAATTTTCAAAAACAAATACCCTTCCTCATTTCTTAAAAATAAAAACTAAAATCAACAAAAACTTAACTAAGTTACACTACTGAAATTGAAATACTTAAACTAATATACAAGAAATTGGCTTTTGTTTAACGTCGTTAAGCTCGACGGGTTACCTCGTGCTTCTAAGGAGCTTCGAAGAGGTACATGACCTCTCCGGGATGTGGGTCTTTTGCACGATCGGTGTCTTCACCTCCATGATATATCTTTAATCGATGACCGTTCACCATGAATGTACGGTTCTCAAGTGGATGTTCTATCTCTATAGCTCCATGAGGTGTAACCTTGGTTACAATGTAAAGACCCGACCACTTCGATCTTAATTTCCCCGGATAATTACTGAACTTCGAATTATATTTCAACACTCTTTGTCCCACTACAAAGTTCTTCTCTCGAATCCGATTATCATGCCATATCTTGGTATTTTCTTTGTAAAGTTTGGCATTTTCATACGCATGTAATCTAAATTCATCAAGCTCATTAAGTTTCATCATTCGATTCTCACCAGCTAGCGTAGGATCTAAATTTAACTTCGCAATAGCCCAATAGGCTCCAATTTCAAGCTCAAGAGGTAAGTGACAAGCCTTACCATATACCATTTGATACGGAGAAGCACCTACTGGAGTTTTGAAAGCGGTTCGATATGCCCAAAGTGCATCATCTAATTTCATAGACCAATCTTTTCTAGTAGGACCAACGGTTTTCTCTAAGATAGATTTTACCTCACGATTTGATACTTCGGCTTGACCATTGGCTTGAGGATGATAAGCAGTAGATACACGATGCCTCACTCCATATTTCTCTAGAACAGTCTTCAAATATTTATTAACAAAATGAGTACCTCCATCGCTAATAATTACCCTTGGAGTGCCATGTCTAGTGAAAATATGTGACTTTAAGAACTTAATCACCACTCTTGAATCATTGGTTGGTAAGGCTACAACTTCTACCCACTTAGACACGTAATCAACAGCTAATAAGATGTAGAGGTTACCATTTGAAGGAACGAAAGGACCCATAAAATCTATACCCCAAACATCGAATATTTCAACTTCTAACACATTATTACGTGGCATTTCATCCCTCTTGGATATGTTTCCGGTAAATTGGCATCTCTCACATCTTTTAGTATATTCATGACAATCTTTTATGATAGAAGGCCAATAGAAACCAGATTGTAATACCTTAGCAGCAGTTCGATCTCCTTTGAAATGTCCACCATAAGGTGAATCGTGTCACCCAGCTATAATCGCCTCAATTTCTTCCTTGGCTACACATCTTCTTACCATTTGATCAGCACACACTTTGTAGAGGAAAGGATCCTCCCAAAAGAATTGTCTTGCACGGTGGGCTAATCTTTTTCTCTCTTGATAAGTTGAACCTTCAGGAAAGGAACCACTTACCACTAAGTTTGCAATATCCGCATACCAAGGAGCTTCATAATCACGAACAACGAATAAACCCTCATCAGGAAACTTTTCTCTAACTGCTTCAGTACCACTATTCAACTCTGAACCTTCTAACCGCGATAGATGATCTGCAACCTGATTCTCACACCCTTTTCTATCCTTGATCTCTAAATCGAACTCTTGAAGCAATAACACCCATCTTATTAACCTCGGTTTAGCATCCTTCTTCTCCATAAGATATCGAATCGCTGAATGATCTGTATAAACAATAACTTTCGCTCCAAGAAGATAAGAGCGAAACTTATCGAATGAATACACAACCGCTAGTAACTCTTTTTCTATAACTGTATAATTAATTTGAGCACCACTAAAAGTTTTACTAGCATAGTAAATCGAATGAAAAACTTTCTCTTTTCTCTGTCCTAATACAGCTCCCATACATAAATCGCTCGCATCACACATAACCTCAAACGGTAAATTCCAATCTGGAGGCACTACTATAGGAGCAGAAATAAGCTTTTCTTTGATTGCTTTGAAGGCCGCTAAACAAGCTTCATCAAAAAGGAATTTGGAATCCTTTTCGAGTAAGTTGCATAACGGTTTAGCAATATTAGAAAAGTCTTTGATAAATCGCCTATAAAAGCCAGCATGGCCAAGAAAACTTCTTACCCCTTTAACAGAAACAGGAGGGGGAAGAGTTTTAATTACCTCTATCTTCGCTCTGTCGACTTCCAATCCAACACTCGAAACTTTGTGACCCAGAACAATACCTTCGCGAACCATGAAATGACATTTCTCCCAGTTTAAAACCAAATCTGTTTCCTTGCATCTGATTAACACTTTCTCCAAATTATCTAAGCACTTATCAAAATCATCACCAAACACAGAGAAATCATCCATAAACACTTCAAGAAAGTTATCGATCATATCCCAGAAGATAGCCATCATGCATCTTTGAAAGGTAGCAGGAGCATTACACAACCCAAATGGCATTCTACGATATGCAAAAGTACCAAAGGGGCATGTAAATGTTGTTTTATGTTGATCTTCCGGAGCCACGTAAATTTGATTATACCCAGAATAACCATCCAAGAAGCAATAGTACTCTCTTCCGGCTAATTTGTCTAACATTTGATCTATGAAGGACAAAGGAAAATGATCTTTTCTGGTGGCCTTGTTCAGCTTTCTATAATCCATGCAAACTCTCCATCCAACTACCGTTCTTGAAGGAATCGCTTCATTTTTATCATTAAGATTTGTTGTCATTCCTCCTTTCTTCGGTACACACTGAACCGGACTCACCCATTCACTACTCGAGATTGGATAAATAATCCCCGCATCTAAAAGCTTGATCACCTCTTTCTTCACCACATCCTTCATAGCGGGCATTAACCTTCTTTGACCTTCAACTGAGCGTGCGTTAACATCTTCAAGTATAAATTTGTGTTGACAATAAGATGGACTAATGCCTTTGACGTCAGCAATTGTCCAACCTATTGTTTCTTTGTTGGCTCTTAGCACACGCAACAGTTTATCTTCTTGAGGACCTGTTAAATTAGCTGAAACAATAACAGGTAGAGTTTCATTAGTACTTAAATACGCATACCTCAAATGTGCTGGCAATTGTTTTTCTTCCAATTCCGGAGGAGATTCAATTGAAGGCTTCTTTTTAGGAATAATCTCCCCCGGTTCTCTCACAGGTTCATAGGCAAGACGCCTATACTTTGAATTTTCAGAATTTAGAGCTGCCACTGTTTCAACTAGCTCTTCCATCATCTCAGGTGAATCTAATGTCAAGGCAGCCAGCAAGATATCATCAAAATTCAAACAATTAAATACCTCTTGCGATGCTTGCTCTATTACATACATTCTGAAGCAATTGTCCTGAGAATCTGGGAATTTCATAGCTCGAAATACATTGAATTTAACTTCCTCATCTTGTATCCTCATCGTTAATTCGCCATTCTCTACATCGATCAATGTACGTCCTGTAGCTAGGAATGGTCTACCCAAAATAATGGGGACATTTCTATCTGCATTGTACTCAAGGATTACGAAATCAACGGGAAATATAAGTGTACCTTCCTTCACGAGGACATCTTCAATGCGGCCTTCAGGATGAGCAAGAGACCTGTCCGCCATTTGCAAGACCATAGAAGTGGGTCTTGCGTTTCCAATTTTTAGCTTATCAAAGATCGACTTGGGCATCAAATTGATGCTTGCCCCCAAGTCACATAGCGCTTTTCCTTTCCATTCTTCTCCAATCGATATCGGAATCGTGAAACTCCCCGGATCTACTAACTTCGGAGGTAATTTACTCTGACAAATCGCGCTACACTCTTCAGGAAGACCAATCATCTCATTATCACAATAGGGCCTTTTGTTAGTGAGGGCCCTCTTCAAAAACTTCGTATACTTAGGAATATCTCGAATCGCCTCTAGTAACGGAATATTAATACTTAGACCCTTCACTCTATTAAAGAATTTCTGAAAATCAGCTATATCACCCTTTTTCTGAACTCGAGATGGAAATGGTGGTGGGGGGCGATTGATCACGATATCATCTTTCTTTTTCGGAACTTCTCTTGGTCTTTCTATTTCTTCAACCTCATTATCTTTCTCATTCTCTTTCTCTTTCTCACCCACTTCCTTTTCTTTTCTTGGAACTTCTTTCTCTTTCATAACGGGAAAAGGAGGTGGAGGAAGGTTCTTACCACTTCTCAATGTAACAGCATTGCAATCTTCGCGTTGTATTGGATTCTCAGTATCGCTTGGAAGTTGTCCTTGTGGACGTTGATTCAGTTGTTTATTAATTTGACTTAGCTGATTCTGGAACAACTTCATATTTGCTTTGGCTGCATTTTGACGTTCCATAGCTTGTGTTTGAAGAGCAATTAAACTTTCAACTGTTTTCTGAAGGGTAACTACTCCTTCTTGTGGATGGGCAGGTAAAGCTTTTTGGTTTAAAGTTTCATCGTATGTATTCTGAGGAGCTTGTCTTTGTACATAATTACCTTGATTCTGTCCTCCTTGATAATTGTTGTGTGGTCTTGGATTATAGTTGTTTCCTTGGGGACGCGACTGATACGCATAGGTAGGATTGGCTGCCCCATTAGGATTTGAGTATTGAAACCCAGGATGGTTTCTGTTAGGCTGATATCCATTACCACTCGAATTAAAGTTACCTCTTTTGGACATAAACATCACGGACTCTTGGTTATTCGGACAACTTTCCTCATCATGATCATCTACCCTACAAATCGAACACATATAAACCTCTTGTGCAGCATGCACAGCTACCTTCTTACTCAAAAATCCTTCTTTTACAGCTAAAGTAAGCTGCTTCAATTGTTGCGTTATAGTACTCTGAATCTTATTCTCAAGCGTAGCAAATTTTTCTTCCATATCAACATTATTCACTCCTTTAACCGGTGTTCTTACTGAATTCCACCCCACTTCATTCTTGACTGTTCTTTCCAAAATAATTTTAGCATGAGCGGGTTGAACTTGAAGAAAACCTGCACCACATAGCATATCCAATTTCTCTCTCGAAGTTCCATCAAGGCCTCTATAAAAGATTTTTAACTGTTGTTGTTCTGAAAAGCCATGAGTGGGAACTCTACGTAAACACATCTGAAATCTTGTCCAACTCTTACCCACAGTTTCATCATATTCTTGACGGAAATGCGTCAATTCTAATTCAGCGTCTAATCTCATGTTACTTGGGTAATACCTGTCAAAGAAAGCAGTCTCTAATTGGTCCCAGTTGGTTATCTTCGTAGGATCTTGCGTATCGTGCCATTCACTTGCTCCATCAATAACAAAAAAACTTAAACGCAGCAAAATACATCTGTTCTCTAGAAACTCCTTGTGTGATATAAGAATCACATATCTGTTTAAACTTCTGTACTGCTCTAAGAGGATCTTCTGATGGTCTACCACGAAAATTCCCAAAATTTTGGAATTGAGCTAACATACCCGAATCGGGACGGAATCGTGGAACATCAATATCAGGAGCACCTACTCCTATAGCAGGAGCACGGAATGGAACTTCTGGTGGACCATTAGTAAACCACGGATCTTGATTCATTACTATCTGGACTTGAGGATTAGGAATCACTGGTGGAATTGGAGGAATAGCGCCTGGAGCCAAAGGTTGGCCATTTGCGCCTAGTTGATTTTGTCCATTATTTTGTTGATCTTGAATATTTATCCCTTCCATTCTGTTACTTAATTCTTCTACTTCTAAAGCTTCTCGTTCTCTCTTCTTCTGTTAGGAAGTCTGATCAACGATTCTGGATTACAAAGGATCGGAGGTGTTGGCTCTAGATCCTTGAATAGCCTTCTTCGCATACACCAAACCTAAAAACCTGAAAAAGCTAACAAACAAAAAGCATAAAACTGATAAAATAAAATAAATGCACTATCACTAAAGGATAAACACCGTGGTCACACGCTACCGTCCCCGGCAGCGGCGCCAAAAACTTGGTGGTCTTTTGTGTGTTCTAAAATAAATGCAAAAGTAAATCGAACCACAACCGCAAGTGTACGGTTGTCCCAAGTAGTATAACTGATAATACAGATTCGTTCCAAGGACGGGATGGTTGACTACAATGCTTATCTATTAATGATTGATGCATTTATGGAAGTAAATAACAATAATATGTTTGTTTGGTTTTAGTTATTAAAGCTACTGAATGAAAGACAAGTATTAAAATGCAAATAAAAGATAAGACGCAAGTAAAATGATGTAAAACGCAATATGAGATGTAGCACTTGAGAACGCAAGGATCCTCCCTATCCTATTTCTTAACTTATGTTGTTTAAGGGCTAAATTAGTCAATTACAATGGTCGGGATTCTAATTTCCTTATACCCCCGTCAGGATGGACTATAAGGCGATCCTAGGGTGTCACTAGTCCCGTCAGGGTAAATATGATCCACCTTTAGATGCTTAAGTTTACCTCTTTGGCCCTAGAATTAGCTAAGTTCGTCAGAATCAATAGCTTCTATCCTAGATTGAATAAATGGTTTTGTACCTAAACCCTCCGTCAGGATGATCCAATCGCCACTAATTGGAATAGCCTAGATACTAACACCCGTTCCTAGTTCATGACGCTAAAAACAGTAAACATTCACAATTTATCGAAAAGAGTAAAAGCCCTAATTTAGTTTAATTTAACAGAAACCCAAATTCAACATTCGTTAATTAATAAGATTGGGATTCACCCATTGTTTGTTCTCAAGCACTATGAAAAGCTTAGCTCATATTAAAATAAAATACGAAATTAAATGTAAAGGAATTCATATTTATTACAAAATTAAAAGATAAGAAAAACCTAATTTCCGGAATCGGAATGACTACGAACGGAGATATAGACCCTCTCCAGCTCTTGTAGCTTCTTCTCCTTCCTTCAGTTGCTTCTCTCTGGTGTTTTTAATCTTGCAGAATGTGAATTGTATGTAAAATAGAAGTCCAGACCTCCTTTTATAAGTGCAAATTCGGACTTGGACCTAGGCTTTTAATTAAATGAAATATAAAAGGCCCAAGTCCAATAACTTAGCCCAAAATCCCGTAACTGCTGATATGCCTTCACTAAAACGGCTTTTCCCGATGCGTTATGACTCCGATTGACCTCATTCCAGTTGCTAAAGTTTCGTAACTCGATAAGAAGCGTTTTCTCTTCAAAGGTCAGCGGCTAAATCATCGCTTAACCACCTCGAAATCAGCAATCTATGGCCTGGAAAATGGATTTTCAGCTCTAAAAATAATATCTTCGGGATTTTTTTTCAAGTCTTGACTCTATCTTTTGATCTTTGACTTTCTCCTCGGATTCCTCTTCTAGCTAACATCTAAAACCTGTAAACTTTACACTAAAAATACCAATATTACGCGCAAAAGCTTAATAAATCAAAATTGCTAGAAATAAAAGAGGAAAATCATATTATTGCATATTTAGTCCAAAAGTCTATCAAATTGATTAAATAAACACCAAAAATGATGTCTCCTAAGGGTCGAAAATAAGAACAATTAAGGAGACATCACCAGTACACTTGAGGTATGCATATTTAGGTACTAATGAAACTCTACCTGTTATTGTTTCAGCTAATTTAACAGGTCCTCAAGAAGATAAACTGTTGCGTGTGTTAAGAGCCAACAAAGAAGCAATAGGTTGGACAATTGCTGACATCAAAGGCATTAGTCCATCCTATTGTCAACACAAAATCATACTTGAAGATGATAACGCACGCTCAATTGAAGGTCAAAGGAGATTAATGCCCGTTATGAAGGATGTGGTGAAGAAAGAAGTGATCAAGCTTTTAGATGCGGGGATTATTTATCCCATCTCGAGTAGTGAATGGGTGAGTCCGGTTCAATGTGTACCGAAGAAAGGATGAATGACAACAGTTCTGAATGATAAAAATGAAGCGATTCCTTCAAGAACAGTAGTTGGATGGAGAGTTTGCGTGGATTACAGAAAGCTGAACAAGGCCACCAGAAAAGATCATTTCCCTTTGCCTTTCATCGATCAAATGTTGGATAAATTAGCCGGAAGAGAGTACTATTGCTTCTTGGATGGTTACTCCGGGTACAATCAGATTTACGTGGCTCCAGAAGATCAACATAAGACTACTTTTACATGCCCATTTGGTACGTTTGCATATCGCAGAATGCCATTTGGGTTGTGTAACGCTCCCGCTACTTTTCAAAGGTGCATGATGGCCATCTTTTGGGATATGATCGATAATTTCCTTGAAGTTTTTATGGACGATTTCTCCGTGTTTGGTGACGATTTTGATAAATGTTTAGATAACTTGGAGAAAGTGTTAGTAAGATGTAAGGAAACAGATTTGGTGCTAAACTGGGAGAAGTGTCATTTTATGGTTCGCGAAGGTATTGTTCTGGGTCACAAAGTTTCGAGTGCTGGGTTAGAGGTCGATAGAGCAAAGATAGAGGTAATTAAAACTCTTCCCCCTCCTGTTTCTGTTAAAGGGGTAAGGAGTTTTCTTGGCCATGTTGGCTTTTATAGGCGTTTTTTTAAGGATTTTTCTAAGATTGCTAAACCGTTATGCAACTTACTCGAAAAGGACTCCAAATTCCTTTTTGACGAAGCTTGTTTAGCGGCCTTCCAAGCAATTAAGGAAAAGTTTGTTTCTGCTCCTATAGTGTTACCTCCAGATTGGAATTTACCATTTGAGGTTATGTGTGATGCGAGTGATTTGTGTATGGGAGCTGTATTGGGACAAAGAAAAGAGAAGGTTTTTCATTCGATTTACTATGCTAGTAAAACTTTTAGTGGTGCTCAGATTAACTACACGGTTACAGAAAAGGAGTTGCTAGCAGTTGTATATTCATTTGATAAATTTCGGTCTTATCTTCTTGGAGCGAAGGTTATTGTTTATACAGATCATTCTGCGATCAGATTTCTTATGGAAAAGAAAGATGCGAAACCAAGGTTAATCAGATGGGTGTTATTACTTCAAGAGTTCGATTTAGAGATAAAAGATAGAAAGGGTTGTGAGCATCAGGTTACAGATCATCTATCGCGTTTAGAGGGTTCAGAGACGAATAGTGGTACTGAAGCAGTTAGAGAAGAGTTTCCTGATGAGAGTTTATTCGTTGTTCGAGATTATGAAGCTCCGTGGTATGCAGATATTGCGAATTTAGTGGTGAGTGGTGTTTTTCCTGAAGGTTCTACTTATCAAGAAAGAAAGAGGTTAGCTCATCGTGCTAGACAATTCTTTTGGGAGGATCCGTTCCTCTACAAAGTTTGTGCTGACCAAATGATACGAAGATGTGTAGCAAGGGAGGAAACTGAAGCCATTATAGCTGGATGCCATGATTCACTATATGGAGGACATTTCAAGGGAGATAGAACTGCTGCAAAGGTATTCCAATCAGGTTTTCACTGGCCTTCTCTTGTGAAAGATTGTCAAGAATATGTTAAGAAATGCACGAGATGCCAGTTTACCGGAAACATATCCAAGAGGGATGAGATGCCATGTAATAATATGTTAGAAGTTGAAATATTCGATGTTTGGGGTATAGACTTTATGGGTCCTTTCGTTCCTTCAAATGGTAACATCTACATCTTATTAGCTGTTGATTATGTGTCTAAGTGGGTAGAAGCGGTGGCTTTACCCACCAATGATTCACGAGTGGTGATTAAGTTCTTGAAATCACATATTTTCACTAGACATGGCACACCTAGAGTGATTATTAGCGATGGAGGATCTTATTTCGTTAATAATTATCTGAACACTGTTCTAGAGAAGTATGGAGTGAGACACCGTGTATCTATTGCATATCATCCACAATCCAATGGTCAAGCTGAAGTTTCGAATCGTGAAGTCAAGTCAATCCTAGAGAAAACCGTTGGTCCTACAAGAAAAGATTGGTCAATGAAGTTAGATGATGCGTTGTGGGCCTATCGTACTGCGTTTAAGACTCCAGTTGGTGCATCTCCCTATCGTATGGTATATGGTAAGGCTTGTCACTTACCTTTAGAGCTTGAAATGGGTGCCTATTAGGCGATTGCGCAGTTGAATTTAGATCCTATCTTAGCCGGAAAGAATCGTATGATGAAGCTTAATGAACTTGACGAATTCCGATTGCATGCTTATGAAAATGCCAAACTTTATAAAGAAAACACGAAGAAATGGCATGACAATCGGATTCGTATAAAGAACTTTGAAGTGGGGCAAAGAGTATTGAAGTATAACTCAAAGTTCAACAATTATTCGGGTAAGTTAAGATCTAAGTGGTCAGGTCCATACATTGTGACCAAAGTTACACCTCATGGGGCGATAGAAATAGAACATCCGCTAGAGAACCGTACCTTTATGGTAAATGGTCACAGATTGAAGATATACCATGGAGGTGAAGATACCAATCGCTCGGAAGATCCACATCCCGGGGAGGTCATGTATCTCCTCGAAACTCCTTAAAAGCGTGAGGTAACCCGTCGAGCTTAACGACGTTAAACAAAAGCCAATTCCTTGTATATTAGTTGAGTTTTTAAGTTTTCGCAATTTAGAATAGTTTGATTTTCGTAATTTTAGTGTTTATTATTAAGAAATGAGGAAAGGTAGTTGTTTTTGACGATTTCAGGGGTAAAAAGGTCACGAGTTTGGGGTCGATAAGGCGAAAATAGGAGAAAAATAGGTTGGATGTCAAGGAGAAACTGGGTACCCGGTTTCGCAAAAACCGGGAACCCGGTTTTGGAGCTGGTACCAACCTTTTTAACGCAACACTTGGCGTCTTGGTTCACGACACAGCGTCGGAACCGGGTACCCGGATTTTCGAAACCGGGAACCCGGTTTTGGTGCTGTAACTTTTGAAAATCTCTGACCCAGCGTTTTGGTGGCTTGCGTTTTGCTGCGTTTTGATTCGCGCCATCGACACAAAACCGGGAACCGCATTTGGCAAAACCGGGTACCCGGTTTCGGCGAGTGAAATCTCTGACCCCGCGTCTTGGGGTCCAGCGTTTTGGAGCGTCTCTAAAAAAAAAAAAAACTTAAGCAATTTTTCCGCGCCGTCACAGCAACGCGGAACCGGGAACCCGAGTTTTCGAAACCGGGAACCCGAGTTTTCGAAACCGGGAACCCGGTTTGATAGCTGTGATGTCGGTTTTAAGTGTTTTAACCTAATTTTCCTAGCCTCTTCTACAAGTTTTTACCTAAAACGCTCCAATAGCCTCCCCACCTCCGAAAATCATCAACAAAAACACTATATATATCATCAAATCCTACCCTCTTTCATCACAAAAACATACAATCAACTCACCTCCTCTCCAAAGTAACATCAAATCCTTAGTTTTTCCCAAGATTCTTCTTCATCAAATCCTTAAATTAAACCCAATTCTTTCCTCTCCCATCCAAATTAAGCAACACCCATCTCATATTCCACCTTGTTCTTAATTCCCTAAGCCTCAAAACATCAAAATTCTACACTTTTTCTCTAAGTTTTTCATTATTTGAAGTTTTGAGTTTGGGGTGGAAAGAGATGAGTAACAGAACCAGTGATTTCCGAAGAACTGCTCCTAGACGGAAAACCACCATTGGTGGTTCCCAAGACCAAGCTATTGAGATTCCTGATTCGCGTCTAAACGTAAGATTGATGAGGTTAAGCTTGATCCGAAGAGAATAGAAATCACAGGACAGAAGAGAAGATTAATTGATGAGTTTGAAAGTGCGAAGGACCAAGCAGAGGATATTGAGAAGAACATTGAGGATGAAACTGAACAAGAGGTTCCGGAAGTGCCAGTTCAATAGAAACCTTCGCGTGTGAAGATGTGGGCCCACAAGCCTAAGAGGGATTATACTTGCTGGAATACTCAGGTTCGTGAACGAATTGAATTTTTGAAGTTTGGTGAGGAGAAAAATTTTCCTAAGGGTATTATGAGTAGTGACTATAAGGAATATGCTGTGTCATGTGCTAAGTTTGGTTGGAAAGAATTACAAAAAAGGAAGCTTGAGTTTATTCCTACTTTTGTGCGAGAATTTTTTGAAGGTTTAGCCACCTCCCGTGATGCAATTGATATTCGCAAAAAGGTAGTTCCTTTCTCTATTGAACGTATTCGGAAATCCTTGAAATTACCCAATTTTTCTGGAACATGTCCTTTCCAAGAAACTCTTAATGATCCTTCTTTCGATTTTGAATCCCTTTGGGGGACCGTGCTTGTTAATGGGGCTAGCCCAATTTCTGAAGGCGAAAGATATCCTGGACAGTTTTACAGCAGTAGTTTGACACCTCGTGCGAAGGTTTGGTCTCGTTGCGTAATACCCACTTTCTTTGGTATTAAACACACTTCCGAGTTAAAGAAAGAGCACGTATTTGTTATTAAGTGTATTTTGGAGGAGAAACCATTTGATGTTGCTAAGATTATTTATGATACAATCATGGAGTTCGCGAAATCCCCAATGAAACAACAAAATCTGAAGTTCCCTTGTACTATTACTCAGTTGTGTCTAGACGCAAAGATTCCGCGTAAGAACGCAGATATTGACGTTGTTTCAGTTGGTGTAAGTATAGCTTTGAGCACGATAAGGAATATCCATGAAGAAGCAACACGAGCCACCAAAAGCCCTAGAACTCCTCTATCAAAGAAAGCGAAGACTGTCCCTGAGTTGGAATCAAAGATTCAGGTGTTGGAAGAAAATCAAGAGAAGATGATTGCTACCTTGGGAAACGTTACAAAATAATTGGGCCTGCTTCGAAATTTGATCTTAGGCGTAAATACACTTCAAAACGCGATTTTGATGCTGTTACGCGGGATAAAGCTCCAGAACGCAACACCGATAACCAGCCTCGCGCTGGTTAAGATACGTTTTCTAAACCTTCCTCTTAGTGTAGATTAGTTTAAACTCTTTATTGAGTCTTTTCGAGTCGTGGGGACATGACTCATTTTTGAGTTTGGGGTGGGGTTCGTTGCCTCATCCCAGTTTTTATGTGTTATTTGTTTTATCTGCTTTCAATAAAAGAATTTTCGGAGTTGCGTATAACTGTAGAAATTTTTTAATATCCCTTTAAGCATACTTTTGATGAATCTATGATAGTAAATAGTGGACCTTAGGGATTGATATAAAACGCATTTAGAATTGCATGCAAACATAGATAATTAATAGGAAAAATTAATGAACAATGCAAATGAAGTAAGCTTGTACTTAAAGAATATGTTTGGTGTGTAGAACGTGAAATCCTAATTAGTAGAGAACCCACCTAGATATGAACTAAAGACAAGCCATGTACTTAGGAAAATGATAGGGGCAGTTCTTTGTTAGCCATTTGTGCCTTTTTAGCCTTCTATCCCTTATGTTAATTATTATTCGTCTTAGCCCACTTTGAGCCTTTAGCCTTTTCTTTGTAGCCACGATATAAGCCATTATCCCTTAGATTATTAGGCATGACCCTATGACCCGCACTTGAATCACAATCCTGAGACATGTCTCGAGCTTGAGTTTGGGGTGGTTGGACCACTTATGGGACATTAAATGGGTTAGGACTGATGTGCTTTGTATTGTAGCACAATTGCAGATGATATATACTTGTAACCCTTTGCCGGGAATGAAGAAAAATGAAAAAGAAAGAAAAAAATGAAAAATTTTGAAAAATCATACAGTAGAAACCGGGAACCCGGTTTCGTCAAAACCGGGAACCCGGTTTGCTTCTGTACAAAAAAAAAAGAGAAAAGAAAATAAAAAGAAAAATATGAATGAATAAAACATCCGACAAAGTGGAATTTTTCTGAAAATCATCTTGTTTATAGTGGGTAGACATGGGACGCTAAAATGTTGCGTATATGGGTGAGTGAGAACATCTTTTAAGCGTTAACTCAAGCTCGAGGACATTGTTGATGGTAAGTGAGGAGAGAGCCAAAAGCTCACTTCAAATTTACCAAATATACATCCACACCCGTCCTTAAGCCAATATTATAACCATAAAGACCTCGTGATTCCTAAGTGCATAGTGAATTTATAATTCTGTTGATAGGGAATACACTAGGTGGAGCGTTCAAAGCGAGTTAGGATTAATGACCACTCTATAGCCATCATACAGAGATGAGTACAAGTGTAACCTTCAAGCATTGCAACTTTAATTTTATGATTGAGATTATTTAGGTTTGATGTTGCATTCTAGATGTATGTGTATATTAGTTTCTAGAGTTTGCTATATGAGATTTATCTTAAGAATTGCTTTAGGGTCTATTTGTTAGCTTCTACTTGTTTATACGCTTACTTACACCCCTTTGTTTTGTTTTACTTTGTCGGGACGACAAAGGTTTGAATTGGGGGTCTTGATGTCTCCCTAATTGTTCTTATTTTCGACCCTTGGGAGACATCATTTTTTATGAGAATAAGGTTTTTATTGGCCTACTTTACATAAAGATTGTCATGCATATGTCAAAGAATGCCACATATGCGAATTTTCCGGTAATATATCTAAGAGAGATGAGATGCCACGTAATAATGTTATTGAAGTTGAGATATTTGATGTATATTGTATTGATTATTTCATGGTTACTTTTGTACCATCTAATGGAAATCAATACATCCTATTAGCTATTGATTACGTGTATAAATGGGTAGAGGCTGTGGTTCCGCCAACGAATGATTCGCGAGTGGTGATAAAGTTCTTGAAATCACACATCTTCACAAGACATAGTACGCCTAGAGTTATTACTAGTGATCGAGGGTCTCATTTTGTGAATAAATACTTGAAGGCTATATTAGAGATGTATGGCGTGAGACATCGTGTATCCACAAGAAAATGGTCAAGCTAAGGTCTCTAATCGAGAGATCATATCTGTTCTAGAGAAGAATGTTGGACCCACACGCAAGGATTGGTCAATGAAATTAAATGACGCGTTGTGGGCATATCGTACTGTGTTTAAGACACCATTTGGTGCATTTCTGTATCACATAGTTTATGGTAAGGAGTGTCACTTACCTCTTGAACTTGAATTAGGTGCATATTGGGCGATAGCGGAGTTGAACATGGTACCTACTTTATCCTCTACTACAGACATGGATTCTCTTTCTCTCTTTTCTTCTCTTTTCCGTTTGTTGTAAGCCTTGACTAACTATTTGGGATTCTCAAGCATACACCAGAATCTGAAAGAGATCATTTCACCGTTTGGAAATGATCTCCTTAATTGTTCTTATTTTCGACCCTTAGGAGACATCATTTTTTGTGTTTATTTGATTAATTTAATAGACTTTTGGACTAAATATGCAATAATATGATTTTCCTCTTTTATTTCTAGCATTTTTAATTTATTAAGCTTTT
The DNA here is from genome assembly GCA_029959085.1 of Nemophila menziesii. NCBI lineage: Eukaryota > Viridiplantae > Streptophyta > Magnoliopsida > Boraginales > Hydrophyllaceae > Nemophila > Nemophila menziesii. The sequence continues at coordinate 7,477,493 of JARWIR010000014.1, forward strand.
GCGCGTAATATTGGTATTTTTAGTGAAAAATTTACAGGTTTTGGATGTTAGCTAGAAGAGGAATCCGAGGAGAAAGTCAAAGATCGTAATATGAAGTCAAGACTAAAAGATAAATCCCGAAAGAAATTATTTTTAGAGCTGAAAATCTGTTTTCCAGTCCATAGATTTCTGATTTCAAGGTGCTTAAGAGATGATTTAGCCGCTGACCTTTGAAGAGAAAACATTCCTTATCGAGTTATGGAACTTTAGCAACTGGAATCAAGTCAATCGGAGTCATAACGAATCGGGAAAAGCCGTTTTAGTGAAAGTGTATCAGCAGTTACGGGATTTTGGGCTTAGAATTTGGGCTTGGACATTTAATTAGTGTTTTATTTTTAGGTCCAAGCCCTAATCCGTTTTTCCACTTATAAAAGGAGCCTTTGACTTCTATTTTCATAACAATTCACATTCTACAAGATGAAACACCAAAGAGAAGCAACAGAAGGAAAAAAAGAAGAAGCTGCAAGAGCTGGAGAGGGTCTATATCTCCGTTCTCAGTCATTCCTATTCCAGAAATTAGGTTCTTTTATCTTTAATTTTGTAAAACAATATGAATTCCATTTTATTTAATTTAGTTTTGTTTTCAATTAATATGATCTAAACACATTTTAGTGCTTGAGAATGCTATATGGGTAATTCCCAATCGTATTGAATTTCATATGTTGAATTTGGAATTCTGTTAAATTAAATTAGATTGTGTCTTTTACTCTTTTCGATAAAGTGAGAGTATTTACTGTTTTTAGAGTCATGAACTAGGAACAAGTGTTAGTATCTAGGCTATTCCAATTAGTGGCGATTGGATCATCCTGACGGAGGGTTTAGATACAGAACCATTTATTCAATCTAGGATAGAAGCTATTGATTCTGAAGAACTTAGCTATTTCTAGGGCCAAGGAGGTAATTAACTTAAACATCCAAAAGTGGACCATATTTACCCCGACGGGACTAGTGACACTCTAGGATAGCCTTATAGTCCACCCTGACGGGGGTATAAGGAATTTAGAATCCCGACCATTGTAATTGACCAATTTAACTCTTAAACAACATAGGTTACGAAATAGGATTTGGAAGACCCCTTGCGTTCTCAAGTGTTATCTTCTCATACTTACCTTTTACATCATTTTACTTGCATCTTAGCTTTTAATTGCATTTTCCATTTAGTCTTTTATTACTTAGGATTAATACAAAAATCAATCAAACATATTATCTTTATTTGCTTTCATAAGTGCAATCATTCATTAGTGGATAAGCATTGTAGTCAACCATACCGTCCTTGGAACGAATATGTATTATCACTATCATTACTTGGGACAACCGTACACTTGCGGTTGTGGTTCGATTATTTATTGCATTATTTTTAGAACACACAAAAGACCACCAAGTTTTTGGCACCGCTGCCGGGGAATGGTAGCGTGTGACCACGGTGTTTATTCCTTTAGTGATAGTTGCATTTATTTTTATTTCAGTTTTACGCTTTTTGTTTGTTCATTTCTTTTCAGGTTCTTAGGTTTGGTGTATGCGAAGAAGACTATTCAAGGATCTAGAGCCAACACCTCCGATCCTTAATAATCCAGAATCGTTAATCAGACATGCCAACAAGAGAAGGAGAGAACAAGAAGCCTTAGAAGTAGAAGAATTAGTTAACAGAATGGAGAATATCAATATTCAGAACCAACAAAATAATGGACAAGGCTAGCTAGATGCAAATGGCCAACCTTTAGAGCCACCAGGCATTATTCCTCAAGTTCAACCACTAAATCCTAATCCTCAAGTTCAGATAGTAATGAATCAAGATCCATGGTTTGTTAATGGTCCACCAGAAGCTCCATTTCGTGCTCCTACTCTAGGAGTAGGTGCTCCAGATATTAATGTTCCAAGATTTCCTCCAGATTCGGGTATGCTAGCTCAATTCCAAAACTTTGGAAATTTTCGTGGTAGACCAGGAGAAGATCTTATCCGAGCTGTACAGAAATTCAAGCAGATATGTGATTCTTACATCACACATGGGGTTTCAAGAGTACAACTGTATTTCGCAGCGTTTCGATTTTTCGTCATTGATGGAGCAAGTGAATGGCACGATACACAAGATCCTACGAAGATAACAAACTAGGACCAATTAGAAACTGCTTTCTTTGACAGGTATTACCCAAGTAATATGAGGTTAGATGATCAACTTAAGTTAACACATTTCCGTCAAGAGTATGATGAAACTTTGGGTAAGAGCTGGACAAGATTTCAGATGTGTTTACGAAGGGTTCCCGATCATGGCTTTACGGAACAACAACAACTAAAATTATTTTACAAAGGCCTTGATGGGACTTCAAGAGAGAAATTAGATTCGTTATATGGTGCGGGATTTCTTCAAGTTCAACCCGTTCATGCTAAAATCATTTTGGAAAGAACAGTCAAGAATGAAGTTGGGTGGACTTCGGTGAGAACCCCGGTTAAAGGAGTGAATAATGTTAATATCGAAGAAAAATTTGCTACGCTTGAAAATAAATTCAAACTACTATAGAGCAACAATTGAAACAACATACTTTAGCTGTAAAAGAAGGATTTTCGGGTAAGAAGGTAGCTGTACAAGCTGCACAAGAGGTTTATATGTGTTCGATTTGCAGGGTAGATGATCATGATGAGGAAAACTGTCCAAATAACCAAGATCCTGTGATGTTTGTGCCCAATAGAGGTAACTTTAACTCAAGTGGTAATGGATATCAGCCTAACAGAAACCATCCTGGGTTTCAATACTCGAATCCTAATGGGGCAGCCAATCCTACATATGCGTATCAGCCGCGTCCCCAAGGTAACAACTACAATCCAAGACCACACAACAATTATCAAGGAGGACAGAATCAGGGTAATTATGTGCAAAGACAAGCTCCTCAAAACACTTACGACGAAACCATGAACCAAAAAGCCTTACCTGCCCATCCACAAGAAGGAGTAGTTACCCTTCAGAAAACCGTTGAAAGTTTAATTGCTCTTCAAACAAAAGCTATGGAACGTCAACAAGCGTCTGAAGCAAATATGAAGTTAATGCAGAATCAAATGGAGCAATTTGCAAAACAGCTTAATCAGCGTCCACAAGGGCAACTCCCTAGTGACACAGAAAATCCAGGACAACATGAAGATTGTAAAGCTGTCACACTAAGAAGTGGAAAGAATCTTCCTCCACCTCCTTTTCCCGTTATGAAAGAGAAAGAAGTTACAAGAAAAGAAAAGGAAGTGGGTGAGTAAGAGAAAGAGAAAGAGAAAGAAAAAGATAGTGAAGTTGAAGAAATAGAAAGGCCAAGTGAAATTCCAAAGAAGAAAGATGATATTGTCACTAATCGCCCTCCACCACCGTTTCCATCTCGAGTTCAGAAAAAGGGTGATTTGGTTGAGTTTTCAAAATTATTTAATAGAGTGAAGGGCCTAAGCATTAATATTCCGTTACTAGAGGCAATTCGAGATATTCCTAAGTATACGAAGTTTTTGAAGAGGGCCCTCACTAACAAAAGGCCTTATTGTGATAATGAGATGATTGGTCTTCCTGAAGAGTGTAGTGCGATTTGCCAAAGTAAATTACCGCCAAAGTTAGTTGATCCGGGGAGTTTCACTATTCCGATATCGATTGGTGAAGAATGGAAAGGAAAAGCACTATGCGATTTGGGTGCGAGCATCAATTTGTTGCCCAAATCGATCTTTGATAGGCTAAAAATCGGAGAAGCAAGACCTACCTCTATGGTCTTGCAAATGGCGGACAGGTCTCTTGCACATCCTGAAGGCCGAATCGAGGATGTCCTCGTTAAGGCAGGTACACTTATATTTCCCGTTGATTTCGTAATACTTGAATACGACGCGGATAGAAATGTCCCCATTATTTTGGGTAGACCCTTTCTAGCCACGGGGCGTACTTTGATTGATGTAGAGAATGGCGAATTAACGAAGAGGATACAAGATGAGGAGGTCAAATTTAATGTGTTCCGAGCTATGAAATTCCCAGATTCTCAGGAAGATTGCTTCAGGATGGATGCAGTCGAGCAGGCATCGCAAGAGGTATTTAATTGCTTAAATTTTGATGATATTTTGCAGGCCGCTTAGACATTAGACTCACCCGAGATAATGGAAGAGCTTGTCGAAACAGTGGCAGCTCTCAATTCTAAAAATCCAAAGTATAGGTGTCTTGCATATGAACCTGTGAGAGAACCGGGGGAGATTATTCCTAAAAAGAAGCCTTCAATTGAATCTCCTCCGGAATTGGAAGAAAAACCGTTACCAGCACACTTGAGGTATGCGTATTTAGGTACTAATGAAACTCTACCTGTTATTTTTTCAGCTAATTTAACAGGTCCTCAAGAAGATAAACTGTTGCGTGTGTTGAGAGCCAACAAAGAGGCAATAGGTTGGACAATTGCGGACATCAAAGGCATTAGTCCATCCTATTGTCAACACAAAATTATACTTGAAGATGTTAACGCACGCTCAGTTGAAGGTCAAAGAAGATTAATGCCCGTTATGAAGGATGTAGTAAAGAAAGAGGTGATCAAGCTTTTAGATGCGGGGATTATTTATCCCATCTCGAGTAGTGAATGGGTGAGTCCAGTTCAGTGTGTACCGAAGAAAGGAGGAATGACAACAGTTCTTAATGATAAAAATGAAGCAATTCCTTCAAGAACAGTAGTTGGTTGGTGAGTTTGCACAGAAAGCTGAACAAAGCCACCAGAAAAGATCATTTCCCTTTGCCCTTCATTGATCATTGTTAGATAAATTGGCCGGAAGAGAATACTATTGTTTCTTGGATGGTTATTCTGGGTATAATCAAATTTACGTGGCTCCGGAAGATCAACATAAAACAACATTCACATGCCCTTTTGGTACTTTTGCATATCGCAGAATGCCATTTGGGTTGTGTAATGCTCCTGCTACCTTTCAAAGATGTATGATGGCCATATTCTGGGATATGATCGATAACTTTCTTGAAGTGTTCATGGACGATTTCTCTGTGTTTGGTGATGATTTTGATAAATGTCTAGATAACTTGGAGAAAGTGTTAATCAGATGCAAAGAAACAAATTTGGTCTTAAACTGGGAAAAGTGTCATTTCATGGTTCGCGAAGGTATTATTCTGGGTCACAAAGTTTCGAGTGCTGGATTAGAAGTTGATAGAGCAAAGATAGAGGTAATTAAAACTCTTCCCCCTCCTGTTTCTGTTAAAGGGGTAAGAAGTTTTCTTGGCCATGCTGGTTTTTATAGGCGATTTATCAAAGACTTTTCTAAAATTGCTAATCCGTTATGCAACTTACTCGAAAAGGATTCCAAATTCTTTTTTGATGAAGCTTGTTTTGCGGCCTTCAAAGCAATCAAATAAAAGCTTATTTCCGCTCCTATAATGTTGCCTCCAGATTGGAATTTACCATTTGAGGTTATGTGTGATGCGAGTGATTTATGTATGGGAGCTGTATTAGGACAAAGAAAAGAGAAAGTTTTTCATTCGATTTATTATGCTAGTAAAACTTTTAATGGTGCTCAAGTTAATTATACAGTTACAGAAAAAGAGTTGCTAGCGGTTGTGTATTCATTCGATAAATTTCGCTCTTATCTTCTTGGAGCGAAAGTTATTGTTTATACAGATCATTCAGCGATTCGATATCTTATGGAGAAGAAAGATGCTAAACCAAGGTTAATCAGATGGGTTTTATTGCTTCAAGAGTTCGATTTAGAGATCAAGGATAGAAAAGGGTCTGAGAATCAGGTTGCAGATCACCTATCGCGGTTAGAAGGTTCAGAGATGAATAGTGGTACTGAAGCTGTTAGAGAAGAATTTCCTGATGAGAGCTTATTTGTTGTTCGTGACTATGAAGCTCTTTGGTATGCGGATATTGCAAATTTAGTGGTAAGTGGTTCTTTTCCCGAAGGTTCAACTTATCAAGAGAGAAAGAGATTAGCTCACCGTGCAAGACAATTCTTTTGGGAGGATCCGTTCCTCTACAAAGTGTGTGCTGATCAAATGGTAAGAAGATGTGTAGCCAAGGAAGAAATTGAGGCGATTATTGTTGGGTGTCACGATTCACCTTATGGTGGACATTTTAAAGGAGATCGAACTGCTGCTAAGGTATTACAATCTGGTTTTTATTGGCCTTCTATTATAAAAGATTGTCATGAATATGCTAAAAGATGTGAAAGATGTCAATTTACCGGAAACATATCCAAGAGGGATGAGATGCCACGTAATAATGTGTTAGAAGTTGAAATATTCGATGTTTGGGGTATAGACTTTATGGGTCCTTTCGTTCCTTCAAATGGTAACCTCTACATCTTATAAGCTATGGATTACGTGTCTAAGTGGGTAGAAGCTATAGCTTTACCAACCAATGATTCACGAGTAGTGATTAAGTTCTTGAAATCGCATATTTTCACTAGACATGGCACTCCGAGGGTAATTATTAGCGATGGAGGTACTCATTTCGTTAATAAATATTTGAAGACAGTCTTAGAGAAATATGGAGTGAGACATCGTGTATCTACTTCTTATCATCCACAAGCTAATGGTCAAGCCGAAGTCTCAAATCGTGAGGTAAAATCTATTTTAGAGAAAACCGTTGGTCCTACTTGAAAAGATTGGTCAATGAAATTAGATGATGCATTATGGGCCTATCGTACTGCGTTCAAAACTCTCGTAGGTGCTTCTCCGTATCGAATGGTATATGGTAAGGCTTGTCACTTACCTCTTGAGCTTGAGATGGGTGCATATTGGGCTATTGCGAAGTTAAATTTAAATCCAACTCTAGCTGGTCAGAATCGAATGATGAAACTTAATGAGCTTGATGAATTTCGATTACATGCTTATGAAAATGCAAAACTTTACAAAGAAAATACCAAGAGATGGCATGATAATCGGATTCGAGAGAAGAACTTTGTAGTGGGACAAAGAGTGTTGAAATATAATTCAAAGTTCAGTAATTATCCGGGGAAATTAAGATCGAATTGGTCAGGACCTTACATCGTGACCAAAGTTACACCTCATGGAGCTATAGAGATAGAACATCTGCTTGAAAACTGTACATTCATGGTGAACGGTCATCGTTTAAAGATATATCATGGAGGTGAAGATACCGATCGTGCTAAAGACCCACATCCCGGAGAGGTCATGTACCTCCTCGAAGCTCCTTAGAAGCACGAGGTAACCCGTTGAGCTCAACGACGTTAAACAAAAGCCAATTTCTTGTATATTAGCTTAAGTTTTTCAATTTTCGTAGTGTAAATTAGTTTAATTTTCGTTGAATTTAGTGTTTATTTTTAAGAAATGAGTAAGGGTGTTTGTTTTTGATGATTTCAGGGGTATAATGGTCATGAGTTTGGGGTCAAAACGATGAGAAAACAGGAAAATTTGGAGTCCACAGAAGGTTTGACCGGCTAGCCGGCGAGCTGGCCGGCATACCGGCCAAAAGAGCTGAAGGACCCCAATTCTCTAACCACTGCGTCACGATTTGCGTCAGCGAGAATCCGCCCGCATGCCGGTCAACTGACCGGCTAGCCGGCCAAAGAGGAAGAAAGTTTCTGGTCCTTGCGTCAGCAACGACGCAAGATCGCTGCTTCTCGAAATGCGCCATCGACATGTCGCCGGCTAGCCGGCCAAGGAATTCAAAGTTTCTGATCACTGCGTCAGCAATGACGCAAGGTGCTTGCGTCTGAGGTAAAAAAAATCGAATTTAGTAATTTTTTTCCACCGCCCTCGCGATCGGCATGCCGGCGAATCCGCCGGCTAGCCGGTGCGCTGTTGCGAGAGGCGGTTTTGAGCTTATTTAACCTAGTTTGTTGCCTCTTTCTCCAAGCTAACCTCCTATTCCGAATCCTTGCCTCCACCTACTCCGAAAATCATCAACAAACAGCTATATAATCATCAAATCTAGCCTTCTTTCATCACAAAAACACACAATCAACTCATATCTCCTCCAAAACATCACCAAATTTCACTTTTGCTCCATAAATTCCCTCTTCCTAATCTAGAAATTAAACTCAATTCTTCCACAATTCCCTTCAATTAACCTTGACCCATCTCATATTCCACCATATTCTTCAAGTTTTAAGCCTCAAAACATCAAATTTCAAAGCTTTTCTCTAGCTTTTTCTCTATTTGAAGTTTTGAGTTTGGGGTGAAAAGAGATGACTAACAGAACCGCTTCCATGTGTAACTATCAAAAAAACTTACCAAGAAACAGGAACACTGTTGGTGCTAGCCCAGAACAAGCAATTGAGATTCCGGATTCGCGATGCAAAAAGATTGAACAAATCCCAATTGCTCCGAAAAGAAAAGAAAATCCAAGTAAGGCTAATCCGAAAAAGAGTAGGTTAATTGATGAAAGTGATGAAGAGAGTGAAGAAGAGTTAGAAGACGAAATTGAGGAAGAGATAGAACAAGAAGTTACCGAAGAACCCGTGCAACAACCGAAACCTCCGCGTAGGAAAACATGGGCTCAAAAGCCTAAGAGAGTCTTCATTCCATGGGATACTCAGGTTCGTAATAGAATTCAATTTTTAAAGTTTGGTGAGGAGATGAATCTTCCAAAAGGTATTATGACTAGTGCTTATAAAGATTATGGTATTACTTGTGACATATTGGGTTGGAATGAATTGAGAGATTTTTATGAAGGAATCGCCTTCTCGAAAGATGCAGTTATAGTTCGCAAAAAGGTAGTTCCTTTCTCCGTTGAGCTTATTAGGAAGTCATTGAAATTACCCACCTTTACCGGGGTATGCCCTTTCCAAGAATCCCTTAAAGAGCCTTCTTTTGATTACGAATCCCTTTGGGGAAAAGTTATTGTTGATGGGGCCCGCCCAATTCCCGAAGGAGAGAGATATCCTGGACAGATGTATAGTAGTAACTTGTTACCATGTGCTAAAATTTGGTCACGTTTCATAATCCCTACCTTCTTCGGAGTTAAACACATATCGGAAGTGAAGAAGGAACATCTTTTGTTCATTAAGTGTATTATCGAGGAGAAACCTATGGATGTTGCTCGTGTGATATATGATACTATCATGGAATTTGCTAGAATTCCCACTTCACAACAAAATCTCAAAATTCCTTGTACCATCACTACTTTGTGCTTAGACGCAAAAGTTCCGCGTAAAGACGCAGAGATTGATCGTGTTGTAGTGGGTGAGAGCATGGGTATGGCTTTGGTTTAGAATATTCATGATGAAGTGTTAAGAGCAGTAAGAACTCCTAGAGCTCCTCCAAAGAAAAAGATGCATACTACTAATGAGTTGGAAGCGAAAGTAAAGGTGTTAGAAGAGAACCAAATGATGATGATTGCGTCTTTGGGAAATGTTACAAAAGAGTTAGAACTTCTCCGAAATATGTTAATGGGGGTGAGCACAATTCAACACGCCACCTATGGTCTACTTACGAAGGAGAAGGTTCTTGGACGCAACACCGATAACCAGCCACACGCTGGTTAAGATACGTTTTCTATCCCTTTCACGTTTTAGTTTAGTTTAGTTTATTTACTTGCGTTGAGTCTTTTCGAGTCATGGGGACACGGCTCATTTTTGAGTTTGGGGTGGGGTTCGTTGCCTCATCCCAGTTTTTATGTGTTATGTGTTTTACTTGCTTTCAAGAAAATAATTTTCGGAGTTGCGTTTGACTATAGAAGATTTTAAATGTCCCTTTAGGCATACTTTTGATGAATCAATGATAGTAAATAGTGGACTTTAGGGAATACTATAAAACGCATTTAGAATTGCATGCGAACATAGGTAGTTGATAGGAAAAATTAATGAACAATGCAAATGAAGTAAGCTTGTACTTAAGGAATATGTTTGGTGTGTAGAACGTGAAATCCTAATTAGTAGAGAACCCACTTAGATATGAACTAAAGACAAGCTATGTACCTAGGAAAATGATAGGGGCAGTTCTTTGTTAGCCATTTGAAGCCTTTTAGCTTGTTATCCGTTATTATAATTTTATCCGTCTTAGCCCAATTTTGAGCCTTAAGCCTTTTCTTTTGTAGCCACGATATAAGCCCATTATCCTTTAGATTATTAGGCATGACCAAATGACCCTCACTTGAATCACAACCCTGATACTTGTCTCGAGCTTGAGTTTGGGGTGGATGGTCCACATTTGGGAATTTACATTGGGAAGGGATTATTATGTGTTTATATTAAGGCACAAAAATAAAAGATGATATTATTATTTGTAACCCTTTGCCGGGATTTAAAAAAAAATAAAAAATTTATAAGAGACATGACCTTTCACATCAAAATGATGGTCATGGGTATCTTGTACAAAAAAGAAGAAAAGAAATGAAAAAAGAAAATAAAAAGAAAGAAAGAATAAATAAAACGGCAAAGTGGAATATTTTTGGAAATCATCTTAATTTTATTTGGGTTAACATGGGGACGCAACATTAGCGCGTCAAATGGGTGAGTGAGAACATTTTTGAGCGTAAATTCAAGCTCGAGGACATTGTTGATGGTAAGTGAGGAGAGAGCCAAAAGCTCACTTCAAATTTACCAAATATACATCCATACCGTCCTTAAGCCATTATTAAAACCGTAAAGACCTCGTGATTCTTAAGTGCATAGTGAATTTATGATTCTGTTGATAGGGAATATGCTAGGTGGAGCGTTCAAAGCGAGTTAGGATTAATGACCACCCTATAGCCATCATACAGATATGAGTACAAGTGTAACCTTCAAGCATTGCAACTTTAATTTTATGATTGACATTATTTATGTTCGATTTTGCATGATAATTGTATGTGTATATTAGTTCCTAGATTTTTGCTATATGAGATTTATCTTAAGAATTGCTTTAGGTGTATTTGCTAGCTTCTATTTGTTCTTGCGTTTACTTCTACCCCTTGTTTTGCTTTGTTTTGCTTTGTCGGGACGACAAAGGTTTGAGTTGGGGGTCTTGATGTCTCCTTAATTGTTCTTATTTTCGACCCTTAGGAGACATCATTTTTTGTGTTTATTTGATTAATTTGATAGACTTTTAGACTAAATATGCAATAATATGATTTTCCTCTTTTATTTCTAGCATTTTTAATTTATTAAGCTTTTGCACGTAATATTGGTATTTTTAGTGAAAAGTTTACAGGTTTTCGATGTTAGCTAGAAGAGGAATCCGAGGAGAAAGTCAAAGATCGTAATATGAAGTCAAGACTTAAAGATAAATCCCAAAAGAAATTATTTTTAGAGCTGAAAATCTGTTTTCCAAGCTATATATTTCTGATTTCAAGGTGCTTAAGAGATGATTTAGCCGCTGACCTTTGAATAGAAAACATTTCTTATCGAGTTACGGAACTTTAGCAACTGGAATCAAGTCAATCGGAGTCATAACGAATCGGGAAACGCCGTTTTAGTGAAGGTGTATCAGCAGTTACGGGATTTTGGGCTTGGACATTTAATTAGTGTTTTATTCTTAGGTCCAAGCCCTAATCCGTTTTTCCACTTATAAAAGGAGCCTTTGACTTCTATTTTCATAACAATTCACATTCTAAAAGATTAAACACCAGAGAGAAGCAACAGAAGGAAAAAAAGAAGAAGCTGCAAGAGCTGGAGAGGGTCTATATCTCCGTTCTCAGTCATTCCTATTCCGGAAATTAGGTTCTTTTATCTTTAATTTTGTAAAACAATATGAATTCCATTTTATTTAATTTAGTTTAGTTTTCAATTAATATGAGCTAAACACATTTTAGTGTTTGAGAATGCTATATGGGTAATTCTCAATCGTATTGAATTTCATATGTTGAATTTGGGTTTCTGTTAAATTAAATTAGATTGTGTCTTTTACTCTTTTCGATACAGTGAGAGTATTTACTGTGTTTAGAGTCATGAACTAGGAACAGGTGTTAGTATCTAGGCTATTCCAATTAGTGGCGATTGGATCATCCTGACGGAGGGTTTAGATACAGAACCATTTATTCAATCTAGGATAGAAGCTATTGATTCTGAAGAACTTAGCTAATTCTAGGGCCAAGGAGGTAATTAACTTAAACATCCAAAAGTGGATCATATTTACCCTGACGGGACTAGTGACACTCTAGGATAGCCTTATAGTCCACCCTGACGGGGGTATAAGGAATTTAGAATCCCGACCATTGTAATTGACCAATTTGAACCCTTAAACAGCATAGGTTACGAAATAGGATTTGGAAGACCCCTTGCGTTCTCAAGCGCTATCTTCTCATACTTACGTTTTACATCATTTTACTTGCGTCTTAGCTTTTAATTGCATTTTCCATTTAGTCTTTTATTACTTAGGATTAATACAAAAATCAATCAAACATATTATCTTTATTTCCTTTCATAAGTGCAATCATTCATTAGTGGATAAGCATTGTAGTCAACCATCCAATCCTTGGAACGAATCTGTATTATCACTATCATTACTTGGGACAACCGTACACTTGCGGTTGTGGTTCGATTATTTATTGCATTATTTTTAGAACACACAAAGGACCACCAATGATTGTTGATGGAAGAACAGGATTCCTCCAGCACTAGCTTCTCCTTGCCTTCTTGCTCTGACTTGAAAACCATAAGCCTCTTGTTTTGTTCTCTGAAGTGTGTGAAAAGAGGAGGTTAAGGGGTGTATTTATAGGTGTTAGGGAACCCTAGGTCGAATTTACTTGGAGTGGAAGACAAGTCAAGAACTCTCAAATTCGTAGCCCTAAATTCTAGGAAAGGTAAGATTATGCTGCTGATTTGATTTGGTCAAATCTCATTCAATACTTATCCGTTTGAGGAGTTCCAATATATGAAACTGCTTGTCTCGGAAAGAGATTTCTATTGGTGCAGACCACTCATCCAGATTCCTAGCCAATCTTAAGTTATGGATTCGTCTTTGACACGTGGCTGGAATTTCAGATTCATAAGGCAGTTTTATCTTTTCCTTCTTTGCATATATCTTTCCTAAATCTTCTTATTTCCATGTAAATCTTCTTTCCTTTACTTCTTTATCTCGACTTGGTCTCGAAGTAATTACCATTTATCTTTTAAAGCTTCACAATAAATAAATAACTAAACCGCATATGCTTTAAAAAGAATAAATTAATAAATCAAGAAATAGAAATAGGAAAGTGCACTCTAAAAATAGAAACTCGAGTCAAAACATTTCCTAACACTCTAAAATACACTAAGACTTTAATTCTCACTTTTCCTCCTTGGATTGATCTTTCATAAAATTCAAGAACCTATTAAGTTTGCACTAAAAACAATCAAATTTACGCACAAAAGCTTAGAATCTGCAAATAGTTAATTTCCAAGGGGAGGAAGTGCAATATGATCAAATAAGCCTAAAAGTCTATCAAATAAGTCATTTATTCACCTAAAAGGATGTCTCCAAAGGGCTAATAATTAGAACAAATAGGGAGACATCAAGACCCCAAACTCAAACCTTTGTCGTCCCGACAAAGTAAAATAAAAACAAAGGATCTTTTAGGTGAACGCGGAAGGTAGAATCTAGTAAATAATCCCAAAGCACAACTTAAAATAAATTTCATTTAGTCTAATATAGGAATTAATATACACCTACACTTATCATGCAAAGTCAAATACAAATCAATATCAATCCAAAATTAATTTCACAATGCTAGAAGGTTACACTTATTACTTATCTCAAGATGGTGGCTATAGGGTGTTCCTTGATCTTTACTTGCTTTGAACTCTCCACTTAGCATACTCCCTATCAACTCACTGTGCATCTAGGAATCACGAGGTCTTTACGGTTTTAGCATAGGCTGGAGGATGGTTTGGTATGTATATTTGGTAAATTTGAAGTGAGGTTTTTGGCTCTCTCCTCACTTACCATCAACAAACTGTCCAAGAGCTTGACTTTACACTCGAATAACGTTCTCACTCAACCCAATTCTATTGCTTATTTAGCGTCCCCAAATTAACCAAATAAGCACTCAGTATGATTCACATAAAAATTTCCACTTTGCCGGTCCGAATATATATATTCTTTTCAAATCATTTATTTTTTTTGTATAGCTATGACTCGCTTTTTGATGTTGATATATCATGCTATTTTTTCATAGTTATGCCTTTTCATATCTTGAGCACGTAGCTTCTTTTCCATTCACTATTACCCGGGCAAAGGGTTACAATATAATAAACCTATGAATCATCATCATGTATAGCACAAAGCACAATTAATAAGCTCAAAAATCCCAACCCAATGTAAATTCCCATATAGTGGACCCACCACCCCAAACTCAAGCTCAAGATAGGAAGTCTCAGGACCGTGATTCAAGTGCGGGTCATATGGTTATGCCTAACAATCTAAAGGGATATTGGCTTATAATGTGGCGACAAAAGAAAGGCTTAAAGGCTAATAATTTGGCTAAGAAGGATAAAATTAATTTAGGGATAGACAGCCAAAAAGGATTCAAAGGGCTAACAAAGAACTGCCTCTATCATCTTCCTATCTACACAGCTTGCCTCTAATTCATACCTAAGTGGGTTCTCTACTCATTTAAATCTCACGTTCTACAAACCACCCATTATCCTTAATCACAAGTTTACTTCTTTTGCATTGTTCATTAATTCTTCCTATCAATTATCTCATACTTGCATGCAATCAAAGTGTGGTTTACACTAACTCCTAAAGTAAACTATTTTCTATCATTAATTCATAACAAGCATGCTTGATGGGGGCATTTAGAATACTCTACAGTCAACGCAACCCTAAGATTAATTTTATTGAAAGTATGTAAATCACAAAAAATTGGGATGAGGCAACGAACCCCACCCCAAACTCAAAAGTGAGTCGTGTCCCCACGACTCGAAAAAGACTCAATAAAGCAATAAAATTAAACTAAATTACCTAACTAGTGCCTACCATCAATTAAGAAGAAGAATTAGAACGGGGTACCTGGCCATAAAGATCCATCATGTCCTCCTCCGAAGGAGAAAAATAATTATCAATTTCCATGTTCGTAGTTACCTCTTCCAATGTTGACTCAATCTGTGTGATTTCCATCCAAAGTGCTCTGTTGTCTTCTCTCAAAAGTTCAATTTCTTGTTGCAATTTGAGAGCCCATGGAGGAATACAAGAATTAGTTTGAGAAGAAGAAAAACCTTGATATTGAACTTGTATCTTGTCTTTAGGCTTTGATGATACCCTCATCCTTGCTGTTAATTTCTTGTGTAGTGGTGGTGCAGGTGCCATTTCTTCTTGTTTCTCTTTAATAGGCTCATCAATATTGATGGCCTTTTCAATTGTAGAACCACGAAACTTCTTGTTCTTCCCTAAGATACAACACTTCCTCTTATAATCCATAGCATCTGTTCTGTTTGTCATGGTTGATTTGACCCCAAACTCAAGTTATACCAAGTATAAAATAAAGTCAAGAAAACTTGGTGTAGCTTGAGTTTCTTGCTTGGATTAGATGAAGGAATGTGGTTTCTTGATGAATCTTGGAAGAATTCGTGAAAGCTTGATGATCTTGATGGTGTTTAATGGTGTTTTGTGATGAATTTGATGAAGAGGATGTGTTTATGGAGGATGGAGGAGAGAATTATTGATGTTATTGTGTTTGTTTTGGAGGTTTAATTAAGCTTCAAGGGCTATTTATAAGGTTGGGACCTGGAAAATTCGTATGGGACAGGCTAGGGTTTGCTTGTGATAATGTAAGAAGTGTATTAGGTAACAATCTCTTCAAAACCGACCTAGCTGCGGTATACCGGAGGTATGGCCCGGTATACCGGACCTGAGCGCATTTTTTTTCGAACCCTCGGCAAAAAATTTGAGTCTTCTACCCATGGTCACGGGTTTTTCTCCTGCGGTATACCGAACGTGAGGCGCGGTATACAGGACATGTGACCCTTCGATTTTCGAACTCTCGGCAAAAAACCCGAGTTATAGACCCGTGGTCACGGTTTTTCCATGGCGCGGTATACCGGACGTGAGGCGCGGTATACCGGAGCTGACCTCGAATTTTTCCAAGTGATTCCTTTTTCGTTTCCTAGCACCCCAAACTCAATTCCTGCACCAATAACACACTACCTTTCTCATTTCTTTTAAAAGTAGACACTAAAACTTGATACTAACTTAGAATTATACACTAGGAATTGAAAAACATAAAGCAATAAACTAATATACAATGAACTAGCTTTTGTTTAACGTTGTTAAGCTCGACGGGTTACCTCTCGCGTCTATTCGGCTTCAAGGAGATACATGACCTCCCCTGGATGTGGATCGACTCTGCGATTGGTATCCTCTCCTACATGGTAAAGTTTTAGACGATGCCCATTCACCATGAAGGTGCGTTGCTCGTCTGGATTCTCGATCTCTATCGCTCCATGGGGCGTAACTTTGGTCACTATGAATGGACCAGACCACTTTGATCTCAACTTGCCCGGATAATTGCTGAACTTGGAGTTATACTTGAGGACAATCTGTCCAACTTTGAATTTCTTTTAACGAATGCGATTGTCATGCCATCTTTTCATTTTTTCTTTGTAAAGTTTAGCATTCTCATAGGCATGAAATCGAAACTCATCAAGTTCATTCAGCTTCATCATACGATTATCCGCAGCTAAGGTTGGATCCATATTCCTTTCCGCTATCGCCCAATAGGCACCCATTTCAAGCTCAAGAGGTAAGTGGCAAGCCTTACCATAAACAATACGATACAGAGATTCACCCACAGGCGTCTTGATCGCAGTACGATATGCCCACAACGCATCATCTAATTTCATTGACCAATCCTTGCGTGTGGAACCAACTGTCTTCTGAAGAATGGATTTGATCTCTCGATTAGAAACCTCAGCTTGACCATTGGCTTGTGGATGATACGCGGTAGATACACGATGTCTCACACCATACTTCTATAGAACTGTCTTCAGATATTTGTTCACGAAGTGTAAACCCCCATCACTGATAATAACTCGAGGTGTACCATGTCTAGTGAAGATGTGTGACTTTAAGAATTTAATCACTACTCGCGAATAATTAGTTGGTAGAGCTACCGCCTCTACCCATTTAGACACGTAATCAACAGCTAGTAGGATGTACAAATTTCCGTTAGATGGTACAAAAGGATCCATGAAATCAATACCCCATACATCGAATATCTCAACTTCAAAAACATTATTACGTGGCATCTCATCTCTCTTAGATATATTACCAGTAAACTGGCATCTATGACATTTCTTGACATACTCATGACAATCCTTATGTAAAGTAGGCCAATAAAAACCGGACTGTAGTACCTTTTCAGCTATACATTCTCCTTTGAAGTGTCCTCCGTATGGTGAATCATGACAACCTGCAACAATGGACAAAATTTCCTTATCTGGTATGCATCTCCTTACCATTTGATCACTGCATGTTTTGTAGAGGAAAGGATCCTCCCAAAAGAATTGTTTGGCTCGATGGGCTAGTCTATTTTTCTCTTGTGAGGTAGCTCCTTGAGGAAAAGAACCACTCACAATAATATTTGCTATATCCGCATACCAAGGAGTTTCTAATGAGTAAAATGAAAACAAACTCTCATTCGGAAACTCTTCTCTTACCAACTCAGGTCCTCCATTGGACTCATAACCTTCAGGACACGACAAATGATCAGCAACCTGATTATCACAACCTTTTTGATCCCGAATCTCTAAATCAAACTCTTGTAACAGTAGAACCCATCTAATCAAACACGGCTTCGCATCTTTCTTTTCCATAAGGTATTTAATCGCAGAATGGTCGGTAAACACAACAACTTTCGCCCCAAGAAGGTAAGAACGAAATTTGTCGAATGCATACACACCAACTAGTTATTCCTTCTCAGTTACGGTGTAATTAATTTGAGCACTTGTGAAGGTTTTACTAGCGTAGTAGATAGAGTGAAATACCTTTTCTTTCCTTTGACCCAGAACAGCACCCATTGCAAGATCACTAGCATCACACATAATTTTAAACGGAATTTTCCAATCAGAAGGTAATACAATAGGCACAGAAATAATCTTCTCTTTGATCTCGTTGAATGCCTTTATGCAAGCTTCATCAAAAAGGAATTTGTTGTCCTTCTCAAGTAAGTTGCACAATGGCTTAGAGATTTTGGAGAAGTCCTTGATAAAACTTTGGTAAAAACCAACATGACCCAAAAAGCTTCTTACTCCTTTTACAGAAATAGGAGGGGAAAGAGTCTTGATTACCTCAATATTCGCACGATCAACTTCCAAACCAGCACTTGAAACCTTGTGACCCAACACTATACCCTCTCGAACCATAAAGTGACATTTCTCCCAGTTCAAAACCAAATCAGTCTCCTTGCATCTAATCAATACCTTCTCCAAGTTCCGTAAAAACTCCTCAAAGTTATCACCAAACACAGAAAAGTCATCCTTAAATACCTCAAGGAAATCGTCAATCATGTCCCAGAAGATTGCCATCATACATCTTTGAAAAGTAGCAGGTGCATTACATAATCCAAATGGCATCCTTCGGAAGGCAAAGGTACCAAAAGGACATGTAAAGGTTGTCTTGTGTTGGTCTTTTGGATCTACATAAATCTGATTGTATCCTGAATATCCATCCAAAAAGCAATAATACTCTCTCCCAGCTAGCTTGTCTAACATCTGATCAATAAACGGAAGGGGGTAGTGATCTTTTCTGGTGGCCTTGTTCAACTTTCGATAGTACATACACACTCTCCAACCATCAACGGTCCTTGAGGGGATGGCTTCATTCTGCTCGTTCAAGATGGTAGTGATATCACCCTTCTTTGGTACGCATTGAACTGGACTCACCCATTCGCTACTAGCTATAGGATAGATGATTCCCGCGTCTAGCAACTTGATAACTTCTTTCTTCACCACTTCCTTCATAGATGTCTTCAATCTTCTTTGTCCTTCAACTGAGCGCGCGTTTTCATCGTCTAGAATGATTTTGTGTTGGAAATAGGAAGGACTAATACCTTTGATGTCAGCAATAGTCCAACCAATCGCCTCTTTATTAGCTCTCAGTATGCGCAACAGTTTGTCTTCTTGGGGACCTGTTAAAGTAGCTGAAAAAATAACAGGCAGAGTGTTGTTAGTACCTAAATACGCATACCTCAAGTGTGATGGAAGCGGCTTTTCTTCGAGTTGCGGGGGAGATTCGATAGATGGTTTCTTTCTAGACATTATCTCCCCAGGCTCTCGGAATGGCTCATAGGCGAGATGCCTATGTTTCATGTTTCCTGAATTCAAAGCAGCTACAGTCTCGGTTAAGTCTTCCATTAGTTCCGGTAAGTCAAGTGTTAGGGCTGCTTGCAAGATATCGTTAAAATTCATACAATCAAATGATTCTTGCGTAGTCAAATCAAGTACATCCAATCGGAAACACTCTTCAGGAAGATCTAGAAACTTCATGGCTCTAAACGCGTTGAACTTTACCTTCTCGTCTTGGATTTGCATGGTTAATTCTCCGTTTTCTACATTAATAACAGTACGCCCCGTGGCTAGGAATGGTCGACCCAAGATGATGGGACATTCCTATCTGCGTCGTATTCAAGAATAACAAAATCAATGGGAAAAATTAAAGTACCTGCCTTGACGAGAACATCTTCGATTCGTCCCTCAGGATGAGCGAGGGATCTATCAGCCATTTGTAGGATCATGGAAGTAGGTCTTGCGTTTCCTATCTTCAGTTTTTCGAAAATTGACTTGGGCATTAAATTGATAATCACACCCAAGTCACACAAAGCTTTCCCTTGCCACTCATTACCAATAGAAATAGGAATCGTAAAACTCCCAGGATCAAGTAGTTTAGGTGGCAACTTACTTTGGCATATAGTGCTGCTTTCTTCTGGCAATCCTATCATCTCATTCTCACGGTATGGTCTTTTGTTGGTAATGGCTCTTTTCATAAATTTAACGTACTTCGGAACATCGCGTATAGTATCTAAGAACAGAACATTAATATTGAGACCACGTACCATATTCAAGAACTTCTGATATTCAGCCACGTCTCCTTTCTTCTGAACTCTGGAGGGAAAAGGTGGAGGAGGACGGGTCTCTGTCATATCTTTGGATTTTGGCTTTTCTGGAATCTTCTCCACTTCAACTATTTCAGGTTCATCTTCTTTTTCCACCACATCTTTTGCCGGTTTCTCTTTCACAGTTGTCTCTTTTTCTTTCATCACGGGAAAAGGAGGTGGTGGGAGCTTCTTACCACTTCGAAGTGTCATTACATTACAATCTTCTCTTTGCTTAGGTTCTTCAGTGTCACTCGGTAATTGTCCCTGTGGACGCTGATTTAATTGCTTATTTATCTGAGCCATCTGAGTTTCCATCAATTTAAGTGCTACGGTCGTAGATTGTTAAATGTTGATTAGTGTCGTTAAAGTTTGCTGAACATCTAATGCACCTTTTTGAGGTTGAGCAGGTAGAGCTTTCTGGTTCATGGTCTTGGTATACGCATCTTGAGGAGGTTGTCTCTGATCTTGATTTCTGTACGCTTGTCCACCTTGGTAGTTGTTCTGAGGTCTTGGTTGAAAGTTGTTTCCTTGGGGACGTGGTTGATACACATAAGTTGGATTAGCAGCCCCATTTGGATTCGAATATTGGAAACCCGGTTGGTTTCTATTCGGTTGATAACTTTGACCACTTGAGTTATAATTTCCTCGGTTGGAAACGAATATTACTGATTCTGTATTGTGTGGACAATTCTCCCAATCATGATCTTGTGTACCGCAGTTAGAACACCCATAAACTTCTTGTGTAACATTTACATCTGCTCTTCTACCAGTAACACTTTTTGTAATAGCTAGAGTAAGATGTTTCAGTTGTTGTTCAAGTTTATTCTCCATGGCGGTGAATTTTTCTTCGATCAATGCACTATTTCCACCTCGAATAGGTGTTCTCACAGTATTCCAACCTAGTTCATTTGTAACTGTTCTATTCAAAATAATCTTAGCATGGACTGGTTGTACCTGTACAAATCCACCACCACAAAGCAAGTCTAGATCCTTTCTTGAAGTGCCATCAAGTCCTCGGTAAAATATCTTCATCTGTTGAACTTTTTTGAGGCCTTGATCAGGGACTCTTCTTAAACAAATCTGAAATCTCTTCCAACTTCTACCCAAAGTCTCGTCTTGATCTTGTTTGAATGACGTTATTTCAACTTGCGCATCTAATCTCATATTCGTTGGGTAGTATCTATCGAAGAACGCAGTTTGTAATGCATCCCATGTTGTAATTGTTCCGGGTTCTTGAGAATCATGCCACTCAATTGCTCCATCAATAACAAAGTATCTAAAATTAGCAAAATACATTTTCTCTCTAGTTACTCCTTGCGTAATATAAGAATCGCAAATTTGCATGAACTTCTGTACAGCACGGATTGGATCTTTGCCAGGTGCTCCTCCGAAATTGCCATAACTTTGAAATTGAGATAACATACCAGGATCGGGTCTGAATCTCTCGACATTAATGATTGCTGGGCCAATACCGAGGTCAGGAGCTCGAAATGGAGCTTCTTCAGGGCCATTGATGAACCACATATCATTGTTCTGAGGGGCTTGTGGAACAACAGGAAGAACAGGACCAAGAGGAGGGTTTAGTTTCTCTTCAGCCATTGTTTCTCTTGCTAATTGCTCCTCTAACTCCTTTGCTTTAGCTTCCCTCTTTCTTTTATTTGCTTCTCGAACTAGGTTTTCGAGATTTGCAAGAATCACGATATCTTCACGCATAAACCAAAACCTGTAAACCTGAGAAAGAAAGACAACCCAAAGCGTAAAACTGAATAATAAAACTAAAACTAAACTAAAAATTAAACTACTAAAAGATTAATACCGGGGTCACACGCTACCGTCCCCGGCAGCGGCGCCAAAAACTTGGTGGGTCCTAGGGGGTTATAAAATAAAGTGCTAAATAAAGAGGAACCACTTAACCGCAAGTGTACGGTTGTTCCAAGTAATATATGATAATCAAGTTCGTTCTCAGGGACGGATTAGGTTCAACCTAAATATTAATCAAGTAGTAATAATAATTGCTAAACAGAAAATGAAAGATAAGAATTTTTGTTTGGTTTTTGTAAATTAAAATTGCAAATAAAGGAATCCACTTAATTAATATAATCTATGCTATGTTTAAGGGTAGAATTGGAATTATAATATTAGTCGGGACTCTAATATCTCCTAGCACCCTGTCGGGTGGACCTAGAAGCTATCCTAAAGTATCATAAACACCTGTATGGTTGAATATGCCTCTTCAGATGATATGATTTTACCTCTTTGGCTATGTAATTAGTTAAGCTTGTCAGTCAATAACGGACATTACACGGGTATTACCTAGATTTGTCTTCAAACCCCCCTGTCGGATGATAACTTCGCCACTGAAGTGAATAGCCAAAATATTAACAGCTAATTCTAGTTGTTCCTAAAAGAATTAGTAATGAAAACAAAGTAATATCCAATATATAAAACTCAATTCAGTTTAAATCTAAACAATCCCAAATTCAAAACATAGATTCATTAATTAAGGTTCATCCCTTTAATGCGATTCTCAAGTATAAAGAAATTTAGCTCATAAGGAAATTAAAGACTAACATAAAATAAAAAGAGTTCATGTTCAAATACAAAAGATAAATTGATAACCTAAAGGGTAGGATGACTGTTGATGGAAGAACATGATTCCTCCAGCACTAGCTTCTCGTTGCCTTCTTGCTCTGACTTGAAAACCTTAAGCCTCTTGTTTTATTCTCTGAAGTGTGTGAAAAGATGAGGTTAAGGGGTGTATTTATAGGTGTTAGGGAACCCTAGGTCGAATTTACTTGGAGTGGAAGACAAGTCAAGAACTCTCAAATTCTTAGCCCTAAAGTCTAGGAAAGGTAAGATTATGCTGCTGATTTGATTTGGTCATATCTCATTCAATACTAATCTGTTTGAGGAGTTCAAATATATGAAACTGCTTGTCTCGGAAAGAGATTTCTATTGGTGCAGACCACTCATCCAGATTCCAATCCAATCTTAAGTTATGGAGTCGTCTTTGAAACGTGGCTGGAATTTCAGATTTATAAGGCAGCTTTATCTTTTCCTTCTTTGCATATATCTTTCCTAAATCTTCTTATTTCCATGTAAATCTTCTTTCCTTTACTTCTTTATCTCGACTTGGTCTCTAAGTAATTACCATTTATCTTTTAAAGTTTCACAATAAATAAATAATTAAACCGCATATGCATTAAAAAGAATTAATTAATAAATCAAGAAATAGAAATAGGAAAGTGTACTCTAAAAATAGAAAATCGAGTAAAACATTTCCTAGCACTCTAAAATACACTAAGACTTGAATTCTCACTTCTCCTCCTTGGATTGGTCTTTCATGAAATTCAAGAACCTATTAACTTTGCACTAAAAACAATCCAGTTTACGCACAAAAGCTCAGAATCTGCAAATAGTTAATTTCCAAGGGGAGGAAGTGCAATATGATCAAATAAGCCTAAAAGTCTATCAAACAAGTCATTTATTCACCTAAAAGGATGTCTCCAAAGGGCTAATAATTAGAATTAATAGGGAGACATAACTATCTAGTTAGGCAAGACTGTCATGATCACTACCACACACTAGACTTTTATGTGGGTTTTCAACAATTAGAACTCCCCTTTTTGGGTGACCATCCAACTTCTATTAATGGGGTAGTCTATACTCATGCACTAGCAAGAACTATAGTCAATACATCAAAGCACATAAAACAAATATAAAGGTTAAGTTTAAAAAGGTTTTCCCTAAACACACTTAGATAGACGTAAATAGAAGTAAAAGATTATATATATGCAAAACTCAAGCTATGGGAAATTTAGTTCATGGTGAAAATAAATAAACTAAATGAGGATACATACTGTCAACTTGCTTCATTGATGACTTTTAAGAGTAATATGAATTAAATACCGAGCAAGGATATGTTTACAATGATAAGAGGGTGTATTTATAGGTGTTTTCTAAACCTACGTCTAAATCTTGGAGGGGAAGACATGTAATTGGAGTCCATGTCTAATTAAAAATCGTTTCCTAATATATCTAAATATTGGACCATATCTCCTTCTTTGCTAGGCCAAATTCAGTGTACTTCATATTAAAATGACCCTAGCAAAAAGATCTATCTAAATATTTAAAGGCTCTTCCAAAATCGCAGCCAATCTGTAGTTATCTTCACTTTAGTAGACATCACTGCAGATTTGGTAACTCTATTTGGCAGTTTTTCCTTTTCTATTTCAACTTTGTTTCCTTTATTTCCTGATTTCTCCTGGATCTTCTTTTCTTAACTCCTTGGAATTGATTTGGAACCTAATTATATTTCATAAACATTATGAGCTTCACATTTACACACAAATTATACCAAATATGTTCTAAAAGTAAAAAATATTCAAATCAAGACACACATTAAGAATTTATCTAAAAATTCCCTTAATAGTTAATCAAAATACCTAAAGTGGTGTCTCAAATCTGTATTATTATATCACAAATATGGAGACATCACTACCACACCATATATAAACCAATTTTGTTCTTGAACCCCAGTAGGGTGATAGTTTAAGCACTTAGGTCAATCTATAATTAATCAATTTATAGAAAGCATAAATTTAATCAATTCATATTCAACTATAAATTAATTACCCAATTAAATTAAATGTAAATCCCAAAAAGGACAAAAATTAGTATTCAAGGTTTATACTAGATGCAAACTCAAGGTATAAGGATTTTAGTTCATAATCAAAGCAATAAAATTAAAAGACAAAAAGAAAAAAAGTAACAAGAATCATGTTTAGTACAAGAAACCAATACTAAATTATCCTAAGATCGATGGTAGACCGGAGTAGAAGTGGTGCAATAGGGCTCCAACTTCTTCTCCAAACTATTCTCTCCTTTTCAATCGAATCTCTTGACTTATAATTCTGAGAAATGATAATGAAGGACTTCTTTAGGACTATCGAGGACACCAATATTATGCTAAATCCTGATACATACATATAGAGTCCAAAACGTATTCTAGGTTGTGGGCTGTTTTTTAGTGACCTAATCCAACCCAAATATGTTTTCTTAAAGACGTTGACTGGTTAGACCCACATAAGCTGAAACTTTATTATCTTCTCAATCCATCACTAAATCACGAACAGTTAGTCTCCCTGCGTTCCTAACTCCAAGTTATAGGTGGATATTAAAGGGATCATCTAGAATCTTCATCAATCTCGCGTGGTAACTCAAACTATTCACTTTCTAAATCTGGCTAGCAACCGCTTTCAATTTCCAAAAGTGGCTTCTTGGTCCTTTACTTTTTTCTTTCAGGTGTTATCTTCCTTTCTAGACTTCTTATCCGTGATTTGGGATATAATATCATCCATGCAAGTGAGAGTTTCACACTTAACACAAAAATTACACACAAATACCTCTAAAAGTAACAATTCTCCAAATTTAGACAAGAAGCGAGAAACATTAATATAATAGGGAAACCCCACTCAACAAAAAAAATTTGATCCTAAAATGATTTCTCATGATTAGATTAATCTATCACAACTATGTCGACATGATGAGGCTAACATGGAATATTTTAGGTGCCATTTCAACTACCTTAATGACTTCACGAGCGCTCCAAAGTCCTAAAATAGATCTTCATAAGTTCTAACCAAATTATTTACACTCATCATCTATGCTAACCAAAAAAGAATACTAATATAGTGAAGGTAATTTTTTGATTGGATAAAGGTTCGAATGAAAGCATGTCAAGTTTAGAAATATTGGCTTTCTGTATTGCTTAAGAGTTTTAGGGATTTATTTAGATCTATTAAAAAGAGAGAGTCTAAGGATTTTGTAATTAAGTATAAGAATAAATTGAAAAGGTTGAGTATATTTATGGAGTTTTGGTTGTGGTTAAGTGTGTGTGCGTGATGTTTATCCTGAAAAAGATACAATCATCTTGAGCATTAGAAAAGTAAAACTAAAATAACAAAATCATACAACCCAAGGTGAATATATTTTATATATGACTGATTGTAGTAATTAAGGATCTATAGCGCATATAAATAACCTGAAATGATGATATATTGATTTGCAAGCAATAGATGAGCGTGTATAAGACATTCGGTAATTAAAAATCTATCAAGCATGAAGTAGTTCAAATTTGGGATCATATATTTTTAGATTAAGTAGTTTATATAAATTAATAAAGATCAAATGAGTTGGAAAATATATAATTATTACTACACCCAAAAGAAGGTGACAATATAATAGTAAAAAGTATCTTTTGAAACACATATCACAAAAATTGTAATTAACAACATTTAGAGATTTGTTGAAACCCACAATAAAGTTGGATGCCGCGAGACTTATGTTCATTATGTTGTGAAGAAATATAAACTAAAGAGTAGAACGTCTTCTAAGGAGCTTTCTTAGAACCAAATAATTAACACATGATTTTTACAATTTTTTTTACCATCTGTCACCATTTTCATTACCACAAAAACAAGTCATACAAACCACAGTGAGTAAGAAAATATTAAAATCGAGAGGCATGTTTCTGCCTTCACTCTCTGCAACCTTATCTCTTAGGTTCAAATCGATTTTGCAAAATTTATATGTTTTTATTGAATTCTTTGTATTTAATTAGAAAACAAACTTATTTATATTTAAAATAAATAAACTTATTTATAAATTTTAAATTTATTTTGATCAATTTCTATTTGGTCCAATAAGGACAATGTATATTTATTAATTTGTATGTAGTAATAAGTGATCTCTTTTGGGATAATAGTTAGTTAATAAATTTTTTATACATGAACTATAAAAAGCCGTATAAAAGCGTTAAGACGAGTTATTTAATATTTATATCTACTCAACCCTTAATGTTGTAATTATAACTTAGATGTGTATCATTTCAAAACTCTAATTATTATTTATATTTCATCCTTTACACCCATCACATTCTCTTTTATTTTTTCCTAAAAAAATAATGCCACAGCTACCATTATATATATATATATACACACACACACACATTATCTTAGTTAAACACGAGCCATGACTGACTGAATCCTGTATTTTTCTTAATAATTTGTATAAAAAAAGAAGAATTGGCTAACTCGTGTTTAATGTTGTTGTTTCTTTACCCTAGAAAAAAAAGAAGACAAAAATTCGCAATCATAAAAAGAGTTGAAACATATATTAAGTAATAATTAATAACCCATAAGAGGCTTTATGTATATATAATATTTAATATCCTATTTTGAAAGTGTTATGAAGGTTTTTAATTTTTTAATTCTTATATGAAGAATTTATAACTAAATTATTATCCAAAAAAATCACTTATAACCGTATGCAAATAAATAACACCACGTTGAGACGGTGTAAATAGAATTAATTTGAAATATTGAAATAAGGGTCCGTTTATTATAATATGAACAAGAAATTTATTTATACATCTATGGAAAACCTAAACAAATATACAAAACTTGTTTTCTAATTAAAAGCAAAGAATCTAAAAAGAACCTATAAAATATAAAAGATCGATTCGATTTGAAGAAAACAAGAAGTTGCAAAGAATAAAAGCATATATATACATATAAAATTTCTTCCAAAAGTCCAAAATTTATTATTGAAAGCTTTATCATTGGTATTACTGATGAAGTTCTGTTAAAGATTTGTCAAAAGTTTAAAAGCAAAAGTATTTTCTTTCTTTTATAACATTTATGTAATTTTTTGGTAAACTTTCATAATTTAAAAATCAAAATTCATAACATTGTTTTTTATTCAAGAAATCCTTTTCAGTTTTTCATATATGCATCACCAGAAACGCACAAGCCACTAGAAATGGCTCACAAGGTTGAAATTGTACACACATGTGTAATTTGTGGCGGGACAAGATGACCTAAAATAATAAATATCTTATAAGGAAAGCTCGCATAGAACCAAATCTAAGTCAAAAGTTTTTTAACCATCTAAAAATACTAGTCACCCTTTCAATCACCTAAATCATTATCTTAGTTAAACACGAGCCATGACCACCAGTGTAAGAAAGAAATCTATATAATAGAAAAGTAAGAACATGCCTTTATTCTTTACAACTTCTTGTTTTTTTCAAATCAAATTGATATTTTATATTTTATAGGTTTTTTTAGATTATTTGCTTTTAATTAGAAAACAAATTTGGTAAATTTGTTTAGATTTTCCATAGATATATTAATAAATTTCTTGTTCATATTATAATAAACAAACCCTTATTTCAATATTTCAAATTAATTCAAGTTTATTTACACCTTCTCAACGTGTTGTTATTTATTTGCATACAGTAATAAGTGATTTTTTTTGGATTATAATTTAGTTATAACTTCTTCATATAAGAATTAAAAAATTTAAAAAACATTTAGAATACTTTCAAAATAGGATATTAAATATTATATATACATAAAACCTATTATAGGTTATTAATTATTACTTAATATATGTTTCAACTCTTTTTATGATTGAGAATTTCTGTTTTCTTTTTTTTTCTAAGGAAAAGAAACATCAACATAATACACGAGTTAGCGGATTCTAAATGGAGTCTAGAATATTAAATATATATACATAAAACCTATTATAGGTTATTAATTATTACTTAATATATGTTTCAACTCTTTTTATGATTGAGAATTTCTGTTTTCTTTTTTTTTCTAAGGAAAAGAAACATCAACATAATACACGAGTTAGCGGATTCTAAATGGAGTCTAGATGCTTTTGGTGTGTTCTCGATAAAATCTGTCTATCGAACTCTAATTTTGCCTAGTCAAGAAAAAAAAAATTAAATGGGATAAAATTTTAAAGCTAAAATGCTTACAAAATATCTAAGCATTACTTTAGCAAGATGTATTGGATCGTATACCACTCCCTTGAATATTTTTAAAAAGGGTGTTATTGATCCTCTTATATGAAGCAAGTGTATATGTGAGCCGGAGTCCACACCATGTCTTAATATCATGTAAATTTGAAGTATTTGCCTGAACAAATTAGAAGACATCTATTGCAATTGGAACGACTATTTATTCTACTTGGAACATGAATGATTTTGAGGTAACGGGTTCAACTTGGTAAATATCAGATTTGACAAGTACATAAAATTGCCCACACATTGATGGCCAATCCTTTTCACAATAACTTTTTGGTTATTATGGACAAATATAAATCCTAACCTTTCTGACATGAAAGTTA
The DNA here is from genome assembly GCA_029959085.1 of Nemophila menziesii. NCBI lineage: Eukaryota > Viridiplantae > Streptophyta > Magnoliopsida > Boraginales > Hydrophyllaceae > Nemophila > Nemophila menziesii. The sequence goes on from JARWIR010000014.1 coordinate 7,506,679, forward strand.
ATCACCAATAGAAATCAAGTAATTTTAAATATCTTGCATTAATGTTAAAGAGAGATTTTAACAAACCCACGAGTAATGTAAAAGATGGAGGGATATTAATATCACTACCAAGTTTCTTAGTTAAATGGGTAAACCCAAGTCATGGAGTTAAGCACAACTTAAATGATTGTTTTAGGTGAAATTCTAAGATAATTGTATTAGGGTATATTTGTGATACAAAGTGGTAGTTCCCGAGTGGGTATGCAAAGAAGAATCAACGTTAGTGGCAATATTTTGTAAACTGTATTAGGGTTTACGCATGACAGAGGATTATGGATTCACGTATCTAACCGAGGAGACTAATTCACTAGAGTTACACGTTAGTGAAGGTTGGTGTAGGAATATGTATAAGTCTAATGGCTCAAAATGTGATTGTGTTATCATTCTCATCATAAAAGTTTTGAGGTCTTTAATATATACTGGGTGGCAAATACTTGTGCGTATTCATTTCCTAAGAGAAGAGCAAATTCAATGACAATACTAGTTCAATATACAACCCTCACAAAGATTTATGGAAAGTTAATACGAGACCTTGGGGTGTCCATCACATAAGTATTATATTGAACTCCAAACAATCTCCATAATAAGGACTTAACTTAGCCCAACAAAAAAAATTTAATGGGCCTTCTTTCTTGAGGTAAGGAACATGACTTTATTAATTCAATTAGAACATTACCCTAATTTCTACTCTTACTTCCTCTTTACTTCCTCCTTCCTTTTTTTAGTTTCTTTTCCTATTTCTAACAAAAACGGCCGTTTATCAAAGATCAGATCTGGATCTGCCATCATCGGTAAGTAATCTATCAATTCTATGTTTAAAATATCCAAATTTGATAGAATTATTTATCCACAAATGAATATTTTTAGAAAATTCAGCCAAACTTCATTAACAAAGTATTTTTTGTAGATCTTAAATATTTTTAATCTTATTTAAAAATATATCTTATTAATTACATAAAATCAAGATCTGGATTTGTTTTTCTTTTAATAATTTTAGATATTTTTAAATATATACCATAAAATTAAGTAAAAACTAAATATCTTATCAAATTTGGTGAAAATCATTAGTAAATTTACCGTAGTATGATGTGAGTCAGATTTTGAATAAAAATATAAGTGAAATCAATCTTTTATTAGTTATTATTAGTGTATTTACTTTTTATTTGGTTTTTATTTAATTTTTTGGATCTCATTCAGTGAATTTAGTCAATGATACCTTCATCTTGTTGTAATAAAAATTCTTGATTTATTTTTTTATTTTTTTATTTTTAAAAAACCTAAATTTAATAATTTTTAAATCATTTTAGTTCAAGTACTTTTAATGTAAATATTATTAATAGTGGATCTTATTTTACTATTCATCACTTCTTTTTTTTCCTATTTCACGACAGGAAGATATGTTTTTTTTATATTTTTTTAATTACTCTAAAACAATAGAATGAAGGCTAGAGATACGAAATGGTAAGGTAGATTTGGTAAATTTAAAAGAAATAAAATATTATGGGTGATTTTCTCTTTGTTTAGATCGTCACTGTTAATGTTAATTATTATTTCTATATCTTATATTTTTACCAATTATTTTTTAATTGGTCAAGAATAATTTGGTTGTATCAATATTTTTTTAATAAATTGTATAAATAGTTAATTTGATTTACATGATTGTGTGGCTTACATATATGTATTCTTTTTTTTTAGGATGATGTTTAATGTAAAATGTATTATGAAAATAGTATATTATTTATTAGTGGATGTCCAAAGGTTTAAGGTTTTATATTTCTTATTTATGGCTTCTTAATGTGGCAAGTGAAGAGTTAGTATTTTCCCTATAAATATTAGACTTTTCATTGTAATAAAAGTATAGTGATCTTGTGAATACGTGAAAGAAATTCTCTCTATCTTTATCTTCTTATTCCTTTACTTTATAACACGTTATCAGCACGAGCTTGCTCCTTTTATTCTTATGGAAAAAACAAGTGATGGCCGCCGTTTGTACTCTGTTAATCAATTATGTCAAGGCTGAAATTCGATTAAAAAGAAGAGTCAAAGTTAGTATGGTAGCAAATGAAACTCCAAAGGGCATGTGAATAAATGCAGTGTAATAGCGGATCAATTTGTCCATTTGTTGAGGGACGAATAATAATCATATGCAAATATGCAGCCCATTGAAGTTAGTGTCTAGTTTTTCTCCTATTCAGTATTCAATATGAATTCATAACTTACAAGAGCCATGCGAGAATATAGGTAAATATTGCAACTTCATCATAATTAACCTCGTCCTACTCCAACACAACTTTTGCTAAAGTTGTATATTTTTCTTGAAAAATAAAAGAGATTAATATAGTAAGCAAGTAAGTATTTATAATATTATTTTGTATAATATTATTTAATTAACATTATATGAATACGGTATTCTAGATGAATACCTTTTAATGAATTCCGTCTCTAATTTCTTTTATCACGAATATATACCTGAAGTAATAATATCGTGAACGGAAATTTTTCCCAATAATATGAGTCAAAATTATATTTTTCTCGTAAGAGAGATAAATAATGAACGGTCGATGAAAAATCACAATTAATGATCCACTGGATAACAATCATTCCTCGAGGTGAATGAAATCACATTTCCTGAAGTGAATTTTTTTTTTTTATCAGTAAAAATTGACATGGTGAGGACAATAACCGAGTAACAAGAACAATGGATCTAAATATTATATTCCATAGCAAAAGGTATTTCAATACGAACTAGATCAGAAGAGATCATATTTATTGGGCCAACTGTTCAGTTTATGACCGAATCATAAAAAAAAATCATCTAAAGGCTGGAAGCCTAGATCAAATTTTAAAGGCTAGAAGCCTAGATCAAATTTTAAAGGCTAGAAGTCTAGATCAAATTCTAAAGGCTAGAAGTCTAGATCAAATTTTAAAGGCTAGAAGCCTATATCACACAAAAGAATTGAGGAATAGAGTGTAATTGCTAATATAAAATTAAATGACTATTTTTCATGAGTTTTCTTAATATTGAAAAATCATTGAAGAAATAAATCGAAAAATAAACTAGAGATCCATGAAAGGTGCAATGAAATTATATGTCCGAACGAAATTATTTCTTTCAAGAAAAACTTACAACAGACTTTATATGCTAGAAGCATAAAACAAAATTTATAGGCTCGAAGCCTAAAAATAAAATTTCATATCCCAGAAGTATAAAATGAATCCTTTAGGCATGAAGCCTAAATTGTTATAGTCCCGATGACTAAAGATTAAAAAAAAATGCCCGAAGCATAATATTACTATTTAGGTCCAAAATCTTGAACAAAAAATATTTATGCCTGAAACATAAATTAGTATTTTTAACACGAAAGTTGTAACAAATCTTAATAGGCCAGAAGTCTATTTATTGGATCGAAAAAAAAATATAGGTTTGAAGTATAAAAAAAAAAATTATTATGAAGAACCCATATGGGTTTCATGAATATTTAAGAATGATATTTTTTTCAAATAAAAGGACTATAGACTATCTTTTAAAAGACTAGATGATAAAATACAAGAATATTCTCTCTTTGTATCGTCTCTTTGATGAAATTATTCTAAGTTTTATGAACCCGGATTTCGTTGATTACACATTAATAAAGATACTTTTATGAACTAGAGATTTGTTCATATATAATTCCTGAAGCAATATTATGAACCGGAAGTTCGTTAACAAAATGATTTTATTCATGAAAATGACATAAAATTAGGGGAAGATAAGTTGAATTTTTATGAAGTGCAAGTTTGCATGATAAGGGGTTCGAACCTACACCCTCCCTTATGAATGTTTATAGTGTTACCATTTGGCCAGTTTAATAATTTGTTAGTAAATTGGACAAAAACAAATGTTAGTACAATTTCAGGTACTACTAAATTAAGTGAGGATTTGAAACGGACAAATGTAATATTATCAAGTGGAACAAATATACGTTTGCTTGTATCAAATCACGCGTATACTCCTGAATATAAGGTTTTAGAAAATATTATGAAATTGTTTGTCACGTAAGAAGCAAAGTAATGAATTATTGATATGATCATAATTCGTGTTCCATTTACATAATACTATTCCCTGAAGTGATTAAAATTACATTCCCTAAATGAATGCAATAACTTTCAAATTCATATCAAAATAAACATTGTGGTGAATTTTTTTTGATTGAACAAAATCACATTCTATGGCTCAAAACAATTCCATGTAGTGGATGGAATTGTATTCCTTGTAACGATTGTTGATTTTTCCAATCTCTTTGAAAATGGATATGAAAACATAACTGGTAGGGTTAAATACAATTAAATATTGTATTCTCTGGCTAAAATTATTCATTATATTGAATAAAACTACATTTCCTGAAGAAAATGCTACGTCTTTTAATGTGTATTGTAATCAGCATGGTGGTGATCATAACTCCACCTGAGGTTGAAAATCATGATAGTGTTTCAGAGTTTGCTTTGCTGGTATGTTTTCCTAAAGTATATATAATTTATATATATGATTGTTTTTATCAGAATTGTTGTTTAAGAAAAAAAAGGGAGGTGAAGACAACAAGATTTATCATGAAAAAAAAGGGATTAGATGCAAAACATACCCAAAAAGGACGAGATTAATTATTTCATGAGATTGCAAAGGAAAAACAAGATATTGTCGCTATACTTCTAAACTTCAAGGTTACATAATTATTCTCCAGAAGTAGATATTATTGTAGCTAGAAGTATTTTGAAAAAAAAATAAGATAATGGTAAGGCCTTTTACAGATTTCATGTCATGAAAGTACTCCAGAAGTAGTGATATCGTAAGTAGAGTTTTATCCCAATATTAGGGTTTAACATTCTATATAATGTTTCATTCCTCGAAGTGAATGGACCTACATTCTCTAAAGTGAATGTAACTGTTTTAATTATCTTAATAAATAGACGTGTAGATGACAAAACAAGTGAATAAATGTTGTATTCCCTAATTGGAAATTATTCCTTGGAGATATAAAATCAAATTCTCTTAAACAAATTCATTATTCCCAGATTCTACAAAAACTGACCTGGAGTGACTTAAATACTGTTTTTCCTAGCTAAAAACCATTCCTTGAAGTGAATGGAAGTGCATTTCTGGAAGAAAATGCAATGTTTTTAAATGTGTCTAGAATTGGCATCTTGGTCACCCGAACTCAAGACGAGGCTAAGGTAAGAAAAATAAAATCCTTACCACCAGAAGTGGAATAATAAGGAATATCTTGAAAGTAAAAAGTCGCGGTAAATAAGCCATCATGAAATGATAAGCATGATTATTATCGATAAAGTTGAACTATGTAGTGTTCGCGTACTCGTGGAATACTAAAACATCTAGTTGATCTAATTAAAAGTTTTTGGATACCCAAAAGTTATGTTACCTTGTGGTACAAAATTGGAAAATTATGTTAAAAGTAAATCGCGAAGAAATTTACTAAATTTAAAGGATAATATCCAAAAATTAGTAATCTGTATAAGCCAAAAGTGTACGTAACAATGTATATCTTTTGCATTATTTACTAAAAGTCTCATCAGAAGTGCGTAGGAAAATAAAATATGCTATTTCTTTGGGGTTATATAATATACAGATTCGAGCAGTTGAAACACTCATTGTGCAAAAGAAAAGATGTCATAATCCAAAGAACTTTGTATTTTTAAATGACTGATTTGGTCACGTAGTGATAGTAATGATATGTTGACTAATAAATTACTCATTTGGTTACTACTTAAACGAACCAGGAGATTCATTTTACCAAGTGACTACCCCTTATTATGGGGGAGAGACAAGGAAACTTGAAGTTGCGTGACGTATAGACAAGGCAACCTGAAGTTGCGTGACGTATCGTGAAATAAAATTTATTTTATAATTTCTATACACAAACTAAAGAATAGGAACTTGAGGTTTAAAGGAGTATCCATTTGCAGAGTATTGCAAATAATATAACTACTACATTCGCAAGTATGTAGAATATTTCAAGATCCCATAATATGTTGTCAAACGCTCCAACATAGGTTATTGTCTCATATAGACACATAAAAAATATTCCAGCGAATGTATCAAACCAACGCATGAAGCGTGGTGAACATGTAATGTATCTAACCAACACGTGCAGTTTGGTAGATTTGTAATACATATAACCAACACATGAAGTGTGGTAAGCCTGCCGTTTTAAAGTATACCATGCCCCAAAGAAGAAAATCTCATGAGTAAATGATTAAATGGTAAATATTGTGGAATGTGCACTCCACATGATACGACAGGAATTATTAAGCCAACTAATGTTGGCACATGAATTTCTCTTACAGAAAGTAATGGTCATGAAAGGACCTAGGTACCTAAATACGAGAAAAGTTATGTAGATTATTAGTATACTGAAAATATTTGAAATTGTTAGAATAGTTTATGGGATTAATATATTTTCATTTAAATATAGCGCTTGAAATAAATAATAAGGATCCTAAACCAAAAAATGGTGAAATATGTCGACGACAATAGAAAGTGTAATAGTGAATTTTGAAATAAAAAGGAAACTACTTGTATCACGAAGGTTCTTGCAGAAACCTAGAATTAACTATGGGGAGACGTCCTCATTCTTATGTTATTGATACAGTGTAGTGATTATTAGATGGATATTAAAGTTTTTGATAAACAAAATAGGTGCTAGAAGCATGACATGTGCCCAAACAAGAAAGGTGTTTGAGAGCAAAACAAGTGCCTGAAGCACGATAGGTACTTGAAGTACTTAGAGCGTTTAAGTATATGAAATTACCGAAGATTGAGAAGCACTGAAATTTAAAAGTTCCTAGAGTATAAAAGTTCTTGAAGAACGTAATTTATTTAAATCTAAAGAGAAAAGTGTATGAATTATGAAAGGATACTCTGTAATTGTTCTCATAATGAAAAGAATGTGATATTTGCGTATTGTACTCTTTTTCCTTCACTAAGGTTTTTTCCCACTGGGTTTTTCCTAGTAAGGTTTTAACGAGGCATGCAAATATTCATTGTCATAGGAAGTATAAACTCTTTTATTGATCAAGAAAATGATATTACTATCACTAAATACCCTCAAGTAAAAATCCAGAAGATTTACTAATTAAAGATTCATTAACTACGACATCAAGGTACAAATATATTTAAAAATATGTAATGTCGTAATGAGGGGGAGAATATTGAATTCTGCATTCTTTTTCCTTCACCACGGTTTTTCCCATTGGGTTTTCCTGGTAAGGTTTTAACAAGACAGACTGAATACGTGTGATAGCCCTTACGGATTAATGTACTCTTTTTCTTTCATCAAGTTTTGTCCCAATGGGTTTTCTTGATAAGGTTTTAATGAGGCATATCTTTCACTGAATATCCAAGGGGGAGAGGTATGCAATATTTATTTAAGTGGAATATTCAACATACCCAAGAGAAGTGTGGTATAACTTCAACAAGAATATATTGATGGTATTTTATGAGGATAATATTGCTTGTACCACACATAATTATAATGGCTGCATCAAAGGAGACAAAACAAAACATATTTCACTAAAGTCTCCTTCACACATGAGCTACAGAAGAATGTGGATATTGACACTCGACAGATACAATCATGCACGAATTTTGTAGATTTTTCTGATGAAATCATTGTCAACCACAATATTCAAGAAGTAGGTCTACAATATTGAAATACGACAACTCAGAGATCTCTTGCCAGCATCAGGGGGAGCGTAAACAAGACTGTACTCTTTTCCCTTCGTCCAAGTTTTGTCCCAATGGGTTTTCTTGGCAAGGTTTTAACGAGGCAGCGTTTTTTAAGATGATTAGTTCCATATATATGTACTCTTTTCCCTTCGACCAAGTTTTTATCCTACATGGTTTTTCTTGGAAAGGTTTTAACGAGGCATAATTTCTAATGGATGGACATCCAAGGGGGAGTATTATGAAAATAGTATATTATTTATTAGTGGATGTCCAAAGGTTTAAGGTTTTATATTTCTTATTTATGGCTTCTTAATGTGGCAAGTGAAGAGTTAGTATTTTCCCTATAAATATTAGACTTTTCATTGTAATAAAAGTATAGTGATCTTGTGAATACATGAAAGAAATTCTCTCTATCTTTATCTTCTTATTCCTTTACTTTATAACAAAATGGACGTTATTATGATGTATAAATTCAGATTGATGATCATAACATTTCAATATAATTTCAATATAAAGCCGCTTCTGGTAAAGGTTAGAATATAAATCTTTTTAATTTATATAAAATATTAAATAAATATGTTATATTTGTTTAAAAATATTAAATTATGAGATTAATCTATACCTATTTAATATTATGATGTTATATTAGTTTTTATTATATTATTAGTGAAGTGACATTAGTTGGGTAGTTAATATGATTATTAGTTGGGGTAAGCTTAAAATATCATGTATGTACTCAAATAATTGGCTAATGATAATATAAGACCATCTACATGAGAAAATAAAACTTTTGTGCTAAATTACTTGTATATATTAAATTAAAAAAATTGAAAGGTTTATATCACTAGATAAAATTAGAATATATTAGAGTTGTTTATATTAATGTTATAATAGTTCCAATGAGAAATGTATTATCAAGTAATTTATTAACTAGAATTTATATAATAAACCACATAAAGAAGAGTGGAGTTTGACATGTGTCAAGGATCTAAACTTACTTCTTCTTAAATTAATTGTTTGTTTGGTATTACTTATTCAAGAAGAAGTATTTCAAGTCGTTTTTAGATTTTTAAAATTGTTTTAGACCTTTAAAAACATATTTAGAAGAAATATTAGATGTGTGCTCCTTATAATAAAATACTTAAAGCTAAAAAAACATTTTTTTTGACAAGTATTCTACTCCCTAGGTTAAAAAAAATTTGTCTACTTTATTATGTAGACATACTATTATATGATATTTTAAATATGTATGGAAAATATAATATCTTAATGAGTAACAGAAAAATGACTGGAAAAAAATATCTAGAAAAACATTTAAATTACATTTTTAGCAAATGGGTAAATTTTGTGTAATTGAGGGAGTAATTTTTATTAAATATATATTGAAATTTAAAATAATAAAATCACAAATGGGCACTAAAAATAAGATCTTATACTAAAGAATCTAAATTTTTTAACTCATTCACTTACTAGTCACCTAAAAAGTATAGAAATCCATTCCATTAAACAAATCATAAAGAAATCCGGATTTGTACAAGTCCTAGTTATTTTTAATTTTTTTGTTCATTTACCACGTTCTTTAAGCAAAGAATTCTAATTTTATTGAATTGTTGTACATTCATTGCAAGATTACAAATAAGTAAATTTGTCTATATTATCTATGTTCGAATTATTTATTTATCATATTTGTCATCGTCTATTTCGGAGTTCATTGATCCTTTCTTCTTTGACCTAGGTAGAATAAATGCTTCTTATAACAAATATAACATTGAATTATTAGATTATTAAACTGAAGAATGAAGTTTTTTTTCTTTATGATGAGTCAGTTATACTTTGTAGATTTACTGATATAATATCCATGCAAAATATAAGATTTGATCTGTCTTCTATATTTTAGACTAATTTTAGAAAATCACATTATTTTCTATATTTTTAAATATTTATTATTGATAATTTTAATGTTACATAAATGTTTTAATATTGTATTGGGATAAATATGTTCTATTAATTTATTTTGTTTTGTATTGATAGGTGGTTTTGGTATTACGACGGATTCTGGTCAGTACAAAAAAACCGGTCGATCATTACAAAAAAGCCGGTCGATCAGTACAAAAAAACTGGTCGATCATCGTATATTAAAACAAGGTTTGTGTGTGAAAGGAATAAACCTTTTGGTCGTTTTAAAACCTTGTAACTAACTTTGGATTTTGATGCTAATTTTAGTTTTTCTTATATGAATACTAAGTATTCTTCTAACACATTGAAGCATTTTGTTTGTTTATAAATAATTTGGAACGACTTGAAATTTCGTTCTAAAACCTTGTATTTCGTTTGTACTCTTCTTTTTGTGTTTGAATGTTGCTTTTGGAATGACTTTCAAATCGTATTTTTACTATGTCAGGTTTTGTTGCTAAACCGTAATTTCTTATGACTTTATGATCTAATAAGTCTCATATTTATGTTAATCAGATACATTTCATGAAGTTAAGAGAAAAAAGGACATGAAGAAAGAGGTAATGTGTTTGTATTGAACATCTAATTAGTGTTTCCACTATTAAAACTAGGTTTTATGTTTGACACTTTCTATTTTTGGTAATACTTAGGCGATATATGACAAGTGGTCCATACAATCAGAGAGAGCATGACGAATGTAGTACAATATGGTGCTCATATACAAAAACCATCACTAGGTTTGCACTAAAGTGTTTTTATTTCTAGAATGTATTTATCTAAGTTTCTTTGAAAGTTATTAAGCATGTTAATTTTTGTGTTTCTTATTCTATAGTGGTGTCAGCTACACATGGAGTTACAAACGCTCCTCGTGTTAAGCCAAGTGATGTTCAGCTTCAAAAATCACATCCAGCGGTCTAAAAACTCCTATGCATCCTCTGTGTTTGTGTGTTTTTTAAATACCGTACACGAATGATGAAGACGCTAACGAAACTAAAAGAGTTAAAAAATGGAGTGATGTGATTTCGTAGAATATTAATGGAATATATATATATATATATATATATATATATATATATATATATATATATATATATATATATATATATATATATTTGTTGTACTCCATGAAATATGATATTTTGTCATAAATTTAGAAGGTTCAATGTACTTTTCGATTTATATTTTTGAAAATATTTACCTACCTAAATTGTGTATGCTATTCTATTAATAATAGAACATAAATAAATTTTTTTGAAAGATGCCTGCACAATAATTGAAAAATATCCCACTACCGATATAAGTTGATTTATGAGTATTATTGTCCCATACAAATTATTGATAATCACTGAAATATTTGATAATTGACAATTTTTGCTGATTTCATTGCCAAACAAAAACAAATTGTTGGAATTTGGCATCATATTATCTGCAATTCTTGATAGATTGTTGTAAAAAAATTTTAAGACAATTACTTATTTAGATCATGAATTATGAGGCTTGTTTCAGGTAAAATAGGCTATCAAAAATATTTTCATTATCACCCTTCGCCTTACTTAGTAATAAAAAAAAATCTTGTTTTGTTGTACAAAATTTATGTTTTCTTGTTAATAATAGTGAAATTTATATAAAGAATATCCCCAAGGATGAAAAGAATTATCTTAAATGAAGAAAGTTCCTATGGTCCTACCCTACACCCTAAACCTTAAACCTATAATGACTAGGGACCTTCCCATACCCATAAACAAGTGCATCAGGCCTTATTTTTGGGAACTAGGGACCTTCCCCTACCCATAGACAAGTGCATCAGGCCTTATTTTTGGGAAAAGTAAACGCGGTGCACACATGATTAGGTTGTACACTAAGAGAACACTACATCCTAGATAATACCACCCTTATGAGAGGATCACAAGAGTTGTTTAACATAAATATAGAGGAACAAGAGGGTATGTCGTCGGTCATCTTACTAAGTGAGTCACATCAAAAAGTTAGAGAGTAAGGTAACCAACATTTCCGTATAAAGATACATATATAATTTATTACTCTTTTCTCTCCCACATATTTGATCTGCATGCGTGGACTGAGTTGCTCCTTAGAGTGTCATCTAGGGAACAGTCTCCCTTGTCCTGAGAGTAATTTTGTAAAAATTGGAGTTATCTAATAGTTTTTCTTAATTCATCTGCATAAAAATAGGTACAAATGAACTTGTACATGAGGAGTAAGGGTTATTGATTTCATTTTTATACTGGATCTAACAAACTCACATTAGCTCTTGATTGCATTTTTGTATGATGTATCTCTTTTTTATATAGATTAATCCATTCACGAGACATTATTTAAGGATTTTATTGGGCATAAATAATGGATTTTCCCTATTATTGGTTGTATTGTACTTTTGCTTCTTATTTTGGTCATATTGCTATTTATAGAGATTTTATGTCTTAATTGTGTGTTAAGTATGTATATTTTAGGTATATGGTTGATAAAATGTTAGGAGAAGAAGTTAAAAAGTCAAGAAAAACCCCAAGAAAAAGCAGATTTTGAGTCTAAAGTCAGTTTATGAAATTTGAGCGTTTGCTAGAGAAATATTTGCACCTTAGTATTTAAGTCACTACGACATACTAATGAGAGATTTGGACTTGATTCCTTCTGATTTAGAGAGAGCTTACAGTCAGTGTCGCGTGAGAAGTGACGGAAGTCAATTCAGAGTTAAGATGAAGAAATTACGTCATTTGCTTCCACCATGGCTCGAACCAGAATTCTGCTAAGTAAAATGGGTTGGCCCCTTCTAAACCTAATTAAGAAAGCCAAAAGGGCGCCCAAATATTTTTACTTCATATATAAGTCATTTGGCAGCCTCCAAATCATCATCTATTATTTATTTTATCAGAACGTTCAAGAGGGGAGTAAAGCAGATAAAATTGAGAGACGAAGATAAGGGTTTATCTATGAACCCAACGATTCTTCTTCAACTATCCATCATATCTATTAATCATTAAGAGTAACTATTTTTTTATTTTGAATATGAATTTTTCATTAGTTTTAATTAGTTTTTCTTCTTATAGTATGAACTAAACCCTCATTGCTTGAAGATACTTGTGTAAGAATTTATGCTTATCTGGTAAATTGATTTATTGTATTTGGGACAAAGTGTTTAAAAGTTTGGCTAGATTATTTATTTCATTGATTTATAAATTTTCTTTAAAACTACCTATGCTACAGACAAGTAGTGGGTAGCTGTTGTAATTGATCTTACACCTAGGAGGGGGTTTGATTAATGACCTAGTGTATAAACGCCTAGTGCGAGGTCTTGCCCATTAGGTAGTCAATAGGGTAGGAACTCAATTTACCAAAAACCATGGTGTATAGGTTGCTTTCTAAGATACCTTATGGGAGTTAGAGATACATTTGAATCCCGACTAATGCGAAATTCACCATCTCACCCTTATCAGTATAAATATTAACTAACGGCATAGACAATTACTAGAAATCCCTCAAGCAAATTTCCCATACTTAGTTCATCTTTTGTTTATTTACTTTATCTTATTTTTATATGAATCAAAAACCAAATAAATATTTTACAATTTAAAGTCTTTAGTATTTCTGTATTTCTAATTGCAAGCTTCACACATTTACACTATCCTAAGTACAATTGTTTATACTGATAATCCCTTGGATGATAAACCCGAACTTATCAAATGTATTACTTGAAACGACCCATACACTTGTAGGATGTTAAGAACCTCCTTGATGTTGATTTATTGTATCACACCAGGAGAGCAAAAAAGTTTTTGGCCCCGCTGCCAGGGATTATAGTTTTAGATTGTGTTTTTAATTGTAGTGTAGAAGTGTCTAGTTTATTTTTGGTTTCACGTTGTTTTATTGTTTTTATCTCTTCACATATTCACAAGTTTTGGTGTATGCTCTTGAATCCTGAGAAGTTGCTTCAAGACCAAAGAAAGAGAGAAAGAACAAGGAAAGCACCAATACTAATTGCTAATCTTGACCCATCACCTGGTTTTGAGGTCAATGAGAATCAAGTGAACCCACCTCTAGGAGCTAATCAACCCGAGGGTGTTCACAAAAATGTCCAACAAAGAGCGACCTTGAATAGAGCCAATCCACAAATGGGGTAAATCATCAATTGCAAGGCATCCTTGAGCCGGGAGTGCACTTTTGTGTCAACCTTTAAGGATTCTCCCTTCAGCTATTTAATCTGCACGGTTTAAACCTGATATGGGTATTGTTGAATCAATTCCTTAACTATTGGAATTAAGTGGAGCCGTCACCAAGATATGGTACGTGCTATCCAGAAGTTCATGCAGATATGTGACACTTACATTACTCAAAGCGTTACAAGGGGAAAAATGTACTATTTCATGTTCTAGTTTTTATTAAACAGGGGGCTAGTGAGTGGTTAGATAGACAACCAACTGAGATAATCCCTGATTGGGATTCACTTCAAGCAATATTTTTCAGTCGTTTCATACATAAACTAATAGAATAAAAGACCAAGTTGAGCTTGCAAATTTCAATAAATCCGATGATGAGAAGTTAGGGGAGACATGGACTAGATTTCAGCAACAGTTGGTAAAGTGCCTTTTGCATGGGTACACTACTATGATGCATCTATCTATGTTCTATAAGGGGCTTGATACAAGTTCGAGGTTTCAAGTTGATAATGTTGGTGGTGGTGGTTTGTTTCAATGGATTCTAATCAAGCTGCACAAGCAATGTAAACAAGTATTGATACCGAAAGAAGTTGGTCAGTCTCGCGAAACACGAAAAGTATGTCGCAAGTAATTGGTAATATGAAGGTGGTTGATAAGAGTTCTAGCCTGGAAGAGAAATTAAAGGAACTTTACATGCTTGTTAAAGAGAGCATTCATGGTAAGAATTATGAGGTGAAGGTTGTAAATTAAACTCATGGTTATCCCATGGGAAATCGAAGAAGTTTCTAGAATTATCACCAAGGTAATCACCTCCAAAAATCAATTACAAATTGGGTCTCTTATTAAGGCAACTCATATCAGCCTCGACCCCAAGAGACCATTTATCAAGCGACACCTCAAGATATTTATTTGAGTTATCAATCTTATGGGGGTCAAGCGCTTCAACCATCAATTCATAATGCTCATATTGGGAGTAAAGCTCCAATGTCATTCTATCACATCCACAAGAGTCCTTCCTTGCCGATATTCAAAAAACGATGAAGAAGTGATACAAGAAACTATGAAGTCATTCATGGTGATAGCACAAGAGAACACACGAGCTACTAATGAAAATACAAGAGCAATCAAATGTGTTGCAATTGTTAGGGAAACGAGTCACTCAATAAGCCTCCCATTGTGATATTACACAACAAGCTCATTCGCTACACTTAGGCCCAAATACAAAAAATGAGTCAAATTCATACAAAATGATGAGACCAATGGTGGGCATAAGTCATCTAAGGAAATTTTTCTTTGAAGTAGAAAAGTTGTAAAGCCACCATTGGTTAAGTTTAGTGAATCAGGAGTTGCAAAAGAGAAAGAATCTCAAGAGCCTAATTTAGATGAGGTAAATGTTGAGGATTGGGTTGATGATGTGTTGAAGAAAGAGCTGAGCCAGTGAGTATTGATGAAAATGTTAAGAAGACACCGACAGAACAAAAGAAGAACGAGATGCTTGTGTACGAAAATCATTCTCTTCAAAAATTCCCTTCACGTGTTCAACATAAGGACAATGGAAAAAAGTACAAGAAGTACGTGGATATGATGAGAAAATTGCGAATTAATTTTTTGTTTGTGGAAGCCATCCAACGTACACCAAAATATCTTACATTTATGAAAGAGGTACTATCCAAAAGATGCAAGTACATTGAAGATGAAACGATGTGTCTATCTGAGGAGTGTAGTGCAATTTCCCAAAGCAAGTTTCCACCAAAGTTGAAGGATCCCGGGATTTTTAATATTCCTATATCTATTGGTGAAGAATGGACCTGGAGAGTCATATGATTTGGGTGCGAGTATCAATCTCATGCCTAGATCATTATTCGAGAAATTGAAGTTTGGTTAAGCGAGACCTACTATCGTGGTTTTACAAATGGCCGATAGATCGATTACCCACCCTGAAGGAAAGATAGAGGACGTGCTCGTCAAGGCGAGGAATTTCATATTCCATGTGATTTCATTATTCTTCAGTACGACGCGGTTAATAATGTGTCAATCATCTTGGGTGGCCATTATTATCCACAAGGCATAATTTGATTGATGTAGAGAATGGTAAGTTGATCATGTGAGTACACGATGAAAAAGTCAAAATCAAGGTGTTCAAAGCAATGAAATTTCCAAATTCTAAGAATGATTGCTTTTGCTTGGACACCATTGATCGCAAAGATAAAGAGCCAAATAAGGTTGTACAAACCTTGGGATTGGAGGAGAGAGAGCTAAGAAAGAAACTACCATACAGAAAAATCTTTGGTATACCGCGAATCCTTGAACGCAATTAATTTAAAATAAACACCTACTCGTCGCGACAGTCTCCTCTTTTTCACCCCAAACTCAAAATTTTGCATACCTATACATCAAAAACACTTCTATCTTTCTCATTAAATATAGTATACACTACTACTAATATGAACTACATAAAAATAAAACAAAGTGCATAAAACATTAAATTTGCAACTTTTCTCCCATAAGCACTTTTATTTTACGTCATTCAAAATTGGATGTGTTGCCTTGTTTATTTCTTCTTTATGTAGCCTCCCCAGAAGCGGGTGGGGTTATTCATATCTACCAACCGAAATTTTTAACCTTTCTTTGTTTGGATTTCCATCAACTTCACCTAAATGACTCGAGTGACTATGAACGTTCTTATCCAATAATTCTTGTATCCCTTTGGTCTATTCTCGGGTTTGGGAGCTTTCCATGAGACCCCACCGTCAAACCAAACTCATCTTCTTCTTTCTTCTACACCGATTCCTGTGAGATCTCAGTTTTAACCTCTTTGGTCAAAAATTGGATTTTTGGGACGTCATGCGGCCCGTCATGATTTTTTCCCAAAACATGGAATGTTTTGGAATCCTCTACAGTTCGGAGGGTTACGGTTCCTTCATGCATATCGATTATGCTGCGACTCATGGACAAGGATGGACGTTTAAGTCAGTTTTGATCTGCAGCATAATCAAGAACAACAAAATGAGTAGGGATAGATAATGTAACTACATGGTTGAGCACATCCTCGATGATTCCATGTGCTTTTGTTTTGGAAAAATCCAGGAACTGTAAGAGGATTGTTGTCTTGGAATCTTATATTCCCAACTCTCAGACATACTCTCGGGCATGAGATTGACACTAGAACCCAAGTCACACATCACTTTAGTTTTGAAGGTACCAGCTATCTTGATTGGGAGGTTGAACCTCCAAGATATTGAAGCTATTGTGTTACATCCCTTTGAAATTTTGTCAAAACTTCTTTAGTGAGGGCCACAGTCTCTATCTCAATATTTTCTTTCTTCTTCACAAAAATCTCCTCAAAGAGTTTTTGCTGACTTGGCTCTTTCTCGACAATCTAGAGTATCGGGACGTTGATTTATGCTTGGCTCGATGTCTCTCCTAAATTCTTGTTCTTGGTACCACCACTACCATAATTCATCCTCATTCGAGGTGGTGGTAATAACAACGGATGTGTTGGCAGCAACTCCACCATACTCCTCTCTTGCACCCTTGGTGCAACAACGAACGCTTTCTCAACCTCATCTTCAACTTGATTCTCAACAATTACCTCATCTAAGCTAAGTATGGTTGGTTCTTCTATCGTTAAAATATTCTTTTCACTAGCTACAACCCCTGGCGATTTCGCTTCCTTTTCAGCTTTAAGGCTAAACTCTTCAAACACATTGAACCAAACATATCTATAACTATTTTGAATGGCCTCATCATTAGTATTTATACCTTGACCTATTTTCAGATGGACCTTATTGTAATTTCTCAATGAGTCGTGTCAATCGTTGTTCCATTCATTAATTATGTTGTTGCATGCTCTACAATAAGGATGCATTAGCATTCATTAATTATGAAATAATCGAGATTATTTTCCAACTTCCTTACACCTTTTTGTGGATGGGCTGGAAGTGCTTTTTGAGCCTGATCCTCCTCATAGGGATTCTGAAGATGGTTGGAAATCTGGAAGACTTGATTCCTCAATATTTTCACGTAGAAAAATGATTGTTGAACCTCTTGTCATTATCTGTCACGTTCTCTTGCATCATTTCTAAGAAATATTGCGTTGTTTATTGAAGCTCATTAATGGAGCCTTCTCGATGACCATGTGCAGGTTGTGGTGGAGCTTGATAGTAATAATCTGGACACCCTTGATAGAAGTTTTGAGGTCTCAATCGATAAGAATTACTTTGATTTACGGCCCTACTCAGATTTGATTGTTGGAAACAACACTCTTCCCAGCGGTGCCCAAATATCCTACTGTTCGAACAACCATACTTAGCATTTATGTTCATTGGTGCAAGAAAATTTGACATACCTAAGAATCTGCAAAGAAATACAATAATAAAAACACAAGCATAAAATGGAAAAATAACTAAAACTGATTAGACTTAAGCAAAAGTCCTCAGCAACGGTTCCAAAAACTTGTCATCTCCCAAGGTGTGATAAAAGATTACAAATAAAAGACACACCTCTAGAGAGAACAAATACTTTTCTCAAGTTTATGGATCATTAACAAGTAATAAAGTAAGTATAAGACTATCGTCTCCATAAAGACTTATGTCGGTAACTTCATACTTGTATTCTTATATAGTGTAAAGGATTTACGGGTTTAACTAAACAGAATGAAAGAAATAGATTTTTACTAGATTTTTCAACTACGGAACTAAGATACAAATAATAAATCAAACTACTAAAACAAATACATATGATATGAAAAATAGACGAGAGTTTAGCTCGCGTTTACTAGTATTCACTTTCTAAATCTGGCCGACAACCGCTCTCACTTCCAAAAGTGTCTTCTTCATCCTTTAACTTCTTCTTTCAGGTTTTATATTCTTTTCTTGACTAATTATCCATGATTTAGGATATAATATCATCCATACACCTAAGAGCTTCACACTTAACACGCAATTTTTGCACAAATAACTTTACAAGTAACAATTCTCTAAGACTAGGCAAGAAACGAGAAAATATCATATAATAGGAAACATCCCTAAAAAATGCATAATATTACTCTAAAATGATGCCCCGTGACTATATAATCTATCACAAATATGGAGACATCATGAGCCGATCTTAGAATATTTTAGGTGCAGTTTATATGACATTAATGACTTCACTAACGCTCCAAAATCCTAAAAAAGATCTGCATAATGTCTAACCAAATTCTTTACACTAATAAACTATTCTTTCCAACAAAGAATACAAAATATGTTAAATGTACTTTTATAATTGGATGAAGGTTCGTAAGAAAGCATGTCAAGTTTAAAAATATAGTATTTGTGTACTTACTTAAGAGTTTAAGGGATTTATTTAGATATGGTTAAGAGAGAGAGAGAGAGAGAGAGAGAGAGAGAGAGAGAGAGAGAGAGAGAGAGAGAGAGAGTCAGAGGATTTTGTAAGTAAGTACAAGAAGAACCCAAAAGTTTTGAGTATATTTTATGGGGATTTGGTTTTGATTAAGTGTGTCTCTGTGTGTGTGATGTTTATCATGAAAAGGATACATTAAACTTGAGCATCCAACAAGTTAAACTAAAAGGAAAAATCACACAACTCAAGGTGAATATATTCTGTAAATGATAAAATTTTGTAATCGAGGAAATACAACACATATTGATAACCTGGAATGATTATATATAGATCTGCAAGCAATAGATGAGCGTGTATACGACATTCAGTAATTAAAAATCTATCAAGCATGAAGTATTTCATATTTAGGATCATAAATGTTTAGAACAAATAGTTATATCAATTAATAAAGATCAAGTGAGTTGGAAAATATAGAATTATTACACTCGAAACAAGGTGACAATACTATAGTAAAAATTATTTTTTGAAACACATACAACAATAATAGTAAGTAACAAAATTTAAAGATTTGTTGAAACCCACAATAATATTGGATGCCACGGGATTTAACTTCCTATAACGATGTGCACTGAGTTGTGAAGAAATATAAACTAAAGAATTGAATATCTTTTAAGAGCTCGCTTAAAACCAAAGCAAAGAACACACAATTTTTACACAATATTTTTTACCGCGTGTCACAATTTTTATTACCAACAAAAACAAGTCATGCCAACCACCATGAGTAAGAAAATAATAAAATCGAGTAGCATGTGCATTTTTTCAGTATTTGCAACCTTTTCTATTTGAATTAAATCCACATTTCAAATTTTGTATATTTTTATTAGACTCTTTGCATTTAATTAAAAATTATTAATGGTGTTTGGGGTTTGTTTACTTTTGTGAAAACTAACATCTTCATATTAAAAAAAAAACTTTTGTATAAATTTTTAATTGATTTTTGTTCATTTCTATTTTTGTCTAATAAGGACAACGTATAGTTATTTATATGTATATAGTAATAAGTTACATTTTTTGTGATAATAGTTAGATAATAACTTTTTGTACATAGAACTATAAAAATCCATAAAAACGCATTAAGAAGAGTTATTTAATATTTATAATTACTCAACCCTTAATGTTGTAATTATTACTTAGAAACGTAACATTTGAAAACGATAACTCTAATTTATATTTGATCATTTACATGATCACAATATTCTTTTATATTTTCCTAAAAACACAATGTCCACCACAAACAAAAAATATATATATCCATATATATATATATATATATATGTATATTACTAAGGGGGTATAAAGAAGGGTCGGGATCGATTCTTAGCTAAAAATATGTCACGAACAATGCTCCAAATCATTCCATTACTTAAAAAATTACCATCTTCCAAAAATACCCTTGATATATATATATTAGCTGTTAAAAAAAATGTAAACAATACACAACTCACACCTACCACACCTCTCCTTTTTTTTCTCTCTCTCTATATATATCTTATAAACACACAATACGCACATCCCATTTTCATACACAACACTCCCTTACCTTCACCATCGATCCCAGCCTCCACCGTCTCCACGCACCTCCACCGCACCTCCACTGCCTCACAATCCATTGCAGTCACATCTCATAAGTCTTATCTAACCTCGCAGACATCTCACTTCACTGTACATTTCACACTCACCTCTCCCCATTCACCTCTCACCCCGTTTCACATCTGTTCACACTCACCAATCTCACACACGCACTCACTTCCACTTCGTGCCACCTTACATACGCCTTCGAACAAGTAGTAGCAGCAAAAGGATCTCCTAAATTGATTAGTATTCGAAATTGATCGAGCAATTTCTTAATTGGATCGGTCCAAAATCGCTGCATAATTCGAAGAAATTGTGGTGAAGTGGTGGCGAAGTACGGCGAGGGAGAACGCTTTTCATTACCGATTCTCTCATTACTCACCTCATCTGTGGCTCATCTCCACTCTCCTTCACCGTCTCCATCTTCACCGTCCATCACTGATTCTCAAAACCTCCAGTAGCTATAGGATTTTCACAGGTTCGAAAGTTATATTTACACTTTAACTTTTCTACTTATTTTTCTTCAATTGTACTTCGATTTGTATTCGAGTTTGATCGTGCAATTGGTTAATATTAGTATCTCTACTTCTGTTGATCGATTATAATTTAATTAATACTGATCCCTTATTATGTTACAAGGTGTTTGATATCATGTCTCAACGAATAGTTTTGTGGTAAAGCCGACTGGTGGGGGATAAAGATGAAGGTGCTTTCATGGCAATCGAAAGTTTGCCCAGTAACCAATTATGGGAACGAATATTATCACTTTTCACTACCCCATGTCGAAGATATAAGTAAGTGGTCATTCATCTGTTATTTAAGATATTGTATTTGTATTTGTATTCTTATGACAAAGGCTTAAATGTAAGTCTTTTACCTATGGAGTCGGTTTTCTGTAAATTGTTGGGGATTATGTGGGAAATTTAAAGATTTACTTTCTTCAAATGTATTTACTGTTTCTGAAGTTTGTAACTTTAATCCCCTAATTGTTGTGAAGAAATTGGTACCTATTATTAAAGAGCGTTTCTCAAATTAGCAAGTGATATTGAACCATACATGAATTCACTTAGTGTTAAACTGCAGTTGATCCTTATTATCAATTATGTATATTGAACCATAATTGTATTATGCACTTAATGTGACACGAGTTGCTTTGTTTATTAAGCTCAAATAAAACAGAAAGGAAGAGTATTTCAATTCTTTTGTTTATTCTTTAATTTTACAATAAAATATTCTTGAATACGAGAACTGACATTTTGTTACTCAATTCGATACCAGGAAAATGACATGTTTTTTGAAAATGGTTTCCCCAAAATCTCCATTTCCACATGGATGGAAAGGACAAGTTGGATTATATGCTGTTGGATTCAACCTTCTCTAGCTTTTTCGGTTTTCGATAGTTAAAAAGGTTTTACCTACTGAATCTTTTCAACAAAAAAGAACTCTTGAAGCTTAGTATTTTTTCTCATTAATTCAATTCATTGATGTATAAAGAAAATGTAAAAACATATACAAAGCATAGCAGATAGATAGTGATTAGCCCTGTCCTGAAGTGTCTCAAGTATGAATTGGGTACTCTTTTTGTATTCGGGATGATTGGGCTTTTACCTCTACATTTCTCAATTGGGTAAATTAGGTTTTCCATTTTCATTTTTTTCATCTTTATTCAATTTTCTTCATCCATGTGAAACAGAATTTAAGATAAATGATTTGTTCGATCAAATGGCCCACTGACAACCCTCTCTATTGTCCACTTCAGAATGTGTGCAAGATTGATGGTCAAATGAAACGTAATGAAGAGTAATGAAGCTTATATTCAACCGTTGATTTGTGAAGATGAGAAGATCGTTTGGCCAAATGATGCTAAGTTGATTAAACTGTGTTTATGTTTATATATGTGGTTTGTGAACTTTTATTTCCACAAACATTAACATTTGAAGCAAAAGCAATTGATTTTGAAGCGGAATTGTTGGCCAAATAAAGCGAATTTTGGGGATTTAGGAAATGAGATTTGTCGATTGACATTTGAAGTAAAAACAATTTATTTTTAAGTTATTAGTGCAACTAAATCTTCGTAGAAATAGATACGTTTCATTTAATCTGCATAGTTGTATTAGTTAGCTTCATTTCCACTATATTTTAATAATTCACGTTAAATACTTTTCCTTCTTAAGCTTTGTAAAATATGTTAGAATTTCATGGTAAATTCTGTTATTTTACTGTTATGTTGTGGAGGGTGGATTTGCAATGTTTTTCATAGCACATGGGGTATGTTGTACATTTCGTGAACATAGATATATTTGGTTAATTCATATATCACATTCATCAAATGCAAAAAGATGAGATTTCTTTAATTACCTTATTTATCTGAGTTTTGTAGTTTCTTTCCGTCTGTAAATGTGGTAAAGGTCGTAATTTAAGCAAAAACTTTGATGTAACTTTTTTAACTCTGTTTCATCTTTCAACTCTAAGCAAAAACTTTGCAGGCATCTTTTCCGTTCATGTTGTAATATAAGATACCGTCCTCACTAGTAGAAAAGGAGTTGATGACAAAATTTTGAAGTTTACAGTGTGTTACTTTAATTTGCTTTGCTAAATACATTTAATATCATCAAATCAATAGTATTGCAATTGCGCCAAATATATATTAACTGCAATACAATTCAAAAAATACAGTATAAGACCAAATTGCTCACTTCAACAGTCACGGTGATGTCCGTTTTCGGCAAACCCTCCACGGTATCATGCGATAGATGTTAGGGAGGACACAATCAATGCGATGATAGGTGGGCCGAGGAACGACCAATACCAAGCTATCGATATTTATGTTGTGGTTAAAGAAATTCGGAAAACGCAAGCGACCAATTCGCGTGAGAAAGGAAAAAAAATTATGAGCGTGGTAATGCATCCACACCGCTTGAACCGATTCGTGAGACAATTTGCGATTTTGATAGTGAAAATGGAAGTGAAAGTGAAACCGAATCAGAGGCATCCGATGAAGAGGGTTTTCATATTAATAGTGATGAGGATGAAGTTAGTGGTGAAGACGACGATGATGATTGCTCTAATCCAACTAATTACAATTTTGGTCCTCTTGATATGAGCGAAAGAGTCCAGTGTCATGATTGGGAAAGATTCAACCATCTTCCATGGTGAAAGGAGTTAAAATCATGTTGGGTGAGCGATACGCTTCTAGGCGTGTTCTTTTGTTAGACGTGAGTAGGTGACACCTTAAAAATCACAAGGAATGTAAAACAGAAAGGACAACAAATAAATACATTACACGCATTTGTGTACATTCTAAAGACGGGTTTAAATTTTATATTCACGGTACTTTTAATAGTAGTAATAATGTGTGGAAAATTACTAGGTTAGAAGAACATAAGTGTCAACACGGAATACTCGTAAAAAATCACCGGCAATTGACTTCGGATTTTGTAAGGGATGAAATATTCGCGATGGTGAATACCGATATAGCTATGAAGATTGGATTGATACAAACTCAAATTCATAAGGACTATGGTCATTTCATTTCATATGGTAAGGCATGGCGGGGTAAACAAAAAGTGCTCAAAAAATTATTCAGAACGCATGAATGTGCGTTCACAGATATGCCTAAACTTTTGTACGCTTTACGAATCACTAACCGAGGAACAATATACGAGTTTGAGTATAAACGTGTGATCGGTAACCAAGCTACATTTAATATGGGTTTTTGGGCATATGGAGCTAATATCGAAGGTTTCAAGCATATGATGCCTGTGGTTAGCATTGATGACACCCATTTATATGGAAAATATAACGGTAAACTACTTATTGCGGTTGGGTACGATGCGAACAATCAACTATTCTCGTTAGCTTATGCGCTAGCCGATAAAGAGACGACAGATTCTTGGACTTTTTTTTTGACTTGTTTAAAAAGATATCTTACGAAGGATCGAAAAATATGTTTATTGTCGGATCGACATAAAGGTATATTGCGAAGCGTACGCGATGTATTTCCAGACCCCGAAGGAGTTCATCGATTTTGTGCGCGTCACATAGCAAGCAATTTGAATCACAAATTCAAAAACCGTGTGGCGAAAAAGGATTTCATGGATCTTGCGTACATGTCGGATATTCATGAATTCGATAAGTAGTACCAAGAATTTTGCGAGTTAAATGACAGAAAATACAACGGTTGGGTTGAAGATATCCCTAAAGAAAGATGGTCTCTTGACAAAAAACTTATCAGAGATTTTTAACAATGTTTTGAAGGGAGTTAGGGGGTTTCCTGTAACGGTCATTGTATTGTTAACATATTTCGAAAAGTGCTGGTTACTTTGTGAAAAGGAGACAACTAGGGAAAGATGCATTGGTAGACGGATTTGTGTTCCCACCGAAGGTCACCGTTGAGTTACATACAAGTGAGGAATATGCGCTTGGTTATCGTGCTCAACTATACGGGGCATATGATGATATTTGGGTAGTTAAGGCGTTAGATGGTAGGAGATCAGATAGCGATTGAACAAGTTTCATTGTACACGTAAACGACCAACTGTGTACGTGTGGAAGGTGGAAAATGTTTCACCGTCCATGTGGCCATTTTATTTGTATTACTCAAACATACGATAAAAACAAAGGATACTATGCGTACGTTTCCGAGTATTTAATGCTTTCGAAGTATATGGATTCGTATGCTGGAAGATAGATTTGTGGCACGGTGTTTTGTTTCCGTGATGGGAAAAGAAAAGTCCCAATTACATACAAAATTCCGTCGCGTAGTGGCGTAATTTTCCGGGAGTAGCGTCATCTCGGGGTTTTGTCTCACCAAATGTGGTCCTTAACCACGAAACCCAAATTATTTTACGCCCATGGCTATCGGCTACCAGAACCACCCCAAATAAATGAAGACACGTTTCTTCAAAGTCATAATGAGCGGGAGTAGGATCCGTCCCCACACGCCCTCTAATAGGTAGCCCCAATATCATCGATACGTCTCGTAACGCGACAATCATCTCACCGACGGGCATATGAAAGGTGTGAGTCTTCCGTCTCCACCTTTCGACCATCGAGGATAGTAGAGCGTGATCCAAGACTATCCTATCAATCTTCAGAATCTCGCCGAACCCAGCTTGTTCGACAAGCGGCACCACCCGTGGGTCCAATTTCCACGGAGTACTGGATAATGGTTTTATCTTGGCATCGAATTCTCGCCCCTACAACCAAAAAAATAAATAAGCATTAACAGAACAATTAAATTAAATTATATAAATACACTAAAAAACTTACATTATTTCAAACCATTTCACTTATGTGTTCGTGTTTCGTTTGTCTCCACAAAAGCGTGTTCGAATTGCTACTCGAAGCCATTATACCTATCAAGAAATAAGGATCAAATAGTTATATTTAATGTACGAGCTTAATTGCAATTTTATAAAACTTAAAGGACCAATAGTGCAATTATCGAAATTATAAAGGACCAATTGTGCAATTACCTAAAAATAACAATTAACTCAAAATTCTAGTTATATTCAATGTAGGGGCTTAATTGCAATTATATAAAACTTAAAGGACCAATTATGCAATTATTAAAATTAAAAAGGAACTATTGTGCAATTACCTAAAATTATCAATTAACTTAACATTCTAGTTATAATCAATGTAGGGCTTAAATGGAATTACATAAAATAACAAGGACCAAAAGTGCAATTTTCGAAATTAAAAAGGACCAATTGTGCAATTACCTAAAATTATCAATTAACTTAAAATTCTATTTACATCACAAGAAATTACAATCTAACATAACTCATACATGCATTGATAAATCAAACAAAATAATCGAAATAAAAAAGAATAAGAACCCTAACCTTATTATTTAGGGTTAAAAGAAGTAGAATCAACAAGGGAGCACTTGAAAGGCAGCGACAACTTGAATGGAGACAACTAAGGGCGGCACCCAGCCTACCGCCCTTCTGGAAGGGCGGAAATCGGGTTACCGCCCAGGTGCTAGTTTCACAATTTCTTCTCTACCTATGCCAAAATGCCAATTTCTTTTATTTTTAATACTAAAAGCAAAAAAAAACTCTGATTTACTAGGTAAAAGGAGTGCTCTCTAGGACGCGGCTAGGATTGGCGCCCAATTTTAGCCCTTTTTCTCTTTTATTTACTTTCTCGCTTATTTTCCTCCCTTTCTAATCTAAATATTCCTTTTCAAAAATCTAACAGATAACCTGTATGGAGAAAAGAAGGAAGCTTCCACCTCCTCAGCAACCGGAGAATATTGGCAGACGCAGAGGAAAGACCAAAGGGCGACTAACGGCCCCCGCTTTGTCTCTCCCTTATACTTTGAATGTTAAGATCGATATCCCAATGATGCAACAGAAAGAACTGTTCAAATCTTGGTGCGCCACCTAGGGTGGATAGCGCGTGTGAAGGTTATCAAAGAGGGTAAAAAAGGATTAGATATTTATATTGATAAAGACGATCTCTCGCTGGTAGTTGCATTAGGGTTGAATGCGGCGAGTGGAAAAGTTTCAGATGACACATTGATGATGAAAGAGACAAACCTGAAAAAACCTCAGATTCCACAGTTTCAATGACAACGATCATTGCAAATTGAACTTTCTATCTTGAAGCGGGAGATGGTGAAGACTTGCTCTGAATTACAAATGAAGATTCTAGGATTAGTGTTGAGCCATATATGCCATTATCGCACTCCATCCATCTGGAAGCATTTCCTTCAGGTAAGATGACTATACCTATAGGCTATAACTAGTACTGGTGGTGTTGTGGCTAATGTGACAGGGGAAATCCACGAGTCGAGCAAAGCTCATGCTATAACTCTAAGGGAAATTGGCGCACTTACGGGCGAGGGAGGTGGATGTGCATGGTATTATATCGATGTAATCAAAGATGGGAAAGGGAGGACGTAAGAATGGAAGATGTAGGGAATAAGGTGAAGAACTCGGACATGAAGACGAAAGGTATGAACATCGCTACTCCAAATGAAACCGGAAAAGCGGATAATCATTATGACTTGATGGATAATATACCTTTCAAGGACAACACTTTTCCGCAGTTGGTGTGAACGGTGGAACAGATGCAGCAAGAGTGTAAGTGATGTCTCCTCATTTGTGATAATAAAATATACTTCTGAGACATCATTTTAGGCTGATTTATTAGTTTATAGGTCGATCTTAGCTTAATTTGGTGCACTTTCCTATTTTGAGTCTTGATTTAGTAATATAATATTTTTAGAGCATATTGGGTTTAATTGTTTATTAGGTGTGAAGATTTAAAGATAATTATGGAGATTAATTAGAGTCCAAGTAAAAGATTACAAATTATGGAAAGAGATTTGCATGGTAATTGGAGATAAGGAAACAAAAGCTAAAAAGATGGAAAAGGAAAAGCTGCCTAAATCTGGGATTTTGCATACACGTCTAAAGATATGCGTTTTTACCTAATAAATAGGCCGATTTTGGTAATTTCCTTCATTAGGGTCAAGATAATTCTGTTGCGATTCTTTTGGTATCTTATGGAGCTCAAACCGACCAATAACGAAGAAGATACGCTCAAAATGGTCCAGCAGTGTTTATCTTTATTTCCTTACGAATTTGAGTTGGGCTAGGAGTCTATTACTTAACTTATCTCTAAAGAAACGATTTAGGTCAACCTATACACTATAAATACAGCCTCTTAACACTCTTAAATCATCCTTGGTGAAACCTTAAACCAAGAGGAAGTATACAACACAAGAGAGAAGTCTGGAAGGAGTTGTTCATCAACCATGTCTTCTTCTACCTTTAGATTTGTAATTTCTTTCTTTTCTTTCATGAACTAAATTTCTTTAGCTTGAGTTTTAGCATTAATGTATGAACCCTAATTTTGATTGACATCTATCTAATTTGGGAATTTAATGTTTTAAATAGAATTATAGTTTTTATTCTCTGTTTATGTGTTTGGATTTATATTCTATGTTCTTGTGGACTGCAGCCATTAGAATTACCATCTAGTAATTAGGTCACCATTGACAACAGTGTTTAATTGCATGTTTAGCACATAACGTCTAGTATTAGGTCTGATCTGACAACCCAACCTAGCTAGATAATCACTATGGTTTAGTTCTTGTGACTATTTACCAATTACAGGAAAAGTTTGCTTAGGAAGCATTATTGACACAGGTAAATCCTATTTTAAACTACCGATAGCAAATTGGAACCGATTAGGGAAATACTA
Organism: Nemophila menziesii; assembly: GCA_029959085.1. Classification (NCBI taxonomy): domain Eukaryota; kingdom Viridiplantae; phylum Streptophyta; class Magnoliopsida; order Boraginales; family Hydrophyllaceae; genus Nemophila; species Nemophila menziesii. The sequence goes on from JARWIR010000014.1 coordinate 7,535,755, forward strand.
CATAATTCATCCTTACATGTTTAGAACGGCAAAACTAGTGGGGATTACATGCTAATAACTTAAGCTATAGTCTCATATTACTTCCCTTTCGCATTTATTTTCTGTCTTTTTAAGTCTTAGTTTAATTTAGTTAATTAGAAAATCAACCCATCTTTATTTGTCTTTACTTTTATTTGCGTTTAGTTGTTCTAGCTTTAATTACTTACACTTGATATTTGCAAAAGATTCTTCTAACCTTCGTAGTCTCTGCTGAACGAATCTCAATCTAAAACTTTCATACGATCTGTATACTTGCAGAACCGTGTAGTTCTAGGGTGTTTTTGCACTTAATTTATATCTTATTTTATCACACCCTAGGCCCCACCAAGTTTTTGGCGCCGCTGCCGGGGACTACATCGTTAGTCCTTGTGCATATATCTTGTACTTTTATTTTTAGTTAGTTCTATTTTACGCTTTTGTTTTTAGTTTTTGTTTTTCAGATTTAGTTACAGATGGAGAACCCAAGGAGACTTGATCTACCCATCGAGTTCAGAGTGGAGCCACGAGGAATTCGCGCTCCAGAAATCCAAGCCGCAAAATTTAAACATGATCCAGGGATGCTAAATCAGTTTGCATCTCATGGATTATTCAGCGGAGTTGCACATCAAGATCCGATCCGATATATTCAGAAACTCATGCAGATCTGTGATGCTTATATCGTAAGAGGAGTTACTAGGGAGCAAGTTTATTACCTGATGTTCCAGTTCTTCTTGACCGGATGTGCAAGCGATTGGTATGATACTCAATACCCTCATATTATTCCAGTTTGGGACAAGCTTCAAGCAAGATTTATCCGGTTAGTAGACGTTTAAAAGATATGTTGGAGCTTGAACAATTTATACAGAAAGACGAAGAGAGTTTGGATGAAGCATGGTTACGATTTACAGAAAAGAAGTCGAGATGTCCATATCATCGATCCTCGCCGGAATATTATTTAACCTTGTTTTATGGAGGCCTTAATGAAAAAATCAAGAGAGAAAGCAGATTCGTTAGGAAACACAGGTTTTGTGTTGCTAGATCCTGAAGAGGCTGGGTTGGGGATGGAAAGAATTCTTGAGAACGAGAGAAGTTGGCCAAAGAGAGCAGAAAAAGAAAACAATTCAGAATCTCCGAAGCTTAAGGAATTTGTTAAACAACTCGAAGAACTACAAGAACAAGCCCGAACAATTGCTCAAGTGAATACGGTACGCACAATTCCTTCGTGTCCTGGTTGTGGATCAAGAAATCACGTGTGGGAAGGGTGTATGAAGAATCCAGCAGTAGATTCTGTTCAATATCCTCAAGATAACTATTATTCTAATGGTTATACTTATCCTCAAGAAAGCTACACTAATTATCAACAACCGAACACAACAAAAGAGTTGGGTCAGAAAGCAAGAAACTTATCATCAACCCCAACTTCAATCTTATAATCCACCACAACCTGTTCAGAAAAAGGCACCCATTGTTGAAAAAGCTTGTCAAAAACCAAAGAAAGATCCACCTAAACAATCAACGCAATTGGCAAAACAAGAACAACTCCAGAGCTTGACTTCGAGTATGGCTAAATTAATGCAAACAGTTGAAAATAAAATGTATCAAAGCCAACAGAAAGTTCGAACCCAGGAGAAGATTATCAAGCAACTAGAGCATACTATATCACATCAGGCGAGTTCATTACAAAATCGGCCGAAAGGGCAACTCCCAAGTGATACTATTGCTCCTAGAGACGATTCCTGCCATGCAGTTGAATTACGAAGTGGAAAACAACTACCTCCACCTAGTCCAGAATCGAGCTGAAAAGTTCGTGGGAATCAAAGGAAAGGAGTGGAAATTTTGTCATTCTTAATCAAACTAATTTTAGTTGAACGAGTTGGAGGAGTTTCGTTATCTTGCCTATGAGAATTCACGCCTCTATAAAGAGAAAACAAAGCGATGGCATGATAAGCGACTCCGTCCAAAGCATTTCGAGATAGGACAAAAGGTTTTATTATACAACTCTCGATTTTAGAATTACCCAGGAAAGCTTAAATCCCGTAGGGGTGGACCTTACATTGTTACTAAAGTCACACCTGATGGAGCGATTGAAATTGAAAATCCAACCGAGCAACGGACATTCATGGTGAATGGCCAGCGTTTGAAGAGATACCATGACAGTGAGGACTTTGGGCGAGAGGAGACAATCCATCTCGTGGAATGCGCTTAGCCTGAGGTACACGTCTAACTCAAAGACGTTAAACAAAAGTGCACTGGGAGACACCCCTTGTTTTAAATTGCTTTTTAGATTAGTTATTTTTGCTTTGTAGTGTATAATTTTAAGTTAGTGTATATTTTTAATTGTGTTTACAAGCTAATAGGAGAGAAAGGTAGTGTGTTATTGTGCAGGAAATGAGTTTGGAGTCAAAAGGAAAAAACTGGTGAAATTCAAGGACTGGCGCGGACTACCCCGCGGACTACCCCATGGTCCGCAGGGATGCACCGTGCCCAGAAAACCCGTACCACGGGTCGAGTACACGGGTTTCATCCAGAAGCACGAAAAAGTGAACACGATAGGCGCGGTACACCGCACCCCTGGTCCGCACACCCAAAACGCGTGCCACGGGGTCGGGTACCACACGTTTTTTGACGGAGTACCAGCGGACTACCCCCTGCACCGCACCCATGGTCCGCAGGCACAAAACACGTGCCACGGGGTGCTAGCACGGGTATTATCCAGTGGGCAAAAATTTGGAGAGCTGTTGGGTCCGGTATACCGCGGGTTTGGTCTGGTGCACCGCAGAGAGGCGGTTTGTGAAGGAATTTGTTTCCTAATCAACTTCTTACCTTACAAAATAAAGCCTAGCCTCTCCCACACGAATTTTTCAGACCCGAACCCTATATATACATCTTAAAGCTTGTACAAACCTTCACAATTAACACAACAACTCATCAAATCCTCTCCTCCATCTTCCATAAACACAATTTCTTCATCAAATTCATCACACTACACCATTAAACATCATCAAATTCAACAAGATTTAAAGATTTATTCCAAGATCCATCAAGAAACCTTTCTCTTTCATCAATTCCAAGCAACAACATCAAGCTACACCAAATATTTCTTAAAATTTTAATCCATCCTTGGTATAACTTGAGTTGTGGGTAAAACAAGCATGACTAACAGATCTGAAGCTATGGAATACAAGAGAAAGTGCTCAATCCTTGGGAAGAATAAGAAATTGCCTAGAGCCACCATTGAAAAACCCATCAATCTTGATGAGGTTTCTGAAGAATCAAAAGAAAAGGCACCAACACAACCACTACCAAAGAAGAGATTAACTGCTAGAATGTCCATACCATCAAGGAGGCCTTTGAAGAAAATAAAAATCCAAGACCAAGGTTCTTCTACCTCTTCCTCTGAAATTGTTTATGATCTTCCTCCTTGGGCTCTCAAGTTACAGAACGAAGTAGAAAGATTACGCGAATATAACAGAGATCTATGGACAGAAGTCATACAGTTGGAGTCACAAGTAGAAGATTAACCATGATAAGGGATATTGATGATTATACCGATCCCTCAGTTTCGGATGAGGAGGATGATATGATGGATCTCTATGGCCAGCCAGGTAGGTCATTCTAATTTTTCTTAATAGCTTGTATGCATTAGGTAGTTTAGTTAGTTTTGTTTTAAATTTTATTCCATTCTTGAGTCTTTTTCGAGTCGTGGGGACACGACTCACTTTTGAGTTGGGGGTGGGGATTCGTTGTCCTCATCTTCTTTTCGTTTTTGCATAAAATTTAAAAAATTTAGGTTGAATTAAGGCATAAAATATTTTGAATGTACCTATTTGAGCATGATTTTATTAGGTCAATGATAGTAAGTAGTATGTTTTTGAAAGATGCAACAAAATTGTTTAGATGCATGTATGAAAAAAAGAAATAAAGGATAGGAAAAGTTAATGAGCAATGCTAAGAAATCACGTTGAAACTTAGGAATAGTTATTTGGTGTGTAGAACGTGAGGTTTAAAATTAGTTGAAAACCCACTTGTCTATGAACTAATAATTAAAACGTAACGAAATCCGGTAGTTAGAAAAATGACTAAGGCAGTTCTTTCATGATAAACACTTGAAGCCTTTAGACCTTCTCACCCTTTTGTTTGATTATTGTTATTATTATCCGTCTTAGCCCCTGTGAGCCTTTCTAAAGCCTTTTATTTAACCACATTATAATCCTTACCCTAGTTTGTAGAACTTATCTATATGACCCGCACTCGAATCGCAAAACCTGAGACAACTCGTTTTAGAGCTTGAGTTTGGGGTGGTGGGTTTCGTCATTAGGGAACTTTGGGATTTGGGAATTATCTTTGTGATTTTATTGATGATGAATTGTTATTATTGTAACCCTTTGCCGGGGTAATAGTGAATGGAAACGAAGCTACGAGCTAATTTTTCCAACAAGGGCATAAAAAAAGAATATATATATATATATATATATATGAAAAAAATAGTATGATATCTCAACATCAAAAGAGAATCATAGCTATACAAAAGAAAAAAAATTAATTTGAAAAGAGAATATATATTCGGACCGGCAAAGTGGATTTTATATCATCAAAAGGTTTTTAATTGGGATTTATTGGGGATGCACATTAAAAGCATCAATAAATTGGGTTGAGTGAGAACATCTTCGAGTGACAACTCAAGCTCTAGGGCGATTCGTTAATGTCTAGTGAGGAGAGAGCCAAAAGCTCACTTTTCATTATCCAAATATACCACACCCGTCCTTAAGCCAAGTTATAACCAAGACCTTAGGATTTTTAACTACTAGATGGAGAAACAATTGAGCTATTAGGTAGTAGGTAAGTGGACCATTGGATGCTGTATTTGGGACCTATGAACAACCTATAGCCATTAACCTGAACTAAGGTATCATCCTCTCCTTCTGGCATTGCAACATTAATCTTAACTTGAATTTATGGATTGTTGATTACATGTGTATTAAGCATATTTGTGCATTATTTCTTGAGCATTACTACATGAGACTTTTTAGATATTTATGCTCTAGGATCATTCATTATGTTCTGTTCTTGTTCTCCTCTGACGTCTTCTTGTTTATTTTGACTACCCTACTGTTCTTTTTTTTTTTTAGTCGAAAGAAACTTGTATTAAAGAACAAACAAGTACAATTAACCAATTCCTAGTGAATTGAAGTCCCTAGCCAAAAGAGATGCTAATTGAGGTGGAGGAAAGAAACTCCAAAGACTAAACAAAGGGCCACATAGCATTTGTTTAGCTACCCAATCAGCACACATGTTTTTTGATCTCCTTACAAAGGAGATTTTGAGTTTATACAAAACCTTACATCTCTGAATATTCCTAAACAAAATTAAAGTGTTACAAAATAATTTGGAAGAATTACAGGTTTGATTAATAAGAACTTGGCAATCATTCTCAATTTCAACTTTGCCCTCGGGAAATTTAGACGCCATAGCACACGCCTCATAAACTCCTCTAGCCTCAGCTTCAATAGCAGAATTAGCCACAATCTTAGACGACTTCCCTTCAATCAGGTTACCAAAATGATCCCTAACTAAACATGCAAAGGAAGCCTGATTAGTACAAACATCAAAGGAGGCATCGCAGTTAATTTTAAAAGATCCGGGGGCTGGAGGGGACCATGAGTTGTCCCTATTATGTCTATTAATGTTATTTCTAACATTTTGAGCATCATTACCATTACAATCAAGATCATTTGTTAATGTAGCGTTGTGAAGTGCATCTTGTTGAGTACTAGGCATTATATCAAGATTAGTAATTGAAGAAGCCTCAGTAGTTAATTTTTGAGAAAATTTAAACTCCTCATAGGCTATAGTAGAATCATTTAAGATTCTCAAAGGGTCAGGTTCAATACCTTTGAATAGCCATTCATTCCTACCTTTCCAAATTTGCCAGGCTATAAAAAATGCCATTTCACCAAAGCCTATACCATTTGAATCAGATTGATCAATACTCAGTCTTAAGAATTGTATCCATTTCTTAAAATTAAAAGAAGGCTCAGTGAAGGTCTTAAAGCAAAGTGGGCTAGCCATCCATACTGCCCTAGACCATGAGCAGTGAAACAAGAGATGTTCAATATTTTCAACCTCAATACCACATATAGAGCACAGTGAAGAAGTACATGACTTCCTCTTCACTCTATTTTCATTTGTTGCTAGCCCATTTTCACAACATTTCCATATAAAGTTTTTAATTTTTGGTAAAGTTTTCATTTTCCAAATAAAATTCCAGTCTTTAGGTTCAAGCTTAAAAGAAGATGAACCTTTTTTTTCATCTTTTTTCTTCTCTATCCCCTCATGTGCCTTCCATACTCTAGAATACATATCCTTCACTGAGACCACCCCATCAATGGAGTGATTCCAATATGGGGAGTCATAACAGTAGAAAGAAGGAATAAGGATTCCTGAGATGGTTCCTACAGAGGTTTTAGAGAATAAAACATCTAGAACATCAAGATTCCAACAATTAGATAAAGGATCAATAAGTTCAGAGACAAATTTGAAGGTACAACTTGGAGGTTTAACAAAGTCATTACAGTTTGTTGCCCAAGAGTCCTCCCAGATTCTTATTGAGGCACCATTACCTATGTTCCATTTAATATCATTGATAAAGCATTTCCTACCTTCCAATAAACTCCTCTATCCCCATGAGCAGTTACTGCCCAATTCAACAGTAAGGAAATCACCATTAGGAAAGTATTTTCCTTTAAAAAGTCTGTAAAGTAAAGAATCTTTATTAGTAAAAAAATTCCAAGCATTAGAGGCTAATAAAGCTAAATTTTGGCAGTGAAATTCTTTAAATCCCAAACCACCATCATTTTTAGTGTTCATAAGTGTTTGCCACTTAATCCAGTGGCTTCTCCCTTCCCCTTTATTGTTCCAGTAGAAATTGGACACAAGGGAAGTTAGATGAGAGGTGACTTTTTTAGGAATAAGAAACACTGACATTATGAAATTAGGAATTGCTCCTATAACTGCCTTGATTAACACTTCCTTACCACTTTTAGAAAGTAATTTAGTGTCCAACCTTCCATTCTATTTAAAATCATCTCAGTAAGCCATTCAAGAGATTTTACCTTTGATTTTTCCCAAGAAGAGGGAATTCCCAAATATTTACCAAGGTGTTGCAATTTTTTCATATTTAACTGATCAGAGAATTTAATTCTCATCATCTCAGGAGTATTTTTGCTAAACATAACTCCACTCTTGTTAAGGTTGAGTTTTTGACCTGTTGCAAGAGAGTACCAGTTAATAATATTCAAAAAGATATCAATATTATATTTAGAAGCCTCAAGAAAGAAAAGACTATCATCTGCAAATAATATGTGAGTAAGCATAGGGGCAGTTCTTGAGATATAAATGCCTTGAAGAAGTCCCACCTCTACATAGTAATCAAGATTTGTTAAAGCTTGAGTGACTAAACAAAATAAGTAAGGAGAGATAGGGTCTCCCTGTCTTAAACCTTTTTCAGGTTTATCAAGATCATAGAGTTCACCATTAATTTGAACCTTATAAGTGACTGAAGAAACACAGTTAGATATCCAACCAATCCATCTAGTGTGAAAACCCATGACTTTTAATAGATCCAAAAGAAAATCCCATTCAATATTTTCATATGCTTTGCTCATATCTGCCTTAATTGCAAGACAAAATTTATTAGTGGATCTCTTATTATTCAGATAATGTGTAGCTTCTTGAGCTATAAGTATGTTCTCAAAAACTGACCTTCCAGGAATGAAGGCTGTTTGGGTCTCTGAAACACACAATTTCATAAACCCTTGAAGTCTATTTGATAAAAATTTTGAGATAATTTTGTAAATGAAATTTGCACAACTAATGGGTCTAAAAGACCCAACTAAATCTGGATTAGCACATTTTGGAATTAGTGCTATAATTGTTTCATTTATACTCTCCAAAGATGAATTATTTTCTATAAAAATAGTAATTAACTCAAGAAGATCATCTTTTATCTCATACCAGAATTTTTTGAAGAAAAAACCACCAAAACCATCAGGTCCAGGTGATTTATCACTACCCAAAGACCAAACTGCAGCTTTGATTTCTTCAATTTCAACTGATTTGATCAAGGTATCATTTATTTCCGAGGTAACCACTTTTTTAACTTTACTCAAAATAGGATTATAATTCCTTGGGCCACCGGATTTGAATATAATATTATAGCTATTCACAATCTCATTAGAGATTTCAGCTTTATCTGTCAACCAAATACCATTTCCATCTTTGATTCTCAAGATTCTATTTCTTGTTCTTTTAGCTCTAGAAGTAGCATGAAAAAAATTTCTATTTCTATCCCCTAACCTTAACCATGTGTTTTTTGATCTAAGAGACCAATAAAGCTCCTCTTTTTTCCAATTTATTTCAAGTTCCTTACTCAGTTCAATGAATAAAAGCTGGTTTTCATCAGAGTAGGGTTCATTGATAATTTTTTCAAGATTTGCTAGGTTAGAAGAGATCAGGACTCTATTATTAAGAATCCTTCTCCTAGCCCAGCTTGAATAACTTTTTGTAACATAGACATTTTAAACTTAAATTTCAGTAAACCTGAAATATCAAAATGTATATCTTGCTTCCATTTTTCTTTGATAATAGAGCAAAGCTCTTTATCATAAATCCAACCTTTTTCAAGAAGGAATCTTTTTTTATGATTCCTTTTATATAAACCAAAATTCAAGATAATAGGAGAATGGTCAGAACCAGTAGGTGGAAGGACCTCATTCCAAGAGTTGGGAAATGTTTCAGTCCATTCTTGACTAACCAAGATCCCATCAAGCCTTTGTTTGATTTGCTGGTTGCCACATCTCTTGTTGGACCAAGAGAAGTTACATCCTTTAGCAGGAAGATCAAACAAGGAATTTGAATGTATAAAATTATTGAACATTAGCATGTTTTTCTTATGAACAGAGTTAATATCACCTCCAAGTTTCTCAGAAGGATACCTTATGAGGTTAAAATCCCCTAACATACACCACAAGTTGGATATATGATTCAAATCACTCAATTTTTGAATAAAACCAGCCCTAAGTTCATCAGCCGTGGGACCATAAACAAAATTATATTCACATAATCCAACATCTGGGTCATCATATGAGCATTGAATTAAGTTCTTATCTGAACTTATAATATGGAAATTTTCAGTATCTTTAACAAAAATGGCTAAACCACCTGATAGTCCTTCAGGATCTATTTGAGTTGGGGGTCTTGATGTCTCCTCATTTGTGATAATAAAATATACTTCTGAGACATCATTTTAGGCTTATTTATTAGTTTATAGGTCGATCTTAGCTTAATTTAGTGCACTTTCCTATATTGAGTCTTAATTTAGTAATATAATATTTTTAGAGCATATTGGGTTTAATTGTTTATTTAGTGTGAAGCTTTAATGATAATTATGGAGATTAATTAGAGTCCAAGTCAAAGATTACAAATTATGGAAAGAGATTTGCATGGTAATTGGAGATAAGGACACAAAAGCTAAAAAGATGGAAAAGGAAAAGCTGCCTAAATCTGGGATTCTGCATACACGTCTAAAGATATGTGTTTTTACCTAAGAAATAGGCCGATTTTGGTAATTTCCTTCTTTGGGGTCAAGATAATTCTGTTTCGATTCTTTTGGTATCTTATGGAGCTCAAACCGACCAATAACGAAGAAGATACGCTCAAAACGGTCCAGCAGTGTTTATCTTTATTTCCTTACGAATTTGAGTTGGGCTAGGAGTCTATTACTTAACTTATCTCTAAAGAAACGATTTAGGTCAACCTATACACTATAAATACAGCCTCTTAACACTCTTAAATCATCCTTGTTGAAACCTTAAACCAAGAGGAAGCATACAACACAAGAGAGAAGTCTAGAAGGAGCTGTTCATCAACAATGTCTTCTTCTACCTTTAGATTTGTAATTTCTTTCTTTTCTTTCATGAACTAAATTTCTTTAGCTTGAGTTTTAGCATTAATGTATGAACCCTAGTTTTGATTGACATCTATCTAATTTGGGAATTTGATGTCTCCTTAATTGTTCTTATTTTCGACCCTTAGGAGACATCATTTTTGGTGTTTATTTAATCAATTTGATAGACTTTTGGACTAAATATGCAATAATACGATTTTCCTCTTTTATTTCTAGCATTTTTGATTTATTAAGCTTTTGCGCGTAATATTGGTATTTTTAGTGTAAAGTTTACAGGTTTTAGATGTTAGCTTGAAGAGGAATCCGAGGAGAAAGTCAAAGATCAAAAGATAGAGTCAAGACTTGAAAAGAAATCCCGAAGATATTATTTTTAGAGCTGAAAATCCATTTTCCAGGCCATAGATTGCTGATTTCGAGGTGCTTGAGTGATGATTTAGCCACTGACCTTTGAATAGAAAACGCTCCTTATCGAGTTACGGAACTTTAGCAACTGGAATGAGGTCAATCGGAGTCATAACGAATCGGGAAAAGCCGTTTTAGTGAAGGCATATCAGCAGTTACGGGATTTTGGGCTAAGTTAGTGGACTTGGGCCTTTTATATTTCATTTAATTAAAAGACTAGGGCCAAGTCCGAATTTCCACCTATAAAACCAGCCTTTGACTTCTATTTTACACACAATTCACATTCTGCAAGATTAAAAAACACCTGAGAGAAGCAACTGAAGGAAGGAGAAGAAGCTACAAGAGCTGGAGAGAGTCTATATCTCCGTTCGTAGTCATTCCGATTCCGGAAATTAGGTTTTTCTTATCTTTTAATTTTGTAAACAATATGAATTCCTTTACATTTAATTAGTATTTCTTTTTAATATGAGCTAAGCTTTTCATAGTGCTTGAGAACAAACAATGGGTGAATCCCAATCTTATTAAATAACGAATGTTGAATTTGGGTTTCTGTTGAATTAAACTAAATTAGGGCTTTTACTCTTTTCGATAAATTGTGAATGTTTACTGCTTTTAGCGTCATGAACTAGGAACAGGTGTTAGTATCTAGGCTATTCCTATTAGTGGCGATTGGATCATCCTGACGGAGGGTTTAGGTACAGAACCATTTATTCAATCTAGGATAGAAGCTATTGATTCTGATGAACTTAGCTAATTCTAGGGCCAATGAGGTAATAAAACTTAATCATCCAACGGTGGATCATATTTACCCTGACGGGACTAGTGACACTTTAGGATCGCCTTATAGTCCACCTTGACGGGGGTATAAGGAATTTAGAATCCCGACCATTGTAATTGACTAATTTAGCCCTTAAACAACATAAGTTAGGAAATAGGATTGGGAGGATCCTTGCGTTCTCAAGTACTACTTCTCATATTGCGTTTTACACCATTTTACTTGCGTCTTAGCTTTTATTTGCATTTTAATATTTGTCTTTCATTTAGTAGCTTTAATATCAAAAACCAAACAAACATATTATCTCTATTTGTTTTCATAAGTGCATCAATCATTAATAGATAAGCATTGTAGTCAACCATCCCGTCCTTGGAAGGAATCTGTATTATCAGTTATACTACTTGGGACAACCGTGCACTTGCGGTTGTGGTTCGATTATTTATTGCATTTATTTAGAACACACAAAGGACCACCAAGTTTTTGGCGCCGCTGCCGGGGACGGTAGCGTGTGACCACGGTGTTTATCCTTTAGTGATATTGCATTTATTTTATTTAATCAGTTTTACGCTTTTTGTTTGTTAGCTTTTTCAGGTTTTTAGGTTTGGTGTATGCGAAGAAGGCTATTCAAGGATCTAGAGCCAACACCTCCGATCCTTAGTAATCCAGAATCGTTGATCAGACTTGCTAACAGAAGAAGAAGAGAACGAGAAGCTTTAGAAGTAGAAGAATTAAGTAACCGAATGGAGAATATCAATCTTCAGAATCAACAGAATAATGGACAAGGCCAGCTAGATGCAAATGGCCAACTTTAGCTCCAGGCGTTATTCCTCAAGTTCAACCACTGAATCCTAATCCTCAAGTTTAAATAGTGATGAATCAAGATCCGTGGTTTACTAATGGCCCACCAGAAGTTCCATTCCGTGCTCCTGCTATAGGAGTAGGTTCTCCAGATATTGATGTTCCGCGATTCCGTCCAGATTCGGGTATGTTAGCTCAATTCCAAAATTTTGGGAATTTTCGTGGTAGACCATCAGAAGATCCTCTTAGAGCAGTACAGAAATTTAAGCAGGTATGTGATTCTTATATCACACAGGGTGTTTCAAGAGAACAGATGTATTTTGCTGCGTTTAAATTTTTTGTTATTGATGGAGCGAGTGAATGGCACGATACGCAAGATCCTACGAAGATAACCAACTGGGATAAATTAGAGACTGCTTTCTTTGACAGGTATTACCCAAGTAACATGAGGTTAGATGCTGAATTAGAATTGACGCATTTCTGTCAAGAATATGATGAAACTGTGGGTAAGAGTTGGACAAGATTTCAGATGTGTTTACGTAGAGTTCCCACTCATGGCTTTTCAGAACAACAACAGTTAAAAATCTTTTATAAAGGCCTTGATGGAACTTCGAGAGAGAAATTGGATACGCTATGTGGTGCAGGTTTTCTTCAAGTTCAACCCGCTCATACTAAAATCATTTTAGAGAGAACAGTTAAGAATGAAGTGGGGTGGAATTCAGTAGGAACACCGGTTAAAGGAGTGAATAATGTTGATATGGAAGAAAAATTTGCTACGCTTGAGAATAAGATTCAGAATACTATAGAGCAACAGTTGAAACAGCTTACTTTAGCTGTAAAAGAAGGATTTTCGAGTAAGAAGGTAGCTGTGCATGCTGCACAAGAGGTTTATATGTGTTCGATTTGCAGGGTAGATGATCATGATGAGGAAAGTTGTCCGAATAACCAAGAGTCCGTGATGTTTATGTCCAACAGAGGAAACTTCAATTCGAGTGGTAATGGATATCAGCCTAACAGAAACCATCCTGGGTTTCAATACTCAAATCCTAATGGGGCAGCCAATCCTACATATGCGTATCAGCCGCGTCCCCAAGGTAACAACTATAATCCAAGACCACACAATAGTTATCAAGGAGGACAGAATCAGGGCAATTATGTACAAAGACAAGCTCCTCAGAATACTTACGATGAAACTTTAAACCAAAAAGCTTTACCTGCCCAACTGCAAGAAGGAGTAGTCACTCTTCAGAAAACAGTTGAAAGTTTAATTGCTCTTCAGACACAAGCTTTGGAACGTCAAAATGCAGCCGAAGCAAATATGAAGTTGTTCCAGAATCAGCTAAGTCAAATTAACAAACAACTGAATCAACGCCCACAAGGATAACTTCCAAGCGATACTGAGAATCCAATACAGCGCGAAGATTGCAATGCTGTTACATTGAGAAGTGGTAAAAACCTCCCTCCACCTCCTTTTCCCGTTATGAAAGAGAAATAAGTTCCAAGAAATGAAAAGGAAGTGGTTGAGAAAGAGAAAGAGAAAGATAATGAGGTTGAAGAAATAGTGAGGCCAAGTGAGATTCCGAAGAAGAAAGATGATATTGTGATCAATCGCCCTCCACCACCGTTTCCATCTCGAGTTCAGAAAAAGGGTGATTTGGGTGATTTTCAGAAATTCTTTAATAGAGTGAAGGGTCTAAGTATTAATATTCCGTTACTAGAGGCGATTCGAGATATTCCTAAGTATACGAAGTTTTTGAAGAGGGCCCTCACTAACAAAAGGCCTTATTGTGATAATGAGATGATTGGTCTTCCTGAAGAGTGTAGCGCGATTTGTCAAAGTAAATTACCTCCAAAATTAGTTGATCCAGGGAGTTTCACGATTCCCATATCGATTGGAGAAGAATGGAAAGGAAAAGCGCTATGTGACTTGGGAGAAAGCATAAATTTGATGCCCAAGTCGATCTTTGATAAGCTAAAAATCGGAAACGCAAGACCCACTTCTATGGTCTTGCAAATGGCGGACAGGTCTCTTGCTCATCCTGAAGGCCGCATTGAGGACGTCCTTGTTAAGGCAGGTACACTTATATTTCCCGTTGATTTCGTAATACTTGAGTACAATGCAGATAGAAATGTCCCCATTATTTTGGGTAGACCATTCCTAGCTACAGGGAGAACATTGATCGATGTAGAAAATGGCGAATTAACGATGAGGATACAAGATGAGGAAGTCAAATTCAATGTATTTCGAGCTATGAAATTCCCAGATTCTCAGGAAGATTGTTTCAAAATGGATGTAGTAGAGCAAGCATCGCAAGAGGTATTTAATTGTTTAAATTTTGATGATATCTTGCAGGCTGCTTTGACTTTAGATTCACCTGAGATGATGGAAGAGCTAGTTGAAACAGTGGCAGCTCTAAATTCTGAAAATTCAAAGTATAGGCGTCTTGCCTATGAACCTGTGAGAGAACCGGGGGAGATTATTCCTAAAAAGAAGCCTTCAATTGAATCTCCTCCGGAATTGGAAGAAAAACCATTACCAGCACACTTGAGGTATGCGTATTTAGGTACTAATGAAACTCTACCTGTTATTGTTTCAGCTAATTTAACATGTCCTCAAGAAGATAAACTGTTGCGTGTGTTAAGAGCCAACAAAGAAGCAATAGGTTGGACAATTGCTGACATCAAAGGCATTAGTCCATCCTATTGTCAACACAAAATTATACTTGAAGATGTTAACGCATGCTCAGTTGAAGGTCAAAGAAGATTAATGCCCGCTATGAAGGATGTGGTGAAGAAAGAGGTGATCAAGCTTTTAGATGCGGGGATTATTTATCCAATCTCGAGTAGTGAATGGGTGAGTCCGGTTCAGTGTGTACCGAAGAAAGGAGGAATGACAACAGTTCTTAATGATAAAAATGAAGCAATTCCTTCAAGAACGGTAGTTGGATGGAGAGTTTGCATGGATTACAGAAAGCTGAACAAAGCCACCAGAAAAGATCATTTTTCTTTAACCTTCATTGATCAAATGTTAGATAAATTAGCTGGGATAGAGTACTATTGCTTCTTGGATGGTTATTCTGGGTACAATCAGATTTACGTGGCTTCGGAAGATCAACATAAAACAACATTTACATGCCCCTTTGGTACTTTTGCATATCGTAGAATGCCATTTGGGTTGTGTAATGATCCTGCTACCTTTCAAAGATGCATGATGGCTATCTTCTGGGATATGATTGATAATTTTCTTGAAGTGTTTAAGGATGATTTCTCTGTATTTGGTGATAATTTTGATAAATGTTTAGATAATTTGGAGAGAGTGTTAATCAGATGCAAAGAAACAGATTTGGTTTTAAACTGGGAGAAGTGTCATTTCATGGTTCGCGAAGGTATTGTTCTGGGTCACAAAGTTTTGAGTGTTGGATTGGAAGTCGATAGAGCGAAGATAGAGGTAATTAAAACTCTTCCCCCTCCTGTTTCTGTTAAAGGGGTAAGAAGTTTTCTTGGCCATGCTGGCTTTTATAGGCGATTTATCAAAGACTTTTCTAAGATTGCTAAACCGTTATGCAACTTACTTGAAAAGGACTCCAAATTCCTTTTTGATGAAGCTTGCTTAGCGGCCTTCAAAGCAATCAAAGAAAAGCTTATTTCTGCTCCTATAGTATTACCTCCAGATTGGAATTTACTGTTTGAGGTTATGTGTGATGCGAGTGATTTATGTATGCGAGTTGTATTAGGACAAAGAAAAGAGAAAGTTTTTCATTCGATTTATTATGCTAGTAAAACTTTTAATGGTGCTCAAGTTAATTATACAGTTACAGAAAAGGAGTTGCTAGCGGTTGTGTATTCATTCGATAAATTTCGCTCTTATCTTCTTGGAGCGAAAGTTATTGTTTATACAGATCATGCAGCGATTCGATATCTTATAGAGAAGAAGGATGCTAAACCGAGGTTAATTAGATGGGTTTTATTGCTTCAAGAGTTCGATTTAGAGATTAAGGATAGAAAAGGGTGTGAGAATCATGTTGCAGATCATCTATCAAGGTTAGAAGGTTCAGAGTTGAATAGTGGTACTGAAGTAGTTAAAGAAGAGTTTCCCGATGAGGGTTTGTTTGTGGTTTGTGATTATGAAGCTCCTTGGTATGCGGATATTGCAAATTTAGTGGTAAGTGGTTCTTTTCCTGAAGGTTCAACTAATCAAGAGAGAAAAAGATTAGCTCACTGTGCAAGACAGTTCTTTTGGGAGGATCCTTTCCTCTACAAAGTGTGTGCTGATCAAATGGTAAGAAGATGTGTAGCCAAGGAAGAAATTGAGGCGATTATAGCTGGGTGTCACGATTCACCTTATGGTGGACATTTCAAAGGAGATCGAACTGCTGCTAAGGTATTACAATCTGGTTTCTATTGGCCTTCTATTATAAAAGATTGTCATGAATATACGAAAAGATGTGAAAGATGCCAATTTACCGGAAACATATCCAAGAGGGATGAAATGCCACGTAACAATGTGTTAGAAGTTGAAATATTCGATGTTTGGGGTATAGATTTCATGGGTCCATTCGCTCCTTCAAATGGTAACCTCTACATCTTATTAGCTGTTGATTACGTGTCTAAGTGGGTAGATACGGTGGCCTTGCCAGCTAATGATTCAAGAGTGGTGATTAAGTTCTTAAAATCACATATTTTCACTAGACATGGCACTCCAAGGGTAATTATCAGCGATGGAGGTACTCATTTCGTTAATAAGTATTTGAAGACTGTTCTAGAAAAATATGGAGTAAGACACCGTGTATCTACTGCTTATCATCCGCAAGCCAATGGTCAAGCCGAAGTATCAAATCGCGAGGTAAAATCTATCTTAGAGAAAACCGTTGGTCCTACTAGAAAGGATTGGTCTATGAAATTAGATGATGCACTATGGGCCTATCGTATTGCTTTCAAAACTCTAGTAGGTGCTTCTCCGTATCGAATGGTATATGGTAAGGCTTGTCACTTACCTCTTGAACTTGAAATGGGTGCATATTGGGCTATTGCGAAGTTAAATTTAGACCCTACGCTAGCTGGTGAGAATCGAATGATGAAACTTAATGAGCTTGATGAATTTCGATTACATGCTTATGAAAATGCTAAACTTTACAAAGAAAATACTATTAGATGGCATGATAATCGGATTCGAGAGAAGAACTTTGTAGTGGGACAAAGAGTATTGAAATATAATTCGAATTTCAGTAATTATCCGGGGAAATTAAGATCGAAGTGGTCGGGTCCTTACATTGTACCCAAGGTTACACCTCATGGAGCTATAGAGATAGAAGATCCACTTGAAAACCGTACATTCATGGTGAACGGTCATCGTTTAAAGATTTATCATGGAGGTGAAGACACCGATCGTGCAAAAGACCCACATCCCGGAGAGGTCATGCACCTCCTCGAAGCTCCTTAGAAGCGCGAGGTAACTCGTCGAGCTTAACGACGTTAAACAAAAGCCAATTTCTTGTATATTAGTTTAAGTATTTCAATTTCGTAGTATAAATTAGTTAAGTCTTCGTTAATTTTAGTTTTTATTTTTAAGAAATGAGGAAGGGTGTTTGTTTTTGATGATATCAGGGGTATAATGGTCATGAGTTTGGGGTCAAAACGATGAGAAAATGAAAAAAATTGGAGTTCACAGCAGGTCTGACCGGCTAGCCGGCGAGCTGGCCGGCATACCGGTCAAAAGAGCTGAAGGACCCCAACTCTCTGACCACTGCGTCAGCGATGACGCAGCGTTGCTGCGTCACCATTCGCGCCAGCGGGAAATCCACCGGCATACCGGTCACTGACCGGCTAGCCGGCCAAAGAGGAAGAAGGTTCTGGTCCTTGCGTCAGAAACGACGCAAGGTTGTTGCGTCATCATTTGCGCCATCGACAACGACCGGCATACCGGTCAACGACCGGCTAGCCAGTCAGTGATGTCAAGGTCTCTGATCACTGCGTCAGCGACGACGCAATATGCTTGCGTTTTGAGGTAAAAAAAATATCAAATTTAGTAATAATTTTTCGCCGCCCTCGCGACCGGCATGCCGGCGAATCTACCGGCTAGCCGGTGCGCTGTTGCGAGAGGCGGTTTTGAGCTCCTTAAACCTAATTCTTTGCCTCTTTTCCAAGCCAAACCTTCTAGTCCGAATCCTTGCCTCCACCTACTCCGAAAATCATCAACAAACAAGTATAAAATCATCAAATCAAGCCTTCTTTCATCACAAAAACACAAAATCAACTCATAGCTTCTCCAAAACATCACCAAATTTCACCTTTTCTCCATAAAATTTCTTCTTCCTAGCCTTGAAATTAAACCCAATTCTTTCACAACCCCTCTCAAATAACCTTTAACCCATCTCATATTCCACCTAATCCTTCAAGTTTTAAGCCTCAAAACATCAAATTTCAAAGCTTTTCTCTAGCTTTTTCTCTATTTGAAGTTTTGAGTTTGGGGTGAAAAGAGATGACTAACAGATTCGATTCCATGTGTAACTATCAAAGAAACATACCAAGAAACAGGAACAATGTTGGAGCTAGCCCAGACCAAGCAATTGAGATTCCGGATTCGCGATCCAAAAAGACTGTCCAAAACCCAATTGCTCCGAAACGAAAAGAAAATCCAAGTAAGGCTAATCCGAAAAAGTAGGTTAATTGATGAGAGTGATGAAGAAAGTGAGGAAGAAGTTGAAGAGGAGATTGAGGAAGAAACTGAACAAGAAGTTCCCGAAGAACCAATGCAACAACCGAAAGCTCCGCGTAGGAAAGCTTGGGCTCAAAAGCCTAAGAGAGTCTTCGTTCCTTGGGATACTCAGGTTCGTGATAGAATTGAATTTTTGAAGTTTGGTGAGGAGATGAATCTTCCTAAAGGTATTATGACTAGTGCGTATAAAGATTATGGTACTACTTGTGATAAATTGGGTTGGAAGGAATTGAGAGAAAGGAAGCTTGAGTATGTTTCTACCTTGGTGCGAGATTTTTATGAAGGAATCGCCTTCTCAAAAGAAGCAGTTATTATTCGCAAAAAGGTAGTTCCTTTCTCCGTTGAGCTTATTCGTAAATCATTGAAATTACCCGAGTTTTCTGGAATATGTCCGTTTCAAGAATCTCTAAAAGAGCCTTCGTTTGATTATGAATCCCTTTGGGGGAAAGTGCTTGTTGATGGGGCCCGCCAAATTCCCGAAGGAGAAAGATATCCTGGACAGATGTATAGTAGTAATTTGCTACCATGTGCTAAGATTTGGTCAGGATTCATAATCCCTACCTTCTTCGGAGTTAAACACATATCGGAAGTAAAGAAGGAGCATCTTTTGTTCATTAACTGTATTATTGAGGAGAAACCCATAGATGTTGCTCGAGTTATTTATGATACCATCATGGAATTTGCTAGAATTCCTACTTCACAACAAAATCTCAAATTTCCTTGTACCATCACTACTTTGTGTTTAGACGCAAAGGTTCCGCGTAAAGACGCAGAGATTGATCGTGTTATAGTGTGTGAGAGTATGGGTTTAACTTTGATCAAGAATATTCATGATGAGGTGTTAAAAGCAACAAGAAATCCGAGAGCTCCTCCGAAGAAGAAGATGCATACAACTGATGAGTTGGAAGCTAAAGTGAAGGTGTTAGAAGAGAATCAAGTGAAGATGATTGCGTCTTTGGGAAACGTTACTAAAGAGTTAGAACTTCTCCGAAACATGTTAATGGGGGTGAGCACAATTCAACACGCCACCTATGGTATACTTACGCAAGAGAAAGTTCATGGACGCAACACCGATAACCAGCCTCGCGCTGGTTGAGATACGTTTTCTATCCCTTTCGCGTATTAGTTAGTTTAGTTTATTTTTATTGCGTTGAGTCTTTTCGAGTCGTGGGGACACGACTCATTTTTGAGTTTGGGGTAGGGTTCGTTGCCTCATCCCAATTTTATGTGCTATGTGTTTTATTTGGTTTCAATAAAATAATTTTCGGAGTTGCGTTTGACTATAGAAGATTTTAAATGTTCCTTTAAGAATACTTTTGATGAATCTATGATAGTAAATAGTGGACTTTAGGGAATAACATAAAACGCACTTACAATTGCATGCGAACATAAGTAATTGATAGGAAAAACTAATGAACAATGCAAATGAAGTAAGCATGTACTTAAGGAATATGTTTGGTGTGTAGAACGTGAAATCTTAATTAGTAGAGAACCCACCTAGATATGAACTAAAGACAAGCTATGTACTTAGGAAAATGATAGGGGCAGTTCTTTTTTAGCCATTTGAATCCTTTTAGCTTGTTATCCCTTATTATTAATTTTATCCGTCTTAGCCCAAGTTTGAGCCTTAAGCCTTTTCTTTTTGTAGCCACGATATAAGCCCATTATCCTTTAGATTATTAGGCATGACCAAATGACCCGCACTTGAATCACAACCCTGAGACTTGTCTCGAGCTTGAGTTTGGGGTGGAGGGTCCACATTTGGGAATTAACATTGGGAAGGGATTATATGTGTTTGTATTGAGGCACAAAAATAAAAGATGATATTATTATTTGTAACCCTTTGCCGAAATTTGAAAAGAAAAAGAAAAAGAAAAAGAAAAAGAAAAAGAAAATTTTAAGAGACATGACTTTCACATCAAAATGATGGTCATGGGTATCTTGTACAAAAAAAAAGAGAAAAGAAATGAAAAAGAAAATAAAAAGAAAGAATAAATAAATCGGCAAAGTGGAATATTTTTGGAAATCATCTTAGTTTATTTGGGTTAACATTGGGGACGCAACATTAGCGCGTCAAATGGGTGAGTGAGAACATTTTTGAGCGTAAACTCAAGCTCGAGGGCAGTGTTGATGGTAAGTGAGGAAAGAGCCAAAAGCTCACTCCATACCGTCCTTAAGCCATTATTAAAACCATAAAGACCTCGTGATTCCTAAGTGCATAATGAATTTATGATTCTGTTGATAGGGAATATACTAGGTGGAGCGTTCAAAGCGAGTTAGGATTAATGACCACCCTATAGCCATCATACAGATATGAGTACAAGTGTAACCTTCAAGCATTGCGACTTTAATTTTATGATTGAGATTATTTATGTTTGATGTTGCATGATTAGTGTATGTATATGTTAGTTCTTAAAGCTTTGCTATATGAGATTTATCTTAAGAATTGCTTTAGGTTTATTTGCTAGCTGCTATTTGTTCTTGCGTTTACTTCTACCCCTTGTTTTGTTTTGTTTTGCTTTGTCGGGACGACAAAGGTTTGAGTTGGGGATCTTGATGTCTCCTTAATTGTTCTTATTTTCGACCCTTAGGAGACATCATTTTTGGTGTTTATTTAATCAATTTGATAGACTTTTGGACTAAATATGCAATAATATGATTTTCCTCTTTTATTTCTAGCATTTTTGATTTATTAAGCTTTTGCGCGTAATATTGGTATTTTTAGTGTAAAGTTTACAGGTTTTAGATGTTAGCTTGAAGAGGAATCCGAGGAGAAAGTCAAAGATCAAAAGATAGAGTCAAGACTTGAAAAGAAATCCCGAAGATATTATTTTTAGAGCTGAAAATCCATTTTCCAGGCCATAGATTGCTGCTTTCGAGGTGCTTAAGCGATGATTTAGCCACTGACCTTTGAAGAGAAAACGCTCCTTATCGAGTTACGGAACTTTAGCAACTGGAATGAGGTCAATCGGAGTCATAACGAATCGGGAAAAGCCGTTTTAGTGAAGGCATATCAGCAGTTACGGGATTTTGGGCTAAGTTAGTGGACTTGGGCCTTTTATATTTCATTTAATTAAAAGACTAGGGCCAAGTCCGAATTTCCACCTATAAAACCAGCCTTTGACTTCTATTTTACACACAATTCACATTCTGCAAGATTAAAAAACACCTGAGAGAAGCAACTGAAGGAAGGAGAAGAAGCTACAAGAGCTGGAGAGAGTCTATATCTCCGTTCGTAGTCATTCCGATTCCGGAAATTAGGTTTTTCTTATCTTTTAATTTTGTAAATAATATGAATTCCTTTACATTTAATTAGTATTTCTTTTTAATATGAGCTAAGCTTTTCATAGTGCTTGAGAACAAACAATGGGTGAATCCCAATCTTATTAAATAACGAATGTTGAATTTGGGTTTCTGTTGAATTAAACTAAATTAGGGCTTTTACTCTTTTCGATAAATTGTGAATGTTTACTGTTTTTAGCGTCATGAACTAGGAACAGGTGTTAGTATCTAGGCTATTCCTATTAGTGGCGATTGGATCATCCTGACGGAGGGTTTAGGTACAGAACCATTTATTCAATCTAGGATAGAAGCTATTGATTCTGACGAACTTAGCTAATTCTAGGGCCAATGAGGTAATAAAACTTAATCATCCAACGGTGGATCATATTTACCCTGACGGGACTAGTGACACTTTAGGATCGCCTTATAGTCCACCTTGACGGGGGTATAAGGAATTTAGAATCCCGACCATTGTAATTGACTAATTTAGCCCTTAAACAACATAAGTTAGGAAATAGGATTGGGAGGATCCTTGCGTTCTCAAGTACTACTTCTCATATTGCGTTTTACACCATTTTACTTGCGTCTTAGCTTTTATTTGCATTTTAATATTTGTCTTTCATTTAGTAGCTTTAATATCAAAAACCAAACAAACATATTATCTCTATTTGTTTTCATAAGTGCATCAATCATTAATAGATAAGCATTGTAGTCAACCATCCCGTCCTTCGAACGAATCTGTATTATCAGTTATACTACTTGGGACAACTGTGCACTTGCGGTTGTGGTTCGATTATTTATTGCATTTATTTAGAACACACAAAGGACCACCAGAATTCAATGTTTTAAATAGAATTATAGTTTTTATTCTCTGTTTATGTTTTTGGATTTATATTCTGTGTTCTTGTGGACTGTAGCCATTAGAATTACCATCTAGTAATTAGGTCACCATTGACAACGGTGTTTAATTGCATGTTTAGCACATAACGTCTAGTATTAGGTCTGATCTGACAACCCAACCTAGCTAGATAATCACTATGGTTTAGTTCTTGTAACTATTTACCAATTACAGGAAAAGTTTGCTTAGGAAGCCTTATTGACACAGGTAAATCCTATTTTAAACTACCGATAGCGAATTGGAACCGATTAGGGAAATACTACATAATTCACCCTTACATGTTTAGAACGGCAAACCTAGTGGGGATTACATGCTAATAACTTAAGCTATAGTCTCATATTACTTCCCTTTCGCATTTATTTTCTGTCTTTTTAAGTCTTAGTTTAATTTAGTTTAGAAAATCAATCCATCTTTATTTGTCTTTACTTTTATTTGCGTTTAGTTGTTCTAGCTTTAATTACTTACACTTGATATTTGCATAAGATTCTTCTAACGTTCGTAGTCTCTGCGGAACGAATCTCAATCTAAAACTTGCATACGATCTGTATACTTACAGAACCGTGTAGTTCTAAGGTGTTTTTGCACTTAATTTATATCTTATTTTATCACACCCTAGGCCCCACCAAGTTTTTGGCACCGCTGCCGGGGACTACATCGTTAGTCCTTGTGCATATATGTTGTGCTTTTATTTTTAGTTAGTTCTATTTTACGCTTTTGTTTTTAGTTTTTGTTTTTCAGATTTAGTCACAGATGGAGAACCCAAGGAGACTTGAGCTACCCATCGAGTTCAGAGTGGAGCCACGAGGAATTCGCGCTCTAGAAATCCAAGCCGCAAAATTTAAACCTGATCCACGGATGCTAAATCAGTTTGCATCTCATGGATTATTCAGCGGAGTTGCACATCAAGATCCGATCCGATATATTCATAAATTCATGCAGATCTGTGATGCTTATATCGTAAGAGGAGTTACTAGGGAGCAAGTTTATTACCTGATGTTCCAGTTCTTCTTGATCGGATGTGCAAGCGATTGGTATGATACCCAATACCCAATACCCTCATATTATTCCAGATTGGGACAAACTTCAAGCAAGATTCCTAGACCATTTCTATCCGGTTAGTAGACGTTTAAAAGATATGTTGGAGCTTGAACAATTTATACAGAAAGACGAAGAGAGTTTGGGTGAAGCATGGTTACGATTTACAGAAAAGAAGGCGAGATGTCCATATCATCGATCCTCGCCGGAATATTATTTAACCTTGTTTTATGGAGGCCTTAATGAAAAATCAAGAGAGAAAGCAGATTCGTTAGGAAACGCAGGTTTTGTGTTGCTATATCCTGAAGAGGCTGAGTTGGGGATGGAAAGAATTCTTGAGAACGAGAGAAGTTGGCCAAAGAGAGCAGAAAAAGAAAACAATTCAGAATCTCTGAAGCTTAAGGAATTGGCTAAACAACTCGAAGAGCTACAAGAACAAGCCCGAACAATTGCTTAAGTGAATACGGTACGCACAATTCCTTCGTGTCCTGGTTGTGGATCAAGAAATCACGTGTGGGAAGGGTGTATGAAGAATCCAGCAGTAGCTTCCGTTCAATATCCTCAAGATAACTATTATTCTAATGGTTATACTTATCCTGAAGAAAGCTACACTAATTATCAACAACCTCCACAACAAAAGAGTTGGGTCAGAAAGCAAGAAACTTATCATCAACCCCAACTTCAATCTTATAATCCACCACTACCTGTTCGGAAAAAGGCACCCATTGTTGAAAAAGCTTGTCAAAAACCAAAGAAAGATCCACCTAAACAATCAACGCAATTGGCAAAACAAGAACAACTCTAGAGCTTGACTGTGAGTATGGCTAAATTAATGTAAACAGTTGAAAATAAAATGAATCAAAGCCAACAGAAAGTTCGAACCCAGGAGAAGATTATCAAGCAACTAGAGCATACTATATCACATCTGGCGAGTTCATTACAAAATCGGCCGAAAGGGCAACTCCCAAGTGATACTATTGCTCCTAGAGACGATTCCTGCTATGCAGTTGAATTACGAAGTGCAAAACAACTACCTCCACCTAGACCAGAAACAGAACCAATCCCTATTCCAGAACAAAGGGGGGAAGAACCAATCAAAGATACAGTTGAGGAGGTAGTTAAACCGAACAGTGTTCAAGCCGAGACACCTGACAAGACAAGAAAACCAGTGGAACTTAATACACGCCCTCCACCACCATACCCTTCACGTGTAAGAAAGAAGGACAATGACCTGGAATTCAAGAAGTTCGATGACATGGTGAGCAAGGTTGAGATTAAAATGCCGTTTGTTGAAGCTATCAAAAGAATGCCGAAATATCCAAAATTCATGAAGGACATTCTTTCGAACAAACGAAGTATAGAAACCGCAGATATGAGTGGATCACCAGAGGGGTGTTATGCTATCAAGATACCACCAGAAGAGCCCCTTCCCACGAAATCTTGGATGGAACCATCCATACTTATGATAGTTTAGGCTGAGAATGAGCAAGTAATCCCTATTAGCTTTGTTTTATGATAGTTTAGCTTGAGAATGAGCAAGTAATCCCTATTAGCCTTGTTTTATGTGTATTACCTAAGAGAGAATAGTGTGATATACAATAGCCGAGATTCTAAATTCCTCCTAACCCCCTTCCGGGTTGAATTAGGAGGCTCAAAACTTGGTGGTTAAAATAAACTCTAATGAATATCCAGTTAGACAAGCCCTTCTGGATCACTAACACACACTAGACTACTATGTGGTATTTTCTATAACTAAATCCCCCTTCCGGGTGTTAACTCAATTACTATGGTAATCCTATATGTGCGCATCGTAAGAACTACAAACATTAATTCAAAGCACATAATACATAGCTATCACTACTAAATTCAATTAAATGTAAAAGGATATCCCAAATTAAATGACATATAAAACAAGTCTAGGGTTCATACCCATATTATAATCTAAATCTAAATAAATTAGTTCATAAGAAAGAAATAAGAATACATAATTACTAACGGAAAGAGTTGGAATGGCATGAACAACTTCTAAGCTTCTCCTTCTCTTCTTCTCTCTTGATCTAGGATTCTTCTTTGTCTTTAGATGATTAGGTTCTGACCAAGGATGATTTCTATAAGGTATGAATGAATATATATATAGGCCCTTGGTCGAATTAAAGAGTAATCCACAAGTTAAGGAGTTCTAATTTTACCAAATTTTGTATTCCTAAATTGTAGGAAAAGATAAACCTTTCCAGATATTGATTTGGCCATATCTCATTCGTTACTTATAGGATTTTAATGTTATTTATATGGAAACGACCGCCTTTGAGATATCTATCTGCTCATATAAAACTATACTCCTAATTCTTGACCGGATTTCTGTAGAAAATTAATTAGTAGACGTATGTGCAGTTTTGGCAGCTTCTTTACTTTCCAAATATATCCAAACTTATCCTTTTTAACTTTGAATAAGGGATTTCCTTTAATTTTACACTTCAAGTCAGTTTCCATAGGTGTAATAGCTTCCATATACCTATCTGCCACATAATAACACACAAATTACGCTCAGAAGCTCACAAAATAGCAAAACACCTAAAACTAGACAAGAAAGTTTAAAGTATGAATAAATGGGGAAAAATCCCGACATCAAATACTAAATACCACTAAAATGATGTCTCAAGTATAGATTAATATATCACAAATATGGAGACATCAAGACCCCCAACTCAAAGTTGTATCGTCCCGATATAATAAAGATAAGAACAATAGGGTAGTCAACAATAAATATAGAAGAAGAAGAAGAAGAAGAATAGAAATAATAAATGATCCTAGAGCAAAATATCTAAAAAGTCTCATGTAGTAATGTCAAAGAAATAATACACATACATTCTTAATATACACATAATCAACAATCCATAAATTCAAGTCCAGATTAACTTCGCAAATGCCAGAAGGAGAGGTCTTGAACTTAGTTTGTGTTAACGGCTATAAGGTGATCATAGGTCCTAATATAGTATCCAATGGTCCACTCATATATGCCCTAATTGTTCCATTGCTCCTCAACCAAGTAGTTAGAATCCTAAGGTCATTATAGTTATAACGTGGCTTAGGGACGGTATGATATAATTGGATAATTAAACGTGAGCTTTTGGATCTCTCTCACATTACATCATCGAACTGCTCTAGAGCATGAGTTTCACTCGAATTGTTCTCACTCAACCCAGTTCTGATGCTTCTAAATATGGCATCCCCAAATGAAACCAATCATGATGATTACATAACAAAATCAGTCTTTGTCAGTCAATTTTTTCATATTTTTTATAAGTTGGTTATGACTCCCTTTTTGAGATGAGATCTCAACCATTTCTTCTCATAATTTCAATTTCTTTTTAATTCTTTTTTTCATTTACTTTTACCCTGGCAAAAGATCACAATAATAAACCCATCACCATCAATAATATCACAATCACAACCAATTCCCCCATCACAATGTTTCCCAATGATGAAACCCACTGCCCCAAACTCAAGCTCTAAAACAACTTTGTCTCAGGTTTTGCGATTCGAGTGCGGGTCATATGGATTCGTCCTATAAACTATGGGGTATGGCTTGTAATGTGGTTAATAAAAGGCTTTAGAAAGGCTCACAGGGGCTAAGACAAATAATAATAATAATAAAATAAAAGGGTGAGAAAGCAAAAAGTCTTCAAGTGTCTTAAATATGAAAGAACTGCCTTATTCACTTTTCTAACTACCAGATTGCGTAACTTTTTCACTATCAGTTCATAGACAAGTGGGTTTTCAGTAATTTCAAACCTCACATTCTACAAACCGATTAACTCTCCCTAAGTTCCAACTTGACACTTCATACACATTTCTTATTAATCTTCCCTATCTTTTACTTCATGTTTTCATGTATGCATACGAAACATATCTCTGACACTATTCAAAAACATACTACCTACTATCATTGACTTAGTTAAAACATTTTCAATAGGTACATTCACCATATCCTATGCCAATTCTAACCCTAAATGTTTTAAATTTTATGCAAAAACAAAAAAGAAGATGAGGACAACGAATCCCGACCCCCTAATAAAAAATGAGCCATGTCCCCACGATTCTAAAAAGACTCAAAAAGCAATAAAATTAAACTCTAACATATAAGAAGTTAAGGAGAAGGATTAGAGGGTGGTACCTAGCTAAAAACCATGTTCTCTGCTATTGGCTTCTTTTCTTTAAGTTTTGTTGGTATCCTCTTTCTCATATTAAATTTATGTAGTGGTTTTTGTGTGGTTACCCCTAGCTTTGGTTTCTTCGTAATAGGCTCATCAATGTTGATGGATTTCTCTTTTGTAGCTCTAGGTGAATTCTTTTTCTTCCATAAAATATGACACTTCCGCTTGTAATCCGTAATATATGTTCTATAAGTCATCTTTGTTTAACCCACAACTCAAGATGCATCAAGTATGAGATTAACTTTTGAATGATTGGTGTGGCTTGAGGTTGTTGTTTGGATGGAGGACTATGAACAATAGGAAGGAATAATTTACTTGCGGTGGAAGAAATCTTGAAAACATGATGATCTTGTAGTGGTGTGTAGGTTTGATCAAGCTTCAAAGTGTTGTTACAGAGTCTGGGACTGAAACTTTTTGTTCTTGGTGAAGTTGAAAACCGCCAGGTTTAGGTCTTGTAGGTTTAAAATCCAATTAGGACTCGAATTTAACTTCTGAACCGACTACTGCGGGTGTACCGCGGTGATGGTGCGGTGTACCGCTGCTGACGTCATATCCTCTTCTACTCGTGTCACGGTCTTGTGTAATTGACAAAATGGTTCAGGTGCGGTGCACCGCGGGTGTGGTGCGGTGTCCCGTGCGATGATCCTCTGGATGTCTTGCTCGCAGCATTGTACCTAATTTTGTAAACCATGGTGATGGTTTTGGAGCTGCAGTGTACAACAAGGGGTGTGCGGTGTACCGCGGGATTCTAACTTGTACCGTGTCAAAGTGTGTCG
Organism: Nemophila menziesii; assembly: GCA_029959085.1. Lineage (NCBI taxonomy): Eukaryota > Viridiplantae > Streptophyta > Magnoliopsida > Boraginales > Hydrophyllaceae > Nemophila > Nemophila menziesii. The sequence continues at coordinate 7,564,632 of JARWIR010000014.1, forward strand.
CACGTGAAGATACGGGGTTTCCTTAGGTGGCCTCGCATATGAATCAGAATTTCAGACTGTTTTAACGGTTTCCTTGGGTGGATACACCGCAAGTGTGGCACGGTGCACCGCATCAAGTTGTTGGTTGTTGCCAAAAAAGTCCATTTTTTATTTTATCTCCAAATCAGTTGTTCTTCACTCCATTGAATAGATCTCAAAGAATATGCGATTTAGACTCGAGAAAATATGAATTCCGACCTCCGAGCGCAAAGTTATGGCCTTTTACAGTTTTCCAGATCGTGGCACTATTTTTCGCAATTGACGATACGGTAAAGTGCGGTGCACCGCGAGAAGTTGTGGTGTACTGCAAATTCGGTCTGTCCAGCACTCTTTAACTTCAATCTTTTTTTAGTTTTTCACCCCAAACTAGAACGTTTGCATACATACACATCAAAAACACTCAAACATTCCTTATTATTGCAATATGCACTAAAAACACATAAACTAACTAAAAAGAATAAAAACATAAAAACATAAAGGTTTGTGGGATGTCTCCCAAAAGGCACTTTTCTTTAACGTCTTTTGAAGTTCGTCGTGTTACCTCGGTTATTTCTTTTAATAGCCTCCTCAACAGCGAGTTAGGTGATCAACATCTACTAATCTGAGTTTGCAACTCTCTATAGCTTTTAATTCGACCACTCCTGCTGAAATAATTCGCGTGATGAAGTATGGCCCTATTCAAGAACTTTTATGCTTGAGGTTGGGAGATTTCCATGCTACCTCGTCTCATACCCCAAACTCAATTTCCTTTTCCATGTTGTCTTGAGGGCTTAAAGTTTCTAGCTTTTTGGTCACAACTTTGATTGTTGATAATTCACGTGACTTCTTTTTCTTCTTCTTTCCTGAAACATAAAATGTTTCAGAATCATCTTCAACACGTAAAGTCACGGTTCCCTTGTTCACATTGACTATGGTGTCGCTCGTGGCTAGGAATGGATGCCCAAGTATGATTGTGACGTTCTTATCTGTTTTATAATCAAGAATAATAAAATATGTGGCAATACCAAGGTTACCTACTTGGACGAGCACGTCCTTGATTACATCCCACGGTTTTGCTGTTGATTGATCCGCAAGTTGTAAGATTACGGATGTCGGTTTCACGTCACTAATTACAATTTTCTTGAATATACTTTTGAGCATGATATTCACACTTGCCCCCAAATAACACATTTCCCTTCTGTGGAATATACCACCTATTTTGATTGGGAGGTTAAAACCTCAAGGATTTTTAAAGCTTTGCTGGTAACATTCGCTGAACTTGTGCTGATATCCCTTCGTTGAGTGTCACAGTTTTGGATTCTATGAACTTATCTTTATTGGAGAGTGCCTCCATAAAGAATCGATTATAGTTTCACTTTCCTTCCATAAATTCAAGTAGAGGGAAGTTGATTTTCACTTGTTCTAACGTCTCCATACACCTCTCTTGATCCTCCTTTGGATAAGCGGATTTTACAGGATAATAGCAATATTGGGGTGGTGGTTTAACCCTTCTTTTCTCTTCCATTCTTGGTGCATCAACCACTCTTGGCTTCTAAATCTCATCTTGTTCAACCTCTTCAACCCAATTTTCAACAATTATCTCATCTAAGTTCATCCTATCTATGTTTGACTTGGTTGGTAGAACCTCCACTTTACTCGATGGAGATGGTGGTGATTCTTTCATCTTTCTAGCTTGAAGACTAATAGTCTTAACCTTGTCTTCAACGTATTGGTTCTTCTTCATATTATAATTTGTACTTTGGGTCAATTGTACGAGTTGACTTTGCATTTGTTCTATGATTTTAGTCAGTTGCATCATATTTTGATCTAAAAGTTGATTATATTGTTTTAGATCATTATTCTATTGTTGCAGGCCTTGCACTACTGATGCATCGATCGTTGACTCAAGTCTACTCATATTGTCCCTTGTGAAGTTGATGAATTAACTAATAGTCTCTTTTAACTCAATGATATTATCTTGAGGACGTGATGGACGTGCTATAGGAGGTTGACTTTCATTGTACGCATTGTAGCCTGGTGGTTGATTAGCTTGATTTTCATAGGCCTGTTCTTGCAGGTATAGATGTTGAGGTGGCACTTGATAAACAGTTTTTTGAGGTCGAGGTTGATGTAAACAATTTTGGATAGAGACTCTACTTGGTACTGCTTGCTGCATTTGATTACCTTGGTGAGAATTCTAGAAATTTTCCTAATGTCGCGTGGAGTACCCTTGGGTTGCGTTTACAACCTTCACCTCAGGACCCTTGTCTTGGATTCTTTTCTCAACTGTTATAGCGAGTTGTTGTATTTGATCTTGCAAGCTTGAAAACCTCGCCTCTGTATTAATATTAGTGGTAGGAGTTTGTGATTGTGGCCAACTTATGTCAGTCTCGATAATTCTTTCCATACACTTTTTGCTTCTTTCGGATCCATGGAGACAAAATCACCACGACCCATATCATCTGCTCTTAACCTTGACTTTGCATTGAGTCCTTTATAGAACATGGATAATTGCAATTTTGGCGTGTATCCATGTAGTGGACATCTTGCCAACTTTCTGTGAAATCTAGTCCATGCTTCGCTAACACTCTCTCCGGCTTCTTGTAAGAAATTCATAAGCTCCAATTGTTCCCCCACTCTCATACTAGTAGGATAAAATCGATCAAGGAATCTTGCTTGAAGCTTGTCCCGATTTTTTATTAGCTCGTGAGATTGATCATCTAACCAATCACTTGCTTTCCCGGTCAAGAAGAATTGAAACATTAAATAATACGCCTTTTCTTGCGTGACACCTTTTGTAATGTAGGCATCACAAAATTGCATGAATTTCTGAACAGATCAGACCGGATCTTGATGTGTAGCACAACCATACTTCCCATAGCTCGCGAATTGATTAATCATGTCCGGATTGGGCTTTAATCGAATGACTTGAATAGATGGAGGGCTAATCCCTATGGGTTGCACTCGGAATGGACCAGTAAGACCTAGCTCTAACCGTTTATTCGCCATCTAAAAAACTGAAAAAGAAAAAAAGAAAAAAGAAAAGCGTTAAATAGAACAACTAAAACTAAAACACTAAGTAAAAAATACAAAACTAACGATGTAGTCCCTGGCAGCTGCGCCAAAAACTTGGTGGTGGAAAAGGTGTGATAAAACAATAGTTATAAATAAAAGAACTAACACCTTATCTACCACTATAAACTCTCCACAAGTGAACAAATCGTTTGCAAGTAATAAGTAAGTAAAACAGATATCGATCTCACGGATACGAAAGTTAGTTTATAAAGAGTGTAATTACAAAGTGGACTAGAAATAGTTGGTAAAATAATACGCAAAGACACTAAAATATTTATTGGGGTTTTATGACTCTAAACAGACTTAAATTAAAGATAAGAAAGTAAAATAGGATAGATAGAATCTTATGATAGTTTAGCTTGAAAACTAGAAATTAATCCCCACTAGCCTACTTTTATATGTATTACCTAAGATAGAATAGTGTGATATACAATATCCGGGATTCTAAATTCCTCCTAACCCCCTTACGGGTGGACTTAGGAAGATAAAAAATTGGTGGTTAAAATAAACCCTAATGACTATCCAGTTAGGCAAGCCCTTCTAGATCACCACCGAACACTAGAAGACTAAGTGGTGTTTTCTATAATTGAATCCCCCTTCCGCGTGTTAACTCAATTACTATGGTAATCCTATACGTGCGCATCGTAAGAACTTCAAACATAAATTAAAAGCACATAATACAGATCTATCACTACTGATGTGTCCCATTTTCTGATAAATATATGCCCTTAGGAGACATCATTTTAGGTGGAATTTAGACTTATTTGATAGACTTTTATGCTAATTTTAATATATTGCACTTTCTCCCTTCATAATTATGATATTTCATTTTAGAGCTTTTGTGCGTTAATTTGGTTGTTTTTAGTATAAAGCTTTTAGGTACATGGATGTTATGGAGCAGCATTATGAGGAGGAGAAGTGAAGATTAAAGTCCTAGATTAAGCGGAGAGATCAAAAGAAAGAAAGTATCACTCAAAGAGTTGACAAATCTGGATAGTTGTTACTAATTGCTGTTTTTGAGCCACATCAGCACTGATTTGGGTCTGAGATTCATATGAGAAGGTTGCGTCTCTGAGTTAGCGCGAATTGAGGACTGGAATCAGGTGATTTGGATGTGAGATGCAAACGTTACGACTGTTTTACAAAAGGGTGTACAACAGTTACATGTTCTCTAATTTGGAGTTGGGCTTTTTATCATTTGACTTAATATTATTTATTAAAAGCCCAATCCGAATTAGTGGAGTATAAATAGAGTTTTAGACCTTATTTTCTGGTACGCTTCATTATTTTTCAAGTCAGAGTTAGAGGAAAAGGTAGAAGAGAGAGCTATAGCTGGTGAATTCATATTCTTCTAACAATACTTCAATCCAACGCCTCAATTAGGTCATTTATTTTATTTTTGTGATTTAGGATAATGACTTCTTTTAATTTATTTTCCAGTTTTCAATTTGAATACGAGCTAATTTCATTAGTACTTGAGAATCGCAATAACGGGTTGAAGCCCTAGTTTATTAATTTAATGTTATTCTGAATTTGGAATTTATGATTTAATTTAAGTTGGGTATTTTGTACTGGTTATTGTCTTATGCTTTTTTATTGTTTCTTTTCTAACCAATTAGAAAAAAAGTATGAGTTATTAGGCTATTCACTTAGTGGCGAGTGATCATGCGACAGGGGGGGGTTTGATTACAGACATATGTAATATCAGTTTGATGTCCGTCATTGACCGATAGGCTTGTCTAACCACATAGCTAAAGAGGTAAGAACTTCACATCGCTAAGAGATATTAGACTCTCAGGTCCACCCGACAGGGGGCTAGGAGATATTAGAGTCCCGACAGGGGGCTAGCTCCTGAGAGGGGTTAATATTACCGTAGGATAGCTCCTAGGTCCACCCGACAGGGGGCTAGGAGATATTAGAGTCCCGACTAGTATACAAATACCAGCTTAGCCCTTAAACAAAACATTAGTTGAATAAACTTAGGTGAATCCCTTGCGAGACTCAAGTACATCTCGCATATTTGCGTTCACACTTATTTACTTTTAGTATTCACTTTCTATTAATCTTTTCATTCACTAATTTAATTTGTTGCATATTTAGTTATAATTCAAAACCAAACAAATATCTTTATATTTTATTTTTTCTGTTTTAGCAATTACTTCTACTTACCTGATAAACGCCATAGTCATAACTATCCGTCCCCAAGAACGAAACCCGATTATCGGATTATGACTTGGACGACCTGGTGACGCCTAGGGTGTGATAAAAATAAGATAAAAATAAGCCAGAAACAATGCACTAATCACCCTAGACAAGCACAGTACTGCAAGTATTACATGATGTATGCAATTTTCAATGATAAGTTAGATTCGTTCTCAGGGACTTAGTTGTTATACGAATGAGCAAATAATCAGATTAGTAATTAAAAATTAAAATAGACAGGAAATAAAGATGAATAATTGAAAGATAATTAATTAAACTAATTAAAAGTAAAGACAATAAAGTAAATACGAGAGAATATGAGCTGAGAGAGTATAACTTAGGTTTTGCTAGTATGCACTAATCCTTCTAATTCATTCTATCAGATTCAGTTAATAAGGGATATAATAGCTCTTAGATACTTAGTCAGGATTCTAAATTCCCATTTCTTAGACCTTGAGAGCGACTAAGGGGGCTACGACACAACCATGAGGCAGTTTAAAATAGGGTTATCCTACGCCACTAGGTTCCTAAGAAAACAATTCCTTCAATTGGTGATATGGTGATGAGAACAAACCCTAATGACTATCTAGTTAGGCTGGTGTTGTCAGAACCAATTCCTTATTCTAGACGTTTATGTGGTGTTTCAATAATTAGACACCCCTTCCGGGCGACCATCTAACTACTATTAGCACAAACCTAAATTGATCAAGTTTAAGACAGACAATAAATATAAACACATAAATCAAATATATGGTTCAGAAGCTAGAATCAGATTAAAACATAGAATTCCCAAAGAAACTTAGATAGAAAGAAAATAGAATTCATAGATTATACATGATGTGAAACCTAAGCTATGTAAAAATGAGTTCATACCTGAAGTAAATAAACTTAAAGATTGATACAAAGATGTCATCTTGCTCTCTTCAATAACTCTAATGATATAAAACTTAAGGACTAACTTATGTGAGTCAAGAATGATACAAAGGTTTAAGGGTGTATTTATAGGTGTTTAGAAGACCAAATTCGTTTTCTTGGAGTGGATGACAAGTAACTTGGACTCCAAACCCAACTCAAATTCGTAACCCTAAAATATAGAAAAGGTAACAATCTGCCGCTGTTGTGTTTTGGCCATAACTGCTTCAATACTTATCTGTTTGACGCGTTCCAATAGTTGAAACTGATCGTCTCTGAAATCTCTATAACTTTGATTTAGACCATTCTTCCAAATTCCTAAGACATCTTGAGTTATGATCACTTTTGTGGTCGTGGGTGCTGGAATTCAGATTTATTTGACAACTTTATCTTTCCATATATTAGCTTTTCTTTCCTTATCTTCAATTTCCATGCATATCTTCTTTCCTTTATCTCTTAGAATTGACTTGACATTTAATTAAACACCTTATATATCTTTAAATCTTCACACTAAATAAACAATTAAACCAATATGCTCTAAAAATAATAAAATATTAAATCAAGACAAGACAAGAAATAGGAAAGTGCACTATTACATAGAAAAATCGAGTATTTAGACTTCTAAAACACTAAAAACGATATCTCCAACTAATATTAAATCATCACAAATGGGGAGACATCACGACCCGTACCCTTTCGGTCTGGGGATCCTTTATTTATTGCTTAATTTTATCACACCCCAGGATCCACCAAGTTTTTGGCGCCGCTGCCAGGTACGGTAGCGTGTGACCACAGTGTTAATCTTTTAATAGTCTAATTGATATTTTCTTTTTCAGTTTTACATTTTTGTATTGTCCTTCTCAGTTAACAGGTTTATTGCATGCTCTTAAATCCTGAGATATTATTCCGACTTAAAAACTAAAGAGAGAAGGAAGAAAGACTAGCAAGAGAAAAGGAAATGGTCGTAAACAACAACAATATTAATGATATTCAAGTGGAATTGGATAATGCGGAAAATCCAATAATCCGTAATCCTCCAATTCCTCGAATTCAGGATAATCAGAATCAAGAAATTCCCCCTCCACCTGGAGGTAAAGCTCAACCTCAACCTCAATTCGGATACGATCTTTGGTTCGTGCAAGGTCCTAAAAAATTCCATATGGCGCTCTTGCTTCTGGCGTTGGCCCTCCATATATTAATGTTGCAAGATACAAACCAATCCGGGTATGCTAAACCAATTCCAAGACTTCAGAAATTTTTGAGGATTGGCCGGAGAAGACCCAATTCGTGCAATACATAATTTCATGCAAATATGTGATGCATATGTAACAAAAGGTGTAACTAGAGAACATATGTACTTTGCAAATTTTAGATTTTTCGTAATAGATGCAGTGAGTGAATGCCATGATCAACAAGAACCAGGTCTGATCAATAACTGGGACGAACTACAAACGACGTTCTTTGATCGTTACTATCCGAGGAATATGAGATTGAACGCACAAATCAAGTTGACATCAGTCGAACAAGAACAAGGTTAGTCCATAGATACTTGTTGGACAAGATTCCAGTTATGTTTGAGAAGAGTTCCAGATCATAGTCTTTCTAGAGAGCAAAAATGTCGATATTTTATAAAGGCCTCGAGGGACATTCAAGAAAAGATCTAGACTTTATATGCGGTGGAGGATTCTTACAGGTACTACCAGCTAATGCTAAAATAATATTGAACATAACAGTGAAAAATGAGATGGGTTGGAGTACTATAAGAGCACCTACCAGAGGTACATGTCATAGAGAAAGTACTGTTGGAGTTGATGAGAAATTCTCTTCGTTAGAGAAAAAATTGAAGAACACACTTGAGAAACAGTTGAAACAGCTTACTTTATCTATTAAAGAGGGGTTTTTTAGGTAGAAGAGCTGACGTGAATGTTACACAAAAAATTTATTGGTGTTCAAATTATGGTGTACAAGATCATGATTGGGAGAATGGTCAAAGCAACCCATAATCCGTTATTTTTGTTTCCAACCGAGGGAACTATAGGTGGTCAAGGTTATCAACCAAACAAAAACCATCCGGGTTTCCAATATTCGAATATGAACGGGGCCGCAAATCCAACTTATGTGTATCAACCTCGACCCCAAGGAAATAATTACCAACAAAGAGAATAGAATAATTACAAAGGGGGACAAAATTATGGAAATCAGTTCCAAAGACAACCTCCTCAAGATACCTATAACGATACTATGAATCAGAAAGCTTTACCTGCTAAACCTCAAGAAGGTGCGTTTAATATTCAACAAACTTTGCAAACATTGATCGCCCTTCAAACAAGAGCGCAACAAGATCAACAAGCTTCTTACGCAGCGTTTAAAATGTTAGAAAATCAAGTAGCTCAGATGAAAAAACAGCCGAATCAGCATCCACAAGGGCAACTCCCAAGTAACAATGAAAATCCAAATCAAAGAGAAGATTGTAATGCTATAGCGCTCAGAAGCGGTAAGAAGCTACCACCACCACCTTTTACCGTTATGAAAGAAAAATAAACAACTGTAAAAACGGAAACGGTAAAGGATGTGGTGGAGAGAGAGAGAGAGAGAGAGAGAGAGAGAGAGAGAGAGAGAGTGAACCAGGAGTAGAAGAGGTGGAAATTGAGAAAATTCTTGAAAAGCCAAAGTGGAAAGATTTTGTAGTGGAGGAGAATCGTCCTCCTCCACCTTTCCCCTCAAGAGTTCAGAAGAAAGGAGATATGGCTGATTGTCAGAGATTCATGAATGTGTTGAGAAAGCTTAACATTATTGCACTATTCTTAGATGATATCAAAGATGTGCCAAAATATGTGAAATTCTTAAAATGAGATATCACCAATAAACGCCCATATCTTGAGAATGAAATGATAGGTTTGCCAGAAGAATGCAGTGCAATATGCAAGAGTAAGTTTCCACCTAAATTACTCGATCCTGAGAGTTTTACTATTCCTATTTCTATTGGTGATGAGTGGCAAGGGTAAGCTCTATGTGATTTGGGTGCGAGTATTAATCTCATGCCCAGAACGGTTTTTGAGAAGTTGAAGATAGGAAAAGAAAGACCGACCTCTATGGTCTTACAAATGGCTGATAAATCCCTCGCATATCCAGAGGGAAGAATAGAAGATGCCTTCGTCAAGGCATGTACTTTAATTTTTCCTGTTGATTTTTTTATACTTGATTAGACGCGGATAGTAATGTCCCCATTATTTTTGGAAGACCATTCCTAGCCACGGGGCGTACTCTTATTGATGTAGAAAACGGAGAATTAATCATGTTATTCAAGACGATAAGGTAAAGTTTGACGTGTATAGAGCAATGAAGTTTCTGGATTCCAAGGAGGAATGTTTCTGGGTGGATGCAATTGATCGTGGAACGCAGGAGGTATTTAATGATATGAAATTTATTATATCTTGCAGGCTTCCCTAACACTTGACTTACTGGAGATGATGGAAGAGCTTGCCGAAACAGTGGCAGCTCTAAATTCTGAAAAAAATAGGCGTCTAGCCTATGAACCAGTGAGAGAACCAGGGAAGATGGAACCTAAAAAGAAACCATCTATTGAAACTTCCCTGCAATTAGAAGAGATGTCGCTTCCATCACACTTGAGGTATGCGTATTTGGGTACTAACAACACTTTACTTGTTATTGTTTCAGCTACTTCAACAGGTCGTCAAGAAGACAAACTGTTGTGTGTACTACGAGCTAATAAAGAGGCAATTGGATGGACTATTGTTGATATCAAAGGTATTGGTCCCACCATTTTCCAACACAAAATTATTCTTGAAGATGACACTGCACGCCCAGTTGAAGGACAAATAAGGTTGATGCTAGTTATCAAACTACTAGATGCGTGAATCATCTTTCCCGTAGCTAGTAGTGAATTTGTGAGTCTGATTCAATGCGTACCAAAGAAGTGTGGCATTACTACTATCCTGAATGATCAAAATGAAGCCATACCCTCGAGAACTGTAGTTGGTTGGAGAGTTTGTATGGATTATCGTAAGTTGAACAAGGCCACCAAATAATATCATTTCCTCTTCCTTTCATAGATCAAATGTTAGATAAGTTGGCTGGAAGAGAGTATTATTTTTTTCTAGATGGGTACTCAAGATATAATCAGATATATTTAGATACAAACGACCAACATAAAATAAGTTTTACATGTTCTTTTGGTACCTTTTCTTTCCGAAGGATGCCATTTGGATTGTGTTATGCACCTGCTACTTTCTAGAAATGTATGATGGAAATCTTCTTGGACATGATCGATCAATTCCTTGAGTTATTTATGAATGGCTTTTCTGTTTTTGGTGATAACTTTGATGAGAGTTTGCGGAATTCAGAAAAGGTGTTAATTAGATGCAAGAAAACTGACTTGGATCTGAATTAGGAGAAATGTCACTTCATGGTTCGTGAGGGAATAGTGTTGGGGCACAAGGTTTCGAGTTCAGTTTTAGAGGTTGATCGTGCAAAGATTGAGGTAATCAAGACTCTTCCACCTTCTATTTCTGTTAAAGGGGTGAGAAGCTTCTTGGGTCATGCTGGGTTTTATGGCCGTTTCATCAAAGATTTCTCTAAAATTGCTAAGCCATTATGTAATTTACTCGAGAAGAACAACAAATTCCTTATTAATGAAGCTTGCATGGTGGTATTCAAGGAGATCAAGTAGAAACTCATTTCTGCACCGATTGTTATCCCTCCTGATTGGAATATTCCGTTTGAGGTTATGTGTGATGATAATGATCTTTCTATGGGTGTTGTATTGGGTCAGAGAAAATAGAAGGTATTTCATTCCATTTACTATGCTAGTAAGACCTTCACAAGTGCTCAGATATATGACATCGTAACCGAGAAAGAATTATTAGCTATCGTGTATGCATTTGACAAATTTCATTCCTATCTTATTAGGGAAAAAATTGTTGTGTATATTCCGCGATCAAATAACTTATGGAAAGAATGATGTGAAGCCGCGTTTGATTAGATGAATATTGTCGTTACAAGAGTTTAACTTAGAGATTCGAGATCGAAAGGGTACTGAGAATCAATTTGCACATCATCTGTCACGTCCTAAAGGTTCTGAGTTTAAAAGTGGTCCTGAGTTGGTCAAAGAAGAGTTTCATGATGAGAGTCTATTTTCGATACATGTAACGAGTACTCCTTAGTATGCAGACATAGAAAATCTTATTGTGAGTGGTTATATTCCTAAAGGAGCTAACTCACAAGAGAGGAAGAGATTAGTTCACCGTGCAAAGAAGGTCTTTTGGGAGGATCATTTACTTTACAAAAACATACAGTGATCAGATGGAGGACATTTCAAAGGTGATCGTACAGCTTCTAAGGTACTTCAGTCTAGTTTTTATTGGCCTAATTTACACAAAGATTGTCATGCATATGTCAAAGAATGCCACATATGCCAATTTACCGGTAATATATCTTAGAGAGATGAGAAGCCACGTAATAATGTTCTTGAAGTTGAGATATTTGATGTATAGTGTATTGATTATTTCATGGTTACTTTCATCTAATGGAAATCAATACATCCTATTAGCTTTTGATTACATGTATAAATGGGTAGAGGCTGTGGCTCTGCCAACGAATGATTCGCGAGTGGTGATAAAGTTCTTGATATCACACATCTTCACAAGACATGGTACGCATAGAGATATTATTAGTGATCGAGGGTCACATTTTGTGAATAAATAGTTGAAGGCTATATTAGAGAAGTATGGCGTGAGACATTTTGTATCCACTTCTTATCATCCACAAGAAAATGGTCAAGCTAAGGTCTCTAATCGAGAGATCAAATCTGTTTTAGAGAAGAATGTTGGACCCACACGCAAGAATTGGTCAATGATATTAAATGACACGTTGTGGGCATATCGTACTGCGTTTAAGACACCAGTTGGTGCATTTCCGTATCACATAGTTTATGGTAAGGAGTGTCACTTACCTCTTGAACTTGAATTAGGTGCATATTGGGCGATAGCGGAGTTGAACATGGATCCTACTTTATCCTCTACTACAGACATGGATTCTCTTTGTCTCTTTTCTTCTCTTTTCCGTTTGTTGTAAGCCTTGACTAACTATTCGGGATTCTCGAGCATACACCAGAACACGAAAGAGATAAAAACAAATATAAACAAGAAATTTATTGAAATATTGAAATAAGGGTTTGTATATTATAATATGAACAATAAATTTATTAATATATAGATGGAAAGCCTAAACAAATATACCAAATTTGTTTTCTAATTAAAAGCAAAGAATCTAAACAAAACCTATAAAATATAAAATATCGATTTGATTTGAAGAAAACAAGAAGTTGCAAAGAAGACATGTTCTTACTTTTCTATTATATAGATTTCTTTCTTACAGTGGTGGTCATGGCTCGTGTTTAACTAAGATAATGATTTAGGTGATTGAAAGGGTGACTAGTATTTTTAGACTGTTTCAAAAACTTTTGACTTAGATTTGGTTCTATGCGAGCAATTATTAGAAGATATTTATTATTCTAGGTCATCTTGTCCCGCCACAAATTGCACATGTGTGTACAATTTCAACCTTGTGAGCCATTTCTAGTGGCTTGTGCATTTATGGTGATGCATATATGAAAATCTGAAAAGGATTCCCTGAATAAAAAACAATGTTATGAATTTTCATTTTTAAATTCTGAAAGTTTACCAAAAAATTACATAAATGTTATAAAAGAAAGAAAATACTTTTGCTAGTAAACTTTTGACAAATCATTATCGGAACTTCATCAATAATATCAATGATAAAGCTTTCAATAATAAATTTTGGACTTTTGGAAGAAATTGTATATGTATATATATCCCTTTATTCTTTGCAACTTTTTATTTTCTTCAAATCAGATCGATCTTTTATATTTTATAGGTTCTTTTTAGATTCTTTGCTTTTAATTAGAAAACAAGTTTTGTATATTTGTTTAGGTTTTCCATAGATGTATAAATAAATTTATTATTCATATTATAATAAACGGACCCTTATTTCAATATTTCAAATTAATTCAATTTACACCGTCTCAACGTGGTGTTATTTATTTGTATACAGTTATAAGTGATTTTTTTGGATAATAATTTAGTTATAACTTCTTCATATAAGAATTAAAAAATTAAAAACCTTCATAACACTTTCAAAATAGGATATTAAATATTATATATACATAAAGCCTCTTATGGGTTATTAATTATTACTTAATATATGTTTCAACTCTTTTTATGATTGTGAATTTTTGTTTTCTTTTTTTCTAGGGTATAGAAACAACAACATTAAACACGAGTTAGCCAATTCTTTTTTTTATACAAATTATTAAGAAAAATAAAGGATTCAATCAGTCATGGCTCGTGTTTAACTAAGATAATGTGTGTATGTGTATATATATATATATATATATATATATATATATATATATATATATATATATATATATATATTGGTAGTTGTGGCATTTTTTTTAGGAAAAAATAAAAGAGAATGTGATGTGTGTAAAGGATGAAATATAAATAATAATTAGAGTTTTGAAATGATACACATCTAAGTTATAATTACAACATTAAGGGTTGAGTATATATAAATATTAAATAACTTGTCTTAACGCTACGGCTTTTTATAGTTCATGTATAAAAAATTTATTAACTAACTATTATCCCAAAAGAGATCACTTATTACTATATACAAATTAATAAATATAAATTGTCCTTATTGGAACAAATAGAAATGGATCAAAATAAATTTAAAATTTATAAATAAGTTTATTTAATTTAAATATAAATAAGTTTGATTTCTAATTAAATACAAAGAATTCAATAAAAACATACAAATTTTGCAAAATCGATTTGATCCTAAGACATAAGGTTGCAGAGAATGAAGGAAGCAACATGCCTCTCAATTTTAATATTTTCTTACTCATTGTGGTTGGTATGGCTTGTTTTTGTGGTAATGAAAATGGTGACAGATGGTAAAAAAAAATTGTAAAAATCATGTGTTAATTCTTTGGTTCTAAGAAAGCTCCTTAGAAGACGTTCTACTCTTTAATTTATATTTCTTCACAACATAATGAACATCATTGCAAGAAGTTAAGTCTCGTGGCATCCAACTTTATTGTGGGTTTCAACAAATCTCTAAATGTTGTTAACCATTTTTGTGATATGTGTTTCAAAAAATACTTTTTACTATTATATTGTCACCTTCTTTTGGGTGTAGTAATAATTCTATATTTTCCAACTCATTTGATCTTTATTAATTTATATATCCTACTTAAACTAAAAATTTATGATCCCAAATTTGAACTACTTCAAGCTTGATAGATTTTTAATTACTGAATGTCTTATACACGCTCATCTATTGCTTGCAAATCTATATATCATCATTTCAGGTTATTTATATGCACTATAGATCCTTAATTACTACAATCAGACATATATAAAATATTTTCACCTTGAGTTGTATGATTTTGTTATTTTAGTTTTACTTTCTGATGCTCAAGATGATTGTATCTTTTTCAGGATAAACATCACGCACACACACTTAACCACAACCAAAGCTCCATAAATATACTCAACCTTTTCAATTTCTTCTTATACTTAATTACAAAATCCTTAGACTCTCTCTTTTTACTAGATCTTAATAAATCCCTAAAACTCTTAAGCAATACACAAAGCCAATATTTCTAAACATGACATGCTTTCATTCGAACCTTTATCCAATCAAAAAATTACCTTCACTATATTAGTATTCTTTTTTGGTTTGCATATAAAGAATTTGGTTAGAAATTATTAAGATGTGATGTCTCCTTAATTGTTCTTATTTTCGACCCTTAGGAGACAACATTTTTGGTGTTTATTTAATAAATTTGATAGACTTTTGGACTAAATATGCAATAATATGATTTTCCTCTTTTATTTCTAGCAATTTTGATTTATTTAGCATTTGCGCGTAATATTGGTATTTTTAGTGTAAAGTTTACAGGTTTTAGATGTTAGCTAGAAGAGGAATCCAAGGAGAAAGTCAAAGATCAAAAGATAGAGTCAAGACTTGAAAAAAAAATCCCGAAGATATTATTTTTAGAGCTGAAAATCCATTTTCCAGGCCATAGATTGCTGATTTCGAGGTGCTTAAGCGATGATTTAGCCGCTGACCTTTGAAGAGAAAACGCTCCTTATCGAGTTACGGAACTTTAGCAACTGGAATGAGGTCAATCGGAGTCATAACGCATCGGGAAAAGCCGTTTTAGTGAAGGCATATCAGCAGTTACGGGATTTTGGGCTAAGTTAGTGGACTTGGGCCTTTTATATTTCATTTAATTAAAAGCCTAGGTCCAAGTCCGAATTTGCACTTATAAAAGGAGGTCTGGACTTCTATTTTACATACAATTCACATTCTGCAAGATTAAAAACACCAGAGAGAAGCAACTGAAGGAAGGAGAAGAAGCTACAAGAGCTGGAGAGGGTCTATATCTCCGTTCGTAGTCATTCCGATTCCGGAAATTAGGTTTTTCTTATCTTTTAATTTTGTAATAAATATGAATTCCTTTACATTTAATTTCGTATTTTATTTTAATATGAGCTAAGCTTTTCATAGTGCTTGAGAACAAACAATGGGTGAATCCCAATCTTATTAATTAACGAATGTTGAATTTGGGTTTCTGTTAAATTAAACTAAATTACGGCTTTTACTCTTTTCGATAAATTGTGAATGTTTACTGTTTTTAGCGTCATGAACTAGGAACAGGTGTTAGTATCTAGGCTATTCCAATTAGTGGCGATTGGATCATCCTGACGGAGGGTTTAGGTACAGAACCATTTATTCAATCTAGGATAGAAGCTATTGATTCTGACGAACTTAGCTAATTCTAGGGCCAAAGAGGTAATAAAACTTAAGCATCTAAAGGTGGATCATATTTACCCTAACGGGACTAGTGACACCCTAGGATCGCCTTATAGTCCACCCTGACGGGGGTATAAGAAAATTAGAATCCCGACCATTGTAATTGACTAATTTAGCCCTTAAACAACGTAAGTTAAGAAATAGGATAGGGAGGATCCTTGCGTTCTCAAGTGCTACATCTCATATTGCGTTTTACATCATTTTACTTGCGTCTTATCTTTTACTTGCATTTTAATACTTGTCTTTCATTCAGTAGCTTTAATAACTAAATCCAAACAAACATATTATTGTTATTTACTTTCATAAGTGCATCAATCATTAATAGATAAGCATTATAGTCAACCATCCCGTCCTTGGAACGAATCTGTATTATCAGTTATACTACTTGGGACAACCGTACACTTGCGGTTGTGGTTCAATTTACTTTTGCATTTATTTTAGAACACACAAAGGACCACCAAGTTTTTGGCGCCGCTGCCGGGGACGGTAGCGTGTGACCACGGTGTTTATCCTTTAGTGATAGTGCATTTATTTTATTTTATCAGTTTTACGCTTTTTGTTTGTTAGCTTTTTCAGGTTTTTAGGTTTGGTGTATGCGAAGAAGGCTATTCAAGGATCTAGAGCCAACACCTCCGATCCTTAGTAATCCAGAATCGTTGATCAGACTTGCTAACAGAAGAAGAAGAGAACGAGAAGTTTTAGAAGTAGAAGAATTAAGTAACAGAATGGAAGGGATAAATCTTCAAGATCAACAAAATAATGGACAAAATCAACTAGGCGCAAATGGCCAACCTTTGGCTCCAGTCGCTATTCCTCCAATTCCACCAGTGATTCCTAATCCTCAAGTCCAGATAGTAATGAATCAAGATCCGTGGTTTACTAATGGTCCACCAGAAGTTCCATTCCGTGCTCCTGCTATAGGAGTAGGTGCTCCAGATATTGATGTTCCACGATTCCGTCCCGATTCGGGTATGTTAGCTCAATTCCAAAATTTTGGGAATTTTCGTGGTAGACCATCAGAAGATCCTCTTAGAGCAGTACAGAAGTTTAAACAGATATGTGATTCTTATATCACACAAGGAGTTTCAAGAGAACAAATGTATTTTGCTGCGTTTAAGTTTTTCTTTATTGATGGAGCAAGTGAATGGCATGATACGCAAGATCCTACGAAGATAACCAACTGGGACCATTTAGAGACTTCTTTCTTTGACAGGTATTACCCAAGTAACATGAGATTAGACGCTGAATTAGAATTGACGCATTTTCGTCAAGAATATGATGAAACTGTGGGTAAGAGTTGGACAAGATTTCAGATGTGTTTACGTAGAGTTCCCACTCATGGCTTTTCAGAACAACAACAGTTAAAAATCTTTTATAGGGGCCTTGATGGAACTTCGAGAGAGAAATTGGATACGCTATGTGGTGCAGGTTTTCTTCAAGTTCAACCCGCTCATGCTAAAATTATTTTGGAAAGAACAGTCAAGAATGAAGTGGGGTGGAATTCAGTAAGAACACCGGTTAAAGGAGTGAATAATGTTGATATGGAAGAAAAAATTTCTACGCTTGAGAATAAGATTCAGATTACTATAGAGCATCAATTGAAGCAGCTTACTTTAGCTGTAAAAGAAGGATTTTCGAGTAAGAAGGTAGTTGTGCATGCTGCACAAGAGGTTTATATGTGTTCGATTTGTAGGGTAGATGATCATGATGAGGAAAGTTGTCCGAATAACCAAGAGTCCGTGATGTTTATGTCCAATATAGGTAACTTTAATTCGAGTGGTAATGGATATCAGCCTAACAGAAACCATCCTGGGTTTCAATACTCAAATCCTAATGGGGCAGCCAATCCTACCTATGCGTAACAGCCGCGTCCCCAAGGAAACAACTATAATCCAAGACCACACAACAATTATCAAGGAGGACAGAATCAAGTTAATTATGTACAAAGACAAGCTCCTCAGAATACATACGATGAAACTTTAAACCAAAAAGCTTTACCTGCCCATCCACAAGAAGGAGTAGTTACCCTTCAGAAAACAGTTGAAAGTTTAATTGCTCTTCAAACACAAGCTATGGAACGTCAAAATGCAGCCGAAGCAAATATGAAGTTGTTCCAGAATCAGCTAAGTCAAATTAATAAACAACTGAATCAACGTCCACAAGGACAACTTCCAAGCGATACTGAGAATCCAATACAACGCGAAGATTGCAATGCTGTTACATTGAGAAGTGGTAAGAACCTTCCTCCACCTCCTTTTCCCGTTATGAAAGAGAAAGAAGTTCCAAGAAAAGAAAAGGAAGTGGGTGAGAAACTTGAATCACTTAAAACTGTATGCAAATAAATAACAACACGTTGAGAAGGTGTAAATAAACTTGAATTAATTTGAAATATTGAAATAAGGGTTTGTATATTATAATATGAACAAGAAATTTATTAATATATAGATGTACACAGACACATTATCTTAGTTAAACACGAGCCATGACTGATTGAATCCTTTATTTTTCTTAATAATTTGTATAAAAAAAAGAATTGGCTAACTCGTGTTTAATGTTGTTGTTTCTATACCCTAGAAAAAAAAGAAAACAAAAATTCGCAATCATAAAAAGAGTTGAAACATATATTAAGTAATAATTAATAACCCATAAGAGGCTTTATGTATATATAATATTTAATATCCTATTTTGGAAGTGTTATGAAGGTTTTTAATTTTTTAATTCTTATATGAAGAAGTTATAACTAAATTATTATCCAAAAAAATCACTTATAACTGTATACAAATAAATAACACCACGTTGAGACGGTGTAAATTGAATTAATTTGAAATATTGAAATAAGGGTCCGTTTATTATAATATGAATAATAAATTTATTTATACATCTATGGAAAACCTAAACAAATATACAAAACTTGTTTTCTAATTAAAAGCAAAGAATCTAAAAAGAACCTATAAAATATAAAAGATCGATCTGATTTGAAGAAAACAAAAAGTTGCAAAGAATAAAGGGATATATATACATATACAATTTCTTCCAAAAGTCCAAAATTTATTATTGAAAGCTTTATCATTGATATTATTGATGAAGTTCCGTTAATGATTTGTCAAAAGTTTACTAGCAAAAGTATTTTCTTTCTTTTATAACATTTATGTAATTTTTTGGTAAACTTTCAGAATTTAAAAATGAAAATTCATAACATTGTTTTTTATTCAGGGAATCCTTTTCAGATTTTCATATATGCATCACCATAAATGCACAAGCCACTAGAAATGGCTCACAAGGTTGAAATTGTACACACATGTGCAATTTGTGGCGGGACAAGATGACCTAGAATAATAAATATCTTCTAATGATTGCTCAGATAGAACCAAATCTAAGTCAAAAGTTTTTGAAACAGTCTAAAAATACTAGTCACCCTTTCAATCACCTAAATAATTATCTTAGTTAAACACGAGCCATGACCACCACTGTAAGAAAGAAATCTATATAATAGAAAAGTAAGAACATGTCTTCTTTGCAACTTCTTGTTTTCTTCAAATCAAATCGATATTTTATATTTTATAGGTTTTGTTTAGATTCTTTGCTTTAATTAGAAAACAAATTTGGTATATTTGTTTAGGTTTTCCATCTATATATTAATAAATTTCTTGTTCATATTATAATATACAAACCCTTATTTCAATATTTCAAATTAATTCAAGTTTATTTACACCTTCTCAACGTGTTGTTATTTATTTGCATACAGTAATAAGTGATTTTTTTGGATTATAATTTAGTTATAACTTCTTCATATAAGAATTAAAAAATTAAAAAACATTTAGAATACTTTCAAAATAGGATATTAAATATTATATATACATAAAAACTCTTATAGGTTATTAATTATTACTTAATATAGGTTTCAACTCTTTTTATGATTGAGAATTTCTGTTTTCTTTTTTTAGGGAAAAGAAACATCAACATAAAACACGAGTTAGCCGATTCTTCTTTTTCTATACAAATTATTAAGGAAAATAAAGGATTCGGTCAGTGATGTCGCCACCCATGCGTTAAGATCAAAGTCTTGTCTAATTGCTTTGGTGGCTAAGTCAGAGATTTGAATACAGTTCTTTTAGATAAAATGAACTTTCCAATTAAGAAATCGATTCATCCACTTTTTGATTTCAGAAATTATTGGGCAAATTCTTCAATCGACACTTTATTATATTTGATATCTTGAGTAATTACAAGGCTATTTAATAAAACGAGCTACACTAAAAATTCTGATCCATAGCCCAGACATCTCCTTCCTTTGCGGAGTCAGTTTTGGATCTCCTCATATTTTTTTGTTACAATAGATTTTGATCGTAGGCTAATGCAAATGGATGTAGGATCCCGCTTTAGTAAAAGAGGTATCAATTAACCATACAATTTCAGCTGATGTTCACAAAATTTTATTACTTCCAATCACTGCATACTTCATTGTCGCAGTTCTCAGATATTTTCAAAAGTTCATTGATAAGTTTGTTTGTCCTTCTTCCATTCCAATGTTCCATTCATTCTTCTCGAAAAGTCCCTCCATTTTCGCCTTCAAGATATTCCAAATTGATTATAGTGAGTACGTAAGCCGACCAGGTTCCTTTCTCAAATCCTTGATTATTCCTCTAAAATATTAATCAATTTTGATTTGAGGATCTCAGTTGGCCCACACAATATTACTAAATGGACACTTTAAAAATTAATGAGTAATGGATTCATTTTCAGATTCACACCATTCCCAGATTGCTGATACTGAACATTTTTTCTTATGTAAGTTTTCCTTTGTGGGAAACACTTCGTTGCATATTTTCAAATGGAATTTCGAATCTTAGAATGGACATTGATAATGCCAAATAGTTTTTCAAAGTTTACAATATTCTTATTCACCTGTCTTGTATGTTTGAAAATCTTTGGCCATTTTTTCTCTCCACTAAACTATGATATCCAGACTTATTAGAATTGGTACCCTAATTCGTGTGTGGCCATACAATTTATTCATCTCGATCTAATTTAATAATTTGAATCTTTTGAATTTAGGTGAGTTCCATTGACGTACAAATACTCCTTCGAATTTGATATTTGAGAATTTCTATATGGATGGTGATTATAACATCTTTATAATTTTATTTCTAATTAATTTTTATATATGTCTAAATGGAATATAGATATACTTTTTTGGTTGGTGATCTCCTATGTACCACAATTATATTTTCTTTTTTGGGTACGTGGGTGGTCTGGGCTAGTTTGCGCACATCATGCCTAATCCTACGGGAATATGCAAGCCGTCTTATGCATATAAGTACTAGAGAAATAGCAAGACTCTGTGGCCAGTTGAGATAACCTAATTGGTTATATTTTTTTTTTTATGTTCATTAAGCTTTGAAAAATTCTTCCATCCAATATACGATGGTCCTATGTTATACTTGTCAAATCATATTATGGAAAAATCTCTAGTTTTATGATTTCATTCACTAATTGACATAACTACCACTGTTATTTAATGTCATGTTTTTATTATTTATATTCATAATTTAGATTTATTAGTAGATATATGATGCAATTCTTACCCTAAGAACTTAAAAAATCTAGGGTCTGAAGAAAACTCTCTACAAAAACATTTAAATAATAACGGAGAAAAACGATCACGTATGTCGAAACTTCATAGCAACTACCGTCACTATCGCAGGAGTTGAAGGATATAACTATGACATTGCCTTCTGATGATAAAATGAATGAATGTTAGAAATATGGGTTTCCTTTTCTTTCTATAAGAAGAACGTGAACACCAAAGCGTAAAAGGAATGCAATACTTCATACATTTTCTGAAGGTCCATCAAAGGAATCAATTTCATTTAAGTGTGTACACTAGGATGATCCTTCTTTGCAAACCAATAGTTAGTAAGATGTCATGATTGCATTAAGCATAGTGATCCCGACAATGTTTAGACAAAAATGAGAATAGGTTGACGCATGGAGAAGACACTGTCCCATAGTCTAAGTTTAATGGTGTGGGTTATGTCGTGCAGGAAGAGGACGAGAAATCAGCACAAATTTGGTGTTCCTAGGAGGAGTGGTTGGAAAGTATACAGGTTTGGCATGATACATTAATCGTTCAACTATTGGCACAAAACCACTTTTCAACAATACTCTATCAAATCTAGAATCCACATGAATAATTTGAATTAGTTGATATTTTTCATGGATACTTCTTAGTTATATGTCGTAGATTGGGGTTTCAAATTTGGATTGGAGAGGTCACTGGATTATGTTTATCATTATCTCATTACCATGAATGGCCCCCTACCTTTAAGTTGCAACTTGTGTCGACTACAATGACCATGGCTTAGGTCCACGTCCAAATGTAGGTATGTATGTCCTATTCTTTTCGAGGTAGGTGATAAGGTTGAAAAACTATATGCATTTATCAAATTACAAAATCAAGGACAAGATAAAAATGCAAGTCTTGTGATTAAGTTTGATATGTGTAAGCCTCAAAACCTGGTTTTGAGAACTAGAAAAAAAAGACTTGTAAATCCAAATATAAACACTTGTGTCTTATTTTATTTGGTTGTAGGAGGTCCAAGCATTATAATGATAATTTCTCTCCAAATGCACCTTGAACATTAGTTGAGCATGTAGCAACATATGAGATGAATGTGAGTGTTTCCTTGTCCTTAACAACTCTAGTGTTATGAATGTGGGGGTTTCATTATACTCATCCTTAAAGGTATCAAGATAAAAAAGTGAATGTGGAGTAATTGGAAATGAAACTACGGGAAATAATGGGAATAATATGCAATCCTAGTGGATATTTATGTCAAGTAGAGATAATTTGGAAGTTCAAATTTCTTGGGTTCGCAAATTCAGGCACTTTAGATCAAATGTATAATGATTTTGAAACAACATATAATGTAGTGGAGTTAAGTATTAAAGTGCAAAAATGTTCAAAAAATATATATAACCCAAGGTAGCCTCCAAGGTTTTAAACAATATTTTATATGCTTCTCTTTTAGGCTCGACGTCAGAAAATTGCATGATTTCCATTACAAAATTTTAATTAAAAAAATTTTTGGAGACATTCATGAAACTATGAGTTTAATGTTTTAGAGAAAAACAAAGAGGTGATCAATTTTGAGAAGAAAAATATGTTTATTTCAATAAATGTTCAAGATCGACTGGTTGGATGGACCAAAGGAAATACAAGCATACAAATGGGAAATTAAAATGAAATTTTTTTGAGTAATAATATTGTCAGTTTAGTTATAGATGATGGGGTCTTTGACCTTGACATGATACTTTGGGGCCAAACGATAATGGTAAAACAAATGTTGACGAGGCTCGAGCAGTGTCTAACATACGACTTAAATCTAGAAAAAAGGGTGACACCACCAATCACTAATTATATTTTCAAAACAAACAATTGGATTCCTAGTTATGAGATAGGTACCAAATTCTTTGGTTATTATCTATTATGAGATTATCCAAGAAAGTTATAAATGGATATGGTAATGCTTTCTCCATACAGGGTTTATAGGGATATTCTTGTACATTTACATCTTATTACTGTGTATATCAGATTATAATCATTGTGTGTTTCAGAGTTTTCAAAATACACTTAATATTCTTTTCTGGAACTTCCATGGAACAGTTAATTGTAACTTTAGATGTATGGCTCGTGAGTTGATGCGAGTACATAAGATTTGGTTTTATTTTAATGTGTAACCACTTGTTAAGGGGTTCAGGTGAACAATATTATTAGGTCTCTCAAGAAATATAATTTAGGTTGACATTAAGACATATAAAGAGGTATTTTGCTTCTTAAGGATAATTCAGATATTTCAATCTAGGTCATATTTATTGGTTATCAAATTATTTATATTAAGATTAGTAGACATTATTGCTTGCCTTTGATTTTTTCAGAATTCTAACCACGACCATATGTAAGGGAGCGTAAGGACTTATGGAAGTCTCTCAGTTAAGTCTTTAATATCCCCACCACACCTTGGTTAGTGGTTGGTTCCTTTTATAAAATTGAGAAGGAATATGATAAGTGGGAGGGAATTCTGGCCGTCAAATGGAATACTTTGATAAATTAATCATGGTTATTGGGTGGTTGATCTTGGGCTTGAAGGTCCATGATTAACATGTACTGAATTTTGTAACAAAAGTCAATGCATCACGATTCGTCTTGACAGGGGTTATGTGAATGTTCAATGAAAAATTTTATTTTTAGATTGAAGGGGTTGTCATCTGTATTGGGCTTACTCTCACCAAGACCTAATTCTAATTAAGATCATTCCACATTAGAGTATCCAGGCCTAGACCTGGCCTTTTTTTATTTGAGGTGGTACAGTATATCCATGAAGGGTTTTAGTTTTTTAATAAAAAGTGGCGTACATGCCACGAAAATTTTGGTGAGAGTATTTTAGCTATCGAAAAATAGATTATGCATTGTATGTTAGACATTTTTTCGTTTTTAATAAAAAGAAACGGCTACTAGAAGCCAAAACCATATGTATTAATCTTACTCCCACTCAAAAGGTTATATAAATCATCTTTTTTGGCTAGGAAAGAGGTTGTGAGGAGAAAATTTGAGTTTATTATAACAAGAAGAATTCATATGGTGTGTATTGGATATGATTAGGGAACCACAAAATACACGGTTTACCATCTTTCCAAAACTAAGAGAAAGAAAATAATTGAGAATATCGAGACTGTAGTGGTTAAGTGATCATTAAATTACAAAGGTCGTGGATCAACAGGCTCTCATTCATATTTTTTCTAGCAAATTTATTCGGTCGCTTTTGATTTTAGGGGCTCGTTTGATTTTCGATATATCTACTAGATTGTGTAGGAGTTGGCAAAGTAACCTATTGAGTCATTGACAAATAAGGAAATCCGAATATCCGTGTTTTAATTCAATCTAACTAGGTCACCTTAATTTGATGGTATGTCAGCATTGTTCTTTCAGAATTGATGGGTTATAGTGAGATATGCAATATATGTTGATGGTGTATAGTTTTCCATCTACGTGTCTACTTCTTTCTCTACTCTATGACATGCTCATTCACCTCATCTCGTCTCTAATCCAGAAAAGGTAAATCAATTTCTTCTATCACTTTTATAAGTGTATGTTGCAAGATAATTATGAAAGGCATTGTGAAGGTACTATGGCTTAACCTTGCATAGTGCATCAGTCCATACCAGATAGCTTCTTACCTGCTTGGTCCATCACAGATAACTTTGTACTGGTGTAGGAGGCGGACAATAAAATTAATTATGTAATAGGATCTCATAAATATATGGCAATCAATATTTATATTTTCAAAGCGTATGATAAGCTTACTTGGTCATTCATATAGGTACTATCCTTTATTTTAAGTTTACACATTTCTGTGTGAAACTTAATATGTTGTTTTTGGCCACTAACAACATGCATGTTTTGTGAAATGGAGAAGTTCTAGAGTCATTCACCCCCTCCCCACAAATGTATTATTCAAGGTGAACCTTTGTATCCTTATACTTTTTTACATTATACATAACATTTATCTTTACTTGAATATGATCTATGTACAAAGATAATGTGGTAGCCCATCTAGGTGAATAAGTACATGCCCTATTTTTGAAAATGATGTGATATTGTTCATTTGGAATTAAAGGGTAAAATTGATTTTTTAAAGAGACGCTTCAAATTATTTTGGACAGAAGTTGGGTAGATAGTTAATTTAGAAAATCCACTAATTTATTTATCTAATAACATCACATAAACAAGACAAATAGAGTTGCCTTGTTTTAGCGGATTTACATTTCCATCTTCCTTGGGTGCTTACTTGGGAAATATTATCTACTTATGATATATTATTAAGTATTTCATAAGGTCAATTATTTTGCGTGTAGCATATTATCAGAATAAATGACACAAAATCTCCCTCTTGTTGGGTGTACAACCGTCGGATAAATGTTTATGAGTACTGTTTTGACATATACCTTGAACACCATTAAGCTACATCTTCATATTTGTAATGATACTGAATGTATCATTTGTGACTTTAGATTATTTAGCCGAGGCACAAAAAGTACATTGGGCGGTATGGAAAAAGTTATGTAGTCCAAAACCTGAAGGTGGATTGGGTCTTAGAGATGCACGCAGTTTGAACAAGACACTACTTGCTCAGCTTGGTTGGAAAGTATAATTATAACACTATTTTTTGGTTTAAAGTAATCCGATAAACATATTTTCAAATTACGTACCTTGACTTGAAACATGCACAATCGAGGATGTGAAAATATATATTGGATGGTAAAAAGGTATTGTAAAATGGGGTTGTTTATATGGTGGACGAGGGAGGTGATTGGTCTAAATCGAGTCTAGATGCTTTTGGTGTGTTCTCGATAAAATCTGTCTATCAAACTCTAATTCTGCCTAGTCAAGAGAAAAAATTTAAATGGGATAAAATGTTGAAGCTAAAATGCTTACAAAATATCTAAGCATTACTTTAGTAAGATGTATTGGATCGTATACCACTCCCTTGAATATTTTTAAAAAGGGTGTTATTGATCCTCTTATATGAAGCAAGTGTATATGTGAGCCGGAGTCCACACCATGTCTTAATATCATGTAAATTTGAAGTATTTGCCTGAACAAATTTGAAGACATCTATTGCAATTGGAACGACTATTTATTCTACTTGGAACATGAATGATTTTGAGGTAACGGGTTCAACTTGGTAAATATCAGATTTGACAAGTACATAAAATTGCCCACACATTGATGGCCAATCCTTTTCACAATAACTTTTTGGTTATTATGGACAAATATAAATCTTAACCTTTCTGACATGAAAGTTAATCACCAATAGAAATCAAGTAATTTTAAATATCTTGAATCAATGTTAAAGAGAGATTTTAACAAACCCACGAGTAATGTAAAAGATGGAGGGATATTAATATCACTACCAAGTTTCTTAGTTAAATGGGTAAACTCAAGTCATGGAGTTAAGCTCAACTTAAATGATTGTTTTAGGTGGAATCCTAACATAGTTGTATTAGGGTATATTTGTGATACAAAGTGGTAGTTCCCGAGTGGGTATGTGGTGGTCCTTTGTGTGTTCTAAATAACTGCAAATAATAATCGAACCACAACCGCAAGTGTACGGTTGTCCCAAGTAGTATAATTGATAAATCAGATTCGTTCCAAGGACGGAATGGTTGACTACAATGCTTATCTATTAATGATTGATGCACTTATGAAAGTAAATAAAAGTAATATGTTTGTTTGGTTTTGGTATTTAAGCTACTGAATGAAAGACAAATTATAAATGCAAGTAAAAGCTAAGACGCAAGTAAAATGATATAAAACGCAATATGAGAAGTAGCACTTGAGAACGCAAGGATCCTCCCAATCTTATTTCCTAACTTATGTTGTTTAAGGGCTAAATTGGTCAATTACAATGGTCGGGATTCTAAATTCCTTATACCCCCGTCAGGGTGGACTATAAGGCGATCCTAGAGTGTCACTAGTCCCGTCAGGGTAAATATGATCCACCTTTAGATGCTTAAGTTTTATTACCTCATTGGCCCTAGAATTAGCTAAGTTCGTCAGAATCATTAACTTCTATCCTAGATTAAATAAATATTTCCGTACCTAAACCCTCCGTCAGGATGATCCAATCGCCACTAATTAAAATAGCCTAGATACTAACACCTGTTCTTAGTTAGCTACTCCAAAAACAGTAAAATAATCTCAATTTATTGAAAAGAGTAAAAGCCCTAATTTAGTTTAATTCAATAAAAACCCAAATTCAACATTCGTTAATTAATAAGATTGGGATTCACCCATTGTTTGTTCTCAAGCACTATGAATTGTTTAGCTCATATTAAAAATAAATACGAAATTAAAATAAATGGAATTCATAACTGATTACAAATAAAAGATAAAAGAAACCTAATTTCCGGAATTGGAATGACTGAGAACGGAGCTATAGACCCACTCCAGCTCTAGCAGCTTCTTCTTCCTTCCTTCTGTTGCTTCTCTCTGGTGTTTTTAATTGTAAAGAATGAATTGTGTGAAAAATAGGAGTCCAGACCTCTTTTTATAAGCATAAATTCGTTCTAGGGCTTGGACCAGAAAATAGAATATTAATTAAATGTCCAAGCCCACTTTCTAAGCCCAAAATCCCGTAACTGCTGATATACCTTCACTAAAACGGCTTTTCCCGATGCGTTACAACTCCGATTGACCTCATTCCAGTTGCTAAAGTTCCGTAACTCGATAAGGAATGATTTCTCTTCAAAGGTCAGCGGCTAAATCATCGCTTAAGCACCTCGAAACCAGCAATCTATGGCCTGGAAAATGGATTTTCAGCTCTAAAAATAATATCTTCGGGATTTCTTTTCAAGTCTTAACTCTATCTTTTGATCTTTGACTTTCTCCTCGGATTCCTCTTCTAGCTAACATCTAAAACCTGTAAAATCTTCACTAAAAATACCAATATTACGCGCAAAAGCTTAATAAATCAAAAATGCTAGAAATAAAAGAGGAAAATCATATTATTGCATATTTAGTCCAAAAGTCTATCGAAATGATTAAATAAACACCAAAAATGATGTCTCCTAAGGGTCGAAAATAAGAACAATTAAGGAGACATCAAGACCCCCAACTCAAACCTTTGTCGTCCCGACAAAGCAAAACAAAACAAAACAAGGGGTAGAAGTAAACGTAAGAACAAATAGAAGCTAGCAAATAAACCTAAAGCAATTCTAAAGATAAATCTCATATAGCAAAACTTTAAGAACTAACATACACATACACTAATCATGCAACATCAAATATAAATAATCTCAATCATAAAATTAAAGTCGCAATGCTTGAAGGTTACACTTGTACTCATATTTGTATGATGGCTATAGGGTGGTCATTAATCCTAACTCGCTTTGAACGCTCCACCTAGTATATTCCTTATCAACAGAATTATAAATTCACTATGCACTTAGGAATCACGAGGTCTTTATGGTTTTAATGATGGCTTAAGGACGGTATGGATGTATATTTGGTAAATTTGAAGTGAGCTTTTGGCTCTCTCCTCACTTACCATCCACATGTCCTCGAGCTTGAGTTACGCTCAGAAATGTTCTCACTCACCCATTTGACGCGCTAATGTTGCGTCCCCAATGTCAACCCAAATAAACTAAGATGATTTCCAAAAATATTCCACTTTGCCGATTTATTCATTTTTCTTTCTTTTTTTTTTGTACAAGATACCCATGACCATCATTTTTTATGTGAAAGGTCATGTCTCTTATAATTTTCTTTTTCTTTTTCTCTTTTTTTTTCTTTTCAAATATCGGCAAAAGGTTACAAATCATAATATCATCTACATTTTTGTGCCTCAATACAAACACATATAATCCCTTCCCAATGTAAATTCCCAAATGTGGACCCTCCACCCCAAACTCAAGCTCGAGACAAGTCTCAGGGTTGTGATTCAAGTGCGGGTCATTTGGTCATGCCTAATAATCTAAAGGATAATGGTTTTATATCGTGGCTACAAAAGAAAAGGCTTAAGGCTCAAACTTGGGCTAAGACGGATAAAATTATAATATAAGGGATAGCAGGCTAAAAGGCTTCAAATGGCTAACAAAGAACTGCCCCCATCATTTTCCTAAGTACATACCTTGTCTTTAGTTCATATCTAGGTGGGTTCTCTACTAATTAAGATTTCACGTTCTACACACCAAACATATTCCTTAAGTACAAGCTTACTTCATTTGCATTGTTCATTAATTTTTCCTATCAATTACCTATATTCGCATGCAATTGTAAGTGCGTTCTATATCAATCCCTAAAGTACACTATTTACTATCATAGATTCATCAAAAGTATGCTTAAAGGAACATTTAAAATCTTCTATAGTCAAACGCGACTCCGAAAATTATTTTATTGAAAGCAAATAAAACACATAACACATAAAAACTGGGATGAGGCAACGAACCCCACCCCAAACTCAAAAATGAGTCGTGTCCCCACGACTCGAAAAGACTCAAAGCAATAAAATAGTTTACACTAAATGAGAAGGGAAAGAAAACGTATCTGAACCAGCGCGAGGCTGGTGTCGGTGTTGCGTCCAAGTTGAGGTTTTGAATTCTTCTTCATCAATGGTTGCGTTTAAAGTGTTCTTCATTACCTCGAACTTCATCAAATTTCTCACGTTTTCATTTATTACTTGCCCTCTAAGCATCATCTCCTCTATTAAAAACTTTCCTCAATACCCAATTCGTTTTCTTCACCATGTTCTTCGTACCTTTCCTAACCTTCATGGTCATCTCCGATGACCCCAAACTCAAAGCTTCAAGACCCTCAAAAGGTTTGGATAAAATTGTGATTTTAGTGTTCTTGAAGGTTTGGGTTTGAATTATGGATTGGTTAGAGCTGGGTCATGGATATTTCAAGGTTTGGGAGAGGTTTAATGGATAAATTTTAGCTTTGGTGAAAGAAAACTTCGGATTAAAGTGTGAAGCTTTGGTATTTTGGAAGTTTAATGGTTTGATTGTGATCTTGGATGATGTTTAGAGGGAAGGATTGGTGGTATAATGTTGTTTTGATGATGATTTTAGGAGTAGTTGGAGGCTAGGATTCGTAATAAAAGGTAGGCTTGGGAAAGAGGGTAAAAAATTATAGGGTTTGAACCCTTAAAATCGCCGAACACAGCAGTTGACCGGCTAGCCGGCGGTTGACCGATATGCCGGCCAGTGCGTCGGCGAAAAATAAATTTTCGAAAAAATTTGTACTTTTTTTTTTACCTCTGACGCAAGCCTCTTGCGTCGTCGCTGACGCAGTGATCAGAACCTTCACCTTCATCGGCCGGCTAGCCGGCGGCATGTCGATGGCGCATTTCGAGACGCAGCATCCTTGCGTCGTCGCTGACGCAAGGACCAGAAACTTCCTCCAGTTGGCCGGCTAGCCGGTCATCTGACCGGTATGCCGGTGGATTCTCGCTGGCGCGAATGGTGACGCAGCAATGATTCGTCATCGCTGACGCAGTGGTCAGAGAGTTTGGGGGTCTTTAGCATTTTTGGCCGGTATGCCGGCCAGCTCGCCGGCTAGCCGGTCAGACCTGCTGTGGACTCTAAAATTTTTCGTTTTCTCCTCGTTTTGACCCCAAACTCATGACCATTATACCCCTGAAATCATCAAAAACAACTACCCTTCCTTATTTCTTAATAATAAACACTAAATTAACGAAAATCAAACTACTTTAAACTACGAAAAATAAAAACTTAAACTAATATACAAGAAATGGCTTTTGTTTAACGTCGTTAAGCTCGACGGGTTACCTACTTCTTTAGTCATTGACATAACCTCCCCAGCAGTGAGTGAGGTTGTCAATAGTTGCAATTCGAAATTTGCATCCCTTGGCTTTTATTCCAACTAACTTGTCCGAGATAACCTTTGCAACCACGAATGGTCCTAGCCAAGAGCTTTTTGATTCACTTGTCTTTGGAGGAGGTTTAGGCTTTTTCATAGCAACTTCTTCGCCTACTTTAAACTCCTTTTTCTTCCTTTCCTTCTTAGGTTCCCTTGGAACCTTCGTGACACGTGTTTTCTCTTTCTTCTTCGCGTGATTGGGTGGTGGATTTCTCTTAGGATTTGGAGGAACTTTGATCGGTGGTTTCTTTCGTAACTCTTTCTCTTCCACCCCTAAAGTATCCACAACATTGATTGGCTCTTTTCTTACCGGCTCCATTACATCTATACGAAAACATTCTTCCTTGGAATCCGGAAACTTCATAGGTCTAAACACATTAAACTTCATCTCCTCGTCTTGGATTCTCATAATCATTTCGCCATTTTCTACATCAATCAAGGTACGCCCCGTGGCTAGGAATGGTCTTCCCAAAATAATGGGGACATTCCTATCCGCGTCGTAATCAAGTATAACGAAATCAGCGGGAAAAATTAACGTACCTGCCTTAACGAGGACATCTTCGATTCGGCCTTCTGGATGTGCAAGAGATCGATCCGCCATTTGCAAGACCATAGAAGTGGGTCTTGCTTTGATATTAAGCTTGTCAAAGATTGATTTGGGCATAAGATTTATGCTTGCACCCAAATCACATAGTGCCTTACCTCTCCATTCATTACCAATAGATATCGGAATCGTAAAGCTCCCAGGATCAACTAACTTTGGAGGTAATTTACCTTGACAAATAGCACTACATTCCTCAGGGAGACCAATCATCTCATTATCACAATACGGCCTTTTATTAGTGAGGGCTCGTTTCAAGAATTTAGCATACTTGGGCACATCTCTAATAGCTTCTAACAACGGAATATTTATGCTAAGACCTCTTACTTTGTTAAAGAATTTCTGATACTCAGCCATATCACCCTTCTTTTGAACTCTCGATGGAAATGGTGGAGGAGGACGGCTTATTATAGTATCATCTTTCTTCTTCGGAATTTCATTAGGCCTCTCCACTTCTTCCACTTCAACTTCTTTATCTTCATTCACCACCTCTTTTTCTTTTCTAACTTCTTTTTCTTTCATAACCGGAAAAGGAGGTGGAGGAAGGTTCTTACCACTTCTGAGAGTAATAGCTTTACAATCTTCGATTTGGATTGGATTCTCAGTATCGCTAGGAAGTTGTCCTTGTGGACGTTGATTTATTTGTTTATTAATTTGACTTAGCTGATTGTGGAACAGATTCATATTTGCTTCGATTGCATTTTGACGTTCCATAGCTTGTGTTTGAAGAGCAACTAAACTTTCAACTGTTCTCTGAAGAGTAATTACACCTTCTTGTGAATAGGCAGGTAAAGCTTTCTGATTCATTGTGTCATCATAATTGTCTTGAGGAGCTTGTCTCTGAACATAATTTTGATTCTGTCCTCCTTGATAATTGTTGTGTGGTCTTGGATTATAGTTGTTATCTTGGGGACGTGGCTGATACGCATATGTAGGATTTGCTGCCCCATTAGGATTTGAGTATTGAAACCCAGGATGGTTTCTGTTAGGCTGATATCCATTACCACTCGAATTAAAGTTACCTCTATTGGACACAAACATCACAGATTCTTGATTATTCTGACAATTTTCCCAACTATGATCATTAACACCGCAATACTCACATCCATATACCTCCTGTGCAACCTTCACCTCACCTCTTTTATTCGAAAAACCTTCTTTCACGGCTAGAGTGAGTTGTCTCAGTTGTTGTTCTAGTGTGGTTTGAAGCTTTGTCTCTAGCGTAGCAAACTTTTCTTCGATATTAACATTATTGACTCCTCCTCTAACTGGTGTTCTTACTGAATTCCACCCAACTTCATTCTTGATTGTTCTTTCTAGGATGATTTTAGCATGAGCGGGTTGAACTTGAAGAAAACCTGCACCACATAACAAATCCAACTTCTCTCTTGAAGTCCCATCAAGGCCTCTGTAGAAGATTTTTAGCTGTTGTTGTTCTGAAAAGCCATGATTGGGAACTCTACGTAAACACATCTGAAATCTTGTCCAACTCTTACCCAAAGTTTTATCATATTCTTGACGGAAATGCGTCAATTCTAATTCAGCATCTAACCTCATGTTACTTGGGTAATACCTGTCAAAGAAAGCAATCTCTAATTGGTCCCAATTAGTAATCTTCGTAGGATCTTGCGTATCGTGCCATTCACTCGCTCCATCAATAACAAAGGATTTAAAAGCAGCGAAATACATCTGTTCCCTCGAAACTCCTTGTGTGATATAAGAATCACATATCTGTTTAAACTTCTGTACTGCTCTAAGAGGATCTTCTCCAACTCTACCACGAAAATTCCCAAAATTTTGGAATTGAGCTAACATACCCGAATCTGGACGAAACCTCGGAACATTTATATCTGGAGCACCTACTCCTATAGCTGGAGAACAGAATGGAACTTCTGGAGGACCATTAGTAAACCACGGATCTTGATTCATCATTATCTGAACTTGAGGATTTGGATTCAGTGGTTATGGAATTGGAGGAATAGCGCCTGGAGCCAAAGGTTGGCCATTTGCGCCTAGTTGACCTTGTTGATTATCTTGAAGATTGATCTCTTCCATTCTGTTAATTAATTCTTCTAACTCAAAAGCTTCTTGTTCTCTCCTTCTCTTGTTAGCAAGTCTGATCAATGATTCTGGATTATTAAGGATCGGAGGTGTTGGCTCTAGATCCTTGAATAGCCTTCTTCGCATACACCAAACCTAAAAACCTGAGAAACTAAACAAGCAAAAAGCGTAAAACTGATAAAAACAAAAATAAAAATAAATGCAACTATCACTAAAGGATAAACACCGTGGTCACACGCTACCGTCCCCGGCAGCGGCGCCAAAAACTTGGTGGTCCTTTGTGTGTTCTAAATAACTGCAAACAATAATCGAACCACAACCGCAAGTGTACGGTTGTCCCAAGTAGTATAACTGATAAATCAGATTCGTTCCAAGGACGGAATGGTTGACTACAATGCTTATCTATTAACGATTGATGCACTTATGAAAGTAAATAAAAGTAATATGTTTGTTTGGTTTTGGTATTTAAGCTACTGAATGAAAGACAAATTATAAATGCAAGTAAAAGCTAAGACGCAAGTAAAATGATATAAAACGCAATATGAGAAGTAGCACTTGAGAACGCAAGGATCCTCCCAATCTTATTTCCTAACTTATGTTGTTTAAGGGCTAAATTGGTCAATTACAATGGTCGGGATTCTAAATTCCTTATACCCCCGTCAGGGTGGACTATAAGGCGATCCTAGAGTGTCACTAGTCCCGTCAGGGTAAATATGATCCACCTTTAGATGCTTAAGTTTTATTACCTCATTGGCCCTAGGATTAGCTAAGTTCGTCAGAATCATTAACTTCTATCCTAGATTAAATAAATATTTCCGTACCTAAATCCTCCGTCAGGATGATCCAATCGCCACTAATTGGAATAGCCTAGATACTAACACCTGTTCTTAGTTAGCTACTCCAAAAACAGTAAAATAATCTCAATTTATTGAAAAGAGTAAAAGCCCTAATTTAGTTTAATTCAATAAAAACTCAAATTCAACATTCGTTAATTAATAAGATTGGGATTCACCCATTGTTTGTTCTCAAGCACTATGAATTGTTTAGCTCATATTAAAAAGAAATACGAAATTAAAATAAATGGAATTCATAACTGATTACAAATAAAAGATAAAAGAAACCTAATTTCCGGAATTGGAATGACCGAGAACGGAGCTATAGACCCACTCCAGCTCTAGCAGCTTCTTCTTCCTTCCTTTTGTTGCTTCTCTCTGGTGTTTTTAATTGTAAAGAATGAATTGTGTGAAAAATAGGAGTCCAGACCTCTTTTTATAAGCATAAATTCGTTCTAGGGCTTGGACCAGAAAATAGAATATTAATTAAATGTCCAAGCCCACTTTCTAAGTCCAAAATCCCGTAACTGCTGATACACCTTCACTAAAACGGCTTTTCCCGATGCGTTACAACTCCGATTGACCTCATTCCAGTTGCTAAAGTTCCGTAACTCGATAAGGAATGATTTCTCTTCAAAGGTCAGCGGCTAAATCATCGCTTAAGCACCTCGAAATCAGAAATCTATGGCCTGGAAAATGGATTTTCAGCTCTAAAAATAATATCTTCGGGATTTCTTTTCAAGTCTTGACTCTATCTTTTGATCTTTGACTTTCTCCTCGGATTCCTCTTCTAGCTAACATCTAAAACCTGTAAAATCTTCACTAAAAATACCAATATTACGCGCAAAAGCTTAATAAATCAAAAATGCTAGAAATAAAAGAGGAAAATCATATTATTGCATATTTAGTCCAAAAGTCTATCGAAATGATTAAATAAACACCAAAAATGATGTCTCCTAAGGGTCGAAAATAAGAACAATTAAGGAGACATCAGTATGCATAGAAGAATCAACGTTAGTGGCAATATTTTGTGAACTGTATTATGGTTTACGCATGACAGAGGATTATGGATTCACGTATCTAACCGAGGAGACTAATTCACTAGAGTTACACGTTAGTGAAGGTTGGTGTAGGAATATGTATAAGTCTAATGGCTCAAAATGTGATTGTGTTAGCATTCTCATCATAAAAGTTTTGAGGTCTTTAATATATACTGGGTTGCAAATACTTGTGCATATTCATTTCCTAAGAGAAGAGCAAATTCAATGACAATACTAGTTCAATATACAACCCTCACAAAGATTTATGGAAAGTTAATACGGAGACCTTGGGGTGTCCATCACATAAGTATTATATTGAACTCCAAACAGTCTCAATAATAAGGACTTAACTTAGCCCAACAAAAAAATTTAATGGACCTTCTTTCTTGAGTTAAGGAATTTTTTGAAAAACATCCTAAAAACCTTAAATGGGCCAAAGATCCTCTTATATATAAAACATATTAATTCAATAAGAACATTACCCTAATTTCTACTCTTACTTCCTCTTTACTTCCTCCTTCCTTTTTTTAGTTTCTTTTCTTGTTTCTTACAAAAACGGGCCGTTTATCAAAGATCAGATCTAGATCTGCCATCATCGGTAAGTAATCTATCAATTCTATGTTTAAAATATCCAAATTCGATAGAAATATTTATCCACAGATGAATATTTTTAGAAAACTCCGCCAAACTTCATTAACAAAGTATTTTTGTAGATCTTAAATATTTTTAATCTTATTTAAAAATATATCTTATTAATTACATAAAATCAAGATCTGGATTTGTTTTTCTTTTAATAATTTTAGATATTTTTAAATATATACCATAAAATTAAGTAAAAACTAAATTTCTTATCAAATTTGGTGAAAATCATTAATAAATTTACCGTAGTATGATGTGAGTCACATTTTGAATAAAAATATAAGTGTAATCTATCTTTTATTAGTTATTATTAGTGTATTTACTTAAATTTTTTTATTTGGTTTTTATTTAATTTTTTGGATCTCATTCAGTGAATTTAGTCAATCTATACCTTCATCTTGTTGTAATAAAAATTCTTGATTTATTTTTTTATTTTTTTATTTTTAAAAAACCTAAATTTTAATAATTTTTAAATCATTTTAGTTCAAGTACTTTTAATTAAATATTATTAATAGTTGATCTTATTTTACTATTCATCACTTTTTTTTTCTATTTCACGACAGGAAGATAGGTTTTTTTTTATATTTTTTTATTACTCTAAAACAATAGAATGAAGGCTAGAGATAAATAAAATATTATGGGTGATTTTCTCTTTGTTTAGATCTTCACTGTTAATGTTAATTATTATTTCTATATCTCATATTTTTACCAATTATTTTTTAATTGGTCAAGAATAATTTTGTTGTATCAATATTTTTTTAATAAATTGTATAAATAGTTAATTTGATTTACATGATTGTGTGGCTTACATACACTACAACATTCTTTAGTTGTTGTGAGGACATTTGTTCTCACGTTTACCTAATAAAATTCTCACTAAAAATCTGATTTTAGCTTTAGTGAGAACATGTTCTCACTTAAAGTTCCTCACTAATAATTGGTCACAAGAGATACTTTATGTGACAACTTTAGCGCGTCCTCACAAAAAATTTAATTCTTTCGTGAGAATATAGTGTCCTCCCAAAAAGTTAGCCTTTCGTGAGGACATTAGGCCTCACGAATGGTGTAGTAATCGTGAGGGTTTATTTCCTCACTAAAGGTGTAATTATCGTGAGAATTTATGTCCTCACAAATGGTGTAGTAATCGTGAGGGTTTTTGTCCTCACAAAAAGTGATTTTTTTGAGGATTTTTTTTAAATTACTATTTTTAACGCATTATTTTAGTTTTTGTTTAGATTTTATTTTGTTTTATTTTTTATTTTGTTTTAATTTTAATTTTGTTTTAATTTTAATTTTGTATTGTTTGTTTTTCATTACATAAAACTCGATAAACCGAGAAAATTAACAGGATATGATTTAAGTCAAAATATTACAAAATCATAAAGTCATACGATGGAAATAAAAGTCAAAATATGTCAAAGTCAAAATCAGTCAACAAAATCGAATATTACAAAATAAGTCAACTAAATAAAATACTACAAAATAAAGTTGAAGTCTGCATAACTAAGCCGCTCGTCCATGAGCATTAAATCCCGGATGGGCTGTGTTGCTAAACGTCCAGAACAAGTAGGCTCAGAAGTAGAAGGATCAGTGGTCGAAGGTGGTACATGAGGAGATAGACCTTGTTCTGCCCTAATTCGATTAACAAATTCCATAGCTGTAGTCAACTGAGTCTCTAATGTCTGGCTCGTGGATCGGGTGGCACCTGTAGAGCTAGACACTTCTTCCTCCGGAACGTATGGATTCCTACCCACGGAGATAAGATACTCATTAATGGCCATCATCATCGCATTAAAGTCCCTAACCATCTTCTCAGATGGATAGCTAATACTACCACTGCTCCTCCTCGAACGTTTAGCCCCGGTAGTTCCAACTCCAGGGACCCAATTCCGGGTCCCTTTAACCATACTTAGTCGAGCTGCCTCCACTACTGCTGGTACCTGATCCGTTTGTGTGAGGGAAGGTGCAGATGATGATGTGTATGATGACATGGATGATGGTGTCTGTGATTCCAAAAGTTTGTCTTTTAAAATGGCTCTCAGAATCCCCTGTTAAGTGAATAGATAACCAGTATAATTGAATGTTCAAATCTGAATGAAAAATGAATAAAAAATGAAATTGTACTGTAATTACTTACATCTGCTTGTTCATGTCGTTCGGTCCTCCACTTGTTGTTCTTCGTGTCATAGCCAATCTCTAGAAAGAAGTCACCCATCCAGGGAAGGGGGACCCGCTCTTCTGGACCGTAAACTGGTGCTCCAATAGTCACCGGGTTACTTTCCCCATCCTTTAAAATCAATAATTTAAGTCAATGAGTGTTATTAATCCTATTCGAGTGCTATAAAGTTTTGATTTTGTTTACTTACCAAAAATAACCCCTCCCTTTTCCGGGAGTAAGTCATCGAACCTTTCCCACTTGAGCCTTTTTGCTTGTTCCTATTTATCTTATTCGATTCAGCCCGTGACTTTTATTTCACAACCCAAAACAAAACAAAAATTATAAATAATATATTACAGTATATATATTTTAATTTATAAAAATAAAGGATAAGATGTTACCTCATTCTTCTCTGATCGCCATATATTAGCAACCTCTCAATTTTCCGGTGTCTGGTTAGGCGGCATTATACCGGCTCAAAAATAATTTTTTTTCAGGTGGTATTTAAAAATTGAGTAGCCCCTAGCAGAGTGGCCATGTATGCTAGCCAAGATCTCCGGCCAATCCTCACTAACCATCCCATCCTTGACCGGAAAGAAACTCTTTTCACAAAGGAAAATAAAAAAATTACAATTGTATATATATTGGTAATTAAAAGATTAAAGGTTAAGATTAGACACATTACCCCTAATCGATGGAAGACCTTACGCTGCAAATCAGGGGGGACCTTTGCCCAACTCTCGTAACAAGGAGGGATATTTTCTCGGATGGTGAGATTAATCACCTGAGCCATGTGATGCCCGTAATCACTCCCAGGATTCCACGTCCCATCAAAAGAGCAGAACTTAACAGGAAGTAGTCCACCCACCACATGCATATCCCTAAGGGATGTTCCTAGGGTGGTAGGGCCCCTAGTTTTGCATTTTTTAATTCCCTGTTCAATTAATCAATTAACAAAAATCCCAAAAAAAATTATTCGATTATTCCCCGTACCTGGTGCATTGCAACCTGTTAGGGGGTTAGTTGCGTTCCGGGAAGGATCTTCCCCGTTATTATCACCCCCTTGACGTCTAGGTATTATATCAGCCATGAAAGTGTAGTAATAACTGCTATAAAAGTTAAAAGAAAACCAAAACTGAGTTATATAAGGGTAAAAGTTGCACTATGCACTGTATTATTTTTACAAACACAAAAAAATGTAATCCAAAAAAAACTTACGTTTCAGTATCCAATTTAATAAACAAAAAGTCATTGTCCAGAAAAAAAAAGTATTTATTATTTTAATACTAAACTAACAGGTGACTGGTGGTACATATGAACATTATTTTCCTTCATTTCGATTAATAAATCAGACATTTCTTCAAGTCTTTTTTCTCGTAATAAATTCTATACTAAACTGTTATAACGAAACATATCTGGTATATAGATTTCGAGTACTTTTTTTTTTCCTTCGGGTGAGATTAAGCTATTGAATCTGTAACTGAAGAAAAAGATAAAACAAATAAGAATTAAGATAGAGACATGATTAAAATGTTATTGGATTATTTTATACATGAATTTTACATGGTATTTTTCGAAGCTAGAGACATAATTTTGTGTTGGGGATTTTATTGCACTATATATAGTAATAGTTTCACTCCATGGACGGTTAAAAAATAGATAGTAGTAGCTTCAATTTTCATCCCTAACAAAGCAAAAAATTTAGGATATGCAGTTACAGGTCACATTATTCCATTTTCTTGATCAAATATATTAATATTGTGTAAAATTGCACCATTTGTCCTTATGTTATGTTAAATATCCTAATATACCATGTAACGGGGTAAATTTGCAATATCTATGTATAACTACTTCTTGAAACACGGTATATTCGGAAATTTCAAACAACACAGGGACCAATTGTGCAATATAACCATATAATTTTTAACACTTCATACTAAATTATTAATATCGCTACAGACAATTAGTTACATGGCAGAGTCTGAATAGTTTTTTAGGTAAACAAACATTTTTGTATCATTAACAAATCTCAAGGACCTAATAAGTAAATATTTCCACAGGCATTATTTGTTACAATCGCTGTTTATGTTTAAATATAAGTTATATATAGCAAAATTCACTAAATCGCTGTTTTGTCCAAGTCCAAAAAGCAAATACGTCATGTTGTTAACACTATAGAAAACACACAAATAAGGGCTAATTGCACCATTGGTCATTCGTGATTCAAAATGTCCAAAAATATAACGGACAGTATATTGGCTATTTTGTATAACAAGCAGCCAATGATGCAATTTAACGTGCAAATATGAAATGGGAGTCAAATTTTCAAGAGAGAGAATGGACCTATTTAGTGGTGGCTATGGCGGGTGGAGGTGGCGCGCAGTGGTGGTGGCTTGCTGGTGGAGGTGGAATTCAATATACCATAACCAAAAAACAAAAAAAATATTTAGTTTTATTTTGTAAATTAAATAGAAATTGATATGTAACATAAGATTATACCTTGGGTTCGGATTATGGTGATGGTGGTGCGAAGTGGTGGTGGCTCGCCGGTGGTGGTAATGGCTCGCCGGATGAGCTCCTTGATGGCGCTCTATTCTTGGGCTCCTTTGATATAGCTCTGTGGTTTTGGGCTCCTTTGATGGAGCTAGGGTTTTGTGCTCCAGGAATTTTGTTTTTGGAAGAGGCAATTTTGTCTTCTGATGAAAATTGAAAAACCAAGGTTTAAAAATAAAAGCTTTTGTGAATAAACAAAGGAATTTTGGTGAGGCGCGTAATTTACCGCCCATTCACCTAATGATTTTTTTTTTTTCATTTTTTATTGTAAATATATTTTTTTATCAAAAGAATGATTGTACTTTTTTTTTATTTGGTATTTAATAGATAATAAATTAAACACTTATTTTTCCTATTTTATAAAATTTAGTATTTTTGCAATTTATTTTTATAAAATTAAAGACTTGTTTTTTTCCATTTTATCTTTATAACATCTAGTATTTTTGCACTTTATATTTATAAAATTAAGTATTTTTTTTTCATTTTATCTTTATAAAATTTAAAGAGAAAATGCTCTAAAAAATTAAATTATAAAATTTCTAGCTAATTACCTCATTAAAGAAAATTCATCCCGATAACCAGAAGCAGTAGACAAATTACCCGAATTAAAATTACTCGCGGATTTCTCAATATTAATAAAAACAAAACAAGAGCTGAGTAAATTAAAAACTAAATTAATCAAAACAGTAGTTATAAAAAACCAATAGTCATAACATCAATTCAAACATGTCAAAAGAAAAACACAAATCCATCAAATCCAACAAAAATTCCAAACAAAACAAAACAAAAACAAGAATCAAATAGTTTATTTCTTCCTTAATTTAATCTATTTCATAACGATTACATTCTCCAATGAAAGATAATGAAATTTCTCGAAGCAACTAATCAGTCTCGTACCCATCATCAACGATTATGTTATCGTCATCACTATC
The DNA here is from genome assembly GCA_029959085.1 of Nemophila menziesii. Taxonomy (NCBI): domain Eukaryota; kingdom Viridiplantae; phylum Streptophyta; class Magnoliopsida; order Boraginales; family Hydrophyllaceae; genus Nemophila; species Nemophila menziesii. The sequence goes on from JARWIR010000014.1 coordinate 7,607,025, forward strand.
GATATATGTCGTCTCCTCGTCAGTCTCGTACTCAAACAACGTTTCATCGTGTTCTTCGTCATCAACTTCCATCAAGTTCTCAGGTACAAGGTTAAACATGGAAAAATCAATCTCTATCCCTTGACCAGTAGTCAACTGTATTAATGGGTATTCCGAATCCAAGTTTGTATCAACTAAAGGAATCGGGATCGGCTCTGGACCAGTGGAAATCGATTCTGCACCCCATAATTCGGGACTATATCCGTGTCTGTCATTCACTTCCCATACTACTTTCCACCCTTTTTGCGTTTTACTTGCATTAATTTCATCGATATAAAATACCTTTTTTGCTTGAGTTGCTAAAATGTAGGGTTCCTCACTCCAGTAGAAAGAATTTGTGTTGATCATTGTTGCCCCGTTTTCCGATTTCCTCTTTTTCATTTTTTCATCGGTGTTATACCATTTACACTTGAACAACACAACTGAACACCCACTAATGAACTCCACCTCTACAATTTTAACTAACTCACCATAAAAAGTTTCACCACCTGTGATCATACAAAATATCCAGTTAATAAATAAATTATTACCAATTACCAAAAATAGAGACGAGGGATAACTTTTTACCTGTGATTGTACAAACTCCATAATCCTGGGTTACTCTCCTTTCTCCCTTGTCACGAGTTACCCATTTGACCCCATTTACAACACAAAAATTATAGCTATATACTGGCCCATTAGACATGTTGGACAAGGAAACCAATTCATCAGTAGCAAGGGGATCACCAGCTTCATGCATTAAAAACACCTATCCACAAAATCAGGTATATTCTGATAAAGACAAAGTAATAGAAAAAATTTAAAACTTAGATACCTTTGTCATGAACCATCGACGAAACTTATCTCGGTGTTTTGTATCTATATCAAGGAGCGGGAGTGTGGACTTGTGTTCCCTAAACAAAAAAGAATAGTGTTAACAATTATATATGTGAAATTTCATTACATATTTTTTTAATTAAACTACTTACATCATATAACTTTGGATCTCGTCGCAATTTAGAAGGATGTACCAATCGATGTGTTCCTTCTCTTTGAATGGTAAATTACCATACTCCCTTTTACCAATCGGCTTGCACTGGCTCTTAAACACGGATATTTCTCTTGGTTCCACAACCGTTTCACCGTGTCTACATGGTTTGTTGAATTTTGTACTTTCTTCTTCAAGGTATCGAGATATAAAAGTCAATGTTTCCTCTACAACGTATCCCTCGGCGATTGAACCCTCAGGCTTGGCCGGATTCCAAATATATTCCTTGAGTTTCTTCAAGTATCTCTCAAACGGGTACATCCAACGCATTTGAACCGGACCTCCTAACTGAGCTTCCTCGTATAAGTGCACGACAAGGTGAATCATTATGTCAAAAAAAAGCGGGAGAAAATATCATTTCCAACTTGCACATAAGCTCGACCACTTCAGTTTTTCCCGATTCCAGTTCTTTCTTACTTAGGTTCTTTTTACAAACATTTCTGAAGACGTTGCACAACCCAATAATTGGATCGCTAATCGATTTGTCGTTGATTAAACCTGGAACACTAGTCACGAAAAGAAACTGCATCAATATATGACAGTCATGAGATTTCATGCCGATGATCTTCCCCAAATCACTCTGAACATTGTTACGTAAATTAGAAGCGAACTTGTCGGGAAACTTCTGCACCTTCAACTAATCTAGAAATACTCGTCGCTTATCTGTTGTCATCGCATACTTTGCACGTGGTTGAATGGTTTTACCATGTGAATCCTCAAATAACCATAAATCTTGCCTGATATCCATGTCTTCCAGATCTTTCCTCGCCTTCACGTTATCTTTGTTAATTTTCCCATCTAAACCAACAACTGTACAGAGAAGAGCATCACACACATTCTTCTCACAATGCATCACATCAATGTTATGTTTCAATAAGTTTTCTGACCAATACGGTAAACGGTAAAATATACTCTTTTTCTTCCAATTGAACTCACGAGGCCCAATTTTCTTTGCCACCTTGCCTCCGAAATCCTTGTGTTTACCGGGAAACACAATTGGCAACCCATCCAACTGCGTCTGAATATCGGCGGGACTATGTTTCCTAGGCGGCGGCCTATCATCGACTTTCTTGTATAAAGATGTGTTTTTCCGAAAACGATGGTTTAAAGGTAACCACCGCCTGTGATCAAAATAAACAACTCCTTTATTAACTCGCACGGAAGGAGTATAATCTATGCATTCGAGACAAGCTAAGTAGCCTTGACCCGACCATCCTGAAGTGTACGATCTAGCCGGGTAATCATTCGTCGTGAACAACAAACTAACCTTCATTACAAATTCCTCCTTCATATGTGCATCATATGTAACTATCCCCGTTCCCCACAACATTTCTAACTCATCTATAATAGGACGGAGAAATACATCCATATCCTTTCCAGGTGAACGAGGACCCGGTATCAACAAAGTAAGCATGAAGGTAGATTCTTTCATGCATAACCAAGGATCATGAAACAATATTAAATTATGCGATTAATCTATACCTATTTAATATTATGATGTTATATTAGTTTTTATTGTATTATTAGTGAAGTGACATTAGTTGGGTAGTTAATATGATTATTAGTTGGGGTAAGCTTAAAATATCATGTATGTACTCAAATAATTGGCTAATGATAATATAAGACCATCTATATGAGAAAATAAAACTTTTGTGCTAAATTACTTGTATATATTAAATTAAAAAAATTGAAAGATTTATATCACTAGATAAAATTAGAATATATTAGAGTTGTTTATATTAATGTTATAATAGTTCCAATGAGAAATGTATTATCAAGTAATTTATTAACTAGAATTTATATAATAAACCACATAAAGAAGAGTGGAGTTTGACATGTATCAAGGATCTAAACTTACTTCTTCTTAAATTAATTGTTTGTTTGGTATTACTTATTCAAGAAGTATTTCAAGTCGTTTTTAGATTTCTAAAATTGTTTTAGACCTTTAAAAATATATTTAGAAGAAATATTAGATGTGTGCTCCTTATAATAAAATACTTAAAGCTAAAAAAACATATTTTTGACAAGTATTCTACTCCCTCGGTTAAAAAAAATTTGTCTACTTTATTTTGTGGACATATTTTTATTAAAAAACTATTATATGATATATTAAATATGTATGGAAAATATAATATCTTAATGAGTAACAGAAAAATGACTGGAAAAAAATATCTAGAAGAACATTTAAATTACATTTTTAGCAAATGGGTAAATTTTGTGTAATTGAGGGAGTAAATTTTATTAAATATATATTGATATTTAAAATAATAAAATCCCAAATGGGCACTAAAAATAAGATCTTATACTAAAGAATCTAAATTTTTTAACTCATTCACTTACTAGTCACCTAAAAAGTATAGAAATCCATTCCATCATAAAGAAATTTGGATTTGTACAAGTCCTAGTTATTTTTATTTTTTTTGTTCATTTACCACGTTCTTTAAGGCAAGAATTCTAATTTTATTGAATTGTTGTACATTCATTGCAAGATTACAAATAAGTAAATTTGTCTACATTATCTATGTTCGAATTATTTATTTATCATATTTGTCATCGTCTATTTCGGAGTTCATTGATCCTTTCTTCTTTGACCTAGGTAGAATAAATGCTTCTTATAACAAATATAACATTGAATTATTAGATTATTAAACTAAAGAATGAAGTTTTTTTTCTTTATGATGAGTCAGTTATACTTTGTAGATTTACTGATATAATATCCATGCAAAATATAAGATTTGATCTGTCTTCTATATTTCAGACTAATTTTAGAAAATCACATTATTTTCTATATTTTTAAATATTTATTATTGATAATTTTAATGTTACATAAATGTTTTAATATTGTATTGGGATAAATATGTTCTATTAATTTATTTTATTTTGTATTGATAGGTGGTTTTGGTATTACGACGGAATAAACCGGTCGATCAGTACAAATAACCGGTCGATCATCGTATATTAAAACAAGATTTGTGTGTGAAAGGAATAAATTTGTCATTTTAAAACCTTGTAACTAACTTTGGATTTTGATGCTAATTTTAGTTTTTCTTATATGAATCCTAAGTATTCTTCTAACACACTAAAGCATTTTGTTTGTTTATAAATAATTTGGAACGACTTTAAATTTCGTTCTAAAACCTTGTATTTCGTTTGTACTCTTCTTTTTGTGTTTGAATGTTGCTTTTGGAATGAATTTCAAATCGTATTTTTACTATGTCAGGTTTTGTTGCTAAACCGTAATTTCTTATGACTTTATGATCTAATAAGTCTCATATTTATGTTAATCAGATACATTTCATGAAGTTAAGAGAAAAAAGGACAGGAAGAAAGAGATATTATGTTTGTATTGAACATCTAATTAGTGTTTCCACTATTAAAACTAGGTTTTACGCTTGACACTTTCTATTTTTGGTAATACTTAGGCGATATATGACAAGTGGTCCATACAATCAGAGAGAGCATGACGAATGTAGTACAATATGGTGCTCATATACAAAAACCATCAATAGGTTTGCGCTAGAGTGTTTTTTATTTCTAGAATGTATTTATCTAAGTTTCTTTGAAAGTTATTAAGCATGTTAATTTTTGTGTTTCTTATTATATAGTGGTGTCAGCTACACATGGAGTTACAAACGCTCCTCGTGTTAAGCCAAGTGATGTTCAGCTTCAAAAATCACATTCAGCGTTCTAAAAACTCCTATGCATCCTCCGTGTTTGTGTGTTTTTTTAAATACCGTACACGAATGATGGAGACGCTAACGAAACTAAAAGTGTTAAAAAATGGAGTGATGTGATTTCGAAAAATATTAATGGAATATATATATATATATATATATATATATATATATATATATATATATATATATATATATTTTGTACTCTATGAAATATGATATTTTGTCATAAATTTAGAAGGTACAATGTACTTTTCAATTTATATTTTTGGAAATATTTACCTACCTAAATTGTGTATGCTATTCTATTAATAATAGAACATAAATAATTTTTTTTGAAATATGCATGCACAATAATTGAAAAATATCCCACTACCGATATAAGTTGATTTATGAGTATTATTGTCCCATACAAATTATTGATAATCACTGAAATATTTGATAATTGACAATTTTTGCTGATTTCATTGCCAAACAAAAACAAATTGTTGGAATTTGGCATCATATTATTTGCAATTCTTGATAGATTGTTGTAAGTTTTTTTTAAGACAATTACTTATTTAGATCATGAATTATGAGGCTTGTTTCAGGTAAAATAGGCTATCAAAAATATTTTCATTATCACCCTTCGCCTTACTTAGTAATAAAAAAAAAAATCTTGTTTTGTTGTACAAAATTTATGTTTTCTGTTAATAATAGTGAAATTTATATAAAGAATATCCCCAAGGATGAAAAGAATTATCTTAAATGAAGAAAGTTCCTAACCTTAAACCTATAATGACTAGGGACCTTTCCATACCCATAAACAAGTGCATCAGGCCTTATTTTTTGGGAACTAGGGACCTTCACCTAACCATAGACAAGTGCATCATGCCTTATTTTTTGGGAAAAGTAAACGCGGTGCACACATGATTAGGTTGTACACTAAGAGAACACTACATCGTAGATAATACCACCCTCATGAGAGGATCACAAGAGTTGTTTAACATAAATATAGAGGAACACGAGGGTATGTCGTCGGTCATCTTACTAAGTGAGTCACATCAAAAAGTTAGAGAGTAAGGTAACCAACATTTCCGTATAAAGATACATATTTAATTTATTACTCTTTTCTCTCCCACATATTTGATCCGCATGCGTGGACTGAGTTGCTCCTTAGAGTGTCATCTAGGGAACAGTCTCCCTTGTCCTGAGAGTAATTTTGTAAAAATTGGAGTTATCTAATAGTTTTTCTTAATTCATCTGCATAAAAATAGGTACAAATGAACTTGTACATAAGGAGTAAGGGTTATTGATTTCATTTTTATACTGGATCTAACAAACTCACATTAGCTCTTGATTGCATTTTTGTCTGATGTATCTCTTTTTTATATAGATTAATCCATTCACGAGACATTATTTAAGGATTTTATTGGGTATAAGTAATGGATTTTCCCTATTATTTGTTGTATTGTACTTTTGCTTCTTATTTTGGTCATATTGCTATTTATAGAGATTTTATGCCTTAATTGTGTGTTGAGTATGTATATTTTAGGTATATGGTTGATAAAATGTTAGGAGACGAAGTTAAAAAGTCAAGAAAAACCCCAAGAAAAAGCAGATTTTGAGTCTAGAGTCAGTTTATGAAATTTGAGCGTTTGCTAGAGAAATATTTGCACCTTAGTATTTAAGTCACTACGACATACTGATGAGAGATTTGGACTTGATTCCTTCTGATTTAGAGAGAGCTTGAAGTCGGTGTCGCGTGAGAAGTGACGGAAGTCAATTCAGAGTTAAGATGAAGAAATTACGCCATTTGCTTCCACCATGGCTCGAACCAGAATTCTGCTAAGTAAAACGGGTTGGCCCCTTCTAAACCTAATTAAGAAAGCCAAAAGGGCGACCAAATATTTTTACTTCATATATAAGTCATTTGGCAGCCTCCAAATCATCATCAATCATTTATTTTATCGAGGGGAGTAAAGCAGATAAAATTGAGAGACAAAGATAAGGGTTTATCTATGAACCCAACGATTCTTCTTCAACTATCCATCATATCTATTAATCATTAAGAGTAACTATTTTTTTATTTTGAATATGAATTTGTCATTAGTTTTAATTAGTTTTTCTTCTCATAGTATGAACTAAACCCTCATTGCTTGAGGATGCTTGTGTAAGAATTTATGCTTATCTGGTTAATTGATTTATTGTATTTGGGACAAAGTGTTTAAAAGTTTGGTTAGATTATTTATTTCATTGATTTATAAATTTTCTTTAAAACTACCTATGCTACAGCCAAGTAGTGGGTAGCTGTTGTAATTGATCTTACACCTAGGAGGGGGTTTGATTAAGGACCTAGTGTATAAACGCCTAGTGCGAGGTCTTGCCTATTAGGTAGTCAATAGGGTAGGAACTCAATTTACCAAAAACCATGGTGTATAGGTTGCTTTCTAAGATACCTTATGGGAGTTAGAGATACATTTGAATCCCGACTAATGCGAAATTCACCATCTCACCCTTATCAGTATATATATTAACTAGCGGCATAGACAATTACTAGAAATCCCTCAAGCAAATTTCCCATACTTAGTTCATCTTTTGTTTATTTACTTTATCTTATTTTTATATGAATCAAAAACCAAATAAATATTTTACAATTTAAAGTCTTTAGTATTTCTGTATTTCTAATTGCAAGCTTTACACATTTACACTACCCTAAGTACAATTGTTTATACTGATAATCCCTTGGATGATAAACCCGAACTTATCAAATGTATTACTTGAAACGACCCATACACTTGTAGGATGTTAAGAACCTCCTTGATGTTGATTTATTGTATCACACCAGGGGAGCAAACAAGTTTTTGGCCCCGCTGCCCGGGATTATAGTTTTAGATTGTGTTTTTAATTTTAGTGTAGAAGTGTCTAGTTTATTTTTGGTTTCACATTGTTTTATTGTTTTTATCTCTTCATAAATTCACAAGTTTTGGTGTATGCTCTTGAATCCTGAGAAGTTGCTTCAAGACCAAAGAAAGAGAGAAAGAACAAGGAAAGCACCAATACTAATTGCTAATCTTGACCCATCACCTGGTTTTGAGGTCAATGAGAATCAAGTGAACCCACCTCTAGGAGCTAATCAACCTGAGGGTGTTCACAAAAATGTCCAATAAAGAGCGACCTTGAATAGAGCCAATCCACCAAATGGGATAAATCATCAATTGCAAGGCATCCTTGAGCCGGGAGTGCATTTTTGTGTCAACCTTTAAGGATTCTCCCTTCAGCTATTCAAGCTACACGGTTCAAACCTGATATGGGTATTGTTGAATCAATTCCTTAACCATTGGAATTAAGTGGAGCCGTCACCAAGATATGGTACGTGCTATCAAGAACTTCATGCAGATATGTGACGCTTACATTACTCAAAGCGTTACAAGGGAAAAAATGTACTATTTCATGTTCCAGTTTTTATTAAACAGGGGGCTAGTGAGTGGTTAGATAGACAACCATCTGAGACAATCCCTGATTGGGATTCACTTCAAGCAATATTTTTCAGTCGTTTCTATACACAAACTAATAGAATAAAAGACCAAGTTGAGCTTGAAAAATTCAATAAATCTGATGATGAGAAGTTAGGGGAGACATGGACTAGATTTTAGCAACAGTTGGTAAAGTGCCTTTTGCATGGGTACACTACTATGATGCATCTATCTATGTTCTATAAGGGGCTTGATACAAGTTCAAGGTTACAAGTTGATAATGTCGGTGGTGGTGGTTTGTGTCAATGGATTCTACTCAGGCTGCACAAGCAATGTAAAAAAGTATTGATACCGAAAGAAGTTGGTCAGTCTCGCGAAACACGAAAAGTATGTCGCAAGTAATTGGTAATATGAAGGTGGTCGATAAGAGTTCTAGCCTGGAAGAGAAATTAAAGGAACTTTATATGCTTGTTAAAGAGAGCATTCATGGTAAGAATCACGAGGTGAAGGTTGTAAATGAAACTCATGGTTATCCCATGGGAAATCGAAGAAGTTTCCAGAATTATCACCAAGGTAATCACCTCCAAAAATCAATTACAAATTGGGCCTCTTATTAAGGCAACTCATATCAGCCTCGACCCCAAGAGACCATTTATCAAGCGACACCTCAAGATATTTATTTGAGTGATCAATCTTATGGGGGTCAAGCGCTTCAACCATCAATTCATAATGCTCATATTGGGAGTAAAGCTCCAATGTCATTCCATCACATCCACAAGAGTCCTTCCTTGCCGATATTCAAAAAACGATAAAGAAGTGATACAAAGAAACTATGAAGATATTCATGGTGATAGCACAAGAGAACACACGAGCTACTAATGAAAATACAAGAGCAATCAAATGTGTTGCAATTGTTAGGGAAACGAGTTACTCAATAAGCCTCCCATTGTGATATTACACAACAAGCTCATTCGCTACACTTAGGCCCAGATACAAAAAATGAGTCAAATTCATACAAAATGATGAGACCAATGGTGGGCATAAGTCATGTAAGCAAATTGTCCTTTGAAGTAGAAAAGTTGTAAAGCCACCATTGGTTAAGTTTAGTGAATCAGGGGTTGCAAAAGAGAAAGAATATCAAGAGCCTAATTTAGATGAGGTAAATGTTGAGGATTGGGTTGATGATGTGTTGAAGAAAGAGCTGAGCCAGTGAGTATTGATGAAAATGTTAAGAAGACACCGATAAAACAAAAGAAGAAAGAGATGGTTGTGTACGAAAATCCTTCTCTTCCAACATTCCCTTCACGTGTTCAAGATAAGGACAATGGAAAAAGTACAAGAAGTTCTTGGATATTATGAGAAAATTGTGAATTAACCTTTTGTTTGTGGAAGCCATCCAACGTACACCAAAATATCTGACATTTATGAAAGAGGTACTATCCAAAAGATGCAAGTACATTGAAGATGAAACGATTTGTCTATCTGAGGAGTGTAGTGCAATTTGCCAAAGCAAGTTTCCACCAAAGTTGAAGGATCCCGGGATTTTTAATATTCCTATATCTATTGGTGATGAATGGACGTGGAGAGTCATATGATTTGGGTACGAGTATCAATCTCATGCCTAGATCATTATTCGAGAAATTTAAGTTTGGTTAAGCGAGACCTACTATCGTGGTTTTATAAATGGCCGATAGATCTATTACCCACCCTGAAGGAAAGATAGAGGATGTGCTCGTCAAGGCGAGGAATTTCATATTCCATGTGATTTCATTATTCTTCAGTACGACGCGGTTAATAATGTGTCAATCATCTTGGGTGGCCATTATTAGCCACAAGGCATAATTTGATTGATGTAGAGAATGGTAAGTTGATCATATGAGTACACGATGAAAAAGTCAAAATCAACGTGTTCAAAGCAATGAAATTTCCAAATTCTAAGAATGATTTCTTTTGCTTGGACACCATTGATCGCATAGATAAAGAATTAGTGACTATGAACGTTCTTATCCAAGAATTATTGTATCCCTTTTGTCTATTCTCGGGTTTGGGAGCTTTCCATGCGACCCCACCGTCAACCCAAACTCATCTTCTTCTTTCTTCTGCACCGATTCCTGTGAGATCTCAGTTTTAACCTCTTTGGTCAAAAATTGGATTTTTGGGACGTCATGCGGCCCGTCATGATTTTTTCCTAAAACATGGAATGTTTTGGAATCCTCTACAATTCGGAGGGTTACGGTTCCTTCATGCACATCGATTATGCTGCGACTCATGGACAAGGATGAACGTTTAAGTCAGTTTTGATCTGCAGCATAATCAAGAACAACAAAATGAGTAGGGATAGATAATGTATCTACATGGTTGAGCACATCCTCTATGATTCCCTGTGCTTTTGTTTTGGAAAAATCCAGGAATTGTAAGAGGATTGTTGTCTTGGAATCTTGTATTCCCAACTCTCAGACATACTCTCGGGCATGGGATTGACACTAGAACCCAAGTCACACATCACTTTAGTTTTGAAGGTACCAGCTATCTTGATTGGGAGGTTGAAACTCCAAGATATTGAAGCTATTGTGGTACATCCCTTTGAAATTTTGTCAAAACTCCTTTAGTGAGGGCCACAGTCTCTATCTCAATATTTTCTTTCTTCTTCGAAAAAATCTCCTCAAAGAGTTTTTGCTGACTTGGCTCTTTCTCGACAATTTAGAGTATCGGGACGTTGATTTATGCTTGGCTCGATGTCTCTCCTAAATTCTTGTTCTTGGTACCACCACTACCATAATTCATCCTCATTCGAGGTGGTGGTAATAACAACGGATGTGTTGGCAGCAACTCCACCCTACTCCTCTCTTGCACTGTTGGTGCAACAACGAACGCTTTCTCAACCTCATCTTCAACTTGATTCTCAACAATTACCTCATCTAAGCTAAGTATGGTTGGTTCTTCTATCGTTGAAATATCCTTTTCACTAGCTACAACCCCTGGCGATTTCGCTTCCTTTTCAGCTTTAAGGCTAAACTCTTCAAACACATTAAACCAAACATATCTATAACTGTTTTGAATGGCCTCATCATTAGTATTTATACCTTGACCAATTTTCAGATGGACCTTATTGTAATTTCTCAATGAGTTGTGTCAATCGTTGTTCCATTCATTAATTATGTTGTTGCATGCTCTACAATAAGTATGCATTAGCATTCATTAATTATGAAACAATCGAGATTATTTTCCAACTTCCTTACACCTTTTTGTTGATGGGCTGGAAGTGCTTTTTGAGCCTGATCCTCCTCATAGGGATTCTGGAGATGGTTGGAAATCTGGAAGACTTGATTCCTCAATATTTTCACGTAGCAAAATGATTGTTGAACCTCTTGTCATTATCTGTCACGTTCTCTTGCATCATTTCTAAGAAATATTGCATTGTTTATTGAAGCTCATTAATGGAGCCTTCTCGATGATCATGTGCAGGTTGTGGTGGAGCTTGATAGTAATAATCTGGACACCCTTGATAGAAGTTTTGAGGTCTCGATCGATAAGAATTACTTTGATTTACGACCTTACTAAGATTTGATTGTTGGAAACAACACTCTTCCCAGCGGTGCCCAGATATCCTACTATTCGAACAACCATACTTAGCATTTATGTTCAATTGTGCAAGAAAATTCGACATACCTAAGAATCTGCAAAGAAATACAATAATAAAAACACAAGCATAAAATGGAAAAACAACTAAAACTGACTAGACTTAAGCAAAAGTCCTCAGCAACGGTGCAAAAAACTTGTCATCTCCCAAGGTGTGATAAAAGATTACAAATAAAACACACACCTCTAGAGATAACAAATACTTTTCTCAAGTTTATGGATCATTAACAAGTAATAAAGTAAGTATAAGACTATCGTCTCCATAAAGACTTATGTTGGTAACTTCATACTTGTATTCTTGTAGTGTAAAGGATTTAGGGGTTTAACTAAACAGAATGAAAGAAATAGATTTTTACTAGATTTTTCAACTACAGAACTAAGATACAAATAATAAATCAAACTACTAAAACAAATACATATGATATGAAAAATAGACGAGAGTTTAGCTCGCGTTTACTAGTATACACTTTCTAAATCTGGCCGACAACCGCTCTCACTTCCAAAAGTGTCTTCTTCATCCTTTAACTTCTTCTTTCAGGTTTTATATTCTTTTCTTGACTAATTATCCATTATTTAGGATATAATATCATCCATACACCTAAGATCTTCACACTTAACACGCAATTTTTGCACAAATACTCTACAAGTAACAATTCTCTAAGACTAGACAAGAAACGAGAAAATATCATATAATAGGAAACATCCTTAAAAAATACATAATATTACTCTAAAATGATGCCCCGTGACTATATAATCTATCACAAATATGGAGACATCATGAGCCGATCTTAGAATATTTTAGGTGCAGTTTATATTACATTAATGACTTCACTAACACTCCAAAATCCTAAAAAAGATTTGCATAATGTCTAACCAAATTTTTTACACTAATAAACTATGCTTTCCAACAAAGAATACTAAATATGTTAAATGTACTTTTATAATTGGATGAAGGTTCGTAAGAAAGCATGTCAAGTTTAAAAATATAGTATTTGTGTACTTACTTAAGAGTTTTAGGGATTTATTTAGATATGGTTAAGAGAGAGAGAGAGAGAGAGAGAGAGAGAGAGAGAGAGAGAGAGAGAGAGAGAGAGAGAGAGAGAGAGAGAGAGAGAGAGAGAGAGAGAGAGTCGGAGGATTTTGTAAGTAAGTATAAGAAGAACCCAAAAGTTTTGAGTATATTTTATGGGGATTTGGTTTTGATTAAGTGTGTCTCTGTGTGTGTGATGTTTATCATGAAAAGGATACATTAAACTTGAGCATCCAACAAGTTAAACTAAAAGGACAAATCACACAACTCAAGGTGAATATATTCTGTAAATGATAAAATTTTGTAATCGAGGAAATATAACACATATTGATAACCTGGAATGATGATATATAGATCTGCAAGCAACAGATGAGCGTGTATACGACATTCAGTAATTAAAAATCTATCAAGCATGAAGTATTTCATATTTAGGATCATAAATGTTTAGAACAAATAGTTATATCAATTAATAAAGATCAAGTGAGTTGGAAAATATAGAATTATTACACTCGAAACGAGGTGACAATACTATAGTAAAAAGTATTTTTTGAAACACATACAACAATAATGGTAAGTAACAAAATTTAAAGATTTGTTGAAACCCACAATAATATTGGATGCCACGGGATTTAACTTCCTATAACGATGTGCACTGAGTTGTGAAGAAATATAAACTAAAGAATTGAATATCTTTTAAGAGCTCGCTTAAAACCAAAGCAAAGAACACACAATTTTTACACAACATTTTTTACCGCGTGTCACAATTTTTATTACCAACAAAAACAAGTCATGCCAACCACCATGAGTAAGAAAATAATAAAATCGAGTAGCATGTGTATGTTTTCAGTGTTTGCAACCTTTTCAATTTGAATTAAATCCACATTTCAAATTTTGTATATTTTTATTAGACTCTTTGCATTTAATTAAAAATTATTAATGGTGTTTGGGGTTTGTTTACTTTTGTGAAAACTAACATCTTCATATTAAAAAAAAACTTTTGTATAAATTTTTAATTGATTTTTGTTCATTTCTATTTTTGTCTAATAAGGACAACGTATAGTTATTTATATGTATATAGTAATAAGTGGATCAATTAGTTATTGACAGTGAGCAAGCTATTCAAGGTACCCCAAACCTCCTCTTACTCGTTCACAACCTGAAATTGTCTCCATTGTAATTGAGATTGAGAATACCCCTAAAAAAACGACAGCGTAAAAAAAAAAAAAAAACTATGCACATTGACTAAAAAAGATCTATGTGTTGGGACCACTTTTCTAAATTTTACAAAGGGAAAATTAGATATGGTAGATGTAACTACTGTGGATTTGAGTATGCCACGGATCTGGATATCCATGGTACAACTAACGTGAAAAACCACATGGAAGAACAAAGATGTCCAAAATATCCATTTTTTACCCCTAAGAATGGCCAAACTCAACTTGTTTTAACCGCGATGAGGGTTGTTTAAAACCCTTTGTCTTTTCACAAGAAAAAACAAGAATTCTCTAGCATAAATGGTTATTTTAGATGAGATGTCTTTTCGGGTACTTGATGGTATGGGATTTAGGAGATTTTGTTTAATTATGAAACCCCTCTTTAAACTACCCTCTCGTTGGACTATAGTTAGGGACATTTTTGAATTCCATATGTAACAGAAAAACATTCGTAAAACTCTTTTAAAGGATAAACGAGTTAACCTCACAACTGACACCTGGACTTCTATCCAAAATATGACCTATATTTGTGTTACTGGCCATTTTATTGATGATTTATGGGTTCTCAGAAAACGCATTATCTGTTTTTATATGATTGAAAATCATAAAGAAGAAATTGTAGGAAAAAAATTGATTTTGTTCTTAAAGATTGGGAAATAGAAGTTCTAATTCTACCATGGTTTCCTATATGTCCGGAGAGGGAAAAGTTCTGATTGATAATTCTATTTTTCGCCATGAGTTTTTGCATGTCCGTTGTTGTGCACATATACTTAACTTAATTGTTAAAGAGGGTCTTCATGAATCTGATTCAACTATTGTTAAAATTAGGGATTGTGTTAATACGTTAGGTCATCTCCTAGTCATTTTTAACATTTAAACGCTATGTAGCTATTGCTAATATTTCTTTGAATAATATTGTTTGTCTTGATGTGGCAACCAAGTTGAATTACACTTATTTAATGCTTGTGGGAGCTGAGAAATACGAGCTCGCATTATTAAAGATGTTCAAAGAAGATAAATTATTTGATGTCTATATAAAAGATATTGGCCTAGGTCTACCCACTACACAAGACTGGAATAATGCTCGGTACTTGATTAGTTTTCTGAAATATTTCTATGATGCAACACTTCGATTTAGTGGCACTAAGTTTATCACATGTAACTTGTATTTTGATGAGATTGTGATGATTTATCGAGGCATTTGTATGTTGGGCCTGGGTTTAGGCATTGATAGTGATAATGTTCTTGATAAAATGTCTAAATCGATGATGGAGTAGTTTAGGTGCTACTGGGGGCTTACTTCTAACATGAACCTATTACTGTTTATAGCCGTTGTCTTAGACCCGACAAAGAAGTTTAGTTAACCTTTTATATTGGATTGCTTAAATGTATGGTACTGGTAATGAAAATATCTTGATAGATAGGATTAATGAAGCTATGCAACGCATTTACAAGAATTACGATTCTATTATAAACCTAGTAACTATCCGAACGAATTTTCTGCCCCAACATGATCAGTTGTCGCACCTTTTGATCCCTGTGAGACCATGTTTGCACAATTCTACTCCTTCCGTGATGCAACCACATTATCTGTTGGTAAGAATGAGTTGGATAAATATTTATCAAAGGAGTTAGAGACCGTGTGCCTATTGTTTTGCTATGGTGGAAAGCTAATTCTGAAAGGTTTAAGGTTCTGTCCTTGATGGCTCGTGATATCTTGCCAATTCCAGTTTCAAATGTTTCCTCAGAATCGGCGTTTAGTACTGGGGTAGATTTATCGATAGCTTTCGAAGTTTTTTAAACCCGAACACCGTTGAAGCCTTAATATGTACTCAAAATTGGCTCCGAGATTCTATTCCTACCTCGCTTCGATCCGCGAAAGATATCATCGAGGATTTGGAAGGAGAGTTTGGTAAGCTTGTGCTAATTTTTTTTTTTATATATATATATATATTCTTATTCTTCATATTATTCATATTTTGACAATATTCTTTGATTATATGTTAGGAACTTTTAATCTCAACGATTTTGAATCTGAAGTGGTCAACTGATGGTTAAACTCGGTAAGAACTCCTTAATATTAGCTTCAATAAACAATGGTTTGGTAGCAACAATGCTTTGGTAGCCGTGTTTTGTTACCGCCTAGTTATGTTTGGCTAATCCCAAGCAGATTTGGCTTAACCGAAATTAATCCCCTTACATTCTGAGGCCAATGATCCTTTATTGAAACCTTTACTAAATATCTGAATATCTATGCAAGATATTGAGCTGAACAGGTGGATCAAGTTCCCGAAACTCTTTGTGTGAAGTCAAAACAAGTCTAGCGAAATCAAAGGACCAATGGCTTCAATATTATTTGTATTTTGTGATCTTCTGTAATATTTTGTGGTGTTGGACTAATTTATTCTTGTAATATGTTAAAACATAGCTATGTAATTTATTTTGAAACTTTGTAATTTCATTTATAGGCCATAGCTACATATTAACTTATGTTTTGAAGTATTACAATAACTTGAATTATTACAACTTTTAATTTTGAAGTAGTGTTTATACGAATAGTTTTTTACGGCATACAAAAGTGTTTCAACCCGGTATGTAACCTAAGGCAACCCGGTGTTTTGAACTCGTGCAGGTTCGGTAAAAAAAATAGGGTTGGATTTTTCAAATCCCAACCCGGGATGTTACAATCTCGGGTTAGTAAAAATCTAATCCCGGTACTAACCCAGGGTATGCTCACCCTACGTTGAAGTGTAGCATTATCCTACAAAGATACTAATAATTTGATAAATTTATACCGGAAAGTTAGGTGTAACAATATACTGGAGATCAGATATCAATACTACGTGAAAATGTTAATTAGATTTTATTGTTTTGTGTTGTTTCTTTCTTAATTTCTTTTTAATTCCTCAGGATTTGAATACTTCTATACAACACTTCTTTTGGTGCTATATGTAAATATCTTGATATTTGATGCAATATTGCCTTTTTCCCCAAATCTTAAACTGAATAGCCCTCGTCTCTAACAGCTTCTCTATCTCTCAGGAGACCTTTAGTTTCAGGCACACATATGAAAACAAACAGCATTCCAAAAATAGCTATAACTTCAAATATAAGAAATGTCCATGATGTCTCAATTATGGCTTTGTTTAAAGATAAAACGATAAAGATTGTGTGAAAATAAGATTAGATACCCAGTTAGCTATACCTCCACATACTCCTTTGTACATAATCCTGGGAACTGTTTCCATTCCATAAGAAAAGAAATAAAGTGATAAACTAATAAGTGCCACCCACCCTACTTATATTTGGACATTCCCTAGTGTACCATGACCTTCTTTCTCCTCTACACATATCTTGGACTTTGTTGTTCAAGATTATACAAGCCACTGGAAACATCTGCTAATGAGATTGAGTATGTGTTAAGTCCCCTAGATTATAGTAAAAGTAAAACATATCGTATTGGAAGATGAAGAACAAAATCCACAATCAGAGGATGCTTGCTAACACTTTGTGCAATCCAACTTCAAAGAAAATCCAGAAGAACGAGGATATGTATACATTGAGAAATGAGACATTTTGGATGAACTTGTTGAACTAATAAATGAATGATGATTTAATTTATTAATTCATTTATGCTCTTAAAATAAGTGGGAAAAAAATATTTGTGCTCTAATAGTCCCACCTTAATTTTGTGAAGAAATTGTTGGAATTACTAAAACTAAAGAGTTTTATTTCATTAATTCTTTTTTACTCTTGGGAAAAGTTGGAAAACTTTTTATATGTTAAAAAGTCTTACCTAGAAAATGGAGAAGAAAATAAAAGACAAACCGACAAAGAATTGACGGCTCTTTAATTTGTCAGGGAGTTAATAGAGATTGATGCATCACATAGTGAAGTGACAGGGATCGACTCTTCACTTTTTTCTAGTCGAAAGCACACGTGGTATGACACATGTGCTATGGTATTATTCATATAGATCCAATTGTATGTCATAATTTTATAAATGCGATACAGATATATAATTAGACAAGCCTCGTTTCTTAATATGAGTTCTTCGATCGATCAACCCTTCTATAAAATCAATCAAGCAACTCATATCTGGCTATTATAAACTAAGTAGACAGTGGGATTCTAATTCGTTCATAATATATGCTTAACATGAATCATTCATGTTTATGATCTCATCTTAACATTTAGTTAAGATGACTATCTTAACTCAAGTTCTCTCAAGGGTTCCTCAATACTATGAGTTAGTCTCATCTTTGCGCTCTACTTGTGCCAAAGGCGATTGCCCGTGTGATAGGGCCAATCTCAGTCTATAGGACATACATAGTTTGAAAAACACACGCATTATAATATATATCAAACATGATATTATTAAAAGAAACGGTGAAATAAACATAATAATGAAATATATATACGCATTCACATAAACTTGCAATTTATATACATTATATCTTGCGTAATTATATCCCTTGGGATATAATTTGTTAATAGATCATCAAGCATATTGCGTGTGTATGTATTGCAAACCAAATTCCTTTTGTGCAATAACATCTCTAACAAGATTATACTTTATATCAATGTGTTTGGTCTTATTGTGATACTTAAGAGCTTTCACACAAGCCTTTTCAGCTTGCCTATCACAATGTATAGTAACAAGACTCCCACTATCATTTGAGAATCCTAATTGTTCAAAGAACCTTTCTAACCAAACAGCTTCATGAACCGCAGTTAGCATGCTACGAACGAAGCTTCCATTATGGACAAAATTACACAGGTTTGTTTCTTGCTACATCAAGAAATTGTGCAATTATTCAACAAGAATACATGACCTGAGGTAGATACACACCCATATATATCCTTCTAGGTGTAATTTATTTCCTTGAAAGCATAAGGCATGATCCATAGTGTCGCTTAGATATCTCAATATCCTTTTGAAAACATTCAAGTT
Source organism: Nemophila menziesii (assembly GCA_029959085.1). Classification (NCBI taxonomy): domain Eukaryota; kingdom Viridiplantae; phylum Streptophyta; class Magnoliopsida; order Boraginales; family Hydrophyllaceae; genus Nemophila; species Nemophila menziesii. Next base: position 7,626,057 of record JARWIR010000014.1, read on the forward strand.
CTCTTGTCCCGGGTTCGATTAGATAAGACTAACTAAACCTACCACATAACATATATCTGGCTTATTTCATATCATAACATATATAAGAATATCTATGGCACTAGAATATGGCACTGTATACATTATCTGATTCTCCTATGGGGTGCTAGGACCCATGCGAGAGTTAAGTTTATTCCCTTTGCTACAGGAGTGTCAATGGCATTTCATTTAGTCATACTAAGGCATTCGTGTATATTCATGATGTAAGGTTCTTGAGATAAAGATAATAGTCTTCTAGACCTATCTCTGTGAATCTTAACACAAAGAATATATTTTTCTTCTCCCATATCTTTCATATCAAATTGAGAAGCTAGCCGCTCTTTATTAGCTTGAATAAACTGTCATCCATATGTAGAGATAAAATTACGAAATTTTTCTTGGATCGTTTAATATAAACACAGTGGACTTCATTTATCATCTTAAATTCATTTGATGAAATGACTTCATGAAATCTCAAATTCCGCTTTCTCAAGACTTGTTTAAGACCATTGATTGATTTTAACAATATACATACTTTATTCTCTTGATCTTTTGCAATAAAACTCGAGGGTTTTTCCATGAAAATAACCTCTTCTAAATCTCCATTTAGGAATGCAGTTTTGACATCCATTTTGGTCTTCCCTTAATTTTCTCCATTCATTCTTGAAAGGATGTGAAAGTGCTTCATTTACTATTCAAGATTCTTCCTTGTCTTGTGGAGTTATCATAAAGACTTCTCCTTTGATTTCAAATCAATGACGAGGAACTAAACATCTAGAACTTCTCTTAGGTTGAGAATCTTGAGAAATAGGATTATTAGATGATGCAATGGTTCCAACTATCTCAGTTTATAGAGGATCGTCATTCTCTAGTTCTTGAGTGTGTGTTACTTCGTCAGGTGTCACATTTGTTTGTATATCATCCACCTAATTCTCATGATATTCACATAGAATACAATTTAAATTAACCTCACCTCAACTAACAAAATCATTCTCTAAGAATGTAACATCTCGTGATTAAATTTCAATAAGACCTCCATTGTTGTGTTCTCCAATAAACACATATCCATTAGAGTGCTCTGGGTGCCTCTTGGATATAATTTTCCCATATTTATGAGATAGATCATGAACATAACCTGCCAACCCCCAGGATCGCAAGTAGTTCATAAGGAGTTAATGGAACAGTCGTTGTGGGTACTCGGTTAAGTATATAACTAGCAGTAAGTGTTGCATCTCCCCAATAATATATTTGAAATATTAGCTTGTTCCATCATAGACTTAACCATTTCTAGGAGAGTTCTCCTTCGTTCATCACATATTTCTTTTAACTGTCTCAATAGATATGCACATCCACGATTAAGGTTTAAGGTTTTTCACCTTCCTCTCTAACTTATTTTCTACTAAATTGAAATATATCATAAGAACATTTCAATGCTTCATGTTAATGAAAAATCAGGTAGACATAACCAAACCTAGTGATATCATCTACAAAATAATGAAATAATGTTCCCAACGTCTAATTTGAATTCATTGGGTCCTAGATGTCTAAATGAATTACTTGCAATGGGTACTCGACTCCTTTAGCCTTTACAAATGGTTATCGATTTTCCTTACCTACTAGACAATATTCATAAGTTGGAAAGTTGAATTCAGTCAATGAACCCAAAAAGGTTCCCCTTAGCCAACAAATTCATGCAGTCTTGTCCAATATGACCTAGTCTAGCATGCCATATACTTTCTTATATGATAGAATTACTAGAAGTTCTCTCAAGTGAGAGGTACATGGTTCGAATCCCGCAGGCGGCAGAAAGTTATTAAAGTTTGGAAAGTTCTCTCAAGTGAGGGGTACAGGGTTCGAATCACGCAGGCGGCAGAAAGTTATTAAAGTTTGGAAAGTTCTTTCAAGTGAGAGGTACATGGTTCGAATCCCGCAGGTGGAAGAAAGTTATTATGTTTGGAAAGGTTCCAAGGTCCGAAACCCTCCCCAGAACATGGGCAACCTAGTTCTGATTGCCTGGAGGTATGGTTGGGGAGGCAGTCATATCTTCCGGGGGACTAGTCGGGTGTAAGCCCGGGAACCCTCGTCATAAAAAAAAAAAAGAATTACTAGAAGAAGTAGAAAAAAAACCACTTACATAATAACTATTAAATGAGTTATCATCATCTCATACAACTAGACCATGAGAAATAAAACCAGAACCATAATACTTAGCGTTATAATAAAAATCAACTTTACGAAAATGCATATTAAAACCTAATCCTAGAAGAACAGTGACTGAGACCAAGTTCTGTCGAATGTTAGGTGCCTAAAGTACATTAAGCAGGTACAAGGTATGACCACTTCGCAAGTTCGACTTGCAAGTGTCAACTCCTTTGTCTGCTGCAACCTTATTGTTGTCTCCTACATAAATCCATCTCGTTTCCTCAAGAATTAGACGGTACTCTATATATGCCTCTCGGTCTTTGTCTACATAGTCTATCGCTCTTGAATCCACAGTCCACAAAGGATTAGAATCATCAAGCAATACAGTATTGCCAACATAAGTAAAGTTACAAGAAATAAATAACATTGCTATCTTTCAAGGATTCACTGAACTCTCAAGAGAAGTGACACATTATGTCACAATTATAGCATTTCACTTTACTTTCGTCTTTTTTCTTAAAAAAAACGTTCTCTTTTATCGTTACCACCATTCTTGTTCTTCTTGGAAGCATGTTCATTTCTCTTCCCATTTTTTTTTCACTTAATGCCAAACCTTTTGTGGGAACTTGACTCAAAAATATATAAATATGACCCTAAGGATTAATTGCATCAAGACGTTCATCGTCCAACGTCATGTGATGAGCAGCATCATCAAAAGTTTTGATATCGTCATTTTGAGTCAAGTTTATCTTCATATGCTCCCACTTATTTGAAAGAGATTGGATCACAGCTTGAACTTGATGTTCATTAGTAAGGTTATGACCTTCCATCTTAAATTCCCTAATCAGGTTAGACATTACCTGGAGATGTTGCTGCATGGTTTGATTAGGCTTCTTCTTGTAAGTGTCAAAGCTTAATGATCAATTGACTCAACTTTATCATAGTTGTACCTTCGTACTTTTCATTAAGATCGTTCCACATCTCGTGAATAGTGGGGTATTATTGACACTCATAGACAAGATCGTCATCTATGGAACTTATCAAGACGTCTCTTGCAGTCACATAAGCCTCCATGTCCCTTTTGCTTTGAATTGTTACTTTATTAATGCACAACAAAACCTTAATGTAGCACCATTAACTTAATGTATGTCGACCAAAATTATGTGTGAAAAGAAAACAAACACATCCAATTTTTCCTTTTCTTTTTTTTAGGAAAGCAACACATTCATTTCATATAACGAAGACTGTATACAAAATTTTCATATATATAATCGCATGTAAGGACTAAGGAACATCCGATTCCTTTTTTTTCTTCTTTTATATACCAAAAAAATTCCCAACAAATTCAACATTAAGGAACAACCAATTCCTCCTTTTTTATGTACGAAAAATTCCAAACAAATTTAACAATCACATATTGCCGCAAAAAAAATCTATTTGATTTTTTCAAAATCAAGGCTCTAAAAAATAATCGCATCAAATTTTTTGTAACCAAAAAAATTGCAACATTAAATTCAATTTTCTTATCCAAAAAAAATCACAAAGCATGAATTCTAATTAACTATCACATGATCTGATACCAAATATTATATTTAATTAGAATTAAATATAAAGTAAATGGCAAGAGGTTTATCACAGGAATACCTCTTGAATAACAGCGGAATTGAATCGATTGAGAATTGATGATCTTGTGGCCGTGGATATTCTTATGGGAAGAAAGACCTCTATTTCCACAACCTAAGAGTCTTGTGACTTCTGATGATCAATGTGCATTAGTTTGTGCATAGTAGAGAGAAGAATAAATATTAGAAGAGAAGCGTTTTTACGAATTAGATTCATTCGTTTCTCTTCTTATAGAACTCTGTCTCTTAAATAGTGGGTAATTAGAAAGTGTTATCTAATATACACATATCTGATTTTATAACTTCCACAGTTATTAATTTTAAATTTTAAATTAATAACCTTATATTATATTGAGGTTCTTACTTTTGGAGGACTAAAAATATAATAAAATAATAATACATAATTATTTATTCATATATTTTTCTTACATTCTCCACTCCATCTCACAAATGGTCACTCAACTTATCACACCAAAGCAAACTGTGATAAGCAAGCTAGTTTACTCCTATCCTAAATTCTTCACATGTCTCCAACCTTCTTTGGCATTTCACGCCTTTTTTCCCAGAACTTAAACTTAAAATCCCTCTTCAGCTTCCCTATCCCTTCAACATGGAGAGCTTTAGTTTCAGGCAAGCATGTGAAAACAAACAACAATCCAAAAACAACTATAACTCCCAATGGCTTCGGTTGAAGATAAAAATGAAAAGGATTGTGCGACAATAAGAGTAGATATCCAATTAGCCGTCGCAGGGAACCGTTCCTATCCAAAAGAAAAGAATATGAAGTAAAGCGCTAAACCAACAAGTGCCACCCATCCTACTTTATTTGGACATCCTCTAGTGTAACATGACCTACTTTCTACTCTACACGTATCATGGACTTTGTTATTCAAGATTAAACAAGCACCTGGAAACACCTGCTAATGAGAATGAGTATGTATTAAATCCCCTATATTGTAGTAAAAGAAAAACATGAAGGATTCGCAATCATGGTTATATCAAAAATATGCAGCGGAAAAATATTACAATCCTAAGCCAATCTAGTTGCAATTTTAAAATTTAAACAGAAACAAAGCTTCGATTACATACCTTAAGCCGTTGTATGAGAATCGAATTGCCTGATCATAGCTTCAAAAACTTGAAGCCTCCACGCTTTGCACACCGAGCTTGAACCTTACTTCCAGAATCACAATTCTAGCTTGGAGACAAAAGACTTTTCTTTTCTTGTGTTTTTGGTTTTTCTTTTTAGAAAAACTGATGGAGGAATTATATCTGTATAATGACTTTCATTATATTATAAACCCAACTATAGAAAATGAAAAGACAAAGAATAGGAAAAGTCAGGAACGTATAATGAAATTGATTATCTTAATAATCTAGTCCATTACCACTTTTGAAGTGGACTTGAACCTTCTACATTATACAAAAACAATTGACTAGCCAAGTGGTTAGTGAGGTCATATATTAGAATATTAAATTGTGCTAGCAAATTAATATACCAATATTTATTATCTAATAATAAAATTAATTAACGACATGAAGCAAGATCAATACACTCGTTAGTGTGCGACTACGTGGGTTCATCGTTAAACCGGTAGTAGTTAACTTAATTAACTACTAATCGAGGTTGGCGTCTAACAACACTCATCAACGACCGGATAACGTGAAATAACTCTGTACAAAGAACCCGGTGAAGGATCATATACGTATTCTCTCTATCTTTACAGCTCCGGATTATCCTGGGATATGGTACAATTGTCAAATCCCATTTCGAAAATCAAACTACGTTACATGTCGATTATCAACGATTGACGAATGACCTAAGAAACTCCTTTCTTCATTCATTCTATCACCTTGGCCAAGGATTCGATACAATCGTTATAATCTTATGACATCGTAGAGCTCAAACTCTTTACCTAGAGTTGATAGATTCCATCTTGACTCATCCCTACGAGCATATATACTTAGATATGTCCAATATCCTTCCGACTAGCATTATGACACACTAGTAGTCCAATATCAAAACCTAACAAGCCCATACACAACTATAGTGATGATCTCAGGTCAAAGGATTACAAGTATAAAAATCCTTATAGAGATTACCTACTTGACAGTTCAAGGTAATTAACCATTAGGAGTCTCTAGTTTTAGTCGGTTCGATAATCACATCTCTATGTGCATTATCTATGCACCTAACTCGGTAAACGAGAACTACCGATATTTATCCAATAAATACTTGTTAGCTACATATTAATCTAACCAGATTATCGAGGTCCTAACTCGATGATCCTACGATTAAGAACAAGTTTAGATTAAGTCCTATGAGCTAGATTCTCATTATCATAACACCTTATGATATCTAGTTCATAACTTAATCAAAGGATCTACGTTCATATTATGTGGATTAATACACTAATTATAAAAGCTTGCCATAGATTCAAGGAAACAATTTCTTTAATCAAAACTGTAGGGATAACTATTATCGTGTACAGTAAACACTTGTGTTCAATTCATTACAAGATGATCGGGGCTAGGGCATAATTCCAACAATCTCCCACTTGGCCTAGACCCAATCGTTCAAGTACCATAATTCATAAACAGTTTGTTCTCATCAGACTCTTCTGATAGACACACTTAGATGAATAGATATATAGCGTGTTCCTTCCTTCTACCTATTGAATGTGAACATCTTCATGTACAATTATTTCTCGAATCAAGCGGTACTACTGCAGAATTTGTTTGGATCTATAGTTTATTCTAGGTTTCTTTAAACATACAATATCTCAAATATTGTCATTGTATAAAGGAAACATACCTACATTGTGAAAACTACACTATGTATATATAAAGAACTATTTTATCCAAACCACTAGCATAGTCGCATCTTATATTGCTATGTATTCTACTTCTGGTAACCGAAATCTGCTACAATGTCTTGATTGGAACTATTCCAATTTATTTCTCCTCTATATAGACACAACCATATCTTGATTTGCTATCATCCACGTTTGAAGCAAAACAAGTATCTATATACCCAATTAGCTTCAACTTATATTCTCCACATATGAGGAGCGTGTCCTTAATACTTCTTAAGTACTTAAGGATAGTCTTTACTACTTTCCAACATTCCTCATCAAGGTTAACTCCATACCTACTCGCTACTCCTAGAGTGTAGTGTATTTTAGCCCTTATACATTTTCATGGTATGCTGGATAGATCCTTATTATTTAAACAAATAGGACTATACACATTCATTCTCTTACTTTTAGGGTCCTAGGACGAACCCTTCCACTAAGATTAATTCCAAAGCCTATTGTTAAATAACTCATCTTGGAATTTCCATGTAATACTTTAAAAATAGTATAAATGTACTAAGATTGATATAGGTCAAGTAGCTTCTTTAATCTATCTCTATAGATCTCAATTCAAAGAATATAAGCTACTTTTCCTAAATCTTTCATGGAGAACTATTAGATAAAAAACTTGGTTTATTTGCTTGGTTGGTATATCATATCCTTATGTGATAATTTGTCATCTACATATGACACTAGGAAGATGAGTGTACTCCCACTAGTCCTTTGTACTCTTATGACTCTTACTCTAAAATCATAAAATCAAACTATTTGATTGTATAAAAATAGAATAATCCAAGTTAGTGACATTTGCTAAATCCATTAAATGGATTTTTGGAACTTACATATTTTATTATGAATAAATGGCAATATAAGACCTTTAGGATTGGTCTTAAGGACGTCATAGACTCCCATTTAGTGAAAACGGTTTTCACATGATATTACCATATCTCATAAAAATTGTATGTAGTTACCAATAGTAGAATCTGAAATAAACTAAGCATTGCTATGAGAAAAGGAATTCACCACAATTAATGTTTTCCTTTTGATTTAAACGCTTGGCAATTAGAAGGACGTTATAGGTCTCTACCTCACCGTTTACTCCAATCATTTCCATAGCACCCATTTACTATAAATGGATCTTATATCTATTGAAGATTCAAACAAAGTACTATACTTTGTTAATTCTTATAGATACTAATTCAGATTCGATGGTTCTTAACCACTTGTCACTATCTAGACTAGTCATAGCCTCTTCATAGGGATTTAGGATCATCACTTGATGGGGTTATCATCTATATGATCCCCTCATCAACTATCACCATTATTACAATTTATTTTTGTGTATGATGATATCTATATAACCTATAGGAAGCTTGTGTACAATAAATTCTTCTTTCTCTTAACTTTGATAACTACCTTATTCCAAAAGAGGTTCAAATCGTCCCTAATTCCTCAACGTTTGAGACTTGAACCTTAAATGAAACTATTAACACATTAAGGAAAGAAAGACTGTCATGCATCTGATGCTCTTCAGCTTGTATAAATAACTCTGAAATCTTTATTTCATTTTGATCTATTTCTACATTATGAATCCCAATAAGGCTGCATTCCTTACCACAAACTCTTTGTATTCTGAATGGTGTAGAAATATAATCATGTCATTTTCTTTGGGTATCCAACAAATCTATATTTGAAAGATCTCAACTCAAGTTTAACCATCATAAGTCGTTTAGCATAAATCAAACAACTTCAAACTTCTACCGTTTGTGGTTTGAATTATGTTATCTCCATATCACATATGGATTTTATCGACTATTTAGTGAAACCTAAGAGTTCATTAAATATGCAATTGACTTTAAAACATAATCCCATAGGAATATTTAAAACCTAGTGAATCACTGAGACAAAATCTAATTTTGTCATAGATAATCTATTAATTCATTGCTAAGATATTCACCTATATAGGTTGATATCTTACTTCCTACATACTCTTATATACTTGCTTCAACTTCACTCAATAGTAATTTGAACATTTCAAATTATTTATATTGGTGTTACATTTGGTAAACACATCTATATCTGTTATATAGTTTGTGAAGGAGATGAAGTAAGAATATCTATCTTTGGCTAAAGTTTAGACTGACCACATACATCATTATATAGTGGACATAAGAACTCATTAACATTGTTTCCATTTTCATCAAAATGAGATTTAGTCATATTTCATTGAGATAAGTCTCACAAGTTTCATATGATTCAAAATCATATTTTTCAAGGAATTCTTCCTTGTGAAACTAGTAAACTTTTTCTCACAATTTATGACTTATTCTATAACACCAAAGATAAGGTTTGATTAATACGATTATCTATTCCAATTTATGATCAGAAATAACTATAACACTGTTACGTAGTTACTTTAGGCAATTATAATCACCATATTGTAAGCATCCAATGAGGTGTAATTCATCACTATGAAAGACTTCATTGGTCATTTTATATTACATTAATACACCATAACCAACTTATGATCAAATGACCATTTTGTTCGAAAACAAGTTTACGAACAAAAAACACAGTTTTCTTACAATATGTTTTGCCATATGCATCTTAAGAGAATTAGTTATTACAATTGTAGCTGCAACAATTACTCCATTACCGAACTTGTAATTTAACTTCTCTTATTCTTATCTGTCTATTAATCTTTAGAGTATGCAACATTTTGCATATTTCTAAACTACTACAAGTATCCAATACCCTTTCCGTGTAATTAATAGAAGTTCAAGAAATTATAGAAACAATTTCCATTAATACCCTTACCTTGTTTCTTGGTATTAGATATTTGGTATCTAACGGTCATACTAAGTTACTTATACATCTTCAAAAGATATTTAAGGATTCATGGGAATATCTTGCTTAAAATGTCTTTTGGAGTTCATAACTCATGGATACAAGAATATACACTTAGTACCATTACTAGGTTCATATTACTTTGGACATGCATGATATACATTCTATTCATCCTCAAGAGACACTTTAGTTAATAGCTCATTGAGCATATCAATGAGTCTCATGTGCATAAGAAAGACTCTCAAGTTGCGGTCACAAATCTTGAGATTAACAACCAACTTGTGATGATTTGAAAAGTGATTATGCAGAATTATCAAGAAATCTGATCATGGGAACGAATAAGGAATATCGCTTTAAGAACAATATTATATATCTGACAAAGATATGGACTATTATCTAAGAGATATGTAATTGGACATTTTAAAACACGAATGAGCCCCCTGGTAGTCAGGTCGTTTCTCATGCATAATTAAAATGAATAATGAAAACTTTAAAACATGAATGAGCCCCTTGGTAGTCAGGCCGTTTCTCACTCATAAATAAAGTGTGGTACGTTACCTATTTTATCATATAAAATGAGAGACTCAAAACTATTTAGCCCCCTGGTAGTCAGGCCGTTTCTAATAAGTTTTGTTGAGTTATTCTATCCTATAATAGAATATTATCAATCTCACATCCTCTGGGTAGTCCAGACTAAAAACGTGAAACTAATAAATTATCCCATTATCAAACAAAATAGATTTTTATAATTTGTGCTCGAACTACAGGTTTATCTGGTAGTCAGATCGAAACCGTAAACATAACAAATTTTAAAAACTACTTACGATGAACAAGTCTCATGACATATCATATAAATCGTTTAATAAACTCAATAATTTTAATGTCAAATGGGAATAGCTTAGTATTCATAATCTAAGCATTTGTTTTATTACTTTTAAAAAAAATTATTACTATAATAATTTTTTAGTAATATGTAATACCAGTATATTTCACCAAATATAGCTCTAGTATGTATTTCATTAAAAGGAATATCAATCAACCAATTGATTAATAAAAGAATAATAAATTTCTGAAATAACTCTTTTATATATTCCATTTAGAAAATAAAAATTAGTATATCAAAATATATACCATTAAAATACATACTTACCAAAAAGGAAAAACAATTTCCTTTTTCTTGTTTTGTTAACCGACAGAAGATTTAGACAAAACAAAACAAAACAAAGCATAAAAAAATTCAGCAAAAGTTTAAATGCTTTTATCACTTTATCTCCTGTTAACAAAGGAGTCACGTGACTCAACTAAACCAAAAAAAAGGTTCAACAAAAAACCTTTTCAATTTGTTAAAAAAAAAAAAATTCTAATAGACAGGCTACTATCACAATTGGCCAAAGAAACACCTAGCTCTCAAGAACCCACGACCAAAGCAATTACTAGGTATATTTTTCTTGACTTTCAAAAAATAAACCAATCCTTCTTCCTTTTTTTTTTAATGGAGAACTGAGCCACTTGGATCTCGACGGCACCATACAAATAAAAAAAACTGCAGACAGTTTTGTCAGGTGTCATACACCAAAAATAAGTAAGGTGTTTTCTTTCTGATTGAGTCTGTCGATGATAAAAAATAAAGAACCTTTCCTCATTTTTCTTGACAACAATTTGACTTTTACTTGACATAATTTTGCAGGTTCCTTTTCCTTTTTTTCCAAAACACAACACTTTGCTTCATCAAAGGAAAACAATAGAAATTGTTTCATAAACAAATCGTCTGACAACATATTAAAACAGATGGCCGTATCAAACTGAACACAACTATCCTTAAATATATTCTATACCCAAAGCAAGCAGCTGCTATAAATATTTTTTCTTTTTAATGAACAATCGACCAAAAAGAAACACCTTTTCTTATGGTTACTGATTTAAATTAAAACTAACAAAAAAAAATATTACGACCAAAATTATGAATACAAATAAATAATCTAATATATAAAAACAATTTTCATATAACCCTTAAAACAAAACTCATATATTATCAAATAATATCATGATTAAATTCCTAAATCACAACAAGCTGGCTCTAATACCAATTGAAGGATTCGCAATCATGGTTATATCAAATATATGCAGCAGAAAAATATCGCAATCCTAAGCCAATCTAGTTGCAATTTAAAAATTTAAACAGAAACAAATCTTCGTTTACATACCTTAAGCCGTTGTATGAGAATTGATCGTAGCTTCAAAAACTTGAAGCCTCCACGCTTTGCACACCGAGCTTGAACCTTACTTCCAGAATCACAATTCTAGCTTGGAGACAAAAGACTTTTCTTTTCTTGTGTTTTTGGTTTTTCTTTTAAGAAAAACCGATGGAGGAATTATATCTGTATAATGACTTTCATTATATTATAAACCCAACTATAGAAAATGAAAAGACAAAGAATAGGAAAAGTCATGAACGTTTAATGAAATTGATTATCGTAATAATCTAGAACATTACCACTTGTGAAGTGGACTTGGACCTTCTACATTATACAAAAACAATTGACTAGCCAAGTGGTTAGTGACACATTTAACACTACTATACGTCTGTGGTTCGATCCACAAACTTGTCAATTTTTCCTTTTTGTCTTAGTTCTGTCTTATATTAGAATATTAAATTGTGCTTGCAAATTAATATACCAATATTCCAAGTATATATTTAATTAATATTTATTATCTAATAATAAAATTAATTAACGACATGAAGCAAGATCAATACACTCGTTAGTGTGCGACTACGTGGGTTCATCGTTAAACCGGTAGTAGTTAACTTAATTAACTACTAATCGAGGTTGGCGTCTAACAACACTCATCAACGACCGGATAACGTGAAGTAACTCTGTACAAAGAACCCGGTGAAGGATCATATACGTATTCTCTCTATCTTTACAGCTCCGGATTATCCTGGGATATGGTACAATTGTCAAATCCCATTTCGAAAATCAAACTACGTTACATGTCGATTATCAACGATTGACGAATGACCTAAGAAACTCCTTTCTTCATTCATTCTATCACCTTGGCCAAGGATTCGATACAATCGTTATAATCTTATGACATCGTAGAGCTCAAACTCTTTACCTAGAGTTGATAGATTCCATCTTGACTCATCCCTACGAGCATATATACATAGATATGTCCAATATCCTTCCGACTAGCATTATGACACACTAGTAGTCCAGTATCAAAACATAACAAGCCCATACACAACTATAGTGATGATCTCAGGTCAAAGGATTACAAGTATAAAAATCCTTATAGAGATTAACCTACTTGACAGTTCAAGGTAATTAACCATTAGGAATCTCTAGTTTTAGTCAGTTCGAAATCACATCTCTATGTGCATTATCTATGCACCTAACTTGGTAAACGAGAACTACCGGTATTTATCCAATAAATACTTGTTAGCTACATATTAATCTAACCGGATTACCGAGGTCCTAACTCGATGATCCTACGATTAAGAACAAGTTTAGATTAAGTCCTATGAGCTAGATTCTCATTATCATAACACCTTATGATATCTAGTTCGTAACTTAATCAAAGGATCTGCCTTCATATTATGTGGATTAATACCATAATTATAAAAGCTTGCCATAGATTCAAGGAAACAATTTCTTTAATCAAAACTGTAGGGATAACTATTATCGTGTACAGTAAACACTTGTGTTCAATTCATTACAAGACGATCGGGGCTAGGGCATAATTCCAATAAAACATACCTTATAGAAATATAAAAAAGAGAATCCACAATCAGAGGAAGCTTGCAAACACTTTGTGCAATCCCACTTCGAAGAAAAACTAGATGAACGATAATCAGGACATGTATACGTTGATAAATGAGAGATGTCGGATGAACTAACTGCAAGTGAACGTGAAGTTGCCTAATGAAACATAGATGATTAAAACCCAATGAATATTACTACACCAAACAAACTAATACATAAGCTTTTCATTCCAGGTTCTGTCTAAAAAATATATGTGCACGATCGAGCCACAAGCGTTTAATCGCGCCGTGACTAAAGAGAGAATGAGAGTTGTTTGGTTAGATGCAAAACCTGCCAACTAAACTATGTTTGGGCTGTAGTAACCTTGAAAGTATGCTTCTTCAACACAACTAAAATCTCATCTGCTACACCACAAATGATATTCAAAGGTAGACCACCCAACTATTTGAATAAAACTACACATAGCCTCATAAGTAACCCTAGTTTCCTTAGTTTTAGTATATTAAACACCTTCATTTTCCTTAGTTGTACTATATTAAACACCTTCATAAGTAAAATTTAGAACACTCTCCTCTTAGTATTAAACACTTTTATTTTCCTTAGATTTAGTATTAAACACCTTCATAATTAAAATTTGGAAAACTCTCTTCTCCTCTTGAAGTTTGCATATTTTGGCCAGAATTAACGACAAGTTATTAGAAGTAAGAGGCTTATGCTCCTTCTTCTATCTAATTTACTTATTTTTAAATTCCTCTTATCCCAGATGGTTGATTCTGAGCAGCCCGGTCACCAATTTGCAATAGAGTCTCGACCAGTACAACATAACAAACTTTCATTAGGAAAACACTAATATTTCCCTTTAGGCTGTCGAACCAAAAATAATGAAACATCATTTCTCGAATAGGAACTAATCTGAATCATGTCAGGCCAATTGCGTCTCTACTTTACAATTGGCCAATCATCCAATTTTAATTAAAATTCATAAAATCATGCATAGTAATTAACATATCGAACAAAATTAAAATTATACAAAAAATGAATAATAGAATTAAAAAGCATGCAGGTGGGTTGGATAATAAGGGGGCAAGAAAAATCATGAAGAAGATCCTTAGCGTGTAGAAGGAGAGGAAGAATATCAAAGAACACGAAAATGATCATGACCTTGCAGTGCAAAGAAATAAAAAAAATAGAACAAACAAATTATAATTATGTTTTTAATTTTGTATATATATTGATGTCCATTAGCTCACTTTTTAAAATAAGTGGTCATCTCTCTTTCATATATATATATTATTGAAAGCTTTATCACCAATACTGAAGTTCTGTTAAAAATTTGTCAAAAGTTTACTAGCACAATATTTTTAATATATATATTATATTTTTTTAAACATTCAGAGTCTAAAGAATGAAAAATCAATGACAAAAAGGAAATGAAAAATCATCTCAATATTTTTTATTTATGGAAACTTTTCAACTTTTCATATATGCATTACAAAAAACGCACAAGCCACTAGAAATGTCTCACAAGGTTGAAATTTTATACATATGTACAGTTTGTGGTGGAATAAGATGAGCTAAAATAATGAAAACATTCCAAGAGAAGCTCGCATAAAACTAAATTGAATTCCAAGAGCTTTTAAAACCATCTAAAAAATAATGGTCACCCTTTCAAATACCTAAACCATTATCTTAGTTAAACACGAGCCATACCCACCACCGTGATAAATAAATCTATATAATAGAAAAGTATGTACATGGCTTAATTCCGTTCAACTTCTTATTTTCTTCAAATCGATCTTTTATATTTTATAAGTTTTTGGATTCTTTGCTTTTAATAGAAAACAAATTTGGTATATTTCTTTTGGATTTTCATAGATATATAAATAACTTTCATGTTCATTTTTAATAAAAAGACCCTTATATCTAAATCAAGTTCACTTCCACCTTCTAAATATGGTGTTATTTATTTGTATATAGGTTATTAAATATTATATGTACATAACCCCTCTTATGGGTTGTTAATTATCACTTAATATATGCTTCAACTCTTTTTATGGTGTTAATTATCATTTATATTCGAGTTAAATTTCTATATAGATGGTAATTATAACACCTTTATAATTTAATTTCTAATTATTATTTATATATGTTTAAATAGAATATAGATTTTATTTTTGGTTGGTGATCTCCTATGTACAACAATAATATTTTTTTTTAATATTCATTAAGCTTTGAAAAAAATCTTCCATCCAATATATGATGGTCCCATTTTATATTTATCTAATCATATTATGGAAAAAAGCTCTTATTTTATTCTTTTATTCACTATTTGACAAAAATATCACTGTTATATAATGTCATATACTATATATAAATCCATAGTCAAGTTTTATTAGTAGAGATATGATGCAATTCTTACTCTAAGAAATTACGAAATCTAGGCCTAAAAAAACTCTCTACAAAAATATTCAGATAATAATTTCCAAAAGAAATATGGGTTTACTTTGCTCTATACAGGAACAATGAGTACACCAAAGCGTAAAAGGAATGCAGTACTTCATAAATTTTAAAGGTATGCCAAATGAATCGTTTTCATTACAGTGTGCACACTAGGCTGATCCTTCTCTGCAAACCAATAGTTAGTGAGATGTCGTGATTACATTAAGCATAGTGATCCCAAAAAAATTTAGACAACAATGATAATAGGTTGATGGATGGAGAAGACACGTCCCAAAGTCTAAGTAAAATGGCGTGGATGATGCCGTGATGGAAAGACGAGAAATCAACACATGTTTGACGTTTATAAGAGGAGTGGTTGGAAAGTATACATGTTTAGCGTGATAGAATAATCGTTCAACTATTGGGACATGATTACTTTTCAACAAAACTCCATAAAATATAGAATCCACATGAACAATTTGTTGGACAAATGAGATTCTACCCAAGTGTTGACCATGTTTACGATGTTAGTCGGTGACTCAATTTAATGAAATGATTTGGATATTAATACGTTTATTCAAGTTGTAAAGATTAACGTAATATATTCACTTGGTTAAAATCATTTGAAATTGAATGAGAAATTGAGTCATATAATTTGGAGAAATTAAAAGAAAAAAAAATATATGTTATTTTTTTTATAAAGCAAAGAAAGAAAAACAAAAGAAAAAAAAGGCGTTGTTGGGCTTTTGGGCCTTAGTTCCATGACCATTAGCTTTGTTGGGCTTTTGAGCCTTAGGTCTATACCTTTGTTGGGCCTTAGGTGGGGTATGAACTTGGACCATCATCTTTATTGGGCTTTTGGGCCTTAGGTTCATACAATCTGGACCAGCCCAAGTTTTTTGGTCTTAGTAAACGTTGTATGTTAAATTAATACAACGTAACTCCAAAATGAAACATCACAACATTTGGCAAGCCACCTTTTCATTTTCTATAAATAGTTGGCCAACTAAACCATTTTCTTCATTCATTTTTTCAAAGCATTAAAATCATAAGAGAGAGATAGAAAGAAGAAGCATTATTAAGTTCGTTGAAATTCTTAAGAATTCGTGTGTTAGTTTCTTTTGAATAGTTTTGTCGTTGTATCCTGGAGGTTGAAGCCAGCAAACGTAAGACACCTCTACGTGGCCTAAATACCTTAGAGACATCGGATCCAATCCGAGCCTCGACAAGTAAAGTTATTTATTTATTTACTTTTATTCTATTTCTGCATTAGTTTCTATATTGTTTCACTGGTTTATACAAATAAAACACAACAATTTAAGGTATTTTTGATTCACATTGTATAAACCAGAAAACATTTTCTATTTATGGTTTTATAAACTTTACTTTTACTAAATTTCTGGGTCTGTGCATACAGAACATGAATATTACATTCTATTTCTTTTCTCTTATTTTAATTTCTAGGCTTGTGTATACGGACTAGAAAAATAATCGCTTACTAACATCATATTACGTTGTAATATTAGTGTATTTTTAACAACAAATATCAATCTTGCTAGTATCTGCATACTTGTCGAACGTTGTGGTTTGAAAATTTTCCGCTAAAAGAATTCTTAATTGATTGAGATTCTTCTTTTACATGAAGTAATTATCTCTTTAATTTCTTCGATCCTCTACAACAAGAATATAGAAACTTGGGGGACTAACAAGAATATAAAATATTGGGAAATTAAAATTAATTTAATCATTTTGTCGTAAGAGAGTATCAAGTTTTTGTGTTGTCTTTTAGTGAGAAAGGTTGAATAATTCGTTTGTTTGAATTATCTATAATATTTTGTAATCCTTGGTAATTGAAATGATGTCTACCAAGATAAACAATATGTCCATAAATGTTGGAATCGATAACAACATACCATTAGCAATTTCACTTATGGAAAATACATTTGTGGGACATGATCCCGACTCTTATAGACCCGTTGAGGAGTCTAAGAGGTTAAATGGAAATGACTATCTGTGTAAAGGAATAGATGGCCGAAATCACAGAGGGTAAAGACAATTCGATGAAAGGAAAATAAAGCCAAGCAACCATGACTAAGATCAAATAAGATTGATTTTACTACATTAGTTTCTAAAGTAAATTTGGTTGGCAATACCAAACACTGGTGGGTGGATACTGGGGCCACCTGACATGTATGTTCAAGACATACAATGTTGCAACTACTGAAGAGACTTTATGTATGGGAAATTTCTCTACATCAAAAGTAGTTGGATCTGGAATCGTTATTCTAATAATGACTTCTGAAAAAGAGTTGAGTCTCTATAACGTTCTCCATGTACCTGACATTAGAAGGAATCTAGTTTCAGGTTCGTGATTGAGTAAGAATGGCTTCAAACTAGTATTTATTCTCACTAAAGGTGGGATATTTGTGGGCAAAGGATACCTATGTGATGGTTTATTTAAGATGAATGTAATGAACATAGTACTTACCAATATGTAACCGAGAAAGTAATATATCCCTGACTCACCTTATTTATGGTACGATAGATTAGGAGATGTTAATTTTGGTTCATTAAATAAGTTAGTAAACGTCGGGTTACTATCTAATGTGAACTTCAATTCTCAAAAAGAATGTGAAGTATGCGTTAAGTCAAAGTTAACAAAAACCTCATTTAAATCTATAGAAAGGACTTTGTGGTACCTTTAGAGTTAATTCACAGTGACATATGTGACTTGAAATTTGTGCAAACTAAAAGTGGTAAAAAGTATTTCATAAATTTCATTGACGATTGCACAAGGTATTGTCAAATATACTTGCTTTGAAGTGAGGATAAGGCCTTAGAAGCATTTATGCAATAAAAAACTGAAGTTGAGAATCAACTAAATAAAAAAGATTAAGAATCTTAGAACAGATAGGGGAGGAGAATATGTGTCTCCTTTTAAAGAGTTTTGCGCTAAACATGGAATCATCCATCAAGCCACGACCCCTACTCGCCTCAACAAAACGGGATTGCTGAAAGTAAGAACCGCGCGTTAAAGGAAATGATGAATGCCTTGCTGATTAACTCAAGGTTACCACAGAACTTGTGGGGAGAGGCTTTGCTCACCGCAAATCACATCCTCAACAAGGTACCACACAAGAAGGTAGATAAAACTCCTTACGAATTATGGAAAGTAAAACCACCTTCCTTAAAATACTTAAAAGTGTGGGGATGCCTGGCAAAGGTAGCAATTCATGCTCCTAAAATGGTCAAAATAGGACCAAAAACCATCGATTGCGTCTTTATTGGATATGCTCACAATAGTGCTGCATATAGATTCATGGTACACAAATCTTGTCATGTTGACATTAACGTCAATACGGTGATTGAATCAAGAAATGGACATTTCTTTGAAACAAACTTTCCGTACAAGACCACACCAGAATCTGGTTCCTTGAAAAGAACACGTGATGCAATTCAAGAAGAGCAAGATCAAGAATCATTGCCAACTGAAAAGCAAGATCAAGAATCATTGCCAAATGAAGGAGAACCAAGAAGAAGTAAGAGGATGAGAACCTCTACATCTTTTGGTCCCGACTTTCTATCTTACATTCTAGATGACGAACCGCGAACATTCAAGGAGGCTATGTCAAACCCTGACCCCCCATACTGGAAAGAAGCGGTAAATAGCGAGATAGATTCCATTATGCAAAACCGTACATGGGAACTAGTGGATCTTTCTCCTGGGAATAAACCACTTGGATAAATGGATATTCAAGAAGAAACTAAAGACCGATGGGTCTACTGAAAAATACAAGGATCGCCCTGTTGTAAAAGGTTATAGTAAAAAAGAAGGACTTGACTATTTTGATACTTATTCTCCAGTCACGAGAATATCATCCATTCGAATGTTACTCGCTATAGCTTCAATATACAAGCTCGAAATACATCAAATGGATGTAAAAACAGCCTTCCTAAATGGAGAACTAAATGAAGAGATATATATGGAACAACCTGAGGGTTACGTAGTTCTAGGTAAGGAGAAGCAAGTATGTAATCTTGTTAAATATTTATATCGTTTAAAACAGGCACCGAAGCAATGGCATGAAAAATATGATAGATTTATGATCTCAAATGATTTCAAGACCAATGAATGTGACAAATGCGTTTATGTAAAACGAAATGAGACAGGATATGTCATTGTCTGTTTATATGTGGATGATATGTTTATCATTGGAAGTAACAATGATGTGATTAAATTCACCAAAAGGATGCTTTCAAGTAAGTTTGACATGAAAGATATTGGCCTTGCGGATGTTATTTTGGGTATCAAGATTCTCCGAACATCTGAAGGTATTATACTATCTCAGTCACACTATATTGAGAAAGTATTAAACAAATTTAGTAATGGCGACAAAAATATCGCCAAGACACCTGTTGATGTAAATTTACATCTTGCTAAGAACACTGGTGATATTATCAACCAGTTGGAGTACTCTCGGATTATTAGGAGTCTCATGTACTTAACGAACTGCACTAGGCCAGATATAACACATGCAGTATGCAATCTAACTAGGTTTACACATAATTTCGGGGAAGAACCACTGGATTGCTATTGTAAGAGTTCGAAGATATCTTAGATACACTATGAACGAAGGGCTGTTGTACACAGGATATCCAGCTGTACTAGAAAGATACAGTGATGCAAACTGGATATCAGACTCCACCGACTCAAAATCCACAAGTGGATTTGTCTACATGTTAGGAGGAGCAGCTGTGTCTTGGAAATCCACTAAGCAAACGTTCATAGCCAGATCCACTATGGAATCTGAGTTTATAGCTTTAGACAAAGCTGCTGAAGAAGCCGAGTGGCTTCAGAATTGCTTAGAGGATATTCCTAATTGGCCAAAGCCTGTGTCAGCTATCTGCATACATTGCGATAGTCAAAGTGCCATTGGTAGGGCATTAAACGAAATGTATAACGGTAAGTCTAGACACATACGTCGTAGACACAATACCGTTAGACAATTGCTCTCAAACGGAGTTATCACAATTGATTATGTTCGATCAAAGGATATAGCGGATCCACTGACCAAAGGTCTACAAAGAGAGCAAGTGCGAGTGTTGTCAAGGGGAATGGGTCTTAAGCATACGAAAGTTGAGTTGCCATGATGGGAACCCTACCTAAAAGAGTGGAGATCCCACAATATAGGTTCAAAGGGAAAACTGAATCATGAAACTGCAACTTGGTGCGACTGGTGGTCCTTTGTGTGTTCTAAATAAATGCAAATAATAATCAAACCACAACCGCAAGTGTACGGTTGTCCCAAGTAATATAGTTGATAAAACAGATTCGTTCCAAGGACGGGATGGTTGACTACAATGCTTATCTATTAATGATTGATGCACTTATGAAAGCAAATAAAGATAATATGTTTGTTTGGTTTTGTATTAATGCTAAGTAAATGAAAGACAATTATTAAAATGCAAATAAAAACTAAGACGCAAGTAAAATGATGTAAAACGCAATATGAGAAGTAGTACTTGAGAACGCAAGGATCCTCCCAATCCTATTTCTTAACTTATGTTGTTTAAGGGCTAAATTGGTCAATTACAATGGTCGGGATTCTAAATTCCTTATATCCCCGTCAGGGTGGACTATAAGGCAATCCTAGGGTGTCACTAGTCCCGTCAGGGTAAATATGATCCACCTTTAGATGTTTAAGTTTTATTACCTCATTGGCCCTAGAATTAGCTAAGTTCGTCAGAATCAATAGCTTCTATCCTAGATTGAATAAATGGTTCTGTATTTAAACCCTCCGTCAGGATGATCCAATTGCCACTAATTGGAATAGCCTAAATACTAACACCTGTTCCTAGTTCATGACGCTAAAAACAGTAAAAATAATCCCAATTTATTGAAAAGAGTAAAAGCCCTAATCTAGTTTAATTTAACAGAAACCCAAATTCAACATTCGTTATTCAATAAAATTGGGATTCACCCATTGTTTGTTCTCAAGCACTATGAATTGTTTAGCTCATATTAAAAAGAAATACTAAATTAAAATAAATGGAATTCATAACTCATTACAAATAAAAGATAAAAAAAAACCTAATTTCTGGAATTGGAATGACTGAGAACGGAGCTATAGACCCACTCCAGCTCTAGCAGCTTCTTCTTCCTTCCTTCTGTTGCTTCTCTCTGATGTTTTTAATTGTAAAGAATGAATTCTGTGAAAAATAGAAGTTCAGACCTCCTTTTATAAGCATAAAAACGGATTAGGGCTTGGACCAGAAAATAAAACACTAATTAAATGTCCGAGCCCAATTTCTATGCCCAAAATCCCGTAACTGTTGATACACCTTCACTAAAACGGCTTTTCCCGATTCGTTATTACTCCGATTGACCTCATTTCAGTTGCTAAAGTTCCGTAACTCGATAGGAAGCGTTTTCTCTTCAAAGGTCAGCGGCTAAATCATCGCTTAAGCACCTCGAAATCAGAAATCTATGGCCTGGAAATGGATTTTCAGCTCTAAAAATAATATCTTCGGGATTTATCTTCAAGTCTTGCCTCTATCTCTTGATCTTTGACTTTCTTCTCGGATTCCTCTTCTAGCTAACATCTAAAACCTGTAAACTTTTCACTAAAAATACCAATATTATGCGCAAAAGCTTAATAAATTAAAATTGCTAGAAATAAAAAGGGATTTCCGGATTATTGCATATTTAGTCCTAAAGTCTATCAAATTAATTAAATAAACACAAAAAATGATGTCTCCTAAGGGTCGAAAATAAGAACAATTAAGGAGACATCAAGACCCCCAACTCAAACCTTTGTCGTCCCGACAAAGCAAAACAAAACAAAACAAGGGGTAGAAGTAAACGCAAGAACAAATAGAAGCTAGCAAATAAACCTAAAGCAATTCTTAAGATAAATCTCATATAGCAAACATTAAAAACTAACATATACATACACTAATCATGCAACATCAAACATAAATAATCTCAATCATAAAATTAAAGTCCCAATGCTTGAAGGTTACACTTGTACTCATATCTGTATGATGGCTATAGGGTGGTCATTAATCCTAACTCGCTTTGAACGCTCCACCTAGTATATTCCCTATCAACCGAATCATAAATTCACTATGTACCTAGGAATCACGAGGTCTTTATGGTTTTAATAATGGCTTAAGGATGGTATGGATGTATATTTGGTAAATTTGAAGTGAGCTTTTGGCTCTCTCCTCACTTACCATCAACAATGTCCTCGAGCTTGAGTTTACGCTCAAAAAATGTTCTCACTCACCCAATTGACGCGCTAATGTTGCGTCCCCAATGTCAACCCAAATAAGACTAAGATGATTTCCAAAAATATTCCACTTTGCCGGTTTATTTCATTCTTTCTTTCTTTTTATTCTCTTTTTTTTTCATTTTTTTTTGTACAAGATACCCATGACCCTCGTTTTGATGTGAAAGGTCATGTCTCTTATAATTTTCTTTTTCTTTTTTTCTCCATTTTCTTTTCAAATCCCGGCAAAGGGTTACAATTAATAATATCATCTACCTTTTTTTTTGTGCCTCAATACAAACACATATAATCCCTTCCCAATGTAATTTCCCAAATGTGGACCCTCCACCCCAAACTCAAGCTCGAGACAAGTCTCAGGGTTGTGATTCAAGTGCGGGTCATTTGGTCATGCCTAATAATCTAAAGGATAATGGGCTTATATCGTGGCTACAAAAGAAAAGGCTTAAGGCTCAAAATTGGGCTAAGACGGATAAAATTATAATAAGGGATAGCAAGCTAAAAGGCTTCAAATGGCTAACAAAGAACTGCCCCTATCATTTTCCTAAGTACATAGCTTGTCTTTAGTTGATATCTAGGTGGGTTCTCTACTAATTAGGATTTCACGTTCTACACACCAAACATATTCCTTAAGTACAAGCTTACTTCATTTGCATTGTTCATTAATTTTTCCTATTAATTACCTTTGTTCGCATGCAATTATAAGTGCGTTTTATGTTATTCCCTAAAGTCCACTATTTACTATCATAGATTCATCAAAAGTATGCTTAAAGGGACATTTAAAATCTTCTATAGTCAAACGCAACTCCGAAAATTATTTTATTGAAAGCAAATAAAACATATAACACATAAAAACTGGGATGAGGCAACGAACCCCACCCCAAACTAAAAAATGAGTCGTGTCCCCACGACTCGAAAAGACTCAAAGCAATAAAATAATCTACACTAAATGAGAAGGATTAGAAAACGTATCTGAACCAGCGCGAGGCTGGTTGTCGGTGTTGCGTCCATGAACTTTATCTCGCGTCTAGACATCGGAAGTTGTGCATTGAACAAATAAAGTTCAGCTCGTTTGTAACGTTTCCCAAAATATCAATCATCGCATCCCGATTCTCTTCCAACACCTTGATTTTCGATTCCAACTCATCATCGGATCATTTTCTTCCTCACTTTCAGGTTCTTCAATCACTTCCCTCTTCTTAGGATTAGCTTTAATTTTTTTTACCTCTTCAGTCTTGTGTTTGAAACGTGAAATAGGAATCTCAATAGCTTGTTCTTGAATAGCACCAACAGCGTTTCTGTTTCTTTGAGAGTTCCTTCGATAAGCACACATGAACACGGTTCTGATAAGTATCTCTTTCCACCCCAAACTCAAAACTTCAAACAGTGAGAAGCTAAGGCTTAGAACTATGATGTTTTGAGGCTTAAGACTTGAAGATTATGGTGGAATATGAGATGGGTAAAGGCTAATTGATGTGGGGGAAGAGGGAATTGGATTTAAGTTGAAGATTGGATGAAGAACAATCGGAGGAAAGTGGGAAATTTATCGTATTTTGGATGGGAGATGAGTTGATTGCATGTTTTTGTGGTGAAAGAGAGTAAGATTTGAGGATTGTGTGGTTGTTGATGATGATGTTCAGGAAATTCTGGGTTTTGGGAGTGTTTTTGGAGGCTGGGTTGAAGAAAGAGGTAAAATTATAGGGCTAAAAAGCTGAAAACGGCCCTGTCACAGATGCAAACCGGGTTCCCAGTTTCGAAAATCCGGGTTCACGGTTCCGCGTCGCTGTGACGGCGCGGAAAAAATAAAAATACTTTTTTTTTTACCTCGAGACGCACCAAAACGCTGGACCCCAAGCCGCTGGGTCAGAAATTTCACTCGCCGAAACCAGGTTCCCGGTTTTGTGGAATGTGGGTACCCGGATTTTCTCGATGGCACGAGTCAAGACGCATCGAAACGCAATCACCAAGACGCTGTGTTAGAAATTTCCAGAAGTTACAGCACCAAAACCGGGTTCCCGGTTTCGAAAAACCGGGTACCCGGTTCCGACGCTGTGTCGTGAACCAAGACGCCAAGTGTTGCGTTGAAAAGGTTGGTACCAGCTCCAAAACCGGGTTCCCGGTTTTGCGAAACCGGGTTCCCGGTTTCTCCTGGACATCCAACCTCTTTTTCTCCTTTTTTCGCCAAATCGACCCCAAACTCGTGACCTTTTTACCCCTGAAATCATCAAAAACAACTACCCTTCCTCATTTCTTAATAATAAACACTAAAATTGCGAAAATCAAACTAATCTAAATTGCAAAAATTTTAAAAACTCAACTAATATACAAGAAATTGGCTTTTGTTTAACGTCGTTAAGCTCGACGTGCCCTAGCAGTGAGTGAGGTTGTCAATATTCGCAACTCGAAATTTGCATCCCTTTTCTTTTATTCCCACTAGTTTATCTGAGATAACTTTCGCGACCATGAATGGTCCTATCCAAGAACTTTTGGGTTCACGTACCTTTGGATGGGTGTTCGGTTTCTTCATAGCTACTTCTTCACCTACTTTGAACCCGTTTTTCTTTCTTTCTTTCTCAGGTTCCTTTGGAACTTTCGTGGTACGTGCTTTCTCTTTCTTCTTTGCATGATTGAGTTGTGGATTTTTAGGATATGGAGGAGCTTTAATTGGTGGTTTCTTTCGTAGCTCTTTCTCCTCCACCCCTAAAGTGTCCACAACATTACTTGGCTCTTTTCTTACCGGTTCCCTTACATCTATACGAAAACATTCTTCCTTGGAATCCGGAAACTTCATAGGTCTAAACACATTAAACTTCATCTCCTCGTCTTGGATTCTCATAATCATTTCTCCGTTCTCTACATCAATCAAGGTACGCCCCGTGGCTAGGAATGGTCTTCCCAAAATACTGGGGACATTCCTATCCGCGTCGTAATCAAGTATAATGAAATCAGCGGGAAAAATTAACGTACCTGCCTTAACGAGGACATCTTCGATTCGGCCTTCTGGATGTGCAAGAGATCGATCCGCCATTTGCAAGACCATAGAAGTGGGTCTTGCTTCAATATTAAGCTTGTCAAAGATTGATTTGGGCATAAGATTTATGCTTGCACCCAAATCACATAGTGCCTTACCTCTCCATTCATTACCAATAGATATCGGAATTGTGAAGCTCCCAGGATCAACTAACTTTGGAGGTAATTTACCTTGACAAATAGCACTACATTCCTCAGGGAGACCAATCATCTCATTATCACAATACGGCCGTTTGTTGGTGAGGGCTCTTTTCATAAACTTAGCATACTTGGGTACATCTCTTATAGCTTCTAACAATGGAATATTTATGCTCAGACCCCTTACCTTGTTAAAGAATTTTTGATATTCAGCCATATCACCCTTCTTTTGAACTCTCGATGGAAATGGTGGAGGAGGACGGTTTATTATAGTATCATCCTTCTTTTTCGGAACTTCACTAGACCTCTCCACTTCTTCTACTTCAACTTCTTTATCTTTATTCACCACCTCTTTTTCTTTTCGAACTTTTTTTCTTTCATAACCGGAAAAGGAGGTGGAGGAAGGTTCTTACCACTTCTGAGAGTGATAGCTTTACAATCTTCGATTTGGATTGGATTCTCAGTATCGCTAGGGAGTTGCCCTTGTGGACGTTGATTCAGTTGTTTATTAATTTGACTCAGCTGATTCTGTAACAACTTCATGTTTGCTTCGACTGCATTTTGACGTTCCATAGCTTGTGTCTGAAGAGCAATTAAACTTTCAACTGTTTTCTGAAGGGTAACTCCTTCTTGTGGATGGGCAGGTAAGACTTTCTGGTTTAAATTTTCATCATAATTGTCTTGAGGAGCTTGTCTCTGAACATAATTTCCCTGATTCTGTCCTCCTTGATAATTATTTTGTGGTCTTGGATTGTAGTTGTTACCTTGGGGACGCGGCTGATACGCATATGTAGGATTGGCTGCCCCATTAGGATTTGAGTATTGAAACCCAGGATGGTTTCTGTTAGGCTGATATCCATTACCACTCGAATTGAAGTTACCTCTATTGGACATAAACATCACGGATTCTTGGTTATTCAGACAACTTTCCTCATCATGATCATCTACCCTGCAAATCGAACACATATAAACCTCTTGTGCAGCATGCACAACTACCTTCTTACCCGAAAACCCTTCCTTTACAGCTAAAGTAAGATGCTTCAATTGTTGCTCTATGGTATTCTGAATCTTATTCTCAAGCGTAGCAAATTTCTCTTCCATATCTACATTATTCACTCCCTTAACTGGGGTTCTTACTGAATTCCATCCCACTTCATTCTTGACTGTTCTCTCTAAGATGATCTTTGCATGAGCGGGTTGAACTTGAAGAAAACCTGCACCACATAGCATATCCAATTTCTCTCTTGAAATCCCATCAAGGCCTCTATAAAATATTTTTAATTGTTGTTGTTCTGAAAAGCCATGATTGAGAACTCTACGTAAGCACATATGAAATCTTGTCCAACTCCTACCCAAAGTTTCATCATATTCTTGACGAAAATGCGTCAATTCTAATTCAGCATCTAACCTCATGTTACTTGGGTAATACCTGCCAAAGAAAGCAATTTCTAACTGGTCCCAGTTAGTAATCTTTGTAGGATCTTGCGTATCGTGCCATTCACTCGCTCCATCAATAACAAAGAATTTAAAAGCAGCAAAATACATATGTTCTCTTGAAACCCCTTGTGTGATATAAGAATCACATATTTGTTTGAATTTCTGTACTGCTCTAAGAGGATCTTCTGATGGTCTTCCGCGAAAATTTCCAAAGTTTTGGAATTGAGCTAACATACCCGAATCTGGACGGAATCTCGGAACATTAATATCTGGAGCACCTACTCCTATAGCAGGAGCACGGAATGGAACTTCTGGTGGGCCATTAGTAAACCACGGATCTTGATTCATTACTATCTGGACTTGAGGAATAGGATTCACTGGTGGAACTGGAGGGATAACGCCTGGAGCCAAAGGTTGGCCATTTGCGCCTAATTGAACTTGTCCATTATTTTGTTGATCTTGAAGGTTTATCTCCTCCATTCTGCTAATTAATTCTTCTACCTCTAAAGCGTCTTGTTCTCTCCTTCTCTTGTTTGCAAGTCTGATCAACGATTCTAGATTGTTAAGGATCGGAGGTGTTGGCTCTAGATCCTTGAATAGTCTCCTTCGCATACACCAAACCTAAAAACCTGAAAAAGCTAGAAAAACAAAAAGCGTAAAACTGATAAAAACAAAAATAAAAATAAATGCAACTATCACTAAAGGATAAACACCGTGGTCACACGCTACCGTGCCCGGCAGCGGCGCCAAAAACTTGGTGGTCCTATGTGTGTTCTAAATAAATGCAAATAATAATCGAACCACAACCGCAAGTGTACGGTTGTCCCAAGTAATATAGTTGATAAAACAGATTCGTTCCAAGGACGGGATGGTTGACTACAATGCTTATCTATTAATGATTGATGCACTTATGAAAGCAAATAAAGATAATATGTTTGTTTGGTTTTGTATTAATGCTAAGTAAATGAAAGACAATTATTAAAATGCAAATAAAAACTAAGACGCAAGTAAAATGATGTAAACCGCAATATGAGAAGTAGTACTTGAGAACGCAAGGATCCTCCAATCCTATTTCCTAAATTATGTTGTTTAAGGGCTAAATTGGTCAATTACAATGGTCGGGATTCTAAATTCCTTATACCCCCGTCAGGGTGGACTATAAGGCAATCCTAGGGTGTCACTAGTCCCGTCAGGGTAAATATGATCCACCTTTAGATGTTTAAGTTTTATTACCTCATTGGCCCTAGAATTAGCTAAGTTCGTCAGAATCAATAGCTTCTATCCTAGATTGAATAAATGGTTCTGTATTTAAACCCTCCGTCAGGATGATCCAATTGCCACTAATTGGAATAGCCTAAATACTAACACCTGTTCCTAGTTCATGACGCTAAAAACAATAAAAATAATCCCAATTTATTGAAAAGAGTAAAAGCCCTAATCTAGTTTAATTTAACAGAAACCCAAATTCAACATTCGTTATTCAATAAAATTGGGATTCACCCATTGTTTGTTCTCAAGCACTATGAATTGTTTAGCTCATATTAAAAAGAAATACTAAATTAAAATAAATGGAATTCATAACTGATTACAAATAAAAGATAAAAGAAACCTAATTTCCGGAATTGGAATGACTGAGAACGGAGCTATAGACCCACTCCAGCTCTAGCAGCTTCTTCTTCCTTCCTTCTGTTGCTTCTCTCTGATGTTTTTAATTGTAAAGAATGAATTCTGTGAAAAATAGAAGTCCAGACCTCCTTTTTTTTTTGGGTTACATGGGTTCCGGGCTAGCTTGCGCTAGCCCGACTAATCCCACGGAGATATACATGCCTCCCCATATATATTCTCATGGTAAATCAGAACTAGGTTGCCCATGTTCAGGGAGGGGTTCGAGCCTTGTACCTCTTACTTTACACCTGTTAGGGAGGGGATTCGAACCATGGACCTCCCCGTTAAGTGCTGAAGAAATAGCAAGGCTCTGGCCAGTTGAGCTAACCCAACGGGTTCCAGACCTCCTTTTATAAGCATAAAAACGGATTAGGGCTTGGACCAGAAAATAAAACACTAATTAAATGTCCAAGCCCAATTTCTAGGCCCAAAATCCCGTAACTGTTGATACACCTTCACTAAAACGGCTTTTCCCGATTCGTTATGACTCCGATTGACCTCATTCCAGTTGCTAAAGTTCCGTAACTCGATAGGGAGTGTTTTCTCTTTAAAGGTCAGCGGCTAAATCATCGCTTAAGCACCTCGAAATCAGCAATCTATGGCCTGGAAAATGGATTTTCAGCTCTAAAAATAATATCTTCGGGATTTATCTTCAAGTCTTGACTCTATCTCTTGATCTTTAACTTTCTTCTCGGATTCCTCTTCTAGCTAACATCTAAAACCTGTAAACTTTTCACTAAAAATACCAATATTACACGCAAAAGCTTAATAAATTAAAATTGCTAGAAATAAAAAGGGAATTCCGGATTTGTTGCATATTTAGTCCAAAAGTCTATCAAATTAATTAAATAAACACAAAAAATGATGTCTCCTAAGGGTCGAAAATAAGAACAATTAAGGAGACATCAGCGACGCACTGTTGGGAGACCTCCCCAAACCATTCCTAGGACAAAATTAAATAGTGTTACTTGTAAAAGTGAAGGATAAGTTAAACTTTCAATGGTTCTTGTATCTTAGATAACATAAGATAGAGTAACGCAGAATACTCTCGACAGGAGACCACCTATATGAATAACATGGGTAAGGCCGCCCTACGAGAATTTTTAAAGGCGAAATTCTCCGACGGTTATTCATGAAATACCAGGAGTTGTCCAAGACTATAAATGGACACAACCATGAGAACCAAATAATGTTTGAAAGTATACTATGTAAGTTCTATTGTCTTGGTTTACACAAAAGATGAATAGTTCAAGATATCACGTTCACTAGTTAGCAAGTAAATCCGATAGCTTACTACAGAAGGTTCAAGGCCGAAAACTAACTTTCTCGATGCAGTATTCTTCTATGCTTCTCTCTCGCTCTCTCATAAGTGTTTAGCATTCTTTTGCATAATATTTTAAGGTGGTTAGTCAATTTTCATTCATGTGGGGATTGTTGGACAAATGAGATTCTACCCAAGTGTTAACCATGTTTACGATGTTAGTCGGTGACTCAATTTAATGAAATGATTTGGATATTAATACGTTTATTCAAGTTGTAAAGATTAACGTAATATATTCACTTGGTTAAAATCATTTGAAATTGAATGAGAAATTGAGTCATGTAATTTGGAGAAATTAAAAGAAAAAAAATATATGTTATTTTATTTTATTTTTATAAAGCAAAGAAAGAAAAACAAAAGAAAAAAAGGCTTTGTTGGGCTTTTGGGCCTTAGTTCCATGACCATTAGCTTTGTTGGGCTTTTGGGCCATAGGTATATACCTTTGTTGGGCCTTAGGTGCGGTATGAACTTGGACCATCATCTTTATTGGGCTTTTGGGCCATAGGTTCATACAATCTGGACCAGCCCAAGTTTTTTAGTCTTTTAAGTAAACGTTGTATGTTAAATTAATACAACGTAACTCCAAAATGAAACATCACAACCTTTGACAAGCCACCTTTTCATTTTCTATAAATAGTTGGCCAACTAAACCATTGTCTTCATTCATTTTTTCAAAGCATTAAAATCATAAGAGAGAGATAGAAAGAAGAAGCATTATTAAGTTCGTTGAAATTTTTAAGAATTCGTGTGTCAGTTTCTTTTGAATAGTTTTGTCGTTGTATCCTGGAGGTTGAAGCCAGCAAACGTAAGACACCTGTACGTGGCCTAAATACCTTAAAGACATCAGATCCAATCCGAGCCTCGACAAGTAAAGTTATTTATTTATTTATTTTTATTCTATTTCTACATTAGTTTCTATATTGTTTCACTGGTTTATACAAATAAAACACAACACAATTTGAATTAGTTAACATTTTCCATGGATACATATTAGTTAAATATGTCGTAGATTAGAGTTTCAAATTTGTGTTGGGGAGGTCGATGGACGATTTCTGTCATCATCTCATCTCAAGGAATGGTCGCACACCTTTAAGTTGCACTTTGAGTCAATTACTATGACAATGAATTAGGTCCACATCTCAAATATAGGTATATGTAGCTTATTTTTCCAAACATATGTGATAAGTTTGGAAGCAATATATGTATTATCCACTTACAAATGCTAGGACAAGAGAAAAATGCACAACTTGTGGCTAAGTTTAATATGTGTAAGCCTAAAAAACTAGTTTCAAGAATTGAAAAAAAGAGACTTGTAAATCCGAATATAAACACTTGTGTCTTTTTTTGTTTGGGTGTAGGAGGTCCAAGCATTATAAGGATAATTTTTCTCCAAATGCACCTTGAACATTGGTTGAGCATGTAGCAACATGTTAGATGAATATGAGTGTTTCCTCGTCTTCAACAATCCAGTGTCGTGATTGTGGGGGTTTCCTTATATTCATCTATTCCTAAAGGGATCAAGATAAACAAGTGCATGTTAAGTAAATGGAAATGAAACTAAGGGAAAGAGGGGGAGTAAAATAAGCAATACTAGTGGTATAGTTATGTCTAATGGATATAATTTAGAAGTTCAAATATCTTGGGCTCTTGTACTTAGGCATAATAGATCAGATGGATAATGATTTTGAAACAACATATAATGCACTGGAGTCATGTATTAAAGCGAAAAAATTCAAAAACACTGTCAAACCCAAGGTAGTCTCCTAGGTTTTAAACAATATTGTTTATGCTTCTTTAAGGGGCTCGACGTTAAGAAATATTATGATTTCCATGAAAAATTATAAATAAAAAATTATTGGAGACATTCTTAAAACTATGAGTTTGATGTGTTAGACAAAAACAAAGAGTTGGTCAATTTAGAGAAGGGAAATATGTTTATTTCAACAAATGGTGAAGATGATTGGTTGGGTGGACCAAAGGAAATACAAGCCTACAAAAGGGGACATTAAATGTATTAAAAAATTGTCTAGCAAATGATATAATCTTGAGTAATAATATTTTCAATGTAGTTATAAATGATGGGATCTTTAGCATTGACGTGGTAGGTGGGGGCCAAAAGATAATGGTAAAATAATTGTTGATGAGGCTCGAGGAGTTTTTAACATACGACTTATATTCGTCACAAAGTGTGACACCACCGATCAGTAATTGTCGTAAGGCAACGAACAATATGATATCCCTATTACGAGATAGGTACCAAATTCTTTGGTTATTTTTTATATTGATATTATCCATAAAATTTGGACAAGTGTGTGAAATATGGTGATGCTTTCGCCATAAGGGGTTTCAGGGATATGCTTGTATATTTACATCTTATTAATGTGTATATTAGATTATAATCGTTCACTACCACATTTGAAGGAAATAGCAACGACACAGGTCGTCGCTAGTGATAGGCTAGGTCATCGCTAAAGATCTGTTTCGGTTATTTCGCGATGATAATTCGTCGCCTATATTTCGTTGTTAGAAATATTTTTGACAACGAAAATCATTGATCTTGCCGATAATGACTAAGCCTGATTTGCGACAACAAAAGTTGTTGTTAAAGACTTTTCTATATCGGCGAACCTGTCTCGTTGATATCCAAATCAACAAGCAACAAAGTCGTGGTTTCACTGTTAATTTGTTTTATTGACAAAGCAAGTTTCGTCGTTAGTTGAACGAATTACTAGCAACAAACTTTTCCTCCTCTTTTGCGACGAAACAATCGTCGTTGACATATATATATATATATATATATATATATATATATATATATATATATATTTGTAATTCCGAATTTTTAATTATAACTATAACTATAATAATAATTTTAATTTGTATTTCTATTTTTAATTTAATATTAATTTGCATTTCTATTTCTATTTTTTCTTTAATATTAATACAAATAAATTTAATAAAAAATTAAAAACATCAAATATTTCTCAAAAAGCAATGTCAAATTAAATTAAAGTCAAAACTCAGAATTTAAGTCAACACTGGATAAAAAGTCAAACATTGGATAAAAAGTCAAAAAACCTTCCAAAAACAAAATCAATACAAACTGAATAAATCTCAAGGATCGGATAACCGATCAACATCTTCTCGTTCTTCCTCTTCCTCTTCATCTTCTCACTCTCCTTCGGGAGGAAGGGGGATCGGGCAAGACCTTGTGCGGCCCTCATGATATTCAACGCCTCCATAGCCGTGTCTATAATGTTCATCAAGTAACGAGAGCGAGTCGTGCTAGTTGTGGAGGCAGTCGATGACACTATAGGATCGATAGGGGGAGGTCTTGAGCTACGCGAAACTCATTCATAGACATCATCATCAGGTTGATTTGATCCTCATTCCACTTAACCGAATGATCCGACTCGGAAGTACGGGCTTTCCTCTAAACAAGACCAACACCGGGTACCTAATTCGTCTTCGGTGGGCCCATAACTTCCTCAACTGCCTCTTTCAAAGCGGCTATCTGATCTTTCAGCGACTTTTCAATAGATGAGGTCCCATTGGATGACCCATCATGTGTCTCGGTCACCTTCCTCTTCAACCTTTCCCGATAAATATCGTGTTAGATGACGATAAAGTTACTTAAATATTAATTAAAATAAAAGTAAAAAAGTAAAAAAAAATACCCACATTCGTTTTTTTGTACTTGTCGGTCCTCCATTAATCCTCCACCACATCATACCCCACATACCCAATTGAGGAAATTCCCCCCCCCCCCTCTTATATAAGCTCGTCAATAAAAACCAACAGCTCCGTTGTTGGTTTTTTCATCTTCCCCTATTTAATAACATTTTAAAATAATTATATTATAAATTAATTAAAGTAATTAATATATTTTTATTGAAAATATCTGTACCTTATAAATGTCATTCCGAATTCTAGAAAAAATTCTCGATCAAGCCTTACTCAACTTTTTTTGATTTTTTCTGGTTTTCCTTGTTCACCTTCGCTTGGTTCTGTTTCAATATAATTTTAAAAAATCAAATACGCATAATATATAACAGTTATGATAAAATTTAACTATTATACTTGACTATCACACGACATCTTCTCCAAAAATTTGGTTGAATATCAGGAGGTGTTTTATTCTGATAATAGTATTCTTTCTTCAAATTGCCCTTCCAATTTCTATACCTACTTGATTGACATTTGTTTTAATTACATGCGATATTATCCCAATCGACCATGTTTCTCCACCCCTCAATGTCGAATATTTCTTGTAATCGGGATAGAATTGTTAGTTTCATACCTGCGGGCACATCTTTCCAACTCTTATAGCTTGACAGCACATACTCGCAGACTGTTGCCCCCACCAATTGGGCAACATGGTTCCCGTACTTGCCAATCAGGTTCTAACTATCGTCCATATAGCAGAAATCGACGGGTAAGGGGTGGCCTAATTTGCTAAGGCCTTTA
Organism: Nemophila menziesii; assembly: GCA_029959085.1. Classification (NCBI taxonomy): domain Eukaryota; kingdom Viridiplantae; phylum Streptophyta; class Magnoliopsida; order Boraginales; family Hydrophyllaceae; genus Nemophila; species Nemophila menziesii. The sequence goes on from JARWIR010000014.1 coordinate 7,661,091, forward strand.
GAGTGGTCTTAAGGGATGAGGGGCTGCGAGGTCGTCTTTGTCTTTTTTCTGTTTTAATAAAAAAATTGAATTAATTCTTAATTAAAAAATTTATATGTGTTAACATATTTTAATTACCCGGTGGTTGGGTGCATATAGCTAAAGTGCGGTTGGGATTCCTGGATGGATCCAACCCGTCACCATCACCGTCGTGGTTACACGATAAAACATATGTCATATAATATCTAATCGAAGTATATAAAAAAAATATTACAATCCTTATACATGAACACTAATTATTACAATACGTTCGAATAAATAAATTTAAAAAAAATCCATTTGAATAAATAAATAGTTATTCCAATACAAAAATAATACATATATAATACATATATAATAAATTTAACTAAATATATAAAATAGTAATATAAACCGTTTGAAATTTGTAACAAAAAATAACAAGTCAGTCCGGAAAATTCGTTAAATGGTTTTACCTCTATGTGTTTTATTCTCAAAAAATTCTTTTAATATTTTTATAGTGTTCTTTTAAAAAATCTTCTATGCTTAATTTTGAAATAATATCATCTTAAATGTTTTTTAAGTGTTCTTTTCTAAATATTCTTTTATGCTTAATTTTTAAATAAAGTCATCTTAATCTTTTTTAGTGTTTTTTCAACAAAAAATATTTTATGTTTAATTTTTAAATAAAATTATTAGAATCTATTTTTAGTTTATTTTTAAAAAAATCTTTCATGCTTTATTTTTAAATTAATTTATCTTAAGTGTTTTATAAGTGTTTTTTTCCTAAACATTCTTTTATACTTAATTATTAAACAAAATTATATTAATCTTTTTTAGGTGTTTTTTTCCACAAAATCTTTTATGCTTAACTTGTAAATAAAATTATTCTAATATTTTATTAGTGTATTAAAAAAAAATCTTTTATGCTTTATTTTTAAATTAAATTATCTTAAAGTGTTTTTTAAGTGTTTTTTTTTCTAAATATTCCTTTATGCTTAATTTTTTTATCAGATTATCTTAATCTTTTTTTAGTGTTCTTTCCCAAAAAATCTTATATGCTCAATTTTGTATTGTTTTTTTTCTAAAAATCTTTTTAGGTCTAAAAAATGCTTAATTATTTGCACGTAATGTAAAACACTTTTTTGGCTTGTGTTGCTAAATGTATGGTTCATCCCCCTAGAGAAAAGAAGATGTGTTGATGAAGGTTACCCAGTTTTCTTTCCTCAGATTGCTCGTTTTATACCACATACAATCGAACAACATAACCTAACAACCACCATATAATGTAACCTCTAAGATCTTCACTAATTCACAGTAAAAAGGTGTCCAGATACTTCGTAATCTCGAGTCACTTTTTTTTTTCTTGTTCTCTAGTAACCCATTTAATATCATTCACAACACATGAATCGTATCTATAAACTAGACCATGGGACATGCTTGCCAAGGACATCATCTCACAGGTAGCTAGTGCATCACCAGCCTCGTGCATTGCATGAATCTATCAAAAGAATAAGAATTATACCTTTGAAAACTTTGGGGTATTATTAAAAAATGTATATTTTACATACCATTTCCAAAAACCAACCCTTAGACGTTTGTTTGTGCATCTTCTTAGCCTTAGCAGTGCCCGATTGCGTGGATTTTTGTTCACTATATTTTAAGAAAAGAATCAAACTTAATGTACAAATAAATTAATAAAAAAATTACTATTACTTACTTCATGCATGGTTCGATCTCGTTGCAATTATGCAGAATATACCAGTTATTTTGCTCCCTCTCTCTATAAGGTAAGTGACCAAACTCTTTTTACCAACTGTAGTACATTGACTCTTAAAAACGGATAACTCTTTTGGTTTGGGTAGTGGCTTATTGTATCTACCGGGATCGTTGAACTTCATTTTTCTTCTCGAAGATACCGTGATATGAATGTAAGCGATTCTTCCACCAGATAACCCTCAATGATTGAACCCTCTGGCCTACCCGGGTTTCGAATATACTCTTTTAACTTTTCCAAATACCTTTCAAATGGGTACATCCATCGCATTTGAACCGGGCACTGTAATAATGCTTCATCGTATAAGTGTATCACCAAATGGATCATTATATCAAATAGAGCAGGAGGTAAAATCATTTCTAGTTTGCACATCACTTCAACCACTCCCATCTTACCATATTCCAACTCTTTCTACTCATATTCTTGTTACAAATGACTCTAAACACTTTATCTAACCCAATAATCGCATCGCTTAGCGATTTATCACGTAATTGCCCGGCAATACTAGCTACGAAAAGATATTGCATCATTACATGACAATCATGTGATTTCATTCCAATAATCTTTCCTATATCACTTTTACTTTATTCCTCAAACTAGACGTGAAACCATCAAAATTTTTTTTTGCCTTCAACCAGTGTAGAACTACTTCTCGCTTATCCATAGACAACGTATACTTTCCTCGCTTGAATATCTATTTACCACCTCGTGATATCAACCACAAGTTTTTCATGATGCCCATATGATTAAGATACATTCTCGCTTTCACGTTATATTTGATTAGTTTCCCATCAAGTCCTAAAATTCTATTTAGCAAACTATCGCACACATTCTTCTTGCAATGCATAACATCGATGTTATGTTTTAACAAATTGTCTGACCAATAAGGTAAGCGATAAAAAAAATACTCCTTTTCTTCTAATCGAACTCACGAGGACTAGTTTTCTTCTTCGTCTTGCCCCCAAAATCCTTGTGTTTACCGAGATACATAATAAGCAACCCATCTAACTGTGTCTAAATATCGGTCAGACTATGTTTTCTCGGGAGGCCCTCATCTCCGTACTCGAGTATAAAGTTTTGTCGTTTTTAAACCAATGTGTCAAAGGTAACCACCGCCTGTGATCAAAGTAATAAAGCCATTTCTTTTACCTTCTTTGACAAAGTAGAATCCATGCATTTTGGGCACGCTAAGTAACCTTGGCCCTGCCAACCTGACGTGTATGAACTAGCATGGTAATCATTAATCGTGGACAACAAAAAAACCTTCATTGTAAACTCTTGCTTCGTATGAACATCATATTTAAGGATACTTGTTTCCCACAACATGTCCAACTCATCTATGACAGGGCAGAGATAGACATCTATGTCCTTACCAGGTGAACGCGGACCCGATATGAACAAACAAAGCTGAAATATGGTTTCCTTCATGCATACTCACGGTGGCAAGTTGTAAACGGTCAATATAACTGGCCATATGTTATATGAGTTGTTCTGCATAGGAAACAGACAAAAACCATTGAAGCCCGGGCCCAAATATACATTACGAGGTTCACTAGCAAACTCAAGATATATCTCTACAAATATTTTCCAACTATCATCATCAAGAGGATGTCATAACACGTGTGGATCGGTACTCTTTCAGGTATGGTTCCAGATTATGTCTTCGGCGGTGTACTTCGAAGCGTATAGTTTTTGCAACCTCGGGGCAATCGGAAAATAACGAAACTTTTTATGGGGTACTTTCTTACCCTTCTTCGGATCCCTTCTAAACTTACTACATATTGGACACTTGTCGAGGAAATCATTCTCCTTGTAAAAGGACACAGTTATTCAAGCAAATATCAATCGTAGTGTAACCCATACCCATACTTTTCAACTTCTTGTTGATTTCCTCGTAAGACTGGAGAAAATTGTGATGTTTGGGAAAAACACGACCCACCAATTCCAAAAGCTCGGTGAAAGATATGGTAGTCCACTTGTTCTTTACCTTTATGTGCATAAGCTTGGCAATGACGTTCAAAGACTCATCACTATAGTTCCAGGATATAATTCGGTCTCCAATTCCTCGAACAAAGCTTCGATACTACCATGGCTTGTTTGATGTGCGTCTATCATCTCGGTATCCCCCAAACGACCACCAACATCGTAACTAAGGCTCAAATCGTCATACACATTCAACATTTTATTTTCTAAATTTGGCGCGGGGTCATCGGGAATTTCTAATTTTTCACTGTGTTTTATCCAAACCTCATATGTGGACAAAAACCTGTATTGCAGAAGGTGACCCGCAACCGTTTGGGTGGAATATCGAAGATTATTCGAACATCGATTACACAGGAAAAACATATAACCATTAAAACCATCGTGGTTTTCAACCAGAGCAATAAAATTTTCTAAAGCATAAATATATTTTTTTGTAACAAGATCACGCATTTTAGACCAACTCTTATCAATTCCTGAAACCATCTTTTAATAACAATTTGATATAACTAAACAACTAGAAAAATTAAGAATAAAATAAATAATTATTACAACCAAAGGAATAAATTAATACAAATTACAACCCGATGAATAAATAAAATAACAATTACAAACCAATGAATGAAAAAATTACAAACCAATAAATGAATAAACAAGTTCATATAACTAATTAATTAACTATAAAAATATAAGAAGAAAATATAAATAAATGAACATATACATAATTTACAACATACTAATTAAAAAGACAATCATATAATAAATATTTATTAACCTAATAAAATCTTATAGCATGCAATGCACAATTATAATAAAAAATTTAAAAGTTTGAATTTTATGGAAATTACCTTGATTTGGTTGGAGAAATTGAAGATTGACCATGCCCCACCTTAGATATGGACTCAGGATTGGTGTAAGATGAACTGGAGAAGCAAGTGGTAAAGATTAGAACAAACATGAGTTAGGGTTTTGAGAGAAATTTGGAGAAATATATTTTTTGTGGTATTTTCTGTTTTCAAAAACCTGTTGTCGTCATTAAATACGTTTTTTATTAGAGACGACAAAAGATGTCGCAAAGTACTAAAAAATCGTTGCTAGATACGAATACTCACGATGACTTCTATCGTCTTTAGTAGCTAAGATCTTCTGCGACGACTTTTTGAGAAAAAAAACCCGATAATAGCGACGAATTTTTAATTACTTAGCGTCGAAATCACAACATCGCTAACGTGAAAGCTTACTTGCAACAGATATTTTTGTCGCTGATATGCTTTCGTCGCTAGAAACCGTTACTTGGGGAGAATTGCCCGTCGTTGCTAGACAACTCGTCACTATGATGCGATATGTAGTAGTTATTGCAGGCTTCAGAGTTTTTAGAATACACTTACAATTATTTTACGGAACTTCCATGGAAAAATTAATAATAACTTCAGGTGTCTGGCTCGTGAGTTGATGCTACTACATATGATTTGGTTGAAAGTTATTGTGTAACAACTTGTTAAGGGGTTAAGGTGAAAAAAATTATGAGGCTCTCAAGAAATATAATTCAGGTTGATAATGAGACATATAAGGGAGGTGTTTTGCTTCTGCAGTATAAATTAGATATTTCAATACAGGTCATATATGTTGTTCATCAAATTATTAATATTCATATTAGTAGACATGATTGTTTGCCTTGGAATCTTTAGAATTCTACCCACAGTCATATGTAAGGGAGCATAAAGAGTTATGAAAGTCCATCAGTTAAGTCTTTGATAACCTCACCACACCTTGGTTAGTGGTTGGTGACTTTTATCAAATCGAAAAGGAATATGATAAGTGGTAAGGAATTCTCTGTATCACTCGTCAAATAGAAAAATTGAATAAATGGCATCATGGTTGTGGGGTGGTTTATCTTGGGTTTGAGGATCCATGATTCACTCGGAGTGAATTTTTGTAACACAAGGCAATGCATCATGATTCATCTTGACAAGGGTTATGTGAATATTGAGTGGAAAACTTAATTTTCAGATTGAAAGTGTTGTCATCTAAACTGGGCTTACTCTCACCAAGACCCAAATCTCATTCATATCATGCCACATAAAAGTATCCCGACGTAGACCTGATATTTTTTATTTAAGGTGGTATAGTATATCCATATACGGTTTTAGGTTTTTAATAAAAAGTGGCGTAGATGCGATGAGAATTTTGGTTAGAGTATTTTAGCTATCGAAAAAGAGATTATTTATTGTATGTAAGATGTTTTTTTAATTTTATAATAGGAAACGGATACTAGAATACAAAGTTATATGTATTCATCTCTTTCCCTCTCCAAAGTTTGTATAAATCCTCTTTATTTTGGCTAGGAACGAGGTTGTGGGGAGAACATTTGAGTTTATTATAACAAGAAGAATTCATATGGTAATATTGAATATGATTTTGGAACTGCAGTACACAAGTCTTTCATCTTTCCAAAACTAAGAGAAAGGAAAAAATTGAGAATATCGAAACTATGTGGTATGAATCATCATTAAATTATAGATGTCATGGAACAACATGCTCTCGTTCAAATTTTTCCAGCAAAATTGTTTAGATGATTGGATTTTTGGGGCTCTTTTACTTTTCCACATATCTACTTAATTGTGGAGGATTTGGCAAGGTAACCTATTGAGTCATTGACAAATGAAAAAATCTGGAAATTCGTGTTTTAGTTCAATCTAACTAAGTCACCTGAAACAGATGGTATGTTAGCATTTTTCTTTTAAAATTGGTGGGATATAGTGAGATATGCAATTTATGATGATGGTGCATAGTTTCTTATCTTTGTGTATACTTCTTCCCTAACTCAGTGGCATGCTCATTCACCTCATCTTGTCTCTAATCTAGAAAAGGAAAATTAATTTCTTTTATCACTCTTATAGATGTATGTTGCAAGATAATTATGAATGGCATTGTGGATATATGATGGCCTAACCTTGCAGATTGCATTGGTCCATACCATAGAGCTTCTTACTTGTAAGGTCCTTCATTGATAACTTTGTATTGGTGCAAAAGGTGTATAATCAAATTAATTATGTAATTGGATCTCGTAGATATATGGAAATCAAGATTTATCTTTCCAAAGCATATGTTAAGCTCAGTTGGTCATTCATATGGAATACTATCCTCTATTTTGAGTTTTCTCTTTTTTTGTACAACACTTATTATATTGTCTATGGCCACTACCTAGATGCATGTTTTGTGAAATGGAGAAGTTCTAGAGCCATTCACCCCCCAAATGTATTATTCAAGGTGAAACTTTGTCTCATTATACTTTAGTACAATATATAGACCATTTATTCTTACTCGAACATGATCTATGTATAAAGAGAAGGTGGTAGCCCGTATGGTTGCATAATTCAAGACCTATTTTATAAAACTATGTGATATTGTTCATTAAGGCATTAAAGGGTGAAACTGATTTTGTTAAAGAGACCTTTGAAATTTTTTGGTACAGAATTTTGCCAGACAGTTTGTCTGGAAAAGCCATTGATTTATTTATCAAAGAACATCACATAAACAGGACAATTAGAGTTAGCTTGTTTGAGCATATTTACATTACCCTCTTCCTTGAGTACTTAATTGGAAAATATTATATACTTGTGATCTACTCTTAGGTATTTTATAGGGTCAATTATTTTGCATGGAGCATATTATCAGAATAAAGGACACAAAATCTCCTCTTGTTGGGTATATAACAACTGCATAATCAGTTACGAGTGTTATTTCAGCATAATCCTTGCACACCATGAAGCAACATGTTCATGCTTTTTAATGATATTGAGTGTATTGTTTGTTACTTTAATCTTTTTTAGTAGAGGCGCGATAAGTACATTGGAGGGTATGGTAAAATTTATGTAGTCCAAAACATGAAGGTGAATTGGGTCTTAGAGATGCACGTAGTTTGAAAAGGCAGTACTTGCTAAGTTTGGTTGGAAATTAGTACATGATAACCCTATTTTTTGGTATAAAGCACATCAAAATAAATGTTTTTGAATTATGTACCTTGATTCGTAACATGGACTATCGAAAAATGTACAAAAATATACCAGAAGGAGAAATGCCACGGGGAATGTAAAAGATGGAAGGCAAAATAAATTGTATTGGGGATATTTTTTTGACACAAAGAGGTCATTCCTGAATGGCATTGCAGGGACATGCTTTAAAGAATCGACATTATTGGCAATATCTTGTGACCAGTATTAGGGTGTATGCATGACAGAGGATCATGGATTCATGGATCTAACTGAGAAGACCATATTGCTAGAATTACACGTTAGTGAAGGTTGGTGTGCGAATAGGTATTAGTCTAATGGCTCAGTATGTGATTGTGTTGGTATTAAGAATCATAATATAAGTTTTGTGGTCTTTCATATATACCGGGTGACAAGTACTTGTGCATATTCATTTCCTAGGAGAAGAGCGATTTCAGTGATGATACTAGTTCAGCAACGACCCTCACAGAGATCTATGGGAAGTTCTTGCGAAACCTTAGAGTGTCTATCCCACATTAAGTGTTATATTGAATACCCAAACAGTCTTTATAGTGAGGAGTTCGATGTATTAGAGAAAAGTTTGCCTTTTTGAAAGAAAAAAGGACTTATATAAAGAATATAAAATAGAGGAGGACTTAGCCTATTCCTCTTGGAAAATTGATCAAAACAATTCGTCAAAATTCAAAGGAATAATTATTATAGCAATAAAGTCATAAATTCTTAGAAAGAGTATCACCAAACCAATCCACCACTTTATTAGTTTTTATTCTTTCACCTTGGATACAAACATGAGGTAAGACCAAGTCAATTATTTTAGTATTTTTGAGGATAGGCCTACAATTCCACGAGCAAAGGAGACTAAAAGAATGAATAGTGCGTATAATAGCTTTTGCATCTTCTTCGATGGTGATGTTGGATGAAGATAGGTCTTTAGCTAAAGAAGAGCGTAGTTTTAAGATTTTCCCAACATGTTACACCATATCAATCACAACCATACCCTTAACCTAAATCCAATTAAATCATGTAATGACTTGTATCTAATCCAAAATAATCCCGAAATAAAGCTTTCTGGCAAGTAGTTAAAACAATCCAAATGACAATAGAAAGAAGAAACGGGCCAAGGTCTGAGTCTTCGTGTCAATCGAGATGGACACACAATGGGTTTAATACTGAGATATTTTTTTATATATTTGTTTGTATTGATTCCTAGTTCTTCAAGGAGCGAGGTATCATTGTGAAGGAACTGCCACCAATTGCTTCAAAAGCATAGTATAGAGTGAAGAAGGATGTAGAGAAAGTTGCAGAGCCTACGGCAAAGGACATGAAAGGGAGGCTGAGCTTTGGTGATCGTGAAGGCTAAAACGATATTGTTGTATGCTGCCAAGATTGCCACCGGAGAGGAATTTGACCGACGTCGAAATTTGTTGTGTAATTTAATGATATAAAATAAGTAAAAAAAAGTAATTGATCAATTTATAAGAATTGAATTAGTTTTGTATGTAAATGTGTAATATAGTCAAAAGGCATAAAGTGTAAAATAAAATTATTTAACCTAGTTTTAAAAAAGAGATTGGTTTTAAATTTAATTATTGAATTAATCTATAAAATTAAATTTAAAAGTTTAAAATAAGGAAGAAGATTATTTGTAAAAGATAGTATTTGAGAAAAAAAAATATTGATTTTGAATTTTCATTTTAGCTAGACAATTCGAAAATCATTAGTCTTACCCCAAGGAAGAAATTTAATGGGCCTTCTTTCTTGAGTTCGGGAAAGTTATGAAAAACATCCTAAAAGACACCAAATGGGCCAAAGATGATCTTATATATAGAACTAGTCTTTTAACAAGAAAATCTTAACCCTAATTTCATTTTTCTCCTTCTTTTTTCTATTTTTTTCTTATATCATACAAAAACAGTCGTCCCTACGAATTGTTCTTCCATTATCAGTAAGTAATCTATTAATTTTTTGTTCAAACTATCGAAATATGGATGATGTATCCATCCATGGAGGAATTCTTTTGTAACTCCATCAAATGTCATTAGAAAAGTATTTTTCTTTTTAGATCTTGAATATTTTTAATCTTATTGGAAACTATGTCTCAATTATGAAAAAAATCCATTTATATCATTAGATTTGTTTTTCTTTCAATTTTCTTATATATATATATTTATAAACATCATTTTTTCCATAAAATCTTTAAAAACTAAATACCTTATCAAATTTGTTAAAAACTATTAATGGATTTACGAAATTCTATTGACATTTTGTATAAAAATATAAGTGACATTTATTGTTTATTAGTTATTCTTTTTTATCTACCTTAACTTTTAAATCTAGATTTTATTTAATTTTTTTGGATCTCATTCAGTGAATTTACTCTTCATACCTCAGCTTGTTATGATAAAAATCCTTGAGTTTTTTTTTTGATTTTTTAAAAACTGAATTTTCATAATTTGTAAATGCTAGAAATACAAGCTTTTGTAACAAATAAAACATTAAGGTCTATTCTATAATTTTAGAAGAAATACAATATTATTGATGACTTTCTATTTTTTTAGACCCTCATTGTAAATATTAATTATCATATTTATATATTCTATTTTTTCACAGGATAATGTTTAAAGTAAAATGGACGTCATTATGATGTGTGAATTGAGATTGATGATCATAACATTTCAATATCTAGAAAACCAGTCCTTTAAAGGTTAGAATATAAATCTGTTTATTTTATATAAAATGTTAAAAAAAATGAGATATTTATTTTTAATAATAATTAATTATGAGATTAATATAGAACTAATTAATATTAGTGTGTTTTATTAGTAACTAATTATTATTATTATGACATTAGTTAGGTAGTTACTATAATTATTGTTAGTTGAGGTAAGTTTAAAATATCATGTATTTCGTCAAACAATTGGCCAATGATTATATAAGACCAACCATATACTTTTTTGTTGACTTGCTTATATATATTAAATTGAAAAGTTGAAAATTTTATATCACTAGATAAATTTAAAATAGATTATAGTTGTTTATATTAAAGTAATAATAGTGTCAATGAGAAATGCATTATCAAATAATTTATTGACTAGAATCCATACAATAAAATAAATAAATTAGAGAGAAGTTTTACATGTGTTCAAGGACCTAAATTTACTTCTTCCAAAATAAGTGTTTGTTTGGTATTACTTATTTAAAAAAGCATTTCAAGTCGTTTTTAAACTTTTGGAAGTGTTTTACCTTTAAAAACATATTTAAATGAAATATTAGATATGTGTTTCTTAAAATAAAATACTCAAAGCTAAAAAAAAATTATTCTATTCCCTCTATTTTACTTTTACACATATTTTTATTAAAAAACTATTATATGATATTTTAAATGTGTATTGAAAACGTAATATCTTAAAATGATTAATACTAGAAAAATGGTGGAGAAAATGTCTCGACGAACTTGGTTAGGCATACACAAAGAGGTCATTCCCGAACTTGGTTAGGCATACACAAAGAGGTCATCTTGGCACAATAAAGAATCCCAATAATAGTTGGATAGAACGAGATTTAAGAGTTTAGTGACAAAAATTATTCGCAAATCTGCTACTAAAATTGACTATGTTACTATTTGGTAAAACCAACATTTATTTGAAAAGATTTGATAAAGAGAAGCTAACTACATGTTAAGTTGAGAGAATATTCTAACTAAGCAAATATAATATTCTATATGATCACATTTTTATGTATCTATGCATTGATCTCTATTTCTATATATGTGGACTGAAAATAATTTTCACCTGTATGCTCCAAGGGATTTTTAAAGCTCACTTGTCCTCTTTAAATCCCCCCACCATAATCTATCCCTTTTTATGGAATGATCTGAGCGCAGTATAAAGGACCTCAAGTAGCTCATTAAAAATCATTTCCATGATCGATATGACAAAAATATTTATTAATTTCAAACTCAACCAAATATGTATTGCCAAACAAGAAAACACAATAACTATATAATTTCATTTGAATACCGCTTTGATCTAAAGGTTGGTCTTATTTTAATAGGGGGACGAAGCCGAAAAACTCTACTAAACATAACAAATACAGGAATCCTGAAAGCCAATAAATAAAAGGTAGCCCTCCTTCACATCTTGAGATCTTTCCCATGGATGGTGTACTGGTTTCCCACTTCGGGAGACCTACATTCCTCGACTTGCAATGTTCTACAAACTGGAATCGGAGTGTTGTGTATGTTGATGGCTTACAAGACTACGAATCCAGAATATGTTTGCTGATTAAAGATGCTTCTACCATTTGACGGAAGGTATGTGTTCGAATGTTCAACTCCAAGGGGAATCGGAGAACCCCAGTATCTCGGTTTCTCATAATTCCGAGACAGAGCAGAATTAGACCGAGAAGCTCTCTGCGACATATAATTTGTAGAACCTGCTATTTAAACTACATTCTTAGAAAATTGACAAATTTTGTGTAGATCAGGGAGTAATTTTTATTAAATATGTCCAAGCATTTTTTTAAATTTACTGGTCATTTACCAAATTCTTTAAGGCGAGAATTCTAATTTAATTGAATTATTTTACATTCAATGCAAGATTACAAATAAGTAAATTTGTCTGTATTATCCATTTTCTAATTCTTTCTTTAGAATATTTTTAATCTTATTTTATTGAAGATCACCGTTCCTTCCTTCTTGGCCTAGGTAGAATATATCTGACAAGTATTCAATTCCCTCCATTTTATTTTCACATATATTTTTATTAAGAAATTATGATATGATATTTTAAATATTTATTGTAAACCTAATACCTTAATATGAGTAATAATGTAGAAAAAATGTCGCGATTAACATTTAGACTAAATTTTTAGAAAATGGACAAACATTGTGTAAATGAAGGGAGCAATTTTTATTATATATAAGTTTAAATCTAAAATAACATCTAAAATTAAAATCAATTATACTAAAAAAATCCAAATTTTTAAATTCATTCACTTACTAACCACCCAAAAAGTATGGACATCTATTCCATTAAACAAATGATATAAATATTCAGAACTATACAAGTCCAAACTTTTTTAAAATTTGTTGGTATTTTACCATGTTTAAGGCAAATTTTTTAATTTTACAAATAAGTAAATTTGTCTGCATATTTCATTTTTTAATTATTTCTGTAGTATATTTTTCATCATCTTTTATTAGAGTTCACCGTTCTTTTTTTCTTGACCTAGATAGAATAAGTGCTTCTTATAAAAAGTACAACATTGAATTATTAGATGATTAACTAAACAATTATGTTTTTTTCTTTATGGTGATTTAGTTATAATTTTTAGATACTTATATAATATGTATAATAAATATAAGAATTGATCTATCTTCTACATTTTCTACCAATTATAGAATATAATTTCATTTTCTATATTCTTAAATATTTAATGTTGATAATTTTAATATTATGTACATTTTTTTTATCCTAAAGGAAAATATATATATATATATATATATTATTAATTCATTACCTTTTGTAATTATAGGTTGTTTTGGTATTACAAAATTGTATATTTGTCACAAGAATTTAACAAGACTTGTAAGGATGATTAGTTTAGAAAAACCTGTTGATAATATTGTGACAAATTAGGGTTACAAGTTTTTATAATATTGTGTTAATTTTCATAATTTTTATTCCTGTTGTAATTAGTAGAAAATTAGGTTTTATGTTTAAAACACACTATTTATCTTAATACTTAACAAGAATCCTTCTTTTTGCTGATAGTTCTAAGAAGTATAATAATAGTAATGCACAAGGCGGACAATATAATTAGAGCATAGTGCTCATATACAACAGGTTTGTGCTAAACAGTGTTTTTGTAAGAATGTAATTATCTAGATTATTTCGAAACTTATTAAGCATATTTATTTTGGTGTTTCTTTTTTTAGTGGTGTATCAACTACACATGGAGTTAATTGCTTCTCCTAATAAGCACGATAATGTTTCAACTTAAAAAATAACCCAAAAAACTAAAAGAGTTCAAGAATGGAGTGATGTTCAAGAAACTAAAATATTTAAGGAATATATGTTTATACATTCATTATAGACCAGGAAATAGGATACTTTGTCATATACTTAAAAGGTTCAATGTACATTTCAAATTATATTCTTGGATAAATTTACCTACCTAATTGTTTACACTATTCTATTAATTATAGAGCATAAATAATTTTGTTGAAAGATGACATTAAATGCACATTCATTGAAAAATTACCCTACCAATATAAGTTAATTTATGAGTATTATCGTCCAAGTATAAATTATTGATAATCATTGAAATGTCTAGAAATTGATAATTGGTGCTAATTTCATAGCCAAACAAAATAGATCATTGGAAATTGACATTATATTATCTGCAATTCTTGATAGATTGTTGTACATATTTTTAAGACAATTACTGTTTTAGGTTATTGTTTATGAGGTTTGTTTTAGGTAAAATAGGCTATCAAAAAATATCATTATTATCCTTCACTTTTATTTTTAATACATCTAAGAGCGAGCAAAGTACTCTAACCAAAAGAGAAACTATAATTCATTGAGTTACTTAGTAATAAAAAAGAATCTTGTTTTGTTGTACAAAGTTTACGTTTCTATCAATAATAGTGAAATTTATAAAAAGAATATCCCTAAGAATTGAAAGACTAATATTGAATGAAGAAAGATCCAATTGACCAGAAAAATAGTGGAAACTCTATAATGATAAGACTCCTACCTACACCCATAGAATAGGACATCGCACTTTAGTTTTAGGAAGAGTAAAATAACGAAACATGATTAGGTTTTACACTAAGAGGACACTACTTCGGAGATAAGCCCACTCTTATGAGAGGATCATAAGAGTTATGTAACATAAGGGTACGTCATTGATCATCTTAGTAAGTATGTCACTTCAAAAACTTAAAGAGTAAGGTATACCAAAATTTCAGTATAAAGATACATATTTAATTTATCACACTTTTCTTTCCCAGATATTTGATACACATTCATGAATTGAGTTGTTCCTCAAATTGTCATCAAGCGAGCACTATTACATGTCTCTAATAAAGTGTGCGTGTAGGAGATATGCAGATTAGAGATACTTAGACCCTGGTGCAAACTAGATTATTTTATAAGATATTCAACACTCCCAAATATCTAGGCAACTTGGATTGTCTTGAAGCTACTCGACAAATAAATATATTTGGTTATTTTAGAGCTAATAAAATCGTTTTTAGCGTGTTTAGATAAAATATATATTTGGGATCAATCAAATTGGAAAACAATTGTAGTTAGTAAGGACACCCATTGAAACACTAACAGTTGGAGGAAGAGAAGTACAAGGAATTACAAGACTGACCATTCAAGGAAGAAAAAAAGGTTGAACCATTGCTCCTAATAATTGGTCCATTATACCTCTCTCACTACTAGCCAATTCATATAACCATCAAATCCATTATGGTGATAGAAAGTATGCAACATCCATAAAAAATTGGACTTAAGTATCGCGCTATTGTGACAAATCTTAGTATCCGAGGAATCAAGGGCAGGTGGTGGTTACACGACTGAAAAACGTACATGTGTAACATGCCCTAGTCTAATGCATGACCCTTAGCTTTATAACTCATGTTTGACTTGGATAGATGTTCCCAAACGATACATGGCATTTAGTTAACATTATTTTCAAGGACTCCCTCAAGTAATTGAAAAATTCCTCAAAATATCCACCCTTCCCTCGGATCCATAGTGCAATGATTGAGAAAAATATCTACCCTAGAGAATGTATCGAGATTCCTATAGGAATAAACAAGAGGGTGAATAAAGTTACAATATCAAGACACATTATCCTTTTTTCAATATTACCCCTATCTAAACACTACAACCATTTATGTTTCTAAAAAGAGTAATTTTGTAAGAATTGGAGTTATTTAATAGTTTTCTTAATTCATCTGCATAAAAAAATAGGGACAAATGAACGTGTACATGAGGAGTAATGGTTATGGATTTTATATTTATACTAGATCTAACAAACTTACACCAACTTTTGATCGCATTTGTAGCCTAATCGATATTTTATATGTCTATTTTATATTTTTTTCACATACTAATATATATTTTTAATAAACATCGTATTTACTTCAAATTACTTGGAGAAGGAATAGACTAACAATTGGTTTTTTACTAATTACAAAGGGGATAATGTTGTCCACTCCTTGAAGCCATATATTATCCCGATATGACAAATTTTAGAAAGACAAACGTTTTTCATATATATCACGATTCATCCAAGAGTGCAATTGTCTTTTAAAATTTTGGAATTAAGCATGGGGTTGGGAGTGTGCATTATGTTTTATTGAAAAAAAGTCTATTCTTAATTATCCTAAAAGTGTTTTAATGTTACAAATTACTATCCCTTTTAAAATCACTTTCAAAATACTTCATATGATGAAAACATTTACACTTAAACTCTTCTTTTTTTGGTCCAATCTAAAGTACATTAAAATAAACAATTGTTCATTACAAAGTTACTCAATCCCTAGTGGATGGAAGTCATTCAAAATAAGAGTAGCTAATTGGGAAGGTGGAAAGAAGTTCCAAAGGCTAAACAAAGAGCCTTTAAGCTCTTGTTTAGCCACCCACTGCCAAATTACTTGATCTTCTAACAAAAGAGATCTTGAGTTTCTTTTCCCTTTTACACAAAAGAATATTCCTAAATATAACCTTAACATTACAAAAGATTTTGCTACGAGGCATAGTTTGTTTGATAATATTAATACAGTCATTCTCAATCTCTACAGTTTCACTTGAGAAGTCTTTTGCTAGCACACAAGCTTCCAAAACTCCCCTCGCTTCTGCTTCTAGAATTGAGTTGGCTTGAATCTTCTTTGCAACTCCTCCTCGCATTGTACCTGTTGAGTCCCTAACTATACAAGCAATAGAAGTTTGGTTAGTATTAGGATTAAAAGAAGCATCACTATTAATCTTATAATGTCCAGTAGGTGGAGGTTTCCAAAAAGAATTCCTCCTGCCTAATATGTTAAAACCTTCCTCTCTAACTGTAATAATATTACCATTGTTATAGTTTACAGGTACACTTTGATTATCATTCAATTCAGAGATAACAGTCTCAGGATGAGAGTTGTTTGATGTTTTAGCCTCAGATTTAGTATTAGTAGCTAGACTATATTCATTATAGGCTTTTAGTGCACTTTTAAATGTAATCATAGGGTCAGGTTTAGTGCCTCTAAATAAGAACTCGTTCCTTCCTTTCCATATAAATTAGATTATATAGAATGACATTTCCTCCATACAGCTTTCTTTATTATTGTTCATTTCTGACTACTGTCTAATGAATTGAATCCATTTTTTAACATTGAAAGATAACTCAGTGAAGGAGTTATAGCCCAAAGGACTTGCCAGCCAAGTAGCTCTAGCAGGCATTGAAATAAAAGATGCTCAGTTGTTTCATCACATTTCCCACAAATTTCACATAAGGCTGATTTAATAGTTTTTCTCTTCCTTTTATTTTTATTTGTTGGTAGCCTATTTTCACAACATTTCCAAACAAATTTTTTAATTTTTGGTTGAACTTTACTTTTCCAGATAAAGCTCCAATCTTTCGAGTCAAAAAGAAAGGATGAGGATCCTTTCTTAACATTCTTTGATTCTTCCTTCTTAAATTGTGCCCTCCATAGGGATTTATAAGCTTCTTTAAGTGAGACCTCTCCATCAGTGGTATAAGACCAATAAGGAGTATCATCAGTTGGAAATGAAGGCAGATAAAACTCCAATATGGTTGCAGCTATCTTGGAAGTGAAAGTACAGTTAATCAAATTAGAGTTCCAACAATTTTGTTGAACTGATATAAATTCAGAAACATAATATATATTGCTTTCAGGTGGTTTTTCAATAATACCTTGGTTAGGTATCCAATTGTATTCCCACACTTTAATATCCTTTCCATTACCAACTGACCAAAAAAGATCTTTTTGAAAAACTTTCTTACCCTGTATGAGGCTTTTCCAACCCCATGAGCAATTACAACAAAGATTTGCATCAACAAAGTCTGCATTAGGGAAATATTTCCCTTTAAAGACTCTAAATAACAGTGAATCTTTATTATTCATAAATTTCCATGCATTTGAAGCCAATAATGTAAGATTTTGTGTATGAAGGTCTTTGATGCCTAGACCTCCATCTTCTTTTAAAGACATAAGTGTTTGTCACTTAATCCAGTGACATCTCTTTTCCCCATTGTTATTCCAATAAAAATCAGAGACAAGGGATGTAATATGTGATGTTAACATTTTGGGAATAAGAAAGACTAACATAATAAAGTTACGGATAGCCCCTATAATTACTTTTACAAGAATTTGTTTTCCACTTTTAGAAAGCATTCTGGTTTCCCAACTCTCCATCCTTTTTAAAATCATTTCAACTAACTATTCAAGAGATTTGACCTTAGATTTACCCCATCCAGATGGGATCCCAAGATATTTGCCAAAGTCTTCAAGCTTATTCATTCTCAACTGAGTTGATATTTGATTTTTGACTGAGATTAGTTTATTCTTACTAAAGAGAATACCACTTTTATTGAGGTTCACTTTCTGTCCTGAAGCATAACTATACCAATTTAAAATTGTAATGAAGATATCTATATTATACTCCTCAGCTTCCATAAAAAATAAACTTTAATCTGCAAACAAAATGTGTGAAATCATTGGAGTTGATCTCGCAATTTTAATTCCTTTGAATAACCCCAAATTCATATAATATTCAATAAGACTAGTTAATGCTTGTGTAACTAAGCAAAAGAGATATGGTGACAAAGGGTCACCCTGTCTTAAGCCTTTCTAAGGCTTATTTATATCAACTTCAGATAATACACTTAAACTCTTCACTTTTACTTTCATAAAAAGAACATGTTAACATATTGTTTTCTTATCATATAATTATATTTGTTGAGAAATGGTCTTCTTGTTTTACTACAATTAGGTCTTGGAATACTTTTATACATCTCTTGTGAAGAAATATTGTCTATCCAAGCAAATAATTAAGAATTAAGGAGAGTTGCATATAAAGTCAAAATATGAAACATTGCACCCTTATAAATTAGCACACCGATTCAAAATGACTTTACATTTTGCTCATAAGATTTTTATACAGTTTTTGATGAAAAATACGTATAATTCAAAAAATTATATTTTCTAATCGACAATCTTGCAACCATCTCAAACCGACACCCTGAATAATACCCGGTTTTAGACACAAAATGTCGTACTATTTTTATCAAAAGATACATTTGATTTCTAACCATTAGATCATTAAATGCGTAGCATACAAATAGTACAATCCAGGTAAAATGGTAGTCTATTTTTTCCGAAACATAATACCACTTTTGGAAAAAAATGAATCTAAATTTATAAAATAAGGGGGTTTTATCAAAAGCAATATATATATATATATATATATATATATATATATATATATATATATATATATATATAAATATTCCTTTCAAGAAATAATTTCTCAAAACTTCAACCACCATATCTTCTAGAAAATACAAGCACTAGTATGAAACTCTCTCAATCTTAACTCAAGTATTAAATATTATCACTTTATAATCTATAATGATGGCTTGATAGTATTATTGATGGATTTGATCATTAAGGAGTAGGATTATCATTGTTACCATCTTAAACCCTTATCACACATTACACTCCTCTATATTAGAAATTAGCCTTAGTGTTATATTTAAGAGAAGAGTAAGAAGAATTCAATTATAGAAGGGGTTTACTTGTGTGTAGAATTGCACAAGGAGGTAAATTTATTTTTCAAGTTTGGGTTGTGACATAACCGAGAAAGGTCTTATTGTATCTGGTTTCTATCTCACCTTTAAGAGATACAAAAGTTTAGTGGAATAGAAGTTTTGAAAATCCTAATGTGAAGACCCTAGGTAGTAGATTAGACATGGGGAGTGTGAACCTCTTAATATGCTCGAGTAATATCAGACGATATCTTTATATTGCATTTCTTATGACGTGTTAGTGATCATTGATAAGTTTTGTATCTCTTTTATCAATTTAGCGTTTATTGCCTTTCAAGTGTTTAATAAATTGTTTAACCATTTTTAAACTATATTATCTTCCAAAAACTTTTAAATTAGTAGTTATTGTTATTAGAAACCTAATCACCTCTCTAGGTTTAACAAGTGGGATCAGATCCTACCAGTAGTTTATTTTATTAAGCATAATTGAGGTAACGACATGGAAGCTAATCATGGGAAATGCTTATCTACTATTAGACCCTATCTTTTTGTAGGTTCAAATTATATCTATTGGAAAACCCAGATGGAAATTCATCTTCAATGCTTTGACTATGAACTATGGAAAATCACAATGAAGCTTCTTTCATTCCCTACATAGAAACAAAAAATTAGGAGGGAAAATCGCAATCACAAACAAAGTAAAAGCTAAAGAAGAGCTCACAGAGGATGACAAGCTCAAACATTCTGAAAATGTTAGAGCCTTGAACATAGTAATTTGTGGTTTATCCGAGGCGTTATATAGTCGAGTGAGTGAATGCAATTCGGTATTTAAAATTTGGGAATGTCTTAGATTATCATATGAAAACTATTGTCGTGAAAGAATCAAAGGTTGGATTATATATCACGCGATACAAGATGTTCAAGATTAAGAATGGAGATAATCTGAATTCAATGCATAAAAGATTCAACACAATTATCAACACTCTTGGTGCTCTTGGGAAAAGCTTTCCCAACAAAAGCTATGTTGAAATTTTTTGGATGCTCTTCCAAAAGTGTACAAACCTAAGGTGGTTGCTATCATGGAAGATAAAGACCTATCCATGATGCCACTCATGAGCTCATTTGTAATATAATTATGAAGGAAATAGCAATTGATCAAGAAAAAGTAACAGATGAAGAAGAAAATTAAACTTACAAGAAGAATCTCACCTCTCACGCCCAAACCCGTAAGAATGTAAAGATAATACTTGTCAGAGTCCGATGCAAAAGGACCAAGTGATGATGATGACATTGTCGCTATGTATGCCAAGGAACTCTTGAGGCATAAGATATACAAGGATCAAGGTGGTACTAATAAATACTCAAAGAACTATTGTAAGTACTACAAGAAGGATGAACCAACTTACTATCATTGCCACAAAAATGGACACAAATTGTCCATAACTTCTCAAAGAAAAGACAAGAAAAGACTTGAATACTATTTGGGATGATGAAAAATAAAATAAAAGTGATGGGAATACTTATGTTGTTAACTATGTTTCCTTCATTGAAATGAGAAAATAAGAATATGGTGATGAGGTAATTTAAAAATCTTGCACATTTTAGATGAGAATACTAAAATTACTTATGACTCTCTCTTACATTATTACAAAAACATCCTCAAATCAAACAAGATTTTAATAAAATATCTTAAAAATATCCAAAAAAAATTAAGATTTTGAAAAACCTTTTCAACCCTCTTTGGAAAACTTCATGATCTTTAGGATTTGAACGTCACTCTTTCATATGAAAATGCCTTAGTTTTAAAAAAAGTTGAAGGTATTAAAAGCATTGTTCTTGAATTTACAGAAGGCCAGCTTAACCTTGATTTAATGTTAGGAATCCAAGTTACTAGTCTAAAAAAATTATTGTTTAAGTTTTAGTCCTTTTATTAAAAAATCATCTTTGAAAACCATTTTTGTTAGTGCATCCAATAAAACATCTTCCTCCTACTTGCACTTTGAAAATACTACCTCTCTTATTTGTATATATAGTGAAAGAAAGAGTCATGATGTAACAAGTTGCGAGTATCATAAGAAACTTGAATATAACTCCCTAATTCCCTTATATAAAAGTCCCAAGTGGTTTTGAAGAAGAAGGGCATCACTAAATCTCATGGACTCAACTTGGGTACCTAAAACCTAATCTTCTCGTTTTTTAGTTAAAGAAAATCAACAAAAAAAATAGACCCTTGATAGTGGATGCTCTAGGAACATGATCGAAAATAAATATCTTTTCTACAAGCTTACTATAAGGATATGGAGGAAAAATCACCTTTTACGATAGTACACAAGGACTAAAGTCCTAAGAAAATGAACCGTTGGTAGTAAGAATTCTATCCTTATTAATAACATGTTTTTCGTTGAAGGTCTCTATTTTATCCTTCTAAGCATACGTCAATTTTGTGATGATGGTAATAAAGTAAAATTTCGATCCTCTAAATGTGTTGTTTTCCAAAATAGCAAAAAAAAAAAAGATCATATTTAGTGTTTATTGTTTTAATGATGTCTACAAAGTAAATTTCCAAAACCTTTTATGTCAAAATGTTACTTGACTCTTGGTTTTAAAATATATCCTTTGTTGTGGCATATCCGCCTTTGTAATGCTAGTATGGATTTGCTTGCACATCCATCTAGGAGAGATATCGTGTTAGGCTTACATAAGCTCAACTTTGATAATGATAGTTATGTGATGCATGTCAATTTGATAAACAACATATAACTTTTCCAAACCATTTAAATGAGTGGTTACCAATAGAGCTCTTCAAATTCTACACCTGGATCTCTTTGGTCCAGTGTACGTGAATAGCGTCAGATGATCCATATATGAGTTTGTAATTGTAAATGACTTTTCTAGATATTCATGGGTTCTATTTTCAGCCATGAAAAACTATGCTTTCTATGAATTTTTAAAACTTTGTAGACACATTCAAAATGAAAAAGGGTACTCTTTCATTTTCATGCATAAATGACAGTGATACCTAATTTGTGAACTCTCCATTCATATATTTTTGTGATGATATGGGGATTTAACCTAATTTCTAGGCTACTATAACTCCTCAGCAAAATGAGGTTATAGAAAGAAAAACAAGAACTTTACAATAAATGGAAAGAACATAAGTTGCCCACATAATTTTGGGGTGAAGCCGTCAATACATACCCCCATGTATTAAATTGAGTATCGATGAGACCTATTATTCTTAAAACCCCATATGAGGCCTATCATTCTTTAAAACCCCATAATTGTGTTTTTGGGTGTAAATGTTATTCTTAATACTCATGATCATTTGTCAAAATTTGATGCTAAGTTCGATGAAGGAATCTTCATTGGTTGTTCGATCAAGAGTAGAGCATATCGTGTCTAAAATAAACGTACTAATGGCATAGAAGTATCAATGAATGCTACTTTGATAAAACAAATCCTTTTGAAAGGAAATAAGAAGATATCATTAAATATCATACATTTCGTCAACTTGAAGAAGAGAATGAACAACCTACCACATCACAACCTTAATATACTCCTCAAGCCAAGGATTTAGATGAAAATATTAATAAAAATGTAAATTTTCCAGAGGAGCTCCTTTGAAGTTGGAATATTTTTAAAGGACCTTCTAAGGAATTAAGACTTGGAGATCCAAGGAAATGGGTAATGACTCATTCCAATGTTAATGCTTTATGTGCTCACCATTCTTTCTTGTCCAGATTAATTCAGTTATGAATATGTGTTAAACTAAGATAATATCCTCGTAGATCATGTTTTAACTAGCCAGGGATGTAACTTAAGTGTGCTTTTGATATATCCATATTATGCTGAAACAATTATACAAAAAATACATCATCTTAGATAGAAAATATTAGTAAACAATGCATAGAAATAGGTTTAAGTGAGGTGAGAATAAGTTGTATGTAAAATGTGAGATCCAACCTAGTTGAAAATCCACTTAATTTGAGAACTTAAAGTGAAAAAGGAAAGAAACGATATAACTAGGAGGATGATTGAGGTGATTCTTTGATATCTCTTTTTTGCCTTTAGCTTTCTAACCAAATGAATTTAATTATCATCCTTAGCCCATTTGATCCTTAAGCCTTCTATTTGATAGTCGTATTACAATCATACACCCTTTAGTATTTAGGACATGACCATATTACCCAACCTAGAGTGACAATGCCTTAAGACTAGTTGTCTCGGAGCTTGAGTTTAGGGTGGTGGATATGCGTGTTCATGGGATATATCTAGTGGGTTATGCTTATGTAGAGTTATATCATGATGTGTGATATTGTTGTAATCCTTTACAAATCAGAGAAAAAGAAAAATGACTTATAAAAAAAATACATATGCATATTTATAATTCAACTTGAAAACTCACATCTAAACTAAATTCATGTTGGATTTACAAAAAGAAGAAGGTAAAACGAGAAAAGAAATGAAAATAAAGGAACCCGAGAAAGGAAAATTTTGAATCATAGTGAATTGGTTTTGGGGCTTCGAAGATTCTTATTTAGCGCATCAATGGTGGATGAGTGAAAACATATTTTGAGTACAAATGCAAGCTCCAAGGAGATTAGTTGACGTCCAGTGAGAAGAGAGACAAAATCTAAATCTAAGTTATCTAAATGCATCACAAACAACCTTAAGCCTATGATATAGCCGAAACATCTCAAGATTTATAGTATGTGGTTATGTAAAGATTAAGAGAAAGGGGAGTAGTTGAGTGGAATATCAGACATCATGAGAAGTTCAAGGAATAATACATAGCCACCATTTCAAACTAAGTGAAAATAACCCCTTTTCTTGCATTGCGAAACTTATCAATTCTTGAATTTAAAATGTATTAATTATTTTTATGAAAGCATCTTTTGTGGATTATTTATTAAGTAGGACTTCGTGACACTGGTTTGGTATTACTTTGGGATCATTAATTTCTTCTACCTTGCGTGACTTGTTGGACTTTCGAGCCTAGCTTTGTTTTTATTTTGTCTAGATGACCATAATTTGATTTTGGGGTCTTTATATATATTATTTTATGATAGATTTATAGGGTCACAAGACATTATTATTTGGGTTTGTGGACTTAATTATGAGATTTGTCCCTATTATGTGGCATTATCTTAGTTAAGTGTGTAGCTCCTAGGTACGTGAACAATATGAGACCCGAGCTGGAATTTTGAAGTCAAAAATTAAAATTCAAACCCAATTTAAGTCGCGAAGAAATAAAAGTTTTTCTCAAATAGCTAAGTGTAATTCTGGTAAACATAATAATCAACTCTGAATAGTGACCACACGCAATTTGTGTGATTTTTGATCAATCTGCCAATGCTAATGATATCCCTTTGAGTCTAGATCGTATGACCAGAAACGGTTTGAAAATCTGAGTTAAGACTACAAAGTTATACTAACGATTAAACTAGTCCATGGTGACTCAAACCTGTCCCAAATTGTTAAAAATATTTGTGGGTTACGTTTGACCCACAGAAGTGGGTCCCACAATACAAACGTTATTGGCTAATCACATAGCAGAAACTGAACATTGAAATAGTTACATTTTCACCTATAAAAAGATACTAACGATTGGAGAGAAGACAAGAGATAACACTCGAGACAACATCTAAACTCCAACACTTCTATCCATCGATGCCTTCAATTTTTTGTGTAATATTTTAACTTTTTTCCATTATAGTACTAATTATGTCACTTTTAAATATTGTATTTTGATTCCATAATATAAAATAATTTCCATTTATCTTGAGAATAATTAAGGGTATGAACCCTACACCATGATTATGACATTTTTTCTTGAAATTTTGGCTTTAATTATTTAATTGAGTTGCAAATTTCCATTGGTTATATATATGTTTGAATTTGTAAACCACTAAACTTGATCACATAGTGGGCTAGGATAGAATTTATACTACACCCAGAAAGAGGGTTGGAGTTCGGAACTAATATATAAATCTTTAATGTTCGCTTAAGAACTGGAAGGTCTAAGTTAATCTGATAGTCACATAAGGTAGGCTCTTGGTTTGTTTGAAGCCTTTGTATGGTAACTCGGAAGATGTCCCTAGAGTCGGGTAATAGTCCATATCTACCTAGGAGGGATTTGGGTGGATTACATACTTCTGATTAACAGTAAAATATTATTCACTCTTAAGTTAAGAAATTTCTAAATCATATCTAGTGGGGATTACACGATTCTCAATTTATTCTTCTCATATTTCATACTTATTGAATTTAATTTGTATCTCTCATTAATATTATTCCTTAAAGATTTACTTTTTACACTTTAGTCCTTTAGTAATAATTCAATATAAAAAATTCAAACTCAAAACCATCTTAAATTTGTGTTTTTCTGCAGCTATATATCGCCCTAATTACACTCCTATAAATCGAAATTAAGTCTATAGTCTTTTTGGAGAACGATAAGATATATTTATAAGCACAAAGTTCACGTCTCTTCTTATATTACAAGGTCTAATTTATTTTCTTAGCATAGAAGAACCTTTGTATGACTCGTTGATTTAAGAGTTCTATCAGAATATGTAGTAAAATCATCATAATCATATTAATTAGACGGTGGTCAAATGAAAACCATCCTATACATACCTCTTTTCATTCCTTTATACTAAATCGTAACATCACGCAGCCCAAGAGAGAGAAAGAGGAGAGGCAATGTGAGCAAATCTTCATCATCTTTTTTCATTGTAATTTCGTTTACAATGGTTCCATAGAACAGTTACTGAAGAATTGTGTGACAGACTTGGAGTGTGTACCGTCAGAGAAGAATCTGGATAATCCATTTATTAAAGGTTTAATCAGGAGAATAGCTCTAGAAACATCGAGGGCGGTGGGGCTTAAGCCCATCAATGGGGAACATATGGATGATACGTCCATATTAGGCACTATTTTCTCGTACCTATGGTGTAAAATATGCATATAAACTAGAGCATATTAACTCTTAAGAAAGTCATAGCCATTGGGGGTGGTTCTATTGAAAAAGACTTGATGAATTCATTGATGAGGTTGAGATGAATTCTTCCTAATATGATCTCAAGGCCTTAGAGGGGTAGTCTTTATTTATAAGTTGCGAGTATCATAATAATTTGTCTACTTTCCCTTGATAGAGTAGTTTATTACTTATGACAATTTCCGTCCCTCTTTTAATCATAGTAGTCTATTACTTTTAAAAACTTCCCAACCTAGGAGTGAGCTATCTTCATATTTTTTCACTTAATTATTCATTCCTAAATATTGGTTATTAATATAACTTTTGAAAATTAAAATAAATACCCAAAGATTAGAACAAATAAAGGATGATTGATCCAAGAGGTCCATAGCCAAAATAATTTTCTTTAGTAGGTCTAGTATATTTCTATAATGGGAACATGTTTAGTGGGCTAGTATAATCTCTTTTAGAGATTCAAACGATGGGTAACAAATTCACTAATCATTCACAAGACTATTTCTAGAATATAGATTTTTTTTGGTTGGTGATCTCCTATGTACCACAATAATATTTTTTTTTTAAATATTCATTAAGCTTTGTAAAAATAATCCATCCAATATACGATGGTCCTATTTTATATATATATCTAATCATATTACAGAAAAAATCTCTTGTTTCATGCTTTCATTCACTAATTGACATAACTACCACTACCCTATAATGTCAAATGTCTATTATATAGATCCATAGTTAAGATTTATTAGTAAATATAGGATGCAATTCTTACCCTGAGAACTTACAAAATATAGGCTTTGAAAAATATCTTTAAAAATATATTCAAATAATAATTTCCAAAAATATCACGTACGTTTAAAATTCACAGAAATTGCCGTCACTGTCACTAGAGTTGAAGGATACAACTGTGACATTGCATTCTGATAATACAATTAATGAAAATTAGAAATATGGGTTTCCTTTGCTTTCTACAGGAATAACGAGAACACCAAAGCGTAAAAGGAATGCAGTACTTTATACATTTTCTAATGGTCTGTCAAATAAATCATTTTCATTAAAGTGTACACACTAGGATGATATTTATCTGCAAACCACTAGTTAATGAGGTGTTGTAATTAAATTAAGAATATTGATCCAAACTATTTTTAGACAACAATGAGAATAGGTTGATGCATGGAGAAGACATATTCCCAGAGTCCAAGTTTAATGTGGTTGATGATATCGTACTGGAAGAGGATGAGACATCAACACATTTTTGGCGTTCCTAAGAGGTGTGGTAGGAAAGTACACAGGTTTAGCGTGACATATTAACCGTTCAACTATTGGGACATGACCACATTTCAACAAAACTCCATCAAATCTAGAATCCACATGAACAATTTGAATTAGTTTACATTTTTCATGGATATTTCTTAATTAAATATGTCGTAGATTGGTGTTTCAAATTTGCGTTAGGTAGGTCGATGGATGATTTTTTTCATTATCTCATCGCACGAAATGGTCCCACACCTTTAAGTTCCACCTTGCGTCAATTACTATAACAATAGATTAGGTCCACGTCTCAAATGTAGGTATATATAGCCTATTTTTGTAAGATAAATGATAAGTTCGGAAAAATTATGTGTATTTATCCACTTAAAAGAACTAGGACAAGAGAAAGATGCACGTCTTGTGGTTAAGTTTGATATATGTAAGCCTCAAAACCTAGTTTTTAGAATTAGAAAAAAAAAGACTTGTAAATCCGAGTATAAACACTTGTGTCTTATTTTATTTTAGTGTAGGAGATCCAAGCATTATAAGGATAGTTCCTCTCCAAATGCACCTTGAACATTAGTTGAGCATGTAGCAACATATGATATGGATATGATTGTTTCCTCGTCTTCAACAATCCAGTGTCGTGAATGTGGGGGGTTTCTCATATTCATCTATTTCTAAAGGGATCAAGATAAACAAGTGAATGTTGAATAAATGGAAGTGAAACTAAGGGAAATAGGGGGAATAAAATAAGCAATAGTAGTGGTATAGTTATGTCAAATAGAGATAATTTAAAAGTTCAAATATCTTGGGACCTTGTATCAAGGAACTATATATCAAATGGATAATGACTTTGAAACAAGATATAATGTAGTGAAGTCAAGTATTAAAGTGCAAAAAATTTCAACAAAATGGTACATGTAAAACCAAAGATAGCCTCCAAGGTTATAAACAATATTGTTTATGCTTCATTTATGGGCTCGACGTTAGGAAATACCATGATTTCCATAACAAAATTACCTAAAACAATAGTTGGAGACATTACTGAAACTATGAGCTTAATATTATTTAAGCAAAAACAAAGAGGTGATCAATTTGGAGAAGGGAAATATGTTTATTTTAACACATGGTAAAGATGATAGGTTGGATGGATCGAAGAGAATACAAGTATACAAAGGGGACATTAAATATGTTAAAAAATGGACTAGGAAATTATATAATCTTGGGTAATAATATTTCCAGTATAGTTATAAATAATCGGGTCTTTAGTGTTGACGTGATAGTTTGGGGTTAAAGGATTATGGTAAAGTAAATATTGATGAGGCTCGGGTAGTGTTTAACATGCGGCTTATATCTAGTACAAAGGGTGACGCCACCAATCAATAATTTTATTTAGGCACCAAGCAATCTGATATACTCTTTACGAGCTAGGTACCAAATTCTTATGTTATTAAATATTTAGAGATTATCCATGAATGTTGGACAAGTATGTGGGACTAAGGATATTGTGATGTTCCTACATAAGGTTTTTTTAGGGATATGCTTGTATATTTACATCTTATTAATGTGTATATTATATTATAATCATTGTGGGTTCTAGAGTTTTCAAAATACACTTGTTTAGAACTTCCATGGAGAAATTATTTATAACTTTAGGTGTATGGCTCGTAAATTGATGCAAGTACATACGATTTGGTTGAAATTTATTGTGTAGCTACTTGCTAAGTGGTTAAGGTGAACAAAATTATGAGGTCTCTCAAGAAATATAATTCAGGTCGATAATGAGACATGTAAGAAAGATATTTGGCTTCTATAGTATAGTCCAGATATTTCAATATGGGTAATATATGTTGTTCATCAATATATTAATATTAATATTAGTAGACATGATTGCTTGCCATGGGATTTTTTAGAATTCTACCCACGGTCACATGTAAGGGAACATAAGAAGTTATGGAAGTCTCTCATTTAAATATTTAATAACCTCACTACACCTAGTTTAATTGTTGGTGACTTTTATCAAATCGGGAAGGAATATGATAAGTGGGAGGAAATTCTGCGTATCACTCGTCAAATGGAAAACTTTAATAATTGACATCATGGTTGTGAGGTGGTTTATCTTAGGTTTGAGGATCCATGATTCACCTGGAGTGAATTTTGTGATACAAGTCATTGCATCAGGATTCGTTTTGACTAGGGTTATGTGAATGTTGAGTGGCAAACTTTATTTTCATGATTGAAGGGGTTGACATCTGGATTTGGCTTACTCTTACCAAGACCCAAATCTCATTCAGATCATGCAACATTAGAGTATCTTGGCCTAGACATGACATTTTATATTTGAGGTGGTATAGTATATCCGTGAAGGGTGGTAGGTTTTAAATAATAAGTGGCATACATGCAATGAAAGTTTTGGAGAGAGTATTTTAGCTATCAAAAAAATTATTATGCATTGTATGTTAGATGTGTTTTGGGATTTAATTAAAGGAATGGCTAGTGGAATCCAATATCATATGTATTCAACTCTTTTCCACTCCAGAGGGTGTATAAATCCTCTTTATTTTGGATAGGAAAAAGGTTGTGGGGATAACATTTGAGTTTATTATAACGAGAAGAATTCATATGGTATATATTTAATATTATTTGGGAACTACAATACACAGTTCTACCATCTTTCTAAAACTAAGAGAAAGAAAAAACTGAGAATATCAAAACTGTGTTTATTAATGATCATTAAATTACAGAGGTCGTGGAACAACATTCTCTCGTTCAAATTTATTCAGATGCTTTGGATTGTAGGGGCTCGTTTACTTTCCACATATCTACTTAATTGTGGAGAAGCTGGCAAGGTAACCTATTGAGTAATTGAAAAATTATAAAATCTAGATGTTCGTTCTTTAGTTCAATCCGACTAAGTCACCTGAAATAGATGGTATGTCAGCATTGTTCTTTCAAAATTGGTGGGATATAATGTGATAGGCAATTTATGATGATGGTGCATAGTTTCCTATCTTCGAGTCTACTTTTTCCTCGACCAGTGGCATGCTCATTCACCACATCACATCTCTAATCTAGAAAAGGTAAATCAATTTCTTTTATCACTCCTTATAGATGTATGTTGCAAGATAATTATGAAAGGAATTGTGGAGATATTATGGCCTAACCTTGCAGAGTGCATTGGTCCATACCAGAGAGCTTCTTACATGCTCGGTCCATCATAGATAACTTTGTATTGGTAAAGGAGGTGGATAATTAAATTAATTATGTAATGGGATCTCGTGGAAATAGGGAAATCAAGATTTATCTTTCCAAAGCATATGAAAGCTCAGTTTGTCATTCAAATAGGGTACTATCCTTTATTTTGAGGTTCCTCATTTCTGTTTGAAACTTATTATGTTGTCTATAGCAGCTAACAAGATGCATGTTTTGTGAAATGGAGAAGTTCTAGAGCCATTCATACCCCAAATGTATTATTCAAGGTGAAAATTTATCTTATTATACTTTTGTACAATATATGGAACATTTATCCTTACTCGAACATGATCTATGTACAAAGAGAATGTGGTAGCCTATCTCATAGCATAAGCCGGGGCCTATTTTTAAAAAAATGATGTGATATTGATCATTTAGGCATTAAAGGGCGAGATTGATTTTGTTAAAGAGACCCTTCAAATTATTTTGTTCAAAATTTGGGAAGACAGTTAGTCTTGAAAAGCCATTGATTTATTTATCCAAGAACATCACATAATCAGGACATGTAGAGTTGGCTTGTTTTAGCACATTTACAATAGCCACTTCCTTGGGTACTTACTTGGGAAATATGATCTACTTGTGATATATTATTAGGTATTTTATAGGGTCAATTATTTGCATGGAGCATATTATCAGAATAAAGGACACAAAATCTCCCTCTTGTTGGGTGTATAATAGTCATATAATCGGTTATGAGTGTTATTTTGGCATATACCTTGCACACCATGAAGCTACATGTTTATGTTTGTAATGATATTGAGTGTATCATTTGTGACTTTAAGGTTATTTAGTAGAGGCTCAAGTATGGTAAAATTTATGTCGTCTAAAACATGAAGGTGAATAGGGTCTCAGAAATGCACATAGTTTGAATAAGGCATTACTTGCTAACTTTGGTTGGAAAGTATTACATGATAAACCTATTTTATGGTTTAAAGCACTCCGAAAGATTTTTTTTTAAATTATGTACCTTGACTCGAAAAAGGCGCTATCAAGGATGTGCACAAATATATTGGAAGGAGACCAGGTATTGTTAGAGGGGGTTGTTTATAATAGGTTAAAATTTGGAAGCTAAAATGCTCACAAAAATCAAAGTTTTACTTTAGCGAGATATATTGGACCGTACACTAACTCCCTTTAATATTTCTAAAAATGGTGTTATTGATTCTCCTATATGAAGTAAGTGTGGATGTGAGCTAGAATCCACACCATGTCTTCATATCATGTAAATTTGAAGTATTTGCGTGAAAAAATTAGGACGTCATCTACAATAATCTGAACGACTATTTATTCTACTTGGAATAATAATGATTTTGAGGTGGTGGGATCAACTTGGTAGATATCAAATCTAACAGGTACATAAAATTGCAAATATAGTGATGACCAATCCATTCACTATAACTTATTAGTTATAATGGACAGATAGAAATTCTAAGATTTTTTACACGAAAGTAAATAACCATAGAAAAAGTAACTTTAAATATCATGCATTAATGTAATTATAAAGAGATTTTATGAAAGCCACGACGAATGTAAAAGATGGAGGGATAATAATATCACTTCAAAATTTCCTAAATACATGGGTAAAACCAATTCTTGGAGTTAAGCTCAACTTAAATAATTTCTTTAGGTGGAATTCTAACAAAATTGTACTAGGGATATATTTTTGATATAAAGTGGTCATTCCCAAGTGGGTTCGTAGGGGCATGCATAAATGAATCGACATTAGTGACAATATCTTGTGAACTTTATTAGGGTCTACTAATGATAGAGAATCATTGATTCATAGATCTAACTCACGAGACTAATTCGCTAGAATCACACATTAGTGAAGGTTGGTTTATGTGGGTATCAGTCTATTGGCTCAGTATGTGATTGTGTTAATATTTGGAGTCATAATATAAGTTTTGTGGTCTTTCATATATATTAGGTGGCAAATACTTGTGCATATTCATTTCCTAGGATAAGAACAAATTCAATGATGTACATGTTCAGTAACGACCCTCACAAAGATTTATGGGAAGTTCTTACGAGACCTTGGAGTGTCTAACCTACGTTAAGTGTTATATTGAATAACCAAACAGTCTTTATAGTAAATACTTAGATGTATTAGAGAAAAGTTTTTATTTCTTGGAGGAAAAATGGACTTATATTAAGAAGATAAAAAAGAGGAGGACTTATCCTATTTCTCTTGAAAAATCATTCAAAAAAATACATCAAAATTCAAAGGAATAATTATTATAGCAATTAGGTCATAAATTCTTAGAAAAAGTATTACTAAACCAATCCACCACTTGATTAGTTGTTATTCTATCACCTTTGATTTAAACATAAGGTAAGACCAATTATATTATTTTAATACTTTTGAGAATAGGCCTAATATTCCATGAGCAAACAAGACTAAAGGAATTAATAGCACGTATATTAGATTTTGCATCTGCTTCGATTGTGATGTTGGATTAAGCTAGGTCTTTAGCTAAAGAAGAGGGAATTTTTAAGATTTTCCCAACGTGTTACATCACATCAATCATAGCCTTACCTTTTACCTAAATCCAATTAAATAATGTAAGGACTTATATCTAACAAAAAATAATCCTGAAATGAAGCTTTCCGGCAAGCAGTTGGAACAACTTCAGTTTCCAATAGAATGAAAAACAGGTTGGAGAGGTCTGCGTCTTTCTGTCAATCGAGATGGACACAAAATGGGTTTAATACTGAGATCATTTTTTATATATTTGCATTGTATTAATGCCTAGTTCTTCGAGACGCGAGGTATCATTGTCGAAGGAACCACTACCAATTGCTTCAGAAGCGTAATATAGAGTGGAGAAGGATGTAGAGGCAATTGCAGAGCCTACGTCGAAAGACATGAAAGGGAGACTGACCTACGATTATCGTGAAGGCTGAAACGATATTTCTGTTTGCCAATTTCATCGACATTAAAATTTGTCGTGTAATTAAATGATATAAAATAAGTAATAAATAGTAATTAATCAATTGATAAGAGATATGTTAATTTTATATGTAAATGTGTAATATAGACAAAAGGCGTAAAGAGTAAAAAAAAATATTTGACCTAGTTTTAAAAGAGAGATTTGTTAGTTTAGTTAGAAAAATAATCTATATAATAAAATTTAGAAGCTTAAAATAAGGTAGAAAAATTATTTGTAAAAGATAATATTTGAGAAGGAGATAATATTTTAATTTTAATAGACAATTGAAAAATTATTAGTCTAAGTCCAACGAACAAATTCAATTGGCCTTCTTTCTTCAGTTTGGAAATTTTTTTAAAAACGTGGGCAAAAGATTATCTTATACATAATACTAGTCTTCTAATCAAACAATCATAACCCTTATTTTTATTTTTCAAGTTCTCTTTCTATTTTTTCTTTATATCTTATTAAAGCCGCAGTCCACAAGAAACCTGCCATAAGAACAGAATTCTCCCATTAATTGGTAAATAATCTATCAATTCTTTGTTCAAACAATCGGAATTTGATAAGAGTATCCATCCATGGATAAACAAAATTTAGAAACTCACCAGATCTCATTTGCAAAGTATTTTTTTTCTTAGATCTTAAATATTTTTGATCTTATTTGAAAATTTGTTGTTATTATGAAAAGAAAATTCATATCTATCATCGAAATTGTTTTTCTTTCAATTTTCCTTTTTACATTTTTTATTACTTTAAAACAAAATAATGGAATGCTAGAGATACGAAAACTTTTGTAACAAAAAAAAGTAGTGAGTTTTATTTTATAAATTGAAAAGAAATAAAATATTATTGGTGATTTTCTCTTTGTTTAGACCCTCACTGTAAATGTTAAATTTAATTATCATTTTATATATTATATTTCCACAGATTATGTTTTAATTTGTCAAAGATTCTTTTTTTTTATCAATCTTTCTTTTAATAATTGGTATAAATAATAATATCTTATTTACATAATTGTGCAGCTTACATATATATTCTATTTTTCTACAGGATAATGTTTAAAGTAAAATAGATTTCATTAAGATGTATAAATTGAGATTGATGCTCATGACATTTCAATATCTAGAAAGTCAATCCTTTTAAAGGTTAGAATATAAATCTTTTTATTTTATATGAAATATTAAAAAAAATGAAATATTTATTTAAAAAATAGTAAATTATGATATTAATTTAGAACTATTTAATATGGGGTAATACTTCCATCCAATATTGGATGGTCCAATATTCCTATCACATCCATTAATTATTTTAGCAAAACACATGTCACTAGATTAATATGTTAGTTACTTTTGCAAGTTTAAAACATGGGGTATATGTATTAATATAATTGGTGTAGGATCATCCAATATAGGATTGAAGAATTTTCCTTTAATATGGGTATGACTTACATCCTCTGGATGGTCCAATATTCATATCACAACCATTGATTAATATAATAAAATACATGCCATTAGTTTAAGGGTAAAACCTTTCCTCAAAGTGCATGAACCGCCCCTACCATTAGCCCTTTTTTCACAATGCCACTTGGCACCATGTCACCGCCACCTCAGCGCCACCTCACCTTAAGTGTCTTCTTCATCATCATCCCTAACTTTAAAATAAATAAAAAATTCTCTGA
This sequence comes from Nemophila menziesii, assembly GCA_029959085.1. Lineage (NCBI taxonomy): Eukaryota > Viridiplantae > Streptophyta > Magnoliopsida > Boraginales > Hydrophyllaceae > Nemophila > Nemophila menziesii. Next base: position 7,696,765 of record JARWIR010000014.1, read on the forward strand.
ATGTTTGAATGCTTCAAATCTTCATAGGAAAACTAGGAAAACAAATATCTTACTACCTTTCATATGAATCAACAAATATAGCAATAATCATTCATTCATTCTTTTCCTTACACCACTAAATAAATTCTTTTTCAATTTTATAAAAGTATAACATGTTAAAAGTATCAGATCCAGAGATTGATGAAAGATATCGATTCTCTCCACGTCTAACATCTCCGCAAGATTGTTTAATCCACCGTGGAGATTTTTGAAGAATTTCATCAAATGTTTGATGTCATAAATAACAGAAAAATAAATCTTCATTAAATTGATAAACTTCTTTTGTATTTCAGGTAACTTTTGACCAGTCAATATCTTAAGCAAGTAGCCAAAATCATACCCAAAATGAAAAGTAACCTAGAAGAATCAATACAATATTTATTTAAAAGCTAGATTAAATCTTCAGCATAGATATCTCTGTTTAAAAGTTTCCTTTTTCATCAGAGAATGTGAGATCCAATTGAATGATCTTAACATGTCAACGTTAGCTTTCAAGGTGTAGAAATTATTCTCAGATGGGGTTTTGAATTTAGCAAAGGAACGTACAACTATGCCTGGGAACTCTGTGTCCATGGCTACATAAGGAAATTCATCAACGATGGCTCGAAGTAACTTAAACTCTTCTTTTAGATTATTGTTCCATACTTCCATTATCCCGATTCGATTACTCTTCAGAATCGTCATTTTTTAATTAATGTAGCACGAAATGAAGAAAAGACACAAAACACAATTCAACAAATTCAGAACCCTGATTCTACAAATATACAAACAGGGTAAAACGTAAGATCGGGGTGGTTCGTGCACTTTGGAGAAAGTTAAAGGTCTACACGAGGGCTTTACCCTTAGATTAATAATTCAGTTACCTTTGCAAATTTAGAACATGGGATATGTGTAACAATATAATTGGTGTAGGATCATCCAATATTGGATGGAAGAATTTTTCAATTAATGTTAGTATGTTTTATTAATTAATTTATTATTATTAGTGAAGTAACATTAGTTAGGTATTTATTATTATTATTATTATTAGTTGAGATAAGTTTAAAATATCATGTATGCCCTCAAATAATTTTTTAATGATGATATAAGACCATCCATATACTTTTGTGTTGTATTACTTATATATATTAAATTAAAAAACTTGAAAAATTATATCACTAGATAAAATTATAATATATTAGATTTGTTTATATTAAAGTAATAATAGCTCCAGTGAGATATGTATTATCAAGTAAATTATTTACTAGAATTTATATAATAAAACACATAAAGAAAAGTCGAGTTTGACATGTGTCAATGGACCTAAACTCACTTCTTCTTTAATTGAGTGCTTGTTTGATATTCCTTTGTTTAAAAAGCATTTAAAGCCATTTTTAAATTTTTAGAAGTATTTTACCTATAAAAACATATTTAAAAGAAATATTAGATATGTTCTTAAAATAAAATGCTTAAAACTCAAAAAAATTATATATTTGACAAGTATTCTATTCCCTCCATTTTATTTTTACACATAGTTTTATTGAAAAACTATTATATGATATTTTAAATAAGTATTGAAAATATAATATCTTAATATGAGTAATAATAGAAAAATGGTGGAAAAAATATCTCGACAAAAATTCAAATACCTTTTTAGAAAATGGACAGACTTTGTATAAATATGGGAGTAATTTTTATTAAATATATTTTTAAATTTAAAATAATAAAATACAAAATGGGCTCAAAAAATAAGATCAATTATACTAAAGAATCCAAATTTTTAAATTCATTCACTTACTAGCCACTCAAAGAGTATAGAAACCGATCCTATTAAACAAAACATAAAGATAATCGAAATTATACAAGTCCAAGCGATTTTTTATTTTTTTGTCATTTACCACATTCTTTAAGGCGAGAATTCTAATTTTATAGAATTGTTGTACATTGATTGCAAGATTACAAATAACTAAATTTGTTGCATTATAAATTTTCTAATTATTTATGAAGCATATTACTCACCGTCTTTTTATTGGAGATCACCGTTCCTTTATTCTTGACATAGGTAGAATATATCTTTAAGTATTTTATTCCTTCCATTTTATTTTCACACATATTTTTATCAAAATAAGTTTATATGATATTTTAAATATGTATGGAAAATATAATATCTTAATACGAGTAATAATGTGAAAAAATGTCTCAACGAACATTTAAGCTATATTTTTGGGAAATGGACAAAGATTGTGTAAATGAGGGGGTAGTTTTAATTAAATATATTTTGAAGGAGACTATGAATTGTAAAAGGGAGTTGTTTATATGGTTGACGAAGTATGTGATTGGTCTAAATGCTGTATAAATGATTTTGACGTGTTGTTGATAAAATCTTCCTATTGAGCTCTAAATTTACCTAGTCAAGAGAAAAAATTTAAATAGGATAAAATTTGGAAGCTAAAATGCTCAAAAAAATCAAAGTTTTACTTTGCGAGATGTATTGGACTGTAAACTAACTCCCTTTAATATTTATAAAAAGGATTTTATTGATTCCCCTATTTGAAGTAAGTGTGGATGTGAGCCAACATACACACCATGTCTTCATATCATGTAAATTTTAAGTATTTTCCTGAAAAAATTAGGATGCCATCTACAACAATCGGAACGACTAATTCTTCTACTTGGAATAACAATGACTTTGGTTGGCGGGTTCAACTTGGTAAATATCAATTCTGACAAGTCCATAAAATTGCAAATACATTGATGACCAATCCATTCACAGTAACTTTTTGGTTATAATGGACAAATAGAAATTCTAAGATTTTTTACACGAAGTAATTAACCAATAGAAGTCAAGTAATTTTAAATATCATGCATTGATGTAATTAGAAAGATATTTTATTAAGGCCACAGGGAATGTAAAAGATCGAGGATTAATAATAGCACTTCAAAGTTTCCTAATTATATGGATAAACGAAGTCCTGGAGTTACGCTCAAGTAAAATGACTTCTTTAGGTGGAATTCTAACAAAATTGTGTTAGGGATATTTGTTTGATATGAAGTGGTCATTCCCAAGTGGGTTCGTAGGGGGCATGCATAGAAGAATCGAATATAGTGACAATATCTTGTGAACTTTATTAGTCTATACTAATGATAGATGATCATGGAATCATGGATCTCACTTAGGAGACTAATTCGCTAGAATTACACGTTACTGATGGTTTGTGTAGGAATGGGTATCAGTCTAATGGCTTAGTATGTGATTGTGTTAATATTTGGAGTCATAATATAAGTTTTGTGTTCTTTCATATATACTAGGTGTCAAATACTTGTGCATATTCATTTCCTAGGAGAAGAGTGAATTCAATGACGATACCAGTTCAGTAACGACCCTCAAAAAGACTTATGGGAAGTTCTTACGAAACCTCAAAGTGTTAATCCATGTTAAGTGTTATATTGAATACCCAAACAGTATTTAGAGTACATACTCAGATGTATTAGAGAAAAGATTGCATTTCTTGAAGGAAAGAAAGGACTTATATTAAGAATATAAAAAAGAGGAGTACTTATCCTATTCCTATTGAAAAATCATTCAAAAAAAATACGTCAAAATTCAAAGGAATAATTATTATAGCTTAGAAAAAGTTTTACCAAACCAATCCACCACTTAATTAGTTGTTATTCTCTCACCTTGGATACAAACATGAGGTAAGACCAAGTCTATTATTTTAATATTTTCGAGTATAGCCCTACTATTCCATGAGCAAATAAGACTAGAAGAATGAATAGCATGTATAATAGCTTTTGCATCTGCTTCGATGGTGAAGTTGGATGAAGCTAGGTCTTTAGCTAAAGAAGAACGTATTTATAAGATTTTCCCAACGGGTTACACCACATCAATCGCAGCCTTACCCTTTACCTAAATCCAGTTAAATCATGTAAGGACTTATATCAAACCTAAAATAATCCTGAAACGAAGCTTTCCGGCAAGCAGTTGGAACAACTTCAAATTCCAATAGAATGAGAAACGGGTTGGAGAGGTCTGTGTCTTTTGGTCAATCGAGATGGACACAAAATGGGTTTAATACTGAGATCATTTTTTATATATTTGCTTTGTATTAATGCCTAGTTCTTCGAGAAGCGAGGTATCATTGTCAAAGGAACCACTACCAATTGCTTCAGAAGTGTAATATAGAGTGGAGAAGGATGTAGAGGCAATTGCAGAGCCTACTCGAAAGACATGAAAGGGAGACTGACCTACGATTATCGTGAAGGCTGAAACGTTATTTCTGTTTGCCAATTTCACCGACATTAAAATTTGTCGTGTAATTAAATGATATAAATAAGTAATAAATAGTAATTAGTCAATTTATAAGAGATATGTTACTTTTATATGTAAATGTGTAATATAGACAAAGGGCGTAAAGAGTAAAAAAAATTATTTGGCCTAGTTTTAAAAGAGAGATTTGTTAGTTTAGTTAGAAAATAATCTATATAATAAAATTTTGAAGCTTAAAATAAGGTAGAAAAATTATTTGTAAAAGATAATATTTGAGAAGGAGATAATATTTTAATTTTAATAGACAATTGAAAAATTATTAGTCTAAGTCCAACAAACAAATTCAATGGGCCTTTTTTCTTGACTTTGGAATTTTTTTTAAAAACGCGGGCAAAAGATTATCTTATACATAATATACTAGTCTTCTAATCAAACAATCATAACCCTAATTTTTATTTTTCAAGTTCTATTTCTATTTTTTTTTTGTATATCTTATAAAAGCCGCCGTCCACAAGAATCCTGCCATAAGAACAGAATTCTCCCATTAATCGGTAAGTAATCTATCAATTCTTTGTTCAAACTATCGAAATTTGATAAGAGTATCCATCCATGGATAAACAAAATTTAGAAACTCACCAAACCTCATTTGCAAAGTATTTTTCTTCTTAGATCTTATATATTTTTTATCTTACTTGAAAATATGTTGTTATTATGAAAAGAAAATTCATATCTATCATCGAATTTGTTTTTCTTTCAATTTTCTGATATACTTTATAAATATCATTTTGGTCCCTGAAATCAAGCAAAATTCCTTATCAAATTTGGTGAAACCATCAATGAATTTACAGTAGTCCAATGTGGACCACATGTTGAATAAAATTTATCTTTTATTAGTTATTATTTTTGCATCTATCTTAAGTTTTGAATTTTTTTTTATTTACTTTTTTGATCTCATTGAATTTAATCAATCCATACCTCACCTTTTTACAATAAATATTCTTGAATTTAATTTTCTTTATTTTTTTCATTTTTAAAAAACCTAAATTTTTATATTTTGTAAATCGTTCTAGTTCATTTAATTTTAAAGTAAATTTTATCACATAGTAGATCACATTTTACTACAAAAAGTATAATGCTTCACTTTTTTTATTATTTGTATTTCATGACATGTTTTAGAAGATAGGGCTTTTTTCTTTTTACATCTTTTATTAATCTAAAACAAAACAATGGAATGCTAGAGATACGAAACTTTTGTAACAAAAAAAATAGTGAGTTCTATTTTATAAATTTAAAAGAAATAAGATATTATTGGTGATTTTCTCTTTGTTTAGACCCTCACTGTAAATGTTAAATTTAATTATCATTTTAAATATATATTTCCACAGATTATTTTTTAATTTGTCAAAAATTCTTTTTTTATCAATCTTTCTTTTAATAATAGGTATAAATAATAATATCTGATTTACATGATTGTGCAGCTTACATATATATATATATATTCTATTTTTCTACAGGATAATGTTTAAAGTAAAATGGATTTCATTATGATGTATAAATTGAGATTGATGCGCATGACATTTCAATATCTAGAAAGTCAATCATTTTAAAGGTTAGAATATAAATCTTTTTATTTTATATGAAATATTAAAAAAAATGAAATACTTATTTAAAAAATAGTAAATTATGATATTAATCTAGAACTATTTAATATGGGTATGATTTACATCCTATGGATGGTCCAATATTCATATCACAACCATTGATTAATATAATAAAATACGTGTCATTAGTTTAAGGGTAAAACCCTCGTGTAGCCCTTTAACTTTCCCCAAAGTGCATGAACCGCCCCTACCATTAGCCCTTTTTTCACAATGCCACTTGGTACCATGTCACCGCCACCTCAGCGCCACCTCACCTTAACTGTCTTCTTCATCATCATCTCTAACTTTAAAATAAATAAAAAATCCTTTGAATGTTTGAATGCTTCAAATCTTCATAGGAAAACTAGAAAAACAAATCTCTTGCTATCTTTCATATGAATAAACAAATATAGCAATAATCATTCATTCATTTTTTTCCTTACACTATCAGATCCAGAGATTGATGAAAGATTTCGATTCTCTCCACGTCTAACATCTCCACAAGATTGTTTAATCCACCTTGGAGATTGTTGCAGAATTTCATCAAATGTTTTATGTCATAAATAACAGAAAAATAAATCTTCATTAAATTGATAAACTTCTTTTGTGTTTCAGGTAACTTTTGACCAGTCAATATCTTAAGCAAGTAGCCAAAATCATACCCAAAATGAAAAGTAACCTAGAAGAATCAATACAATATCTATTTAAAAGCTAGATTAAATCTTCAGCATAGATATCTCTGTTTAAAAGTTTCCTTTTTCATCAGAGAATGTTAGATCCAATTGAATGATCTTAACATGTCAACGTTAGCTTTCCAGGTGTAGAAATTATTCTCAGATGGGGTTTTGAATCTAGCAACGGAACGTACAACTATGCCTGGGAACTTTCCCTTATCTCGATTGCATTACTCTTCAGAACCGTCATTTTTGAATTAATGTAGCACGAAATGAAGAAAAGACACAAAACACAATTCAACAAATTCCGAACCCTGATTCTACAAATTTACAAACAGGGTAAAACGTAAGATCGGGGCGGTTCGTGCAATTTGGAGAAAGTTAAAGGTCTACACGAGGGTTTTACCCTTAGATTAATAATTTAGTTACTTTTGCAAATTTAGAACATGGGATATGTGTAACAATATAATTGGTGTAGGATCATCCAATATTGGATGGAAGAATTTTTCATTTAATATTGGTATGTTTTATTAATTAATTTATTATTATTAGTGAAGTAACATTAGTTAGGTATTTATTATTATTAATATTATTACTAGTTGAGATAAGTTTAAAATATCATGTAGGCCCTCAAATAATTTTTTAATGATGATATAAGACCATCCATATACTTTTGTGTTGTATTACTTATATATATATTAAATTAAAAAACTTGAAAAATTATATCACTAGATAAAATTAAAATATATTAGATTTGTTTATATTAAAGTAATAATAGCTCCAGTGAGATATGTATTTGATGTCTCCTCATTTGTGATAATAAAATCTATCTCTAAGACATCATTTTAGGCGTATTTATTAGTTTATAGGTCGAATTTAGCCTAATTTAGTGCACTTTCCTATTTTGAGTCTTGATTTAGTAACATGATATTTTTAGAGAATATTGGATTTGATTGTTTATTTAGTGTGAAGCTTTAAAGATAATTATGGAGATTAATTAGAGTCCAAGTCAAAGACTACAAGATATGGAAAGAAGATAAATATGGTAATTGGAGATAAAGGAAAAAAGAGCTAAAAACATGGAAAAGGAAAAGCTGCCTAAATCTGAATTTCTGCAGCTACGCCTAAAGAAGTGGTGATAACTCCAAACCCAAGCCGATTTTGGAAGATTCCTTTCATAGGGACGTAGATAATTATGTGACGATTCTTTTGGTATATTGTGGAGCAAAAACCGATCAATAACAAAGAAAATATGCTCAAAACAGTTCAGCAGTAATTATCCATACGAATATGAGTTGGGCTTGACGTCCATTACTTAGCCTCTCCTTCAAGAAACGAATTAGGTCAACCTATACACTATAAATACAGCCTCTTAACACTCTTAAATCATCCTTGGTGAAACCTTAAACCAAGAGGAAGCTTACAACACAAGAAAAGAAGTCTGGAAGGAGCTGTTCATCAAGATGTCTTCTTCTACCTTTAAATTTGTAATTTCTTCCTTTTCTTGCATGAACTAAATTTCTTTAGCTTGAGTTTTAGCATATATGTATGAACCCTAGTTTTGGTTGACATCTATCTAATTTGGGAATTTTTTATTTTAAATTGAATTATAGGTTTTATTCTCTGTCTATGTGTTTGGGTTTATATTCTATGTTCTTGTGAACTGTAGCCATATAGAATTACCATCTAGTAGTTAGGTCACCATTGACAACGGTGTTTAATTACATGTTTAGCACATAACGTCTAGTATTCGGTTTAGATCTGACAAATCAACCTAACTAGATAATCACTATGGTTTAGTACATGTTACTATTTACCAATTACGGGAACAATTTGCTTATGAAGCCTTATTGACACAGGTAAATCTTATTTAAAACTACCTAGCGTAATTGGAACCAATTATTGAAATACTACATAATTCACCCTTACATGTTTAGAACGGCAAAACTAGTGGGGATTACATGCTATTGACTCAAGCTATATTCTCATACTACTTCTCTTTCATATTTAATATTCTGTCTTTACATTCTTAGTTTTAAGTTAGTTTAATTAGAAAACCAAATAAATATCTATTGTCTTTATTTTTCTTGCGTTAGTTGTTCTAGCTTTAATTATTTGCACTTGATTATTGCATATGATTCCCCTAACCTTCGTAGTCTCTGCGGAACGAATCTTACTTATTTTCTAAAACTTGCATACAATCTGTATACTTGCAGAACTGTGCTTAGTCTAGGGTGATTATTTTCACTTTATTTATATCATATTTTATCACACCCTAGGCCGTACCAAGTTTTTGGCGCCGCTGCCGGGGACCACATCGTTAGTCTTTGTGCATATATCTTGTGCTTTTATTTTCAGTTAGTTCTATTAGTTTTTGTTTTATAGATAGTTACAGATGGAGAACCCAATGAGACTTGAGCTACCCATTGAGTTTTGAGTGGAGCCACGAGGAATTCGCGCTCCAGAAATTCAAGCCGCTAAATATAAGCCTGATCTAGGGATGTTAACTCAGTTTGCAACTCATGGACTATTCAGCGGTGCTGCACATCAAGATACGATCCGATATATTCAGAAATTCATGCAAATCTGTGATGCTTATATCGTAAGAGGAGTTACTAGGGAACAAGTTTACTACGTGATGTTCCAGTTCTTCTTGACCGGATGTGCAAGCGATTGGTATGATACCCAATACACTCATGTTATTCCAGATTGGGACAAGCTTCAAGCAAGATTCTTAGACCGCCTTTATCCGGTTAGTAGACGTTTAAAAGATATGTTGGAGTTTGAGCAATTTATACAGGAAGACGGAGAGAGTTTGGGAGAAGCATGGTTACGATTTACAGAAAAGAAGGCGAGATGTCCATATCACAAATCCTCGCCGGAATATTATTTAACCTTGTTTTATGGAGGCCTTAATTACAAGTCAAGAGAGAAGACAGATTCGTTAGGAAACGCAGGTTTTGTGTTACTAGATCCTGAAGAAGCTGAGTTGGGGATGGAAAGAATTCTTGAGAACGAGAGAAGTTGGCCCAAGAAACCAGAAAAAGAAGACACTTCAGAATCTCTGAAGCTTAAAGAATTGACCCAACAACTCGAAGAACTACAAGAACAAGCCCGAACAATTGCTCAGGTAAATGTAGGACGTGCAATTCCTTTGTGTCCTGGTTGTGGATCAAGAAATCATGTGTGGGAAGGATGTATGAATAATCCAGCAGTAGCTTCCGTTACATATCCGCAAGATAACTATTATTCTAATAGTTATACTTATCCTCAAGAAAGCTACGCTAATTATCAACAACCTCCACAACAAAGAAGTTGGGTCATAAATCAAGAGACTTATCATCAACCCCGACCTCAATCCTATAATCCACCACAACCTATTCAGAAAAAGGTACCCATTGTTGAGAAAGCTTGTCAAAAAACGAAGAAAGATCCACCTACACAATCAATGCAACTGGCAAAACAAGAACAAATCTAAAGCTTGAATTCGAGTATGGCTAAAATAATGCAAGCAGTTGATGTCTCCCTTTTTGGTCTAAATATAAGCCCTTAGGAGACATCATTTTAGGATGAAAATGGTCTTTTTATATTGACTTTAGTGCTTAAATTGCAATATTACACTTTCTCCCCTTGGAATTAGACTATTTGCATTTATAGAGCTTTTGTGCGTTAATTTACTTATTTTTTAGTGCAAAGTTAGTAGGTTTATGAATTTCATGAGAAACCAATCCAAGGAGGAGAAGTGAGAATTAAAGTCTTAGAATATTTCTAGTGTGTTTAGTCGAATTTCCTGAATTTAAATTGCACTTTCTTATTTCTAGACTTGATTTATTGATTTATTATTTTATAAAGCATATGCGGTTTAATTATTTATTTAATGTGAAGCTTTAGAGATAATATGGAAATAAATTAGATGCTAAATCAATTCTAAGGAGATAAGGAAAGAAGATCTTGAAGAAATCTGGAGATAGAAGGAAGTAGAGTTCAATTAGGAAAAGATAAAGCTGCCTTATGAATCTGAAATTCCACCCACATTTTAAAGATAATTCCATAACTAAAGATTGGCATGGATTCTTGACTAATGGTCTGCACCAATGGAAAGCTCTTTCCGAGACAAGCAGTTTCATATATTGGAACTCCTCAAACGGATAAGTATTGAAAAAGATATGACCAAATCAAATCAGCTTACCTTTCCTAGATTTTAGGGTTACGAATTAAAGAGTCCTTGACTTGTCTTCCACTCCAAGTAATTCGACCTAGCACCTATAAATACCAGCTCTAAACCTTATAAAATTATCCCTTGGCTGCATAAGCTTAATATATACATATAAATCATCATAGAAGCAATCAAGAGGATCTAGAGGAGGAAGAAGCAAGAAGCTAGAGCTTAATTTCATCAATTCAACACTTCTCCATCTCTATTCTTTGGGTAATTTAGTATTAGATCTATTTTGTCTATGAGGTATTTCTAAGCTATTTATTCAAGAAGTTTATGTATGCATAATTTCTCTTTAGGATTGTAATTATATGAACCTTTGATTATTGTTTTTCTGTTTTAATTTGAATCTGGGATTTTAGTATTTAACTGAATTGGTTCTTAATTTCCATTGAATATATTCTTGTGCTTGTTCACTATCATTGAAGTCATGAATCAAGGGTAGGTTTTAGTAATTAGGCTATTCACTTAGTGGCGATTGATCATCCGACAGGGGGGTTTAATTACAGACATAGAATATAGACGCGTGGTGTCCGTTATTTGACCGACAGGCTTGACTAACCACGTAGCCAAAGAGGTAAAAGAGTATTCATCCGAAGAGGCATATTCGCCCATATAGGAGTTTATAGTACTTTAGGATAGCTCCTAGGTCCACCCGACAGGGGGCTAGGAGATATTTGATTCCCGACTATTGTGAGATTTCCCATTCACCCTCATTCTTAGTAATCATAGATTCAATAGGATAGATTCATACTTGCATATCCTTATCTTTCTTGCATAATTATTAATTGTTTATTTTATTGTCTATTTTAATTAGAAAACAAACATCTTTATTATTTATCTTTTTAAAGCAATCAAAACTATCTATTCTAATATTGAACACGAAGTTAGAATAACTACTTAAATCCCTGAGGAGACGATAATCCTGATTTTACTTATCTATTACTTGGTACGACCCGTACACTTGCGGTCTGTGGATCCTTTATTCCTTTGCTTTTATTTCATTATTTTATAACACACAAGGACCCACCAACAGTCGAGACCAATATGAGTCGTAGCCAACAGAAGATTCAAGCCTAGCAGAAGATAATTAAGAAACTAGAGCATACTTTATCACATATGGAAAGTACATTACAAAATCGTCCGAAAGGGCAACTTCCAAGTGATAGTATTGCTCCTAGAGATGATTCGTGTCATGCAGTTGAATTGCGAAGTGGAAAACAACTACCTACACCTAGAAGAGAACCTGAACCAATCCCTATTCCAGAAAAGGGGGGAGAAGAAACGATCAAAGATACAATAGAGGAGGTGGTTAAAACGAAGAGTGTCCAAGCTGAGACACCTGAAAAGACAAGAAAACCAGTGAAACTTAATATACGCCCTCCACCACCATACCCTTCACGTGTCAGAAAGAAGGACAATGACCTAGAATTCAAGAAGTTCGTTGACATGTTGAGAGTGTTAGAGATTATTATACCGCTTGTTGAAGCTCTTAAGACAATGCCAACCTATCTTAAATTCATGAAAGGCATTCTCTCCAACAAGCGAAATATAGAAACTAGGGAAACAATTGGATCGCCTGTGGAATATAGTGCTATATGTCAAAGTAAGTTGCCACCGAAGCTAGAAGATCCCAGAAGTTTTACAATTCCCATCGGCATTGGAGATAGTTGGACCGGGAAAGCATTATGTGATTTAGGCGCGAGTATCAATCTCATGTCTAGATCCCTGTTCGAGAAGCTTAATATAGGAGAGGTAGTACCCACATATGTGGTATTACAAATGGCGGATCACTCCCTCTCACGACCAGTAGGTAAAATTGAAGATGTTTTAGTTAAAGCTAGTTCTTTTATTTTTCCTTGTGATTTTATTATTCTTGACTACGACGCGGATACGAATGTCCCCATCATCTTGGGTAGACCATTCTTAGCCACGGGGCGTACACTAATTGATGTTGAGAATGATGAGTTGATCATGAGGGTACAAGATGAACAGATACGATTCAATGTGTTTAAGGCTATGAAGTTACCAAATTCAAAAGATGAATGTTTCAAAATCGATGTCATCGGAAAAATTGCGCAAGAAGTCTTCAATGAAGCAAGCTTAGATGATGATCTTGACGAAGCCTTAGCACTTGAATCACAAAAGGAACTCGAGATTCCTCCTGAAGATGTTGCTGCATTAGGATCAAATGTACGAGAACTACTTCGAGACTCAGGTGACATTGAACCAATGAAACAACCATCTATAATATGTCCACCTGTTCTTGAAGAAAAACCGCTTCCAGATCACCTACGCTATGCATATCTAGGTACGAATAAAACTTTGTCGGTTATTATTTCTGCTAACCTTTCAGGTCCTCAAGAGGAGAAGCTACTCCATGTACTTCGAGCAAACAAAGAAGCAATCGGATGGACTATTGCCGACATCAAAGGAATTAGTCCTTCCGTTTGCAAACACAAAATCATTCTTGAGAACGAAGGTGGGCGATCTATAGAGGGACAAAGAAGACTCATGCCAGCTATGAAAGAAGTGGTGAGAAAGGAAGTCATCAAGTTGTTAGACGCAGGAATTATCTATCCGATTGCGAGCAGTGATTGGGTTAGTCCAGTGCAATGTGTTCCAAAGAAAGGAGGTATTACAACCATCCTTAATGATCAAGGCAAAGCCATACCATCAAGAACAGTTATGGGGTGGCGAGTGTGCATGGATTACTGAAGACTCAACAAAGCTACGAAGAAAGATCACTTCCCGCTAGCATTCATTGATCAGATGCTCGACAAACTTGCAGGGAGAGAGTATTATTGTTTCCTTGACGGATATTCGGGTTATAATCAGATTTGTGTGGATCCCCTTGATCAACACAAAACAACTTTTACTTGTCCGTTTGGTACTTTTGCTTATAGAAGAATGCCGTTTGGTCTATGTAATGCACCTGCCACGTTCCAGAGGTGCATGATGGCTATATTTTGGGACATGATTGATAAATACTTGGAGGTTTTTATGGATGATTTTTCGGTATTTGGAGATAGTTTTGATGATTGTTTGAATAATCTTGAGAAAGTCCTTGTGAGATGTAGAGAAAAAGATCTTGTGCTTAACTGGAAAAAATGCCACTTCATGGTTCAAGAGGGAATTGTGTTGGGACATAAAGTTTTGAAGGCAGGGATGGAGTTTGATCGTGCTAAAATTGAAGTTATCAAAAAATTACCACCTCCAGTTTCTGTTAAAGGAGTGAGAAGTTTCTTGGGTCACGCAGGATTTTATCGAAGATTTATTAAAGATTTCTCCAAGATCGCCAAACCGCATTGTTCTTTACTTGAAAAGGATACTCCTTTTAATTTTACTGACGAATGTCTTCAATCGTTTTTGACGATTAAGGAAAAACCGATCTCTACACCTATTGTTATACCTCCTAATTGGAAAGCTCTGTTTGAACTTATGTGCGATGCTAGTGATCACGCTATGGGTGTTGTGTTGGGACAGAGGAAAGACAAGATTTTCCATACGATTTATTATGAAAGTAAGACTTTCAACGCTGCCCAGATAAACTATACAGTGACGGAGAAAGAGATGTTGGCCGTGGTTTATGCTTTTGATAAATTTCGTTCCTATCTGATTGGGAAGAAAACTGTTGTATACACGGACCATTCAGCTATCAGGTACCTTATGAAGAAAAAGGACGCTAAGCCGCGTCTTATTAGATGGTTACTGTTACTTCAAGAATTCGACATAGACATATGAGACCGAAAGGGATGTGAGAATCAAGTTGCTGATCATTTATCAAGGCTCGAAGGATCTAATGCGAATAAAGAACCATTGTTGGTTAAAGAGGTATTCCCTGATGAACAACTTTTTGCTATTAAACATGCGTTCGTGCCATGGTATGCAGATCTAGTCAACCTCATTGTGAGTGGTGTATTCCCCAAGCATATCCACCCACATCAAAGACAAAGATTATCTTACCAGGCCAAACAGTATTATTGGGATGAACCATACCTCTGGAAGATTTGTAGTGACCAAGTGGTCAGAAGATGTGTGCATGAAGGTGAAATGGAAAAGATCATTGCAAGTTGTCATAATTCACCTTATGGAGGTCACTTTAAAGGCGATAGAACTGCAGCTAAAATTCTTCAATCCGGATTCTATTGGCCTACCATACACAAAGATTGTCATCGTTTTGTCCAGTCATGTCAAATATGCCAGTTCACTGGTAATATATCAAAAAGAGACGCGATGCCACTTAACAATATTCTAGAAGTTGAAATCTTTGATGTATGGGGAATAGATTTCATGGGACCTTTCATCACTTCTCATAGAAATCTTTATATTTTGCTTGCGGTAGATTATGTATCAAAATAGGTAGAAGCAGTGGCAACACCAAAGAACGATGCTCAAACAGTAATCAAATTCTTAAAAACAAACATCTTTTCAAGACATGGTACGACACGTGTTCTCATCAGTGATAAAGGTACCCATTTTATTAATGCTCCTCTGAGAAACTATCTTCGTAAGTTTGGAGTGAGACAACGTATTTCAACCGGTTATCACCCACAAACTAACGGTCAAGCGGAAGTTTCCAACCGGAAAATCAAATCTATTCTTGAGAAAACCGTGAATAAAACGAGGAAAGATTGGTCTTTAAAGCTAGATGATGCTCTCTGGGCTTACATAACAGCATTTAAAACACTAGTTGGGGAATCTCCATATCGCATGGTCTACGGCAAAGCGTGTCATCTACCGATTGAACTTGAAGCTCGAGCCTACTGGGCTATTAAAACTCTGAATCTAGACCCAGAATTGGCCGAAAATCAAAGGATGATGCAGTTGAACGAGTTGGAGGAGTTTCGTTATCTAGCCTATGAAAATTCACGCCTCTACAAAGAGAAAACAAAGAGATGGCATGATAAACGGCTCCGTTCGAAGCATTTCGAGAGAGGACAAAAAGTTTTATTATACAACTCTCGATTTTTGAACTACCCAGGAAAGCTTAAATCCCGTTGGGGAGGACCTTACATTGTTATGAAAGTCACACCTCATGGAGCGATTGAAATTGAACATCCAACCGAGCAAAGGACATTCATGGTGAATGGCCAGCGTTTGAAGAGATACCATGACAGGGAGGACTTTGGGCGATAGGAGACAATCCATCTCGTAGAAAGCGCTTAGCCTGAGGTACACGTCAAACTTAAAGACGATAAACAAAAGTTCTCTTGGGAGACACCCCTTGTTTTAAATTGCTTTTTAGATTAGTTTTATTGCTTTGTAGTGTACAATATTAAGTTAGTGTATATTTTAATTGTGTTTAAAAGCTAATAGGAGAGAAAGGTTGTGTGTTATTGTGTAGGAAATGAGTTTGGGGTCAAAAGAAAAAAATTGGAAAAAATTCACAGGGAGGTCCGGTATACCGGCCAAAAAGCCCGGTATACCGCGCCTGGAAAACACGTGACATGGGTATGCGCATCGGGTTTATTGCCGAGAGTAAGAAAATTTGGAACATGACAGGTCCGGTATATCGGGCCATATGGCCGGTATACCGGAGAGGCAGAAACCCGTACCACAGGTTGGATACCGCGGGTTTTTTGACGGAGAAATTGAACAGTGGCAAAAACCCGTGCCACGGGTTATATACCACGGGGTCTTTGCCGAGACGAAAAAATGAAGAGCTAATGGGTCCGGTATACCGGAGGTTATGCCCGGTATACTGCTCAGTGGCGGTTTGTTTAGAATTTCTTGCCTAATCAAATTCTTACCATAACAAGATTAACCCTAGCCTCTCCCACACGAATTTTTCAGACCCAAACACTATATATACATCTTAAAGCTTGTACAAACCTTCACAATTAACACAACAACTTCACAAATTCTCTCCTCCATCCTCCATAAACACAATCTCTTCATCAAATTCATCACACTGCACCATTAAACACCATCGAAATCAACAAGCTTTAAAGAATTCTTCCAAGATCCATCAAGAAACTTTCTCTTTCATCAAATCCAAGCAACAACCTCAAGCTAAACCAATTTCTCTTAAACTTTTAATCCATCCTTGGTATAACTTGAGTTGTGGGTAATTCAAACATGACTAATAGATCTGAAGCTATGGAATACAAGAGAAAGTGCACCATCCTTGGAAGGAATAAGAAATTGCCTGGAGCCAGCATTGAAAAGCCTATCACCATTGATGAGGCTACTGAAGAATCAAAAGAAAAGGCCCCAACAAAACCACTACCATAGAAGTTAACTGCTAGAATGTCAATACCATCAAGGCCTTTGAAGAAGATAAAGATTCATGACCAAGGTTCTTCTACTTCTTCCTCTACAATTGATCATGATCTTCCTCCATGGGCTCTCAAATTACAACATGAAATCGAAAGATTACAAGAAGATAACAGAATGATTTGGACGGAAGTCATACAGATGCAATCACAGCTGGAAGATTTTACCTTGGAAAGGGATACTGATAGTTATACCGATCCCTCGGCTTCGGATGAGGAGGAGGATATAATGGATCTCTATGGCCAGCCAGGTAAGTCATTCTAATTTTCTTAATAGCTTGTATGCATTAGGTAGTTTAGGTAGTTTAGTTAGTTTTAATTTTAAATTTTATTTTTCTTGAGTCTTTTTCGAGTCATGGGGACACGGCTCACTTTTGAGTTGGGGGTGGGGATTCGTTGTCCTCATCTTCTTTTCGTTTTTGCATAAAATTTAAATTTTTTAGGTTGAATTAAGGCATAAAATATTTTGAATGTACCTATTTGAGCATGATTTTATTAGGTCAATGATAGTAAGTAGTACGTTTTTGAAAGATGCAACAAATTTGTTTAGCTTGCATGTAGGAAAACAGGAAATAAAAGATAGGAAAGTTAATGAGCAATGCTATGAAGTCACGTTGAAACTTAGGGAGAGTTATTTGGTATGTAGAAGATGTTCAATTGTTAGGCTCTAATTAAATTGGTGACTTTTGAAGTATGGATTTCAGAATTGTGTTAGTGGTTATTAAACCTTTTTTTTTATTTTTTATCATTGACTTTTGAAAGATGGTCTATGTGTTTAGATTTAGCATTTGAAAAGCACATGCACACTTAATTGGTTAAATTCTGGGGGGTGGAGGGTTTATAGATTTTTAGGTTGGTTTAACATTAGTTGATCTTTATGCAAAGTGTGGTGAGATGGAATATGAAAGCAAGGTATTTTTTTCTAGCCGGAGCGAATGATGTGTCATGGAATGTTTTGCTTAACTGATATGCTGAAGAAAGTGAAGGAGATGAGGTTTTTAAATTATTTTGTAAAATGACCGAGTACGAGATGAAGTTAAGTAATTATACGATATCTACTATTTCAAGAGGTTGTGCAAGTTCCAGGAGTTTAAAACACGGGGAGTCGATTCATTGTGATATTATGCAAATTGCACTACTGTTTTATTGATATTATGCAAATTGCCTCTCCTTCATTTCTTGATTTTTTTTCTTATATAAGGGTTCAAGGCTAAACTGTACACGATCTTTAACTTGTGCAGTTTCATGCAACATGTATCTATGGGGATGAGTGTCTAAATACTGAAGAATTTGGCAAAGAGGGAGGTGAATAATTTATGGAGAGGTATGCCCCAACATCTTTGGATTCGATGACTATGGAAATTCGAGAAGTTTTGCGGTGTAGGTCCTCTAATACATTTCACTTTCATTGTTTAATTATAATAATCCATGCATGTTTTGATTTGATTCAAGGCTAAAAATAGAGCATGATAAGCCTTTCTCGGTCAAATGATATTGTTCTATCTTGATTTACAGGAAATACTTTCATTAGTGTTTAGCGTTATCAGATGATTGTCTAAGATGTGCATAGAAGTTCGGCTAATTTAGTGTACAAAAACCAGTGTAGAATGTTAGTTACATATTATATTTATATTATAGTAATATTTAAACTACACCATTGATATTTTTGTTATCTTGCAAAAGCCACTGATAATTGTTTGAGCAATGGTCACTTGTATTCAAGATAAAGATCTTAATTTGATGACATGAGGTTATTTTAAATTATGATTTCTTCAATTTTTTGGTTTCTTGGCATTTTGAGGATTTTTCTAATATGAATAAAGGTGTGGATGATTTTGCTAATGATGGAAGAGCTATTATAAGAATTATATTGTGATAGATGATAGAATAAGCACCTTTTTATTTACTATCCTAATTTTTATTTAAATGGTTATACTCTATCCACCTCCTTTTAACATCTATGAGAATATTGTTCTATCATCATGAAGAGTTGTTTGTTGCATATTATATATCAATAATGAGTGTATTGGAATATCTTGAACTCTTGTACTAAGGCTCTATATATCTAATCGATAATGATTTTGAAACAAGATATAATATAGTGGAGTAAAGTATTAAAGCGTATAAAAGTTCAAAAAAAATGTAAAACCTAAGGTAGCCTCCAAGGTTTTAAACAATATTGTTTATGCTTCTTTTATGGGGTCGACGTTAGGAAATACCATGATTTCCATGACAAAATTACCTAAAATAATAGTTTGATACATTTTTGAAACTATGAGTTTAATTTTTTAGAGAAAAACAAAGAGGTGATCAATTTGGAGAAGGGAAATATGTTTATTTTATCAAATGGTAAAGATGATCGGTTTGATGCACCAAAGAAATAGAAGCATACAAAGGGGATGTTATATATATATATATATATATATATAATGGACTAGGAAATTATATAATCTCGAGTAATTATATTAATGGTGTAGTTATAAATAATCGGGTCTTTAGCGTTGACGTGATAGTTGGGGGCCAAAAGATAATGGTAAGATAAATATTGATCATTCCAGTAGAAAAAATTTGTGTTGATCATTGTTGCCCCGTTTTCCGATTTCCTCTTTTTCATTTTTTTATCGGTGTTATACCATTTACACTTGAACAACACAACTGAACACCCACTAATGAACTCCACCTCTACAATTTTAACTAACTCACCATAAAAAGTTTCACCACCTGTGATCATACAAAATATCCAGTTAATAAATAAATTATTACCAATTACCAAAAATAGAGACGAGGGATAACTTTTTACCTATGATTGTACAAACTCCATAATCCTGGGTTACTCTCCTTTCTCCCTTGTCACGAGTTACCCATTTTACCCCATTTACAACACAAAAATTATAGCTATATACTGGCCCATTAGACATGTTGTACAAGGAAACCAATTCATCGGTAGCAAGGGGATCACCAGCTTCATGCATTAAAAATACCTATCCACAAAATCAGTTATATTTTGATAAAGACAAAGTAATAAAAAAAATTTAAAACTTAGATACCTTTGTCATGAACCATCGACGAAACTTCTCTCGGTGTTTTGTATCTATATCAAGGAGCGGGAGTGTGGACTTGTGTTCCCTAAACAAAAAAGAATAGTGTTAACAATTATATATGTGAAATTTCATTACATATTTTTTTAATTAAACTACTTACATCATATAACTTTGGATCTCGTCGCAGTTTAGAAGGATGTACCAATCGATGTGTTCCTTCTCTTTGAATGGTAAATTACCATACTCCTTTTTACCAATCGGCTTGCACTGGCTCTTAAACACGGATATTTCTCTTGGTTCCACAACCGTTTCACCGTGTCTACATGGTTTGTTGAATTTTGTACTTTCTTCTTCAAGGTATCGAGATATACTCTACAACGTATCCCTCGGCGATTGAACCCTCAGGCTTGGCCGGATTCCGAATATATTCCTTGAGTTTCTTCAAGTATCTCTCAAACATGTACATCCAACGCATTTGAACCGGACCTCCTAACTGAGCTTCCTCGTACAAGTGCACGACAAGGTAAATCATTATGTCAAAAAAAGCGGGAGGAAATATCATTTTGATGTCTCCCTAATTGTTCTTATTTTAGACCCTTAGGAGACATCATTTTTGGTGTTTATTTAATTAATTCGATAGACTTTTGAATGAAATATGCAATAATTCGGATTTCCCTTTTTATTTCTAGCATTTTTGAATTATTAAACTTTTGCGCGTAATATTGGTATTTTTAGTGTAAAGTTTACAGGTTTTTAGATGTTAGCTAGGAAAGGAATCCGAAGATAAAGTCAAAGATCAAAAGATAGAGTCAAGACTTGAAGAGAAATCCCGAAGATTTTATTTTAGAGCTGAAAATCCATTTTCCAGGCCCTTGATTGCTGTTTTCGAGGTACTTAAGAGCTGATTGAGCCGCTGACCTTTGAAGAGAAAACATTCCTTATCGAAGTACGGAACTTTAGCAACTGGAATGAGGTCAATCGGAGTTGTAACGCATCGGGAAAAGCAGTTTTAGTGAAGGCCTGTCATCAGTTACGGGATTTTGGGCTTAGAAAGTGGGCTTGGACATTTAATTAGGCTTTTATTTTCTGGTCCAAGCCCTAGTCCGAATTTTTAACTATAAAAGGAGGTCTGGACTCTTATTTTAAACACAATTCACTTTCCACAAGATTAAAAAAACACCAGAGAAGCTACAGCAGGAAGAAAGGAGAAGCTACAAGAGCTGGAGTGGGTCTATAGCTCCGTTCGTAGTCATTCTTATTCCGAAAATTAGGTTTTTCTTTTATTTTAATTTTGTAACGAATATGAATTCCATTTCTTTTTATTTTGTTTTTAATTTTAATATGAGCTAAATTTCCATTAGTGCTTGAGAACAAAACAATGGGTGAATCTTGATTTTATTATTATAACGAATGTTGAATTTGGGTTTTTATTGAATTAAATTAAATTAGGGCTTTTACTCTTTTCGGCAATTTGTGAATGTTTACTGATTTTAGAGTCGCGAACTAAAATTAGGTATTAGTATCTAAGCTATTCCATATATGTGGCGTATGGATCATCCTGACGGGGGGTTTAGGTACAGAAATAATTGTTCAATCTAGGATAAAAACTATTGATTCTGACGAACTTAGTTAATCCTAGGGCCAATGTGGTAATAAATCTTAATCATCCAACGGTGGATCATATTTACCCTGACGGGACTAGTGACACTTTAGGATCGCCTTATAGTCCACCCTGACGGGGGTATAAGGATATTAGAATCCCGACCATTGTAATTGACTGATTTAACCCTTAAACAACATAAGTTAGAAAGTAAAATTAGGAGGATCCTTGCGTTCTCAAGTACTACATCTCATATTGCGTTTTCATACATTTTACTTGCGTCTTAGCTTCTACTTGCATTTAATTATTTGTCTTTTATTCATTAGCTTTAAACAACAAAACCAAACAAACAATTTATCCTCTTTCATTTTCATAAGTGCATCAATCGCTATTTGCATAAACATTGTGATCAACCATCCGTCCTTGGAACGAATCTGATTATCAGAATTACTACTTGGGACAACCGTACACTTGCGGTTGTGGTTCGATTATTATTTGCATTTATTTAGAACACACAAAGGACCACCAAGTTTTTGGCGCCGCTGCCGGGGACGGTAGCGTGTGACCACGGTGTTTATCCTTTAGTGATAAGTGCATTTATTTTATTTTATCAGTTTTACGCTTTTTGTTTGTTAGCTTTTTCAGGTTTTTAGGTTTGGTGTATGCGAAGAAGGCTATTCAAGGATCTAGAGCCAACACCTCCGATCCTTAGTAATCCAGAATCGTTGATCAGACTTGCGAACAGAAGAAGAAGAGAACGAGAATCTTTAGAAGTAGAAGAATTAAGTAACAGAATGGAGAATATCATTATTCAAGGTCAACAGAATGGGCAAGGCCAATTAGATGCAAATGGCCAACCTTTAGCTCCAGGCGTTATTCCTCAAGTCCAACCACTAAATCCTAACCCTCCAGTCCAGATAGTGATGAATCATGATCCGTGGTTCACTAATGGCCCTCCAGAAGTTCCATTCCGCGCTCCAGCTATAGGAGTAGGTGCTCCAGATATTAATGTTCCGAGATTCCGTCCAGATCCGGGTATGCTAGCTCAGTTCCAAAACTTTGGAAATTTTCGCGGAAGACCATCGGAAGATCCTCTTAGAGCGGTACAAAAATTTAAGCAGATATGTGATTCTTATATCACACAAGGGGTTTCAAGAGAACAGATGTATTTTGCTGCTTTCAAATTCTTTGTCATTGATGGAGCAAGTGAATGGCACGATACGCAAGATCCTACGAGGATTACTAATTGGGACCAATTAGAAATCGCTTTCTTTGACAGGTATTACCCAAGTAACATGAGGTTAGATGCTGAACTAGAATTGACACAATTCCGTCAAGAGTATGAGGAAACTGTGGGTAGGAGTTGGACAAGATTTCAGATGTGTTTGCGTAAAGTTCCTAATCATGGCTTTTCAGAACAACAACAGTTAAAGATCTTTTATAGAGGCCTTGATGGAATTTCGAGAGAGAAGTTGGATACGCTATGTGGAGCAGGTTTTCTTCAAGTTCAACCCGCTCATGCCAAGATCATTTTAGAGAGAACAGTCAAGAATGAAGTTGGGTGGAGCTCAGTAAGAACACCAGTCAAGGGAGTAAATAATGTTGACATAGAAGAGAAATTTGCTACGTTTGAGAATAAGATCCAGAATACCATAGAGCAACAATTGAAGCAGCTTACTCTAGCTGTGACAGAAGGATTTTCGGGTAAGAAGGTAGCTGTGCATGCTGCACAAGAAGTTTATATGTGTTCAATTTGTAAGGTAGATGATCATGATGAGGAAAGTTGTCCGAATAATCAAGAATCAGTGAATTTTATGTCCAACAGAGGTAATTTTAATTCGAGTGGTAATGGATATCAACCTAACAGAAACCATCCTGGGTTTCAATATTCGAATCCTAATGGGGCAGCCAATCCTACATATGCGTATCAGCCGCGTCCCCAAGGTAATAACTATAATCCTAGACCACAAAACAATTATCAAGGAGGACAGAATCAGAATACTTATGTACCAAGACAAGCTCCTCAGAATACTTACGATGAAACGCTAAACCAGAAAGCTTTACCTGCACATCCACAAGAAGGGGTACTCACCCTTCAGAAAACTGTTGAAAATTTGATTGCTCTACAAGCACAAGCGATGGAACGTCAGAACGCAGCAATAGAACGTCAGAACGCTGCAATAGAAAGACAAAATGCAGCTGAAGCAAATATGAAGATGTTCCAGAATCAGCTGAGTCAAATCAGTAAACAGCTCAATCAACGTCCACAAGGACAACTTCCAAGCGATACGGAAAATCCAACACAACGTGAAGATTGCAAGGCTGTTACATTAAGAAGTGGTAAGAACCTCCTTCCACCCCCTTTTCCCGTTATGAAAGAGAAAGAAGTTCCAAGAAAAGAAAAGGAAGTGGGTGAGAAAGAGAAAGAGAATGAGAAAGATAGTGAGGTTGAAGAAATAGTAAGGCCAAGAGAGGCTTCGAAGAAGAAAGATGATAGTATGGTAAATCGCCCTCCACCACCGTTTCCATCGCGAGTTCAGAAAAAGGGTGATATGGGTGATTTTCAGAAATTCTTCAATAGAGTGAGGGGTTTGAGTATTAATATTCCGTTACTTGAGGCAATTCGAGATATTCCTAAGTATACGAAGTTTTTGAAGAGGGCCCTCACTAATAAAAGGCCCTACTGTGATAATGAGATGATTGGCCTTCCTGAAGAGTGTAGTGCGATTTGCCAGAGCAAATTACCTCCGAAGTTAGTTGATCCGGGGAGTTTCACGATTCCCATATCGATTGGAGAAGAATGGAAGGGAAAGGCACTATGCGATTTGGGGGCAAGCATCAACTTGATGCCCAAGTCAGTCTTTGATAAGCTTAAAATTGGAAACGCAAGACCTACCTCTATGGTCTTGCAAATGGCGGACAGGTCTCTTGCTCATCCTGAAGGCCGTATTGAGGATGTCCTTGTTAAGGCAGGTACACTTATATTTCCTGTTGATTTCGTAATTCTTGAATACAATGCAGATAGAAATGTCCCCATTATTTTGGGTAGACCCTTCCTAGCTACAGGGAGGACATTGATCGATGTAGAGAATGGCGAATTAACGATGAGGATACAAGATGAGGAAGTGAAATTCAATGTATTTCGAGCCATGAAATTCCCAGATTCTCAGGAAGATTGCTTCAGATTGGATGTAGTAGAGCAAGCATCGCAAGAGGTATTTAATTGTTTAAATTTTGATGATATCTTGCAGGCTGCTTTGACATTAGATTCACCTGAGATGATGGAGGAGCTTACAGAAACAGTGGCAGCTCTCAATTCTGAAAATCCGAAATATAGGCGTCTTGCCTATGAACCTGTGAGAGAACCGGGGGAGATCATTCCTAAAAAGAAACCTTCAATTGAATCTCCTCCGGAGTTGGAAGAAAAACCATTGCCAGCACACTTGAGGTATGCTTATTTGGGTACTAATGAAACTCTACCTGTCATTGTTTCAGCCAATTTAACAGGTCCTCAAGAAGATAAACTGTTGCGTGTGTTAAGAGCCAACAAAGAAGCAATAGGCTGGACAATTGCTGATATCAAAGGCATTAGTCCATCCTATTGTCAACACAAAATCATACTAGAAGATGTTAATGCACGCTCAGTTGAAGGTCAGAGAAGATTAATGCCAGCCATGAAGGATGTGGTGAAGAAGGAGGTGATTAAGCTTCTAGATGCGGGGATTATTTATCCCATTTCGAGTAGTGAATGGGTGAGTCCAGTTCAGTGTGTACCGAAGAAAGGAGGAATTACAACAGTTCTTAATGATAAAAATGAGGCGATTCCTTCAAGAACGGTAGTAGGTTGGAGAGTTTGCATGGATTACAGAAAGCTGAACAAGGCCACCAGAAAAGATCATTTCCCTTTGCCCTTCATTGATCAGATGTTAGACAAATTAGCCGGAAGAGAATATTATTGTTTCTTGGATGGTTATTCCGGGTACAATCAGATCTACGTGGCTCCAGAAGATCAACATAAGACTACCTTTACATGCCCATTTGGTACTTTTGCATATCGCAGAATGCCATTTGGGTTGTGTAACGCTCCCGCTACTTTTCAAAGGTGCATGATGGCCATCTTCTGGGACATGATAGATAATTTCCTTGAAGTGTTCATGGATGATTTCTCCGTGTTTGGTGATGATTTTGATATATGTCTAGATAACTTGGAGAAAGTGTTAGTGAGATGCAAGGAAACAGATTTGGTGCTCAACTGGGAGAAGTGTCACTTCATGGTACGCGAAGGTATTGTTCTGGGTCACAAAGTTTCGAGTGTTGGTTTAGAAGTTGATAGAGCAAAGATAGAGGTAATTAAAACTCTTCCCCCTCCTGTTTCTGTTAAAGGGGTAAGGAGTTTTCTTGGCCATGCTGGCTTTTATAGGCGTTTTATTAAAGATTTTTCTAAGATTGCTAAACCACTATGCAACTTACTCGAAAAGGATTGCAAATTCCTTTTTGATGAAGCTTGTTTAGCGGCCTTCAAAGCAATCAAAGAAAAGCTTATTTCTGCTCCTATAGTGTTACCTCCAGATTGGAATTTACCGTTTGAGGTTATGTGTGATGCGAGTGATTTGTGTATGGGAGCTGTATTAGGACAGAGGAAAGAGAAGGTTTTTCATTCGATTTACTATGCTAGTAAAACTTTTAGTGGTGCTCAGATTAATTACACAGTTACAGAAAAGGAGTTGCTAGCAGTTGTATATTCGTTTGATAAATTTCGCTCTTATCTTCTTGGAGCGAAAGTTATTGTTTATACAGATCATTCCGCGATCAGATTTCTCATGGAGAAGAAAGATGCAAAACCAAGGTTAATCAGATGGGTGTTATTGCTTCAAGAGTTCGATTTAGAGATCAAAGATAGAAAGGGTTGTGAGAATCAGGTTGCAGATCATCTATCGCGTTTAGAGGGTTCAGAGATGAATAGTGGTACTGAAGCAGTTAGAGAAGAGTTTCCTGATGAGAGTTTATTCGTTGTCCGAGATTATGAGGCTCCGTGGTATGCAGATATTGCAAATTTAGTGGTGAGTGGTGTTTTTCCTGAAGGTTCTACTTATCAAGAAAGAAAGAGGTTAGCTCATCGTGCTAGACAGTTCTTTTGGGAGGATCCGTTCCTCTATAAAGTTTGTGCTGACCAAATGATACGAAGATGTGTAGCAAGGGAAGAGACTCAAGCCATTATAGCTGGATGCCATGATTCATTATATGGAGGACATTTCAAAGGAGACAGAACTGCTGCAAAGGTATTTCAATCAGGTTTTTACTGGCCTTCTCTTATAAAAGATTGTCATGAATATGTCAAGAGATGTTCGAGATGCCAGTTTACCGGAAACATATCCAAGAGGGATGAGATGCCACGTAATAATGTGTTAGAGGTTGAGATATTCGATGTTTGGGGCATAGACTTCATGGGTCCCTTCGTTCCTTCAAATGGTAACCTTTATATACTATTAGCTGTTGATTATGTTTCTAAGTGGGTAGAAGCGGTGGCTTTACCTACCAACGATTCACGAGTGGTGATTAAGTTCTTGAAATCACATATCTTCACTAGACATGGCACACCTAGAGTGATTATTAGCGATGGAGGTACCCATTTCGTTAATAGATATTTGCAGACTGTTCTAGAGAAGTATGGAGTAAGACACCGTGTATCTACTGCATATCATCCACAATCCAATGGTCAAGCTGAAGTTTCAAATCGAGAAGTTAAATCAATCCTAGAGAAAACCGTTGGTCCTACAAGAAAAGATTGGTCAATGAAGTTAGATGATGCATTGTGGGCCTATCGTACTGCATTTAAGACTCCAGTAGGTGCATCTCCTTATCGTATGGTGTATGGTAAGGCTTGTCACTTACCTTTAGAGCTTGAAATGGGTGCCTATTGGGCAATTGCGCAGTTGAACTTAGATCCTATCTTAGCCGGAAAGAATCGTATGATGAAGCTTAATGAACTTGACGAATTCCGATTGCATGCTTATGAAAATGCTAAACTTTACAAAGAAAATACAAAGAAATGGCATGACAATCGGATTCGTCCAAAGAACTTTGAAGTGGGGCAAAAAGTATTAAAGTATAATTCAAAGTTCAGCAATTTTCCGGGTAAGTTAAGATCTAAGTGGTCAGGTCCATACATAGTGACCAAAGTTACACCTCATGGGGCGATAGAAATAGAACATCCGCTAGAGAACCGTACCTTTATGGTTAACGGTCACAGATTAAAGATATACCATGGAGGTGAAGATACCAATCGCTCGGAAGATCCACATCCCGGGGAGGTCATGTATCTCCTCGAGAATCCTTAGAAGCGTGAGGTAACCCGTCGAGCTTAACGACGTTAAACAAAAGCCAATTACTTGTATATTAGCTGAGTTTTTACATTTTTGCAATTTAGATTAGTTTGATTTTCGTAATTTTATTGTTTTCATTAAGAAATGAGGAAGGGTAGTTGTTTTTGATGATTTCAGGGGTAAAAAGGACTTGAGTTTGGGGTCGATTTGGCGAAAACTGAAGAAAAAGAGGTTGGATGTCCAGGAGAAACCGGGAACCCGCATTCCACAGAACCGGGTACCCGGTTTTGGTGCTGTGATTTTTGAAAAACTCTGACCCAGCGTCTTGGTGGCTTGCGTTTTCGTGCGTTTTGATTCGCGCCATCGACACAAATCCGGGTACCCGCATTTGGCAGAACCGGGTACCCGGTTTCGGAGCTGCTGTTGGTGAAAATTTCTGGTCCAGCGTTTCAGGGTGCTGCGTTTTGGCGCGTTTTCATTCGCGCCATCGAGAAAATCCGGGAACCCGCATTCCACAGAACCGGGTACCCGGTTTCGGCGAACAAAATCCCTGACCCAGCGTCTTGGGATCCAGCGTTTTGGTGCGTTTTGAAAAAAAAAAAAAAAAAAAAAAAAAAAAAAAAAAAAAAAAAAAAAAAAAAAAAAAAAAAAAAAAAAAGAGTCCACAATTATTTTTCCGCGCCGTCACAGCGACGCGGAACCGGGGACCTGGTTTTCCAAATCCGGGAACCCGGTTTGAAAGCTGTGAGAGGCGGTTTTGGGTATTTTAACCTAGTTTTCTTAGCCTCTTTTGCAAGTTTTTACCTAAAACGCACCAATAGCCTCCCCACCTACGAAATTCATCTACCAAAACACTATATATCATCAAATCCTACCCTCTTTCACCACAAAAACATAAGATCAACTCACCTCCTCTCCAAAATAACATCAAATCCTTAGTTTTTCCCAAGATTCTTCTTCATCAAATCCTAAACTAAAACCCAATTCTTTCTTCTCCCATTCAAATTCATCAAGACCCATCTCATATTCACCCTAGTTCTTCAATTCCTAAGCCTCAAAACATCAAAATTCTAAACTTTTTCTCTAAGTTTTTCATTATTTGAAGTTTTGAGTTTGGGGTGAAAAGAGATGACTAACAGAACCGGTGATTTTCGAAGAACTGCTCCTAGAAGAAAGACCACCATTGGTGGTTCACAAGAACAAGCTATTGAGATTCCTGATTCGCGTCCTAAACGAAAAATTAACGAAGTTAAGCTTGATTCTAACAGAAAAGAAATCACAGGTCTAAAGCGGAGATTGATTGATGAGATAGAAAGTGAGATGGAACAAGAAGAGGAAATTGCGAAGAACATTGAGAAGGAAACTGAACAAGAGATTCCGGAAGCAACTGTTCAAAAACCCCCGCGTATGAAGATGTGGGCCCACAAACCTAAGAGGGTCTACACTTGTTGGAATACTCAGGTTCGTGAAAGAATTGAATTTTTGAAATTTGGTGAGGAGACGAATTTTCCTAAGGGTATTATGAGTAGTGATTACAAGGAATATGCTGTGACATGTGCTAAGTTTGGTTGGAAAGAGTTACAAGAAAGGAAGCTTGAGTTTATTCCTACTTTTGTGCGAGAATTTTACGAAGGTTTAGCTACCTCACATGATGCCATTGATATCCGCAAAAAGGTAGTTCCTTTCTCTATCGAACGTATTCGGAAATCATTGAAACTACCCAACTTTTCTGGAACATGCCCCTTCCAAGAAACTCTTAATGACCCTTCCTTTGATTTTGAATCCCTTTGGGGGACCGTGCTTGTTAATGGGACTAGCCCAATTCCTGAAGGTGAAAGGTATCCTGGACAGTTTTACAGCAGTAGTTTGACACCTCGTGCGAAGGTTTGGTCTCGTTTCATAATACCCACTTTCTTTGGTATTAAACACACTTCCGAGTTGAAGAAAGAGCACATATTTGTTATTAAGTGTATTTTGGAGGAGAAACCATTTGATGTTGCTAAGATCATTTATGATACAATCATGGAGTTCGCGAAATCACCAATGAAACAACAAAATCTGAAGTTTCCTTGTACTATTACTCAGTTGTGTTTAGACGCAAAGATTCCTCGTAAGGACGCAGATATTGACATTGTTTCAGTTGGTGTGAGTATAGCTTTGAGCACAATCAAGAACATCCATGAAGAAGCAACACGAGCTACAAGAAGTCCAAGAACTCCTCAATCAAAGAAAGCGAAAACTGTACCTGAGTTGGAAGCGAAGATTCAGGTGTTGGAAGAGAATCAGGAGAGGATGATTGCTACCTTGGGAAACGTTACAAAAGAATTGGACCTACTTCGAAATTTAATCCTAGGCGTAAATACACTTCAAAACGCGATTTATGATGCTGTTACGCGAGATAAAGGTCCGGAACGCAACACCGATAACCAGCCTCGCGCTGGTTAAGATACGTTTTCTAAACTTTCCTCTTAGTGTATATTAGTTTCAATGCTTTATTGAGTCTTTTCGAGTCGTGGGGACACGACTCATTTTTGAGTTTGGGGTGGGGTTCGTTGCCTCATCCCAATTTTTATGTGTTATTTGCTTTATTTGCTTTCAATAAAAGAATTTTCGGAGTTGCGTTTGACTATAGAAATTTTTAAATATCCCTTTAAGCATACTTTTGATAAATCTATGATAGTAAATAGTGGACTTTAGGGATTGATATAAAACGCACTTACAATTGCATGCGAACATAGGTAATTGATAGGAAAAATTAATTAACAATGCAAATGAAGTAAGCTTGTACTCAAGGAATATGTTTGGTGTGTAGAACGTGAAATCCTAATTAGTAGAGAACCCACCTAGATATGAACTAAAGACAAGCTATGTACTTAGGAAAATGATAGGGGCAGTTCTTTATTAGCCATTTGTGCCTTTTTAGCCTTCTATCCCTTGTATTAATTATTATCCGTCTTAGCCCACTTTGAGCCTGTAGCCTTTTCTTTGTAGCCACGATATAAGCCATTATCCCTTAGATTATTAGGCATGACCATATGACCCGCACTTGAATCACAATCCTGAGACATGTCTCGAGCTTGAGTTTGGGGTGGTGGGACCACATATGGGGAATTAAATGGGTAGGGATCGATGTGTTTTGTATTGTAACACAATTGCAGATGATATATACTTGTAACCCTTTGCCGGGAATGAAGAAAAATGAAAAAGAAAGAAAAAATGAAAAATTTTGAAAAATCATACAGTAGGATCCGGGAACCCGGATTCATCAAAACCGGGAACCCGGTTTGCTTCTGTACAAAAAAAAAAAAAAAAAAAAAAAAAAAAAAGAGAAAAGAAAAGAAAAAGAAAAATATGAATGAATAAAACATCCGGCAAAGTGGAATTATCTGAAAATCATCTTGTTAATAGTGGGTAGACATGGGACGCTAAATTGTTGCGTATATGGGTGAGTGAGAACATCTTTTTGAGCATTAACTCAAGCTCGAGGACACTGTTGATGGTAAGTGAGGAGAGAGCCAAAAGCTCACTTCAAATTTACCAAATATACATCCATACCCGTCCTTAAGCCAATATTATAACCGTAAAGACCTCGTGATT
This sequence comes from Nemophila menziesii, assembly GCA_029959085.1. Lineage (NCBI taxonomy): Eukaryota > Viridiplantae > Streptophyta > Magnoliopsida > Boraginales > Hydrophyllaceae > Nemophila > Nemophila menziesii. The sequence continues at coordinate 7,728,422 of JARWIR010000014.1, forward strand.
CCTAAGTGCATAGTGAATTTATGATTCTGTTAATAGGGAATAGACTAGGTGGAACGTTCAAAGCGATTTAGGATTAATGACCACCCTATAGCCATCATACAGAGATGAGTACAAGTGTAACCTTCAAGCATTGCGACTTTAATTTTATGATTGAGATTATTTATGTTTGATGTTGCATGATTAGTGTATGTAGATGTTAATTTTTAAAGTTTGCTATATGAGATTTATCTTAGGAATTGCTTTAGGGTTTATTTGCTAGCTTCTATGTGTTTATACGTTTGCTTCTACCCCTCGTTTTATTTTGTTTTGCTTTGTCGGGACGACAAAGGTTTGAGTTGGGGGTCTTGATGTCTCCCTAATTGTTCTTATTTTAGACCCTTAGGAGACATCATTTTTGGTGTTTATTTAATTAATTCGATAGACTTTTGAATGAAATATGCAATAATTCGGATTTCCCTTTTTATTTCTAGCATTTTTGAATTATTAAACTTTTGCGCGTAATATTGGTATTTTTAGTGTAAAGTTTACAGGTTTTTAGATGTTAGCTAGGAAAGGAATCCGAAGATAAAGTCAAAGATCAAAAGATAGAGTCAAGACTTGAAGAGAAATCCCGAAGATTTTATTTTAGAGCTGAAAATCCATTTTCCAGGCCCTTGATTGCTGTTTTCGAGGTACTTAAGAGCTGATTGAGCCGCTGACCTTTGAAGAGAAAACATTCCTTATCGAAGTACGGAACTTTAGCAACTGGAATGAGGTCAATCGGAGTTGTAACGCATCGGGAAAAGCAGTTTTAGTGAAGGCCTGTCATCAGTTACGGGATTTTGGGCTTAGAAAGTGGGCTTGGACATTTAATTAGGCTTTTATTTTCTGGTCCAAGCCCTAGTCCGAATTTTTAACTATAAAAGGAGGTCTGGACTCTTATTTTAAACACAATTCACTTTCCACAAGATTAAAAAAACACCAGAGAAGCTACAGCAGGAAGAAAGGAGAAGCTACAAGAGCTGGAGTGGGTCTATAGCTCCGTTCGTAGTCATTCTTATTCCGAAAATTAGGTTTTTCTTTTATTTTAATTTTGTAACGAATATGAATTCCATTTCTTTTTATTTTGTTTTTAATTTTAATATGAGCTAAATTTCCATTAGTGCTTGAGAACAAAACAATGGGTGAATCTTGATTTTATTATTATAACGAATGTTGAATTTGGGTTTTTATTGAATTAAATTAAATTAGGGCTTTTACTCTTTTCGGCAATTTGTGAATGTTTACTGATTTTAGAGTCGCGAACTAAAATTAGGTATTAGTATCTAAGCTATTCCATATATGTGGCGTATGGATCATCCTGACGGGGGGTTTAGGTACAGAAATAATTGTTCAATCTAGGATAAAAACTATTGATTCTGACGAACTTAGTTAATCCTAGGGCCAATGTGGTAATAAATCTTAATCATCCAACGGTGGATCATATTTACCCTGACGGGACTAGTGACACTTTAGGATCGCCTTATAGTCCACCCTGACGGGGGTATAAGGATATTAGAATCCCGACCATTGTAATTGACTGATTTAACCCTTAAACAACATAAGTTAGAAAGTAAAATTAGGAGGATCCTTGCGTTCTCAAGTACTACATCTCATATTGCGTTTTCATACATTTTACTTGCGTCTTAGCTTCTACTTGCATTTAATTATTTGTCTTTTATTCATTAGCTTTAAACAACAAAACCAAACAAACAATTTATCCTCTTTCATTTTCATAAGTGCATCAATCGCTATTTGCATAAACATTGTGATCAACCATCCGTCCTTGGAACGAATCTGATTATCAGAATTACTACTTGGGACAACCGTACACTTGCGGTTGTGGTTCGATTATTATTTGCATTTATTTAGAACACACAAAGGACCACCACATTTCCAACTTGCATATAAGCTCGACCACTTCAGTTTTTCCTGATTCCAGTTCTTTCTTACTTAGGTTCTTTTTACAAACATTTCTGAAGACGTTGCACAACCCAATAATTGGATCGCTAATCGATTTGTCGTTGATTAAACCTGGAATACTAGTCACGAAAAGAAACTGCATCAATATATGACAGTCATGAGATTTCATGCCGATGATCTTCCCCAAATCACTCTGAACATTGTTACGTAAATTAGAAGCGAACTTGTCGGGAAACTTCTGCACCTTCAACCAATCTAGAAATACTCGTCGCTTATCTGTTGTCATCGCATACTTTGCACGTGGTTGAATGGTTTTACCATGTGAATCCTCAAATAACCATAAATCTTGCCTGATATCCATGTCTTCCAGATCTTTCCACGCCTTCATGTTATCTTTGTTAATTTTCCCATCTAAACCAACAACTGTACCGAGAAGAGCATCACACACATTCTTCTCACAATGCATCACATCAATGTTATGTTTCAATAAGTTTTCTGACCAATACGGTAAACGGTAAAATATACTCTTTTTCTTCAAATTGAACTCACGAGGCCCAATTTTCTTTGCCACCTTGCCTCCGAAATCCTTGTGTTTACCGGGAAACACAATTGGCAACCCATCCAACTGCGTCTGAATATCGGCGGGACTATGTTTCCTAGGCGGCGGCCTATCATCGACTTTCTTGTATAAAGATGTGTTTTTCCGAAAACGATGGTTTAAAGGTTACCACCGTCTGTGATCAAAATAAAAAACTCCTTTATTAACTCGCACGGAAGGAGTATAATCTATGCATTCGGGACAAGCTAAGTAGCCTTGACCCGACCATCCTGAAGTGTACGATCTAGCCGGGTAATCATTCGTCGTGAACAACAAACTAACCTTCATTACAAATTCCTCCTTCATGTGTGCATCATATGTAACTATCCCCGTTCCCCACAACATTTCCAACTCATCTATAATAGGACGGAGAAATACATCCATATCCTTTCCAGGTGAACGAGGACCCGGTATCAACAAAGTAAACATGAAGGTAGATTCTTTCATGCATAACCAAGGATCATGAAACAATATTAAATTATGTGATTAATCTATACCTATTTAATATTATGATGTTATATTAGTTTTTATTATATTATTAGTGAAGTGACATTAGTTGGGTAGTTAATATGATTATTAGTTGGGGTAAGCTTAAAATATCATGTATGTACTCAAATAATTGGCTAATGATAATATAAGACCATCTATATGAGAAAATAAAACTTTTGTGCTAAATTACTTGTATATATTAAATTAAAAAAATTGAAAGATTTATATCACTAGATAAAATTAGAATATATTAGAGTTGTTTATATTAATGTTATAATAGTTCCAATGAGAAATGTATTATCAAGTAATTTATTAACTAGAATTTATATAATAAACCACATAAAGAAGAGTGGAGTTTGACATGTGTCAAGGATCTAAACTTACTTCTTCTTAAATTAATTGTTTGTTTGGTATTACTTATTCAAGAAGTATTTCAAGTCGTTTTTAGATTTTTAAAATTGTTTTAGACCTTTAAAAATATATTTAGAAGAAATATTAGATGTGTGCTCCTTATAATAAAATACTTAAAGCTAAAAAAATATATTTTTGACAAGTATTCTACTCCCTCGGTTAAAATTTTTTTGTCTACTTTATTTTGTGGACATATTTTTATTAAAAAACTATTATATGATATATTAAATATGTATGGAAAATATAATATCTTAATGAGTAACAGAAAAATGACTGGAAAAAAATATCTAGAAGAACATTTAAATTATATTTTTAGCAAATGGGTAAATTTTGTGTAATTGAGGGAGTAAATTTTATTAAATATATATTGATATTTAAAATAATAAAATCCCAAATGGGCACTAAAAATAAGATCTTATACTAAAGAATCTAAATTTTTTAACTCATTCACTTACTAGTCACCTAAAATGTATAGAAATCCATTCCATCATAAAGAAATTTGGATTTGTACAAGTCCTAGTTATTTTTAATTTTTTTGTTCATTTACCACGTTCTTTAAGGCAAGAATTCTAATTTTATTGAATTGTTGTACATTCATTGCAAGATTACAAATAAGTAAATTTGTCTACATTATCTATGTTCGAATTATTTATTTATCATATTTGTCATCGTCTATTTCGGAGTTCATTGATCCTTTCTTCTTTGACCTAGGTAGAATAAATGCTTCTTATAACAAATATAACATTGAATTATTAGATTATTAAACTGAAGAATGAAGTTTTTTTTCTTTATGATGAGTCAGTTATACTTTGTAGATTTACTGATATAATATCCATGCAAAATATAAGATTTGATCTGTCTTCTATATTTCAGACTAATTTTAGAAAATCACATTATTTTCTATATTTTTAAATATTTATTATTGATAATTTTAATGTTACATAAATTTTTTAATATTGTATTGGGATAAATATGTTCTATTAATTTATTTTATTTTGTATTGATAGGTGGTTTTGGTATTACGACGGAATAAACCGGTCAGTACAAAAAAACCGGTCGATCATCGTATATTAAAACAAGATTTGTGTGTGAAAGGAATAAATTTGTCGTTTTAAAACCTTGTAACTAACTTTGGATTTTGATGCTAATTTTAGTTTTTCTTATATGAATCCTAAGTATTCTTCTAACACATTGAAGCATTTTGTTTGTTTATAAATAATTTGGAACGACTTGAAATTTCGTTCTAAAACCTTGTATTTCGTTTGTACTCTTCTTTTTGTGTTTGAATGTTGCTTTTGGAATGACTTTCAAATCGTATTTTTACTATGTCAGGTTTTGTTGCTAAACCGTAATTTCTTATGACTTTATGATCTAATAAGTCTCATATTTATGTTAATCAGATACATTTCATGAAGTTAAGAGAAAAAAGGACAGGAAGAAACAGATAATATGTTTGTATTGAACATCTAATTAGTGTTTCCACTATTAAAACTAGGTTTTATGTTTGACACTTTCTATTTTTGGTAATACTTAGGCGATATATGACAAGTGGTCCATACAATCAGAGAGAGCATGACGAATATAGTACAATATGGTGCTCATATACAAAAACCATCAATAGGTTTGCGCTAGAGTGTTTTTTATTTCTAGAATGTATTTATCTAAGTTTCTTTGAAAGTTATTAAGCATGTTAATTTTTGTGTTTCTTATTATATAGTGGTGTCAGCTACACATGGAGTTACAAACGCTCCTCGTGTTAAGCCAAGTGATGTTCAGCTTCAAAAATCACATTCAGCGTTCTAAAAACTCCTATGCATCCTCCGTGTTTGTGTGTTTTTTTAAATACCGTACACGAATGATGAAGACGCTAACGAAACTAAAAGTGTTAAAAAATGGAGTGATGTGATTTCGAAAAATATTAATGGAATATATATATATATATATATATATATATATATGTTGTACTCTATGAAATATGATATTTTGTCATAAATTTAGAAGGTACAATGTACTTCTCAATTTATATATTTGGAAATATTTACCTACCTAAATTGTGTATGCTATTCTATTAATAATAGAACATAAATATTTTTTTTTGAAAGATGCCTGCACAATAATTGAAAAATATCCCACTACCGATATAAGTTGATTTATGAGTATTATTGTCCCATACAAATTATTGATAATCACTGAAATATTTGATAATTGACAATTTTTGCTGATTTCATTGCCAAACAAAAACAAATTGTTGGAATTTGGCATCATATTATTTGCAATTCTTGATAGATTGTTGAAAGTTTTTTTTAAGACAATTACTTATTTAGATCATGAATTATGAGGCTTGTTTCAGGTAAAATAGGCTATCAAAAATATTTTCATTATCACCCTTTGCCTTACTTAGTAATAAAAAAAAATATTGGTTTGTTGTACAAAATTTATGTTTTCTGTTAATAATAGTGAAATTTATATAAAGAATATCCCCAAGGATGAAAAGAATTATCTTAAATGAAGAAAGTTCCTAACCTTAAACCTATAATGACTAGGGAGCTTTCCATACCCATAAACAAGTGCATCAGGCCTTATTTTTGGGAACTAGGGACCTTCACCTAACCATAGACAAGTGCATCATGCCTTATTTTTTGGGAAAAGTAAACGCTGTGCACACATGATTAGGTTGTACACTAAGAGAACACTACATCGTAGATAATACCACCCTCATGAGAGGATCACAAGAGTTGTTTAACATAAATATAGAGGAACACGAGGGTATGTCGTCGATCATCTTACTAAGTGAGTCACATCAAAAAGTTAGAGAGTAAGGTAACCAACATTTCCGTATAAAGATACATATTTAATTTATTACTCTTTTCTCTCCCACATATTTGATCTGCATACGTGGACTGAGTTGCTCCTTAGAGTGTCATCTAGGGAACAGTCTCCCTTGTCCTGAGAGTAATTTTGTAAAAATTGGAGTTATCTAATAGTTTTTCTTAATTCATCTGCATAAAAATAGGTACAAATGAACTTGTACATAAGGAGTAAGGGTTATTGATTTCATTTTTATACTGGATCTAACAAACTCACATTAGCTCTTGATTGCATTTTTGTCTGATGTATCTCTTTTTTATATAGATTAATCCATTCACGAGACATTATTTAAGGATTTTATTGGGTATAAGTAATGGATTTTCCCTATTATTTGTTGTATTGTACTTTTGCTTCTTATTTTGGTCATATTGCTATTTATAGAGATTTTATGCCTTAATTGTGTGTTGAGTATGTATATTTTAGGTATATGGTTGATAAAATGTTAGGAGACGAAGTTAAAAAGTCAAGAAAAACCCCAAGAAAAAGCAGATTTTGAGTCTAGAGTCAGTTTATGAAATTTGAGCGTTTGCTAGAGAAATATTTGCACCTTAGTACTTAAGTCACTACGACATACTGATGAGAGATTTGGACTTGATTCCTTCTGATTTAGAGAGAGCTTGAAGTCGGTGTCGCGTGAGAAGTGACGGAAGTCAATTCAGAGTTAAGATGAAGAAATTACGCTAGAATTCTGCTAAGTAAAACGGGTTGGCCCCTTCTAAACCTAATTAAGAAAGCCAAAAGGGCGCCCAAATATTTTTACTTCATATATAAGTCATTTGGCAGCCTCCAAATCATCATCAATCATTTATTTTATCGAGGGGAGTAAAGCAGATAAAATTGAGAGACAAAGATAAGGGTTTATCTATGAACCCAACAATTCTTCTTCAACTATCCATCATATCTATTAATCATTAAGAGTAACTATTTTTTTATTTTGAATATGAATTTGTCATTAGTTTTAATTAGTTTTTCTTCTCATAGTATGAACTAAACCCTCATTGCTTGAGGATGCTTGTGTAAGAATTTATGCTTATCTGGTTAATTGATTTATTGTATTTGGGACAAAGTGTTTAAAAGTTTGGTTAGATTATTTATTTCATTGATTTATAAATTTTCTTTAATTCTACCTATGCTACAGCCAAGTAGTGGGTAGCTGTTGTAATTGATCTTACACCTAGGAGGGGGTTTGATTAAGGACCTAGTGTATAAACGCCTAGTGCGAGGTCTTGCCTATTAGGTAGTCAATAGGGTAGGAACTCAATTTACCAAAAACCATGGTGTATAGGTTGCTTTCTAAGATACCTTATAGGAGTTAGAGATACATTTGAATCCCGACTAATGCGAAATTCACCATCTCACCCTTATCAGTATAAATATTAACTAGCGGCATAGACAATTACTAGAAATCCCTCAAGCAAATTTCCCATACTTAGTTCATCTTTTGTTTATTTACTTTATCTTATTTTTATATGAATCAAAAACCAAATAAATATTTTACAATTTAAAGTCTTTAGTATTTCTGTATTTCTAATTGCAAGCTTCACACATTTACACTACCCTAAGTACAATTGTTTATACTGATAATCCCTTGGATGATAAACCCGAACTTATCAAATGTATTACTTGAAACGACCCATACACTTGTAGGATGGTAAGAACCTCCTTGATGTTGATTTATTGTATCACACCAGGGGAGCAAACAAGTTTTTGGCCCCGCTGCCCGGGATTATAGTTTTAGATTGTGTTTTTAATTTTAGTGTAGAAGTGTCTAGTTTATTTTTGGTTTCACATTGTTTTATTGTTTTTATCTCTTCACAAATTCACAAGTTTTGGTGTATGCTCTTGAATCCTGAGAAGTTGCTTCAAGACCAAAGAAAGAGAGAAAGAACAAGGAAAGCACCAATACTAATTGCTAATCTTGACCCATCACCTGGTTTTGAGGTCAATGAGAATCAAGTGAACCCACCTCTAGGAGCTAATCAACCTGAGGGTGTTCACAAAAATGTCCAATAAAGAGCGACCTTGAATAGAGCCAATCCACCAAATGGGGTAAATCATCAATTGCAAGGCATCCTTGAGCCGGGAGTGCATTTTTGTGTCAACCTTTAAGGATTCTCCCTTCAGCTATTCAAGCTACACGGTTCAAACCTGATATGGGTATTGTTGAATCAATTCCTTAACTATTGGAATTAAGTGGAGCCATCACCAAGATATGGTACGTGCTATCCAGAAGTTCATGCAGATATGTGACGCTTACATTACTCAAAGCGTTACAAGGGAAAAAATGTACTATTTCATGTTCCAGTTTTTATTAAACAGGGGGCTAGTGAGTGGTTAGATAGACAACCATCTGAGACAATCCCTGATTGGGATTCACTTCAAGCAATATTTTTCAGTCGTTTCTATACACAAACTAATAGAATAAAAGACCAAGTTGAGCTTGAAAAATTCAATAAATCTGATGATGAGAAGTTAGGGGAGACATGGACTATATTTTAGCAACAGTTGGTAAAGTGCCTTTTGCATGGGTACACTCTATGATGCATCTATCTATGTTCTATAAGGGGCTTCATACAAGTTCAAGGTTACAAGTTGATAATGTCGGTGGTGGTGGTTTGTGTCAATGGATTCTACTTAGGCTGCACAAGCAATGTAAAAAAGTATTGATACCGAAAGAAGTTGGTCAGTCTCGCGAAACACGAAAAGTATGTCGCAAGTAATTGGTAATATGAAGGTGGTCGATAAGAGTTCTAGCCTGGAAGAGAAATTAAAGGAACTTTATATGCTTGTTAAAGAGAGTATTCATGGTAAGAATTACGAGGTGAAGGTTGTAAATGAAACTCATGGTTATCCCATGGGAAATCGAAGAAGTTTCCAGAATCATCACCAAGGTAATCACCTCCAAAAATCAATTACAAATTGGGCCTCTTATTAAGGCAACTCGTATCAGCCTCGACCCCAAGAGACCATTTATCAAGCGACACCTCAAGATATTTATTTGAGTGATCAATCTTATGGGGGTCAAGCGCTTCAACCATCAATTCATAATGCTCATATTGGGAGTAAAGCTCCAATGTCATTCCATCACATCCACAAGAGTCCTTCCTTGCCGATATTCAAAAAACGATAAATAAGTGATACAAGAAACTATGAAGTCATTCATGGTGATAGCACAAGAGAACACACGAGCTACTAATGAAAATACAAGAGCAATCAAATGTGTTGCAATTGTTAGGGAAACGAGTCACTCAATAAGCCTCCCATTGTGATATTACACAACAAGCTCATTCGCTACACTTAGGCCCATATACAAAAAATGAGTCAAATTCATACAAAATGATGAGACCAATGGTGGGCATAAGTCATGTAAGGAAATTGTCCTTTGAAGTAGAAAAGTTGTAAAGCCACCATTGGTTAAGTTTAGTGAATCAGGGGTTGCAAACGAGAAAGAATATCAAGAGCCTAATTTAGATGAGGTAAATGTTGAGGATTGGGTTGATGATGTGTTGAAGAAAGAGCTGAGCCAGTGAGTATTGACGGAAATGTTAAGAAGACACCGACAGAACAAAAGAAGAAAGAGATGGTTGTGTATGAAAATCATTCTCTTCCAACATTCCCTTCACGTGTTCAAGATAAGGACAATGGAAAAAGTACAAGAAGTTCGTGGATATGATGAGAAAATTGAAATTTAACCTTTTGTTTGTGGAAGCCATCCAACGTACACCAAAATATCTGACATTTATGAAAGAGGTACTATCCAAAAGATGCAAGTACATTGAAGATGAAACGATTTGTCTATCTGAGGAGTGTAGTGCAATTTGCCAAAGCAAGTTTCCACCAAAGTTGAAGGATCCCGGGATTTTTAATATTCCTATATCTATTGGTGATGAATGGATGTGGAGAGTCATATGATTTGGGTGCGAGTATCAATCTCATGCCTAGATCATTATTCGAGAAATTGAAGTTTGGTTAAGCGAGACCTACTATCGTGGTTTTATAAATGGCCGATAGATCTATTACCCACCCTGAAGGAAAGATAGAGGATGTGCTCGTCAAGGCGAGGAATTTCATATTCCATGTGATTTCATTATTCTTCAGTATGACGCGGTTAATAATGTGTCAATCATCTTGGGTGGCCATTATTAGCCACAAGGCATAATTTGATTGATGTAGAGAATGGTAAGTTGATCATATGAGTACACGATGAAAAAGTCAAAATCAACGTGTTCAAAGCAATGAAATTTCCAAATTCTAAGAATGATTGATTTTGCTTGGACACCATTGATCGCATAGATAAAGAGCCAAAAATGGTTGTGCAAACCTTGGGATTGGAGAAGAGAGAGCTACGAAAGAAACCACCATACAGAAAAATCTTCGATATACCGCAAATCCTTGAACGCAATTAATTTAAAATAAACACCTACTCGTCGCGACAGTCTCCTCTTTTTCACCCCAAACTCAAAATTTTGCATACCTATACATCAAAAAAACTTCTATCGTTCTCATTAAATATAGTATACACTACTACTAATATGAACTACATAAAACTAAAACAAAGTGCATAAAACATTAAATTTGCAAGTTTTCTCCCATAAGCACTTTTATTTTACGTCATTCAAAATTGGATGTGTTGCCTTGTTTATTTCTTCTTTATGTAGCCTCCCCAGAAGCGGGTGGGGCTATTCATATCTACCAACCGAAATTTGTAACCTTTCTTTGTTTGGATTTCTATCAACTTCACCAAAATGACTCGAGTGACTATGAACGTTCTTATCCAAGAATTATTGTATCCCTTTGGTCTATTCTCGGGTTTGGGAGCTTTCCATGCGACCCCACCGTCAACCCAAACTCATCTTCTTCTTTCTTCTGCACCGATTCCTGTGAGATCTCAGTTTTAACCTCTTTGGTCAAAAATTTGATTATTGGGACGTCATGCGGCCCGTCATGATTTTTTCCCAAAACATGGAATGTTTTGGAATCCTCTACAATTCGGAGGGTTACGGTTTCTTCATGCACATCGATTATGCTGCGACTCATGGACAAGGATGAACGTTTAAGTCAGTTTTGATCTGCAGCATAATCAAGAACAACAAAATGAGTAGGGATAGATAATGTACCTACATGGTTGAGCACATCCTCGATGATTCCCTGTGCTTTTGTTTTGGAAAAATCCAGGAATTGTAAGAGGATTGTTGTCTTGGAATCTTATATTCCCAACTCTCAGACATACTCTCGGGCATGAGATTGACACTAGAACCCAAGTAACACATCACTTTAGTTTTGAAGGTACCAGCTATCTTGATTGGGAGGTTGAACCTCGAAGATATTGAAGCTATTGTGTTACATCCCTTTGAAATTTTGTCAAAACTCCTTTAGTGAGGGCCACAGTCTCTATCTCAATATTTTGTTTCTTCTTCGAAAAAATCTCCTCAAAGAGTTTTTGCTGACTTGGCTCTTTCTCGACAATCTAGAGTATCGGGACGTTGATTTATGCTTGGCTCGATGTCTCTCCTAAATTCTTGTTCTTGGTACCACCACTACCATAATTCATCCTCATTCGAGGTGGTGGTAATAACAACGGATGTGTTGGCAGCAACTCCACCCTACTCCTCTCTTGCACTGTTGGTACAACAACGAACGCTTTCTCAACCTCATCTTCAACTTGATTCTCAACAATTACCTCATCTAAGCTAAGTATGGTTGGTTCTTCTATCGTTGAAATATCCTTTTCACTAGCTACAACCCCTGGCGATTTCGCTTCCTTTTCGGCTTTAAGGCTAAACTCTTCAAACACATTAAACCAAACATATCTATAACTGTTTTGAATGGCCTCATCATTAGTATTTATACCTTGACCAATTTTCAGATGGACCTTACTGTAATTTCTCAATGAGTTGTGTCAATCGTTGTTCCATTCATTAATTATGTTGTTGCATGCTCTACAATAAGGATGCATTAGCATTCATTAATTATGAAACAATCGAGATTATTTTCCAACTTCCTTACACCTTTTTGTGGATGGGCTGGAGTGCTTTTTGAGCCTGATCCTCCTCATAGGGATTCTGAAGATGGTTGGAAATCTGGAAGACTTGATTCCTCAATATTTTCACGTAGCAAAATGATTGTTGAACCTCTTGTCATTATCTCTCACGTTCTCTTGCATCATTTCTAAGAAATATTGCATTGTTTATTGAAGCTCATTAATGGAGCCTTCTCGATGATCATGTGCAGGTTGTGGTGGAGCTTGATAGTAATAATCTGGACACCCTTGATAGAAGTTTTGAGGTCTCGATCGATAAGAATTACTTTGATTTACGGCCTTACTCAGATTTGATTGTTGTAAACAACACTCTTCCCAGCGGTGCCCAAATATCCTACTATTCGAACAACCATACTTAGCATTTATGTTCAATTGTGCAAGAAAATTCGACATACCTAAGAATCTGCAAAGAAATACAATAATAAAAACACAAGCATAAAATGGAAAAACAACTAAAACTGACTAGACTTAAGCAAAAGTCCTTAGCAACGGTGCAAAAAACTTGTCATCTCCCAAGGTGTGATAAAAGATTACAAATAAAACACACACCTCTAGAGAGAACAAATACTTTTCTCAAGTTTATGGATCATTAACAAGTAATAAATTAAGTATAAGACTATCGTCTCCATAAAGACTTATGTCGGTAACTTCATACTTGTATTCTTATATAGTGTAAAGGATTTAGGGGTTTAACTAAACAGAATGAAAGAAATAGATTTTTACTAGATTTTTCAACTACAGAACTAAGATACAAATAATAAATCAAACTACTAAAACAAATACATATGATATGAAAAATAGACGAGAGTTTAGCTCGCGTTTACTAGTATACACTTTCTAAATCTGGCCGACAACCGCTCTCACTTCCAAAAGTGTCTTCTTCATCCTTTAACTTCTTCTTTCAGGTTTTATATTCTTTTCTTGACTAATTATCCATTATTTAGGATATAATATCATCCATACACCTAAGAGCTTCACACTTAACACGCAATTTTTGCACAAATAACTCTACAAGTAACAATTCTCTAACATCCCTAAAAAATACATAATATTACTCTAAAATGATGCCTCGTGACTATATAATCTATCACAAATATGGAGACATCATGAGCCGATCTTAGAATATTTTAGGTGCAGTTTATATTACATTAATGACTTCACTAACACTCCAAAATCCTAAAAAAGATCTGCATAATGTCTAACCAAATTTTTTACACTAATAAACTATGCTTTCCAACAAAGAATACTAAATATGTTAAATGTACTTTTATAATTGGATGAAGGTTCGTAAGAAAGCATGTCAAGTTTAAAAATATAGTATTTGTGTACTTACTTAAGAGTTTTAGGGATTTATTTAGATATGGTTAAAAGAGAGAGAGAGAGAGAGAGAGAGAGAGAGAGAGAGAGAGAGAGAGAGAGAGAGAGAGAGAGAGAGAGAGAGAGAGAGAGAGAGAGTCGGAGGATTTTGTAAGTAAGTATAAGAAGAACCCAAAAGTTTTGAGTATATTTTATGGGGATTTAGTTTTGATTAAGTGTGTCTCTGTGTGTGTGATGTTTATCATGAAAAGGATACATTAAACTTGAGCATCCAACAAGTTAAACTAAAAGGACAAATCACACAACTCAAGGTGAATATATTCTGTAAATGATAAAATTTTGTAATCGAGGAAATATAACACATATTGATAACCTGGAATGATGATATATAGATCTGCAAGCAATAGATGAGCATGTATACGACATTCAGTAATTAAAAATCTATCAAGCATGAAGTATTTCATATTTAGGATCATAAATGTTTAGAACAAATAGTTATATCAATTAATAAAGATCAAGTGAGTTGGAAAATATAGAATTATTACACTCGAAACGAGGTGACAATACTATAGTAAAAAGTATTTTTTGAAACACATACAACAATAATGGTAAGTAACAAAATATAAAGATTTGTTGAAACCCACAATAATATTGGATGCCACGGGATTTAACTTCCTATAACGATGTGCACTGAGTTGTGAAGAAATATAAACTAAAGAATTGAATATCTTTTAAGAGCTCGCTTAAAACCAAAGCAAAGAACACACAATTTTTACACAACATTTTTTACCACGTGTCACAATTTTTATTACCTACAAAAACAAGCCATGCCAATCACCATGAGTAAGAAAATAATAAAATCGAGTAGCATGTGTATGTTTTTAGTATTTGCAACCTTTTCAATTTGAATTAAATCCACATTTCAAATTTTGTATATTTTTATTAGACTCTTTGCATTTAATTAAAAATTATTAATGGTGTTTGGGGTTTGTTTACTTTTGTGAAAACTAACATCTTCATATTAAAAAAAAACTTTTGTATAAATTTTTAATTGATTTTTGTTCATTTCTATTTTTGTCTAATAAGTACAACGTATAGTTATTTATATGCATATAGGAATAAGTGGATCAATTAGTTATTGACAGTGAGCAAGCTATTCAAGGTACCCCAAACCCCCTCTTACTCGTTCACAACCTGAAATTTTCTCCATTGTAATTGAGATTGAGAATACCCCTAAAAAAACGACAGCGTAAAAAAAATAAAAACTATGCCCATTGACTAAAAAAGATCTATGTGTTGGGACCACTTTTCTAAATTTTACAAAGGGAAAATTAGATATGGTAGATGTAACTACTGTGGATTTGAGTATGCCACGGATCTGGATATCCATGGTACAACTCACGTGAAAAACCACATGGAAGAACAAAGATGTCCAAAATATCCATTTTTTACCCCTAAGAATGGCCAAACTCAACTTGTTTTAACCGCGATGAGGGTTGTTTAAAACCCTTTGTCTTTTCATAAGAAAAAACAAGAATTCTCTAGCATAAATGGTTATTTTAGATGAGATGTCTTTTCGGGTACTTGATGGTATGGGATTTAGGAGATTTTGTTTAATTATGAAACCCCTCTTTAAACTACCCTCTCGTTGGACTATAGTTAGGGACATTTTTGAATTCCATATGTAACAGGAAAACATTCGTAAAACTCTTTTAAAGGATAAACGAGTTAACCTCACAACTGACACCTGGACTTCTATCCAAAATATGACCTATATTTGTGTTACTGGCCATTTTATTGATGATTTATGGGTTCTCAGAAAACGCATAATCTGTTTTGATATGATTGAAAATCATAAAGAAGAAATTGTAGGAAAAAAATTGATTTTGTTCTTAAAGATTGGGAAATAGAAGTTCTAATTCTACCATGGTTTCCTATATGTCCGGAGAGGGAAAAGTTCTGATTGATAATTCTATTTGTCGCCATGAGTTTTTGCATGTCCGTTGTTGTGCACATATACTTCACTTAATTGTTAAAGAGGGTCTTCATGAATCTGATTCAACTATTGTTAAAATTAGGGATTGTGTTAATACGTTAGGTCATCTCCTAGTCATTTTTAACATTTAAACGCTATGTAGCTATTGCTAATATTTCTTTGAAGAATATTGTTTGTCTTGATGTGGCAACCAAGTTGAATTCCACTTATTTAATGCTTGTGGGAGCTGAGAAATACGAGCTCGCATTATTAAAGATGTTCAAAGAAGATAAATTATTTGATGTCTATATAAAAGATATTGGCCTAGGTCTACCCACTACACAAGACTGGAATAATGCTCGGTACTTGATTAGTTTTCTGAAATATTTCTATGATGCAACACTTCGATTCAGTGGCACTAAGTTTATCACATGTAACTTGTATTTTGATGAGATTGTGATGATTTATCGAGGCATTTGTATGTTGGGCCTGGGTTTAGGCATTGATAGTGATAATGTTCTTGA
Source organism: Nemophila menziesii (assembly GCA_029959085.1). Lineage (NCBI taxonomy): Eukaryota > Viridiplantae > Streptophyta > Magnoliopsida > Boraginales > Hydrophyllaceae > Nemophila > Nemophila menziesii. Next base: position 7,744,585 of record JARWIR010000014.1, read on the forward strand.
TAAAATGTCTAAATCGATGATGGAGTAGTTTAGGTGCTACTGGGGGCTTACTTCTAACATGAACCTATTACTGTTTATAGCCGTTGTCTTAGACCCGACAAAGAAGTTTAGTTAACCTTTTATATTGGATTGCTTAAATGTATGGTACTGGTAATGAAAATATCTTGATAGATAGGATTAATGAAGCTATGCAACGCATTTACAAGAATTACGATTCTATTATGAACCTAGTAACTATCCGAACCTGAATTTTCTGCCCCAACATGATCAGTTGTCGCAGCTTTTGATCCCTGTGAGACCATGTTTGCACAATTCTACTCCTTCCGTGATGCAACCACATTATCTGTTGGTAAGACTGAGTTGGATAAATATTTATCAAAGGAGTTAGAGACCGTGTGCCTATTGTTTTGCTATGGTGGAAAGGTAATTCTGAAAGGTTTAAGGTTCTGTCCTTGATGGCTCGTGATATCTTGCCAATTCCAGTTTCAAATGTTTCCTCAGAATCGGCGTTTAGTACTGGGGTAGATTTATCGATAGCTTTCGAAGTTTTTTAAACCCGAACACCGTTGAAGCCTTAATATGTACTCAAAATTGGCTCCGAGATTCTATTCCTACCTCGCTTCGATCCGCGAAAGATATCATCGAGGATTTGGAAGGAGAGTTTGGTAAGCTTGTGCTAATTTTTATATATATATATATATTCTTATTCTTCATATTATTCATATTTTGACAATATTCTTTGATTATATGTTAGGAAGTTTTAATCTCAACGATTTTGAATCTGAAGTGGTCAACTGATGGTTAAACTCGGTAAGAACTCCTTAATATTAGCTTCAATAAACAATGGTTTGGTAGCAACAATGCTTTGGTAGCCGTGTTTTGTTACCGCCTAGTTATGTTTGGCTAATCCCAAGCAGATTTGGCTTAACCGAAATTAATCCCCTTACATTCTGAGGCCAATGATCCTTTATTGAAACCTTTACTAAATATCTGAATATCTATGCAAGATATTGAGCTGAACAGGTGGATCAAGTTCCCGAAACTCCTGTTGTGAAGTCAAAACAAGTCTAGCGAAATCAAAGGACCAATGGCTTCAATATTATTTGTATTTTGTGATCTTCTGTAATATTTTGTGGTGTTGGACTAATTTATTCTTGTAATATGTTAAAACATAGCTATGTAATTTATTTTGAAACTTTGTAATTTCATTTATAGGCCATAGCTACATATTAACTTATGTTTTGAAGTATTACAATAACTTGAATTATTACAGCTTTTAATTTTGAAGTAGTGTTTATACGAATAGTTTTTTACGGCATACAAAATTGTTTCAACTCGGTATGTAACCTAAGGCAACCCGGTGTTTTGAACTCGTGCAGGTTTGGTAAAAAAAATAGGGTTGGATTTTTCAAATCCCAACCCGGGATGTTACAATCTCGGGTTAGTAAAAATCTAATCCCGGTACTAACCCAGAGTATGCTCACCCTACGTTAAAGTGTAGCATTATCCTACAAAGATACTAATAATTTGATAAATTTATACCGGAAAGTTAGGTGTAACAATATACTGGAGATCAGATATCAATACTACGTGAAAATGTTAATTAGATTTTATTGTTTTGTGTTGTTTCTTTCTTAATTTCTTTTTAATTCCTCAGGATTTGAACACTTCTATACAACACTTCTTTTGGTGCTATATGTAAATATCTTGATATTTGATGCAATATTGTTTATATGTAGTTTCAGCTTCTTTGACCACAGATCAGCAGACTAGATGGCCTAACTAAATTCTTCACACATCTTCAGCCTTCTTCGTCATTTCAAGCCTTTTTCCCCAAATCTTAAACTGAATAGCCCTCGTCTCTAACAACTTCTCTATCTCTCAGGAGACCTTTAGTTTCAGGCACACATATGAAAACAAAAACAGCATTCCAAAAATAGCTATAACTTCAAATATAAGAAATGTCCATGATGTCTCAATTATGGCTTTGTTTAAAGATAAAACGATAAAGACTGTGTGAAAATAAGATTAGATACCCAGTTAGCTATACCTCCACATACTCCTTTGTACATAATCCTGGGAACTGTTTCCATTCCATAAGAAAAGAAATAAAGTGATAAACTAATAAGTGCCACCCACCCTACTTATATTTGGACATTCCCTAGTGTACCATGACCTTCTTTCTCCTCTACACATATCTTGGACTTTGTTGTTCGAGATTATACAAGCCACTGGAAACATCTGCTAATGAGATTGAGTATGTGTTAAGTCTCCTAGATTATAGTAAAAGTAAAACATATCGTATTGGAAGATGAAGAACAAAATCCACAATCAGAGTATGCTTGCTAACACTTTGTGCAATCCCACTTCAAAGAAAATCCAAAAGAACGAGGATATGTATACGTTGAGAAATGAGACATTTTGGATGAACTTGTTGAACTAATAAATGAATGATGATTTAATTTATTAATTCATTTATGCTCTTAAAATAAGTGGGAAAAAAATATTTGTGCTCTAATAGTCTCACCTTAATTTTGTGAAGAAATTGTTGGAATTACTAAAACTAAAGAGTTTTATTTCATTAATTCTTTTTTACTCTTGGGAAAAGTTGGAAAACTTTTTATATGTTAAAAAGTCTTACCTAGAAAATGGAGAAGAAAATAAAAGACAAACCGACAAAGAATTGACGGCTCTTTAATTTGTCAGGGAGTTAATAGAGATTGATGCATCACATAGTGAAGTGACATGGATCGACTCTTCACTTTTTTCTAGTCGAAAGCACACGTGGTATGACACATGTGCTATGGTATTATTCATATAGCTCCAATTGTATGTCATAATTTTATAAATGCGATACAGATATATAATTGGACAAGCCTCGTTTCTTAATATGAGTTCTTCGATCGATCAACCCTTCTATAAAATCAATCAAGCAACTCATATCTGGCTATTATAAACTAAGTAGACCGTGGGATTCTAATTCGTTCATAATATATGCTTAACATGAATCATTCATGTTTATGATCTCATCTTAACATTTAGTTAAAATGACTATCTTAACTCAAGTTCTCTCAAGGGTTCTTCACTACTATGAGTTAGTCTCATCTTTGCGCTCTACTTGTGCCAAAGGCGATTGCCCGTGTGATAGGGCCAATCTCAGTCTATAGGACATACATAGTTTGAAAAACACACGCATTATAATATATATCAAACATGATATTATTAAAAGAAACGGTGAAATAAACATAATAATGAAATATATATATGCATTCACATAAACTTGCAATTTATATACATTATATCTTGCGTAATTATATCCCTTGGGATATAATTTGTTAATAGATCATCAAGCATATTGCGTGTGTATGTATTGCAAACCAAATTCCTTTTGTGCAATAACATCTCTAACAAGATTATACTTTATATCAATGTGTTTGGTCTTATTGTGATACTTAAGAGCTTTCACACAAGCCTTTTCAGCTTGCCTATCACAATGTATAGTAACAAGACTCCCACTATCATTTGAGAATCCTAATTGTTCAAAGAACCTTTTTAACCAAACAGCTTCATGAACCGCAGTTAGCATGCTACGAACGAAGCTTCCATTATGGACAAAATTACACAGGTTTCTTGCTACATCAAGAAATTGTGCAATTATTCAACAAGAATACATGACCTGAGGTAGATACACACCCATATATATCCTTCTAGGTGTAATTTATTTCCTTGAAAGCATAAGGCATGATCCATAGTGTCGTTTAGATATCTCAATATCCTTTTGAAAACATTCAAGTTCTCTTGTCCCGGGTTCGATTAGATAAGACTAACTAAACCTACCACATAACATATATCTGGCTTATTTCATATCATAACATATATTAGACTATCTATGGCACTGTATACATTATCTGATTCTCCTATGGGGTGCTAGGACCCATGCGAGAGTTAAGTTTATTCCCTTTGCTACAGGAGTGTCAATGGCATTTCATTTAGTCATACTAAGGCATTCGTGTATATTCATGATGTAAGGTTCTTGAGATAAAGATAATAGTCTTCTAGACCTATCTCTGTGAATCTTAACACAAAGAATATATTTTTCTTCTCCCATATCTTTCATATCAAATTGAGAAGCTAGCCGCTCTTTATTAGCTTGAATAAACTGTCATCCATATGTAGAGATAAAATTACAAAATTTTTCTTGGATCGTTTAATATAAACACAGTGGACTTCATTTATTATCTTAAATTCATTTGATGAAATGACTTCATGAAATCTCAAATTCCGCTTTCTCAAGACTTGTTTAAGACCATTGATTGATTTTAACAATATACATACTTTATTCTCTTGATCTTTTGCAATAAAACTCGAGGGTTTTTCCATGAAAATAACCTCTTCTAAATCTCCATTTAGGAATGCAGTTTTGACATCCATTTTGGTCTTCCATTAATTTTATACATTCATTCTTGGAAGGATGTGAAAGTGCTTCATTTACTATTCAAGATTCTTCCTTGTCTTGTGGAGTTATCATAAAGACTTCTCCTTTGATTTCAAATCAATGACGAGGAACTAAACATCTAGAAATTCTCTTAGGTTGAGAATCTTGAGAAATAGGATTATTAGATGATGCAATGGTTCCAACTATCTCAGTTTATAGAGGATCGTCATTCTCTAGTTCTTGAGTGTGTGTTACTTCGTCAGGTGTCACATTTGTTTGTATATCATCCACCTGATTCTCATGATATTCACATAGAATACAATTTAAATTAACCTCACCTCAACTAACAAAATCATTCTCTAAGAATGTAACATCTCGTGATTAAATTTCAATAAGACCTCCATCGTTGTGTTCTCCAATAAACACATATCCATTAGAGTGCTCTGGGTAGCTCTTGGACATAATTTTCCCATATTTATGAGATAGATCATGAACATAACCTGCCAACCCCCAGGATCGCAAGTAGTTCATAAGGAGTTAATGGAACAGTCGTTGTGGGTACTCGGTTAAGTATATAACTAGCTGTAAGTGTTGCATCTCCCCAATAATATTTTTGAAATATTAGCTTGTTCCATCATAGACTTAACCATTTCTAGGAGAGTTCTCCTTCGTTCATCACATATTTCTTTTAACTGTCTCAATAGATATGCACATCCACGATTAAGGTTTAAGGTTTTTCACCTTCCTCTCTAACTTATTTTCTACTAAATTGAAATATATCAAAAGAACATTTCAATGCTTCATGTTAATGAAAAATCAGGTAGACATAACCAAACCTAGTGATATCATCTACAAAATAATGAAATAATGTTCCCAACGTCTAATTTGAATTCATTGGGTCCTAGATGTCTAAATGAATTACTTGCAATGGGTACTCGACTCCTTTAGCCTTTACAAATGGTTATCGATTTTCCTTACCTACTAGACAATATTCATAAGTTGGAAAGTTGAATTCAGTCAATGAACCCAAAAAGGTTCCCCTTAGCCAATAAATTCATGCAGTCTTGTCCAATATGACCTAGTCTAGCATGCCATATACTTTCTTATATGATAGAATTACTAGAAGAAGTAGAAAAACAACCACTTACATAATAACTATTAAATGAGTTATCATCATCTCATACAACTAGACCATGAGAAATAAAACCAGAACCATAATACTTAGCGTTATAATAAAAATCCACTTTACGAAAATGCATATTAAAACCTAATCCTAGAAGAACAGTGACTGAGACCAAGTTCTGTCGAATGTTAGGTGCCTAAAGTACATTAAGCAGGTACAAGGTATGACCACTTCGCAAGTTCGACTTGCAAGTGTCAACTCCTTTGTCTGCTGCAACCTTATTGTTGTCTCCTACATAAATCCATCTCGTTTCCTCAAGAATTAGACGGTACTCTATATGTGCCTCTCGGTCTTTGTCTACATAGTCTATCGCTCTTGAATCCACAGTCCACAAAGGATTAGAATCATCAAGCAATACAGTATTGCTAACATAAGTAAAGTTACAAGAAATAAATAACATTGCTATCTTTCAAGGATTCACTGCACTCTCAAGAGAAGTGACACATTATGTCACAATTATAGCATTTCACTTTACTTTAGTCTTTCTTCTTAAAAAAACGTTCTCTTTTATCGTTACCACCATTCTTGTTCTTCTTGGAAGCATGTTCATTTCTCTTCCCATTTTTTTTTCACTTAATGCCAAACCTTTTTTGGGAACTTGACTCAAAAATATATAAATATGACCCTAAGGATTAATTGCATCAAGACGTTCATCGTCCAACGTCATGTGATGAGTAGCATCATCAAAAGTTTTGATATCGTCATTTTGAGTCAAGTTTATCTTCATATGCTCCCACTTATTTGAAAGAGATTGGATCACAGCTTGAACTTGATGTTCATTAGTAAGGTTATGACCTTCCATCTTAAATTCCCTAATCAGGTTAGACATTACCTGGAGATGTTGCTGCATGGTTTGATTAGGCTTCTTCTTGTAAGTGTCAAAGCTTAATGATCAATTGACTCAACTTTATCATAGTCGTACCTTCGTACTTTTCATTAAGATCGTTCCACATCTCGTGAGTAGTGGGGTATTATTGACACTCATAGACAAGATCGTCATCTATGGAACTTATCAAGACGTCTCTTGCAGTCACATAAGCCTCCATGTCTCTTTTGCTTTGAACTGTGTTGCCTTCCACAGGCTGAGCCATGACATTGTTAATAACCTCAATAATAACTTTTTCCTCTAAAACATAATGTATTTTAAGTTTATGAAAGGTATAGTTCTCACCATTCATTTTGTCTCCTTTGAGATCATAAATGAGGGTTTTCGATGTCATTTTCTTATAAAGTGAGAGATTTTCATTAGCATACATACAATTATTTAACTACCTAATGCTATTAATTAAAATATAATGAACAAAAAAGATAACAAAATAAGTGATAAATAAAGTTCACTATGTTCCCAATCATGAATCACCATATTTTGTTCGTCTTAACCATTCATTTAATTTCATCAACTGCAAAATAAGTTCCACTAGAACTCCCACTTACTCTAACATAAATAGAGAAAAATAGTATGAAAACAACTAAAACATATATTCAAAGAAACAAGTTGAATTCATACATAATAAAAAAACAAGTTCAATAAGTAAATAACTGAATTAAAGGATAGACAACTAATGCAATTCCTAACGAACAATGATTAAAATAAAAAATAAAAAATAAAACTACTAAGCAAACTTTCAAAACATTAACTTAGGAATCGACTCCATAAAGTTTGCTTCATCATAAAGATGAATTGGATTACATTTATCCATATTAGTAGTTTGAGAATGCATCCCACAGTTGCACTGGTCAGTCAAAGTATAGACTAGCCACTCATATGTTGCTTCTCTACCTTGAACATGGTCCGCAAGAAACTTTCTTTTCCATAAGATATCGATACTTCTTCTCATATGTCTTGGAAAAGTATAGAAAAGAATATAAACCTTTTCATGTTCATGTAAGAGAACACACAAATTAATAACATCTTGTATTATCTTATTCACAACTACTACATGTTGTATTACAGTGTGATTAGGTCTCATCTTATAACGTAGTGCATTGAGACAGTCCTCAAATGCTTGATTTTGTTCCAGTGTCATTTCAACTTTTGGTCTATGAACCCGTAATGGTCCATTAAGATTTCTTACTTTCGTGTGGAGCCCTATGTACTTTACTAGTAGTTCGAGCCTTGATACTCGTGATCCCCGGATCGTGTCCACACCATTTTTTTCACTAGAAAAATAAGAACAGTTAAAGAAAAAAACACCCTAGTCACTGATAGAAGTAGCTTGTGTTTGAACTTCACAAAATGCAATATTTTGTTTTTTATAAAACAAATTAATCCAAAAAGTAAAATAAAAATTGCAACCAAAAAATCAATTTCTGTTAAAAATGCTGGCAAGTAATAACATGTCAAAAAATAGGCAAGTAATAACATGTCAAAAATTGTTACTTTATTAATGCACAACAAAATCTTAATGTAGCACCATTAACTTAATGTATGTCGACCAAAATTATGTGTGAAAAGAAAACAAACACATCCAATTTTTTCTTTTCTTTGTTTTTAGGAAAGCAACACATTCATTTCATATAACGAAGACTGTATACAAAATTTTCATATATATAATCGCATGTAAGGACTAAGGAACATCCGATTCCTTTTTTTTCTTCTTTTATATACCAAAAAAATTCCCAACAAATTCAACATTAAGGAACAACCAATTCCTCCTTTTTTATGTACGAAAAAATTCCCAACAAATTTTACAATCACATATTGCCGCAAAAAAAATCTATTTGATTTTTTCAAAATCAAGGCTCTAAAAAATAATCGCATCAAATTTTTTGTAACCAAAAAAATTGCAACATTAAATTCAATTTTCTTATCCAAAAAAAAATCACAAAGCATGAATTCTAATTAACTATCACATGATCTGATACCAAATGTTATATTTAATTAGAATTAAATATAAAGTAAATGGCAAGAGGTTTATCACAGGAATACCTCTTGAATAACAGCGGAATTGAATCGATTGAGAATTGATGATCTTGTGGCCGTGGATATTCTTATGGGAAGAAAGACCTCTATTTCCACAACCTAAGAGTCTTGTGACTTCTGATGATCAATGTGCATTAGTTTGTGCATAGTAGAGAGAAGAATAAATATTAGAAAAGAAGCGTTTTTACGAATTAGATTCATTCGTTTCTCTTCTTATAGAAATCTGTCTCTTAAATAGTGGGTAATTAGAAAGTGTTATCTAATATACACATATCTGATTTTATAACTTCCACAGTTATTAATTTTAAATTTTAAATTAATAACCTTATATTATATTGAGGTTTTTACTTTTGGAGGACTAAAAATATAATAAAATAATAATACATAATTATTTATTCATATATTTTTCTTACATTCTCCACTCCATCTCACAAACGGTCACTCAACTTATCACACCAAAGCAAACTGTGATAAGCAAGCTAGTTTACTCCTATCCTGAATTCTTCACATGTCTCCAACCTTCTTTGGCATTTCACGCCTTTTTTCCCAGAACTTAAACTTAAAATCCCTCTTCAGCTTCCCTATCCCTTCAACATGGAGAGCTTTAGTTTCAGGCAAGCATGTGAAAACAAACAACAATCCAAAAACAACTATAACTCCCAATGGCTTCGGTTGAAGATAAAAATGAAAAGGATTGTGCGACAATAAGAGTAGATATCCAATTAGCCGTCGCAGGGAACCGTTCCCATCAAAAAGAAAACAATATGAAGTAAAGCGCTAAACCAATAAGTGCCACCCACCCTACTTTATTTGGACATCCTCTAGTGTAACATGACCTACTTTCTACTCTACACGTATCATGGACTTTGTTATTCAAGATTAAACAAGCCCCTGGAAACACGTGCTAATGAGAATGAGTATGTATTAAATCCCCTATATTGTAGTAAAAGAAAAACATGAAGGATTCGCAATCATGGTTATATCAAATATATGCAGCGGAAAAATATTACAATCCTAAGCCAATCTAGTTGCAATTTTAAAATTTAAACAGAAACAAAGCTTCGATTACATACCTTAAGCCGTTGTATGAGAATCGAATTGTCTGATCATAGCTTCAAAAACTTGAAGCCTCCACGCTTTGCACACCGAGCTTGAACCTTACTTCCAGAATCACAATTCTAGCTTGGAGACAAAAGACTTTTCTTTTCTTTTCTTGTGTTTTTGGTTTTTCTTTTTAGAAAAACTGATGGAGGAATTATATCTGTATAATGACTTTCATTATATTATAAACCCAACTATAGAAAATGAAAAGACAAAGAATAGGAAAAGTCAGGAACGTATAATGAAATTGATTATCTTAATAATCTAGTCCATTTCCACTTTTGAAGTGGACTTGAACCTTCTACATTATACAAAAACAATTGACTAGCCTAGCGGTTAGTGACACATTTGACACTACTAGAGGTCTGTGGTTCAATCCACAAACTTGTGAATTTTTCCTTTTTGTCTTAGTTCGGTCATATATTAGAATATTAAATTGTGCTAGCAAATTAATATACCAATATTCCAAGTATATATTTAATTAATATTTATTATCTAATAATAAAATTAATTAACGACATGAAGCAAGATCAATACACTCGTTAGTGTGCGACTACGTGGGTTCATCGTTAAACTGGTAGTAGTTAACTTAATTAACTACTAATCGAGGTTGGCGTCTAACAACACTCCTCAACGACCGGATAACGTGAAATAACTCTGTACAAAGAACCCGGTGAAGGATCATATACGTATTCTCTCTATCTTTACAGCTCTGGATTATCCTGGGATATGGTACAATTGTCAAATCCCATTTCGAAAATCAAACTACGTTACATGTCGATTATCAACGATTGACGAATGACCTAAGAAACTCCTTTCTTCATTCATTCTATCACCTTGGCCAAGGATTCGATACAATCGTTATAATCTTATGACATCGTAGAGCTCAAACTCTTTACCTAGAGTTGATAGATTCCATCTTGACTCATCCCTACGAGCATATATACTTAGATATGTCCAATATCCTTCCGACTAGCATTATGACACACTAGTAGTCCAATATCAAAACCTAACAAGCCCATACACAACTATAGTGATGATCTCAGGTCAAAGGATTACAAGTATAAAAATCCTTATAGAGATTAACCTACTTGACAGTTCAAGGTAATTAACCATTAGGAATCTCTAGTTTTAGTCGGTTCGATAATCACATCTCTATGTGCATTATCTATGCACCTAACTCGGTAAACGAGAACTACCGATATTTATCCAATAAATACTTGTTAGCTACATATTAATCTAACCGGATTATCGAGGTCCTAACTCGATGATCCTACGATTAAGAACAAGTTTAGATTAAGTCCTATGAGCTAGATTCTCATTATCATAACACCTTATGATATCTAGTTCGTAACTTAATCAAAGGATCTGCCTTCATATTATGTGGATTGATACACTAATTATAAAAGCTTGCCATAGATTCAAGGAAACAATTTCTTTAATCAAAACTGTAGGGATAACTATTATCGTGTACAGTAAACACTTGTGTTCAATTCATTACAAGACAATCGGGGCTAGGGCATAATTCCAACAATCTCCCACTTGGCCTAGACCCAATCGTTAAAGTACCATAATTCATAAACAGTTTGTTCTCATCAGACTCTTCTGATAGACACACTTAGTTGAATAGATATATAGCGTGTTCCTTCCTTCTACCTATTGAATGTGAACATCTTCATGTTCAATTATTTCTCGAATCAAGCGGTACTACTGCAGAATTTGTTTGGATCTATAGTTTATTCTAGGTTTCTTTAAACATACAATATCTCAAATATTGTCATTGTATAAAGGAAAAATACCTACATTGTGAAAACTACACTATGTATATATAAAGAACTATTTTATCCAAACCACTAGCATAGTCGCATCTTATATTGCTATGTATTCTACTTCTGGTAACCGAAATCTGCTACAATGTCTTGATTGGAACTATTCCAATTTATTTCTCCTCTATATAGACACAATCATATCTTGATTTGCTATCATCCACGTTTGAAGCAAAACAAGTATCTATATACCCAATTAGCTTCAACTTATATTCTCCACATATGAGGAGCGTGTCCTTAATACTTCTTAAGTACTTAAGGATAGTCTTTACTACTTTCCAACATTCCTCATCAAGGTTAACTTCATACCTACTCGCTACTCCTAGAGTGTAGTGTATTTTAGCCCTTATACATTTTCATGGTATGCTGGATAGATCCTTATTATTTAAACAAATAGGACTATACACATTCATTCTCTTACTTTTAGGGTCCTAGGACGAACCCTTCCACTAAGATTAATTCCAAAGCCTATTGTTAAATAACTCATCTTGGAATTTCCATGTAATACTTTAAAAATAGTATAAATGTACTAAGATTGATATAGGTCAAGTAGCTTCTTTAATCTATCTCTATAGATCTCAATTCAAAGAATATAAGCTACTTTTCCTAAATCTTTCATGGAGAACTATTAGACAAAAAACTTGGTTTATTTGCTTTGTTGGTATATCATATCCTTATGTGATAATTTGTCATCTACATATGACACTAGGAAGATGAGTGTACTCCCACTAGTCCTTTGTACTCTTATGACTCTTACTCTAAAATCATAAAATCAAACTATTTGATTGTATAAAAATAGAATAATCCAACTTAGTGACATTTGCTAAATCCATTAAATGGATTTTTGGAACTTACATATTTTATTATGAATAAATGGCAATATAAGACCTTTAGGATTGGTCTTAAGGACGTCATAGACTCCCATTTAGTGAAAACGGTTTTCACATGATATTACCATATCTCATAATAATTGTATGTAGTTACCAATAATAGAATCTGAAATAAACTAAGCATTGCTATGAGAAAAGGAATTCACCACAATTAATGTTTTCCTTTTGATTTAAACGCTTGGCAATTAGAAGGACGTTATAGGCCTCTACCTCACCGTTTACTCCAATCATTTCCATAGCACCCATTTACTATAAATGGATCTTATATCTATTGAAGATTCAAACAAAGTACTATACTTTGTTAATTCTTATAGATACTAATTCAGATTCTATGGTTCTTAACCACTTGTCACTATCTAGACTAGTCATAGCCTCTTCATAGGGATTTAGGATCATCACTTGATGGGGTTATCATCTATATGATCCCCTCATCAACTATCACCATTATTACAATTTATTTTGGTGTATGATGATATCTATATAACCTATAGGAAGCTTGTGTACAATAAATTCTTCTTTCTCTTAACTTTGATAACTACCTTATTCCAAAAGAGGTTCAAATCGTCCCTAATTCCTCAACGTTTGAGACTTGGACCTTAAATGAAACTATTAACACATTAAGGAAAGAAAGACTGTCATGCATCTGATGCTCTTCAGCTTGTATAAATAACTCTGAAATACATTATGAATCCCAATAAGGCTGCATTCCTTACCACAAACTCTTTGTATTCTGAATGGTGTAGAAATATAATCATGTCATTTTCTTTGGGTATCCAACAAATCTATATTTGAAAGATCTCAACTCAAGTTTAACCATCATAAGTCGTTTAGCATAAATCAAACAACTTCAAACTTCTACCGTTTGTGGTTTGAATTATGTTATCTCCATATCACATATGGATTTTATCGACTATTTAGTGGAACCTAAGAGTTCATTAAATATGCAATTGACTTTAAAACATAATCCCATAGGAATATTTAAAACCTAGTGAATCACTGAGACAAAATCTAATTTTGTCATAGATAATCTATTAATTCATTGCTAAGATATTCACCTATACAGGTTGATATCTTACTTCCTACATACTCTTATATACTTGCTTCAACTTCACTCAATAGTAATTTGAACATTTCAAATTATTTATATTGGTGTTACATTTGGTAAACACATCTATATCTGATAAATAGTTTGTGAAGGAGATGAAGTAAGAATATCTATCTTTGGCTAAAGTTTAGACTGACCACATACATCATTATATAGTGGACATAAGAACTCATTAACATTGTTTCCATTTTCATCAAAATGAGATTTAGTCATATTTCATTGAGATAAGTCTCACAAGTTTCATATGATTCAAAATCATATTTTTCAAGGAATTCTTCCTTGTGAAACTAGTAAACTTTTTCTCACAATTTATGACTTATTCTATAACACCAAAGATAAGGTTTGATTAATACGATTATCTATTCCGATTTATGATCAGAAACAACTATAACACTGTTACGTAGTTACTTTAGGCAATTATTATCACCATATTGTAAGCATCCAATGAGGTGTAATTCATCACTATGAAAGACTTCATTGGTCATTTTATATTACATTAATACACCATAACCAACTTATGATCAAATGACCATTTTGTTCGAAAACAAGTTTACGAACAAAAAATACAGTTTTCTTACAATATGTTTTGCCATATGCATCTTAAGAGAATTAGTTATTACAATTGTAGCTGCAACAATTACTCCATTACCGAACTTGTAATTTAACTTCTCTTATTCTTATCTGTCTATTAATCTTTAGAGTATGCAACATTTTGCATATTTCTAAACTACTACAAGTATCCAATACCCTTTCCGTGTAATTAATAGAAGTTCAAGAAATTATAGAAACAATTTCCATTAATACCCTTACCTTGTTTCTTGGTATTAGATATCTGGTATCTAACGGTCATACTAAGTTACTTATACATCTTCAAAAGATATTTAAGGATTCATGGGAATATCATGCTTAAAATGTCTTTTGGAGTTCATAACTCATGGATACAAGAATATACACTTAGTACCATTACTAGGTTCATATTACTTTGGACATGCATGATATACATTCTATTCATCCTCAAGAGACACTTTAGTTAATAGCTCATTGAGCATATCAATGAGTCTCATGTGCATAAGAAAGACTCTCAAGTTGCGGTCACAAATCTTGAGATTAACAACCAACTTGTGATGATTTGAGAAGTGATTATGCAGAAATATCAAGAAATCTGATCATGGGAACGAATAATGAATATCGCTTTAAGAACAATATTATATATCTGACAAAGATATGGACTATTATCTAAGAGATATGTAATTGGACATTTTAAAACACGAATGAGCCCCTGGTAGTCAGGTCGTTTCTCACGCATAATTAAAATGAATAATGAAAACTTTAAAACATGAATGAGCCCCCTGGTAGTCAGGCCGTTTCTCACTCATAAATAAAGTGTGGTACGTTACCTATTTTATCATATAAAATGAGAGACTCAAAACTATTTAGCCCCCTGGTAGTCAGGCCGTTTCTAATAAGTTTTGTTGAGTTATTCTATCCTATAATAGAATATTATCAATCTCACATCCTCTGGGTAGTCCAGACTAAAAACGTGAAACTAATAAATTATCCCATTATCAAACAAAATAGATTTTTATAATTTGTACTCGAACTACAGGTTTATCTGGTAGTCAGATCAAAACCGTAAACATAACAAATTTTAAAAACTACTTACGATGAACAAGTCTCATGACATATCATATAAATCGTTTAATAAACTCAATAATTTTAATGTCAAATGGGAATAGCTTAGTATTCATAATCTAAGCATTTGTTTTATTACTTTTAAAAAAAAATTATTACTATAATAATTTTTTAGTAATATATAATACCAGTATATTTCACCAAATATAGCTCTAGTATGTATTTTATTAAAAGGAATATCAATCAACCAATTGATTAATAAAAGAATAATAAATTTCTGAAATAACTCTTTTATATATTACATTTAGAAAATAAAAATTAGTATATCAAAATATATACCATTAAAATACATACTTACCAAAAAGGAAAAACAATTTCCTTTTTTTTCTTTTGTTAACCAACAGAAGATTTAGACAAAACAAAACAAAACAAAGCATAAAAAAATTCAGCAAAAGTTTAAATGCTTTTATCACTTTATATCCTGTTAACAAAGGAGTCACGTGACTCAACTAAACCAAAAAAAAGGTTCAACAAAAAACCTTTTCAATTTGTTAAAAAAAAAATTCTAATAGACAGGCGGCTACTATCACAATTGGCCAAAGAAACACCTAGCTCTCAAGAACCCACGGCCAAAGCAATTACTAGGTATATTTTTCTTGACTTTCAAAAAATAAACCAATCCTTCGTCCTTTTTTTTTCAATGGAGAACTGAGCCACTTGGATCTCGACGGCACCATACAAATAAAAAAAACTGCAGACAGTTTTGTCAGGTGTCATACACCAAAAATAAGTAAGGTGTTTTCTTTCTGATTGAGTCTGTCGATGATAAAAAACAAAGAACCTTTCCTCATTTTTCTTGACAACAATTTGACTTTTACTTGACATAATTTTGCAGGTTCCTTTTCCTTTTTTTGCAAAACACAGCACTTTGCTTCATCAAAGGAAAACAATAGAAATTGTTTCATAAACAAATCGTCTGACAACATATTAAAACAGATGGCCGTATCAAACTGAACACAGCTATCCTTAAATATATTCTATACCCAAAGCAGGCAGCTGCTATAAATATTTTTTCTTTCTAATGAACAATCGACCAAAAAGAAACACCTTTTCTTATGGTTACTGATTTAAATTAAAACTAACAAAAAAAATATTACGACCAAAATTATGAATACAAATAAATAATCTAATATATAAAAACAATTTTCATATAACCCTTAAAACAAAACTCATATATTATCAAATAATATCATGATTAAATTCCTAAATCACAACAAGCTGGCTCTAATACCAATTGAAGGATTCGCAATCATGGTTATATGAAATATATGCAGCGGAAAAATATCGCAATCCTAAGCCAATCTAGTTGCAATTTAAAAATTTAAACAAAAACAAATCTTCGTTTACATACCTTAAGCCGTTGTATAAGAATCGAATTGTCTGATCGCGCTTTGCACACCGAGCTTTGAACCTTACTTCCAGAATCACAATTCTAGCTTGGAGACAAAAAGACTTTTCTTTTCTTGTGTTTTTGGTTTTTCTTTTAAGAAAAACCGATGGAGGAATTATATCTGTATAATGACTTTCATTATATTATAAACCCAACCATAGAAAATGAAAAGACAAAGAATAGGAAAAGTCTTAATGAAATTGATTATCTTAATAATCTAGAACATTACCACTTGTGAAGTGGACTTGGACCTTCTACATTATACGAAAACAATTGACTAGCCTAGCGGTTAGTGACACATTTAACACTACTAGTCGTCTGTGGTTCGATCCACAAACTTGTCAATTTTTCCTTTTTGTCTTAGTTCTCTCTTATATTAGAATATTAAATTGTGCTTGCAAATTAATATACCAATATTCCAAGTATATATTTAATTAATATTTATTATCTAATAATAAAATTAATTAACGACATGAAGCAAGATCAATACACTCGTTAGTGTGCGACTATGTGGGTTCATCGTTAAACCCGTAGTAGTTAACTTAATTAACTACTAATCGAGGTTGGCGTCTAACAACACTCCCCAATGACCGGATAACGTGAAGTAACTCTGTACAAAGAACCCGGTGAAGGATCATATACGTATTCCCTCTATCTTTACAGCTCCGGATTATCCTGGGATATGGTACAACTGTCAAATCCCATTTCAAAAATCAAACTACGTTACACGTCGATTATCAACGATTGACGAATGACCTAAGAAAATCCTTTCTTCATTCATTCTATCACCTTGGCCAAGGATTCGATACAATCGTTATAATCTTATGACATCGTAGAGCTCAAACTCTTTACCTAGAGTTGATAGATTCCATCTTGACTCATCCCTACGAGCATATATACTTAGATATGTCCAATATCCTTCCGACTAGCATTATGACACACTAGTAGTCCAGTATCAAAACATAACAAGCCCATACACAACTATAGTGATGATCTCAGGTCAAAGGATTACAAGTATAAAAATCCTTATAGAGATTAACCTATTTGACAGTTCAAGGTAATTAACCATTAGGAATCTCTAGTTTTAGTCAGTTCGAAATCACATATCTATGTGCATTATCTATGCACCTAACTCGGTAAACGAGAACTACCGATATTTATCCAATAAATACTTGTTAGCTACATATTAATCTAACCGGATTACCGAGGTCCTAACTCGATGATCCTACGATTAAGAACAAGTTTAGATTAAGTCCTATGAGCTAGATTCTCATTATCATAACACCTTATGATATCTAGTTCGTAACTTAATCAAAGGATCTGCCTTCATATTATGTGGATTAATACCATAATTATAAAAGCTTGCCATAGATTCAAGGAAACAATTTATTTAATCAAAACTGTAGGGATAACTATTATCGTGTACTGTAAACACTTGTGTTCAATTCATTACAAGACGATCGGGGCTAGGGCATAATTCCAATAAAACATACCTTATAGAAAGATAAAAAAGAGAATCCACAATCAGAGGAAGCTTGCAAACACTTTGTGCAATCCCACTTCGAAGAAAAACTAGATGAACGATAATCAGGACATGTATACGTTGATAAATGAGAAATGTCGGATGAACTAACTGCAAGTGAACGTGAAGTTGCCTAATGAAACATAGATGATTAAAACCCAATGAATATTACTACACCAAACAAACTAATACATAAGCTTTTTGTTCCAGGTTCTGTCTAAAAAATATATGTGCACGATCGAGCCACAAGCGTTTAATCGCGCCGTGACTAAAGAGAGAATGAGAGTTGTTTGGTTAGATGCAAAACCTGCCAACTAAACTATGTTTGGGCTGTAGTAACCTTGAAAGTATGCTTCTTCAACGCAACTAAAATCTCATCTGCTACACCACAAATGATATTCAAAGGTAGACCACCCAACTATTTGAATAAAACTACACATAGCCTCATAAGTAACCCTAGTTTCCTTAGTTTTAGTATATTAAACACCTTCATTTTCCTTAGTTGTACTATATTAAACACCTTCATAAGTAAAATTTAAAACACTCTCCTCTTAGTATATTAAACACTTTTATTTTCCTTAGATTTAGTATTAAACACCTTCATAATTAAAATTTGGAAAACTCTCTTCTCCTCTTGAAGTTTGCATATTTTGGCCAGAATTAACTACAAGTTATTAGAAGTATGAGGCTTATGCTCCTTCTTCTATCTAATTTACTTATTTTTAAATTCCTCTTATCCCAGATGGTTGATTCTGAGCAGCCCGGTCACCAATTTGCAATAGAGTCTCGACCAGTATAACATAACAAACTTTCATTTGGAAAACACTAATATTTCCCTTTAGGCTGTCGAACCAAAAATAATGAAACATCATTTCTCGAATAGGAACTAATCTGAATCATGTCAGGCCAATTGCGTCTCTACTTTACAATTGGCCAATCATCCAATTTTAATTAAAATTCATAAAATCATGCATAGTAATTAACATATCAAACAAAATTAAAATTATACAAAAAATGAATAATAGAATTAAAAAGCATGCAGGTGGGTTGGATAATAAGGGGGCAAGAAAAATCATGAAGAAGATCCTTAGCGTGTAGAAGGAGAGGAAGAATATCAAAGAACACGAAAATGATCATGACCTTGCAGTGCAAAGAAATAAAAAATATAGAACAAACCAATTATAATTATGTTTTTAATTTTGTATATATATTGATGTCCATTAGCTCACTTTTTAAAATAAGTGGTCATCTCTCTTTCATATATATATTATTGAAAGCTTTATCACCAATACTGAAGTTCTGTTAAAAATTTGTCAAAAGTTTACTAGCACAATATTTTTAATATATATATTATATTTTTTTAAACATTCAGAGTCTAAAGAATGAAAAATCAATGACAAAAAGGAAATGAAAAATCATCTCAATATTTTTTATTTATGGAAACTTTTCAACTTTTCATATATGCATTACAAGAAACGCACAAGCCACTAGAAATGTCTCACAAGGTTGAAATTTTATACATATGTACAGTTTGTGGTGGAATAAGATGAGCTAAAATAATGAAAACATTCTAAGAGAAGCTCGCATAAAACTAAATCGAATTCCAAGAGCTTTTAAAACCATCTAAAAAATAATGGTCACCCTTTAAATTACCTAAACCATTATCTTAGTTAAACACGAGCCATACCCACCACCGTGAGAAATAAATCTATATAATAGAAAAGTATGTACATGGCTTAATTCCGTTCAACTTCTTATTTTCTTCAAATCGATCTTTTATATTTTATAGGTTTTTGGATTCTTTGCTTTTAATAGAAAACAAATTTGGTATATTTCTTTTGGATTTTCATAGATATATAAATAACTTTCTTGTTCATTTTTAATAAAAAGACCCTTATATCTAAATCAAGTTCACTTCCACCTTCTAAATATGGTGTTATTTATTTGTATATAGGTTATTAAATATTATATGTACATAATCCCTCTTATGGGTTGTTAATTATCACTTAATATATGCTTCAACTCTTTTTATGGTGTTAATTATCATTTATATTCGAGTTAAATTTCTATATAGATGGTAATTATAACACCTTTATAATTTAATTTCTAATTATTATTTATATATGTTTAAATAGAATATAGATTTTATTTTTGGTTGGTGATCTCCTATGTACAACAATAATATTTTTTTTAATATTCATTAAGCTTTGAAAAAAATCTTCCATCCAATATATGATGGTCCCATTTTATATTTATCTAATCATATTATGGAAAAAAGCTCTTATTTTATTCTTTTATTCACTATTTGACAAAAATATCACTGTTATATAATGTCATATACTATATATAAATCCATAGTCAAGTTTTATTAGTAGAGATATGATGCAATTCTTACTCTAAGAAATTACGAAATCTAGGCCTAAAAAAACTCTCTACAAAAATATTCAGATAATAATTTCCAAAAGAAATATGGGTTTACTTTGCTCTATACAGGAACAATGAGTACACCAAAGCGTAAAAGGAATGTAGTACTTCATAAATTTTAAAGGTATGCCAAATGAATCGTTTTCATTAAAGTGTGCACACTAGGCTGATCCTTCTCTGCAAACCAATAGTTAGTGAGATGTCGTGATTACATTAAGCATAGTGATCCCAAAAAAATTTAGACAACAATAATAATAGGTTGATGGATGGAGAAGACACGTCCCAAAGTCTAAGTAAAATGGTGTGGATGATGTCGTGATGGAAAGACGAGAAATCAACACATGTTTGACGTTTATAAAAGGAGTGGTTGGAAAGTATACATGTTTAGCGTGATACAATAATCGTTCAACTATTGGGACATGATTACTTTTCAACAAAACTCCATCAAATATAGAATCCACATGAACAATTTGTTGGACAAATGAGATTCTACCCAAGTGTTGACCATGTTTACGATGTTAGTCGGTGACTCAATTTAATGAAATGATTTGGATATTAATACGTTTATTCAAGTTGTAAAGATTAACGTAATATATTCACTTGGTTAAAATCATTTGAAATTGAGTCATGTAATTTGGAGAAATTAAAAGAAAAAAAAATATATGTTATTTTTTTTTTATAAAGCAAAGAAAGAAAAACAAAAGAAAAAAAAGGCTTTGTTGGGCTTTTGGGCCTTAGTTCCATGACCATTAGCTTTGTTGGGCTTTTGGGCCTTAGGTCTATACCTTTGTTGGGCCTTAGGTGGGGTATGAACTTGGACCATCATCTTTATTGGGCTTTTGGGCCTTAGGTTCATACAATCTGGACCAGCCCAAATTTTTTGGTCTTAGTAAACGGTGTATGTTAAATTAATACAACGTAACTCCAAAATGAAACATCACAACCTTTGGCAAGCCACCTTTTCATTTTTTATAAATAGTTGGCCAACAAAACCATTTTCTTCATTCATTTTTTCAAAGCATTAAAATCATAAGAGAGAGATAGAAAGAAGAAGCATTATTAAGTTCGTTGAAATTCTTAAGAATTCGTGTGTCAGTTTCTTTTGAATAGTTTTGTCGTTGTATCCTGGAGGTTGAAGCCAGCAAACGTATGACACCTCTACGTGGCCTAAATACCTTAAGGACATCGGATCCAATCCGAGCCTCGACAAGTAAAGTTATTTATTTATTTACTTTTATTCTATTTCTGCATTAGTTTCTATATTGTTTCACTGGTTTATACAAATAAAACACAACAATTTAAGGTATTTTTGATTCACATTGTATAAACCAGAAAACATTTTCTATTTATGGTTTTATAAACTTTACTTTTACTAAATTTCTGGGTCTGTGCATACAGAACATGAATATTACATTCTATTTCTTTTCTCTTATTTTAATTTCTAGGCTTGTGTATACAGACTAGAAAAATAATCGCTTACTAACATCATATTACGTTGTAATATTAGTGTGTTTTTAACAACAAATATCAATCTTGCTAGTATCTGCATACTTGTCGAACGTTGTGGTTTGAAAATTTTCCGCTAAAAGAATTCTTAATTGATTGAGATTCTTCTTTTACATGAAGTAATTATCTCTTTATTTCTTCGATCCTCTACAACAAGAATATAGAAACTTGGGGGACTAACAAGAATATAAAATATTGGGAAATTAAAATTAATTTAATCATTTTGTCGTAAGAGAGTATCAAGTTTTTGTGTTGTCTTTTAGTGAGAAAGGTTGAATAATTCGTTTGTTTGAATTATCTATAATATTTTGTAATCCTTGGTAATTGAAATGATGTCTACCAAGATAAACAATATGTCCATAAATGTTGGAATCGATAACAACATACCATTAGCAATTTCACTTATGGAAAATACATTTGTGGGACATGATCCCGACTCTTATAGACCCGTTGAGGAGTCTAAGAGGTTAAATGGAAATGACTATCTGTGTAAAGGAATAAATGGCCGAAATCACAGAGGATAAAGACAATTCCATGAAAGGAAAATAAAGCCAAGCAACCATGACTAAGATCAAATAAGATTGATTTTACTACATTAGTTTCTAAAGTAAATTTGGTTGGCAATACCAAACACTGGTGGGTGGATACTGGGGCCACCTGACATGTATGTTCAAGACATACAAAGTTGCAACTACTGAAGAGACTTTATGTATGAGAAATTTCTCTATATCAAAAGTAGTTGGATCTGGAATCGTTATTCTAATAATGACTTCTGAAAAAGAGTTGAGTCTCTATAACGTTCTCCATGTACCTGACATTAGAAGGAATCTAGTTTCAGGTTCGTGATTGAGTAAGAATGGCTTCAAACTAGTATTTATTCTCACTAAAGGTGGGATATATGTGGGCAAAGGATACCTATGTGATGGTTTATTTAAGATGAATGTAATGAACATAGTACTTACCAATATGTAACCGAGAAAGTAATATATCCCTGACTCACCTTATTTATGGTACGATAGATTAGAAGATGTTAATTTTGGTTCATTAAATAAGTTAGTAAACGTCGGGTTACTATCTAATGTGAACTTCAATTCTCAAAAAGAATGTGAAGTATGCGTTGAGTCAAAGTTAACAAAAACCTCATTTAAATCTATAGAAAGGAATTTGTGGTACCTTTAGAGTTAATTCACAGTGACATATGTGTCTTGAAAATTGTGCAAACTAAAAGTGGTAAAAAGTATTTCATAAATTTCATTGACGATTGCACAAGGTATTGTCAAATATACTTGCTTTGAAGTGAGGATAAGACCTTAGAAGCATTTATGCAATAAAAAACTGAAGTTGAGAATCAACTAAATAAAAAAGAATCTTAGAACAAATAGGGGAGGAGAATATGTGTCTCCTTTTAAAGAGTTTTGCGCTAAACATGGAATCATCCATCAAGCCACCGCCCCTACTCGCCTCAACAAAACGGGATTGCTGATAGTAAGAACCGCGCGTTAAAGGAAATGATGAATGCCTTGCTGATTAACTCAGGGTTACCACAGAACTTGTGGGGAGAGGCTTTGCTCACCGCAAATCACATCCTCAACAAGGTACCACACAAGAAGGTAGATAAAACTCCTTACGAATTATGGAAAGTAAAACCACCTTCCTTAAAATACTTAAAAGTGTGGGGATGCCTGGCAAAGGTAGCAATTCATGCTCCTAAAATGGTCAAAATAGGACCAAAGACCATCGATTGCGTCTTTATTGGATATGCTCACAATAGTGCTGCATATAGATTCATGGTACACAAATCTTGTCATGTTGACATTAACATCAATACGGTGATTGAATCAAGAAATGGACATTTCTTTGAAACAAACTTTCCGTACAAGACCACACCAGAATCTGGTTCCTTGAAAAGAACACGTGATGCAATTCAAGAAGAGCAAGATCAAGAATCATTGCCAACTGAAAAGCAAGATCAAGAATCATTGCCAAATGAAGGAGAACCAAGAAGAAGTAAGAGGATGAGAACCTCTACATCTTTTGGTCCCGACTTTCTATCTTACATTCTAGATGACGAACCACGAACATTCAAGGAGGCTATGTCAAACCCTGACCTCCCATACTGGAAAGAAGCGGTAAATAGCGAGATAGATTCCATTATGCAAAACCGTACATGGGAACTAGTGGATCTTTCTCCTGGGAATAAACCACTTGGATAAATGGATATTCAAGAAGAAACTAAAGACCGATAGGTCTACTGAAAAATACAAGGATCGCCCTGTTGTAAAAGGTTATAGTAAAAAAGAAGGACTTGACTATTTTGATACTTATTCTCCAGTCACGAGAATATCATCCATTCGAATGTTACTCGCTATAGCTTCAATATACAAGCTCGAAATACATCAAATGGATGTAAAAACAGCCTTCCTAAATGGAGAACTAAATGAAGAGATATATATGGAACAACCTGAGGGTTACGTAGTTCTAGGTAAGGAGAAGCAAGTATGTAATCTTGTTAAATATTTATATCGTTTAAAACAGCCACCGAAGCAATGGCATGAAAAATATGATAGATTTATGATCTCAAATGATTTCAAGACCAATGAATGTGACAAATGCGTTTATGTAAAACGAAATGAGACAGGATGTGTCATTGTCTGTTTATATGTGGTTGATATGTTTATCATTGGAAGTAACAATGATGTGATTAAATTCACCAAAAGGATGCTTTCAAGTAAGTTTGACATGAAAGATATTGGCCTTGCGGATGTTATTTTGGGTATCAAGATTCTCCGAACATCTGAAGGTATTATACTATCTCAGTCACACTATATTGAGAAAGTATTAAACAAATTTAGTAATGGCGACAAAAATATCGCCAAGACACCTGTTGATGTAAATTTACATCTTGCTAAGAACACTGGTGATATTATCAACCAGTTGGAGTACTCTCGGATTATTAGGAGTCTCATGTACTTAACGAACTGCACTAGGCCAGATATAACACATGCAGTATGCAATCTAACTAGGTTTACACATAATCCGGGGAAGAACCACTGGATTGCTATTGTAAGAGTTCTAAGATATCTTAGATACACTATGAACGAAGGGCTGTTGTATACAGGATATCCAGCTGTACTAGAAAGATACAGTGATGCAAACTGGATATCAAACTCCACCGACTCAAAATCCACAAGTGGATTTGTCTACATGTTAGGAGGAGCAGTTGTGTCTTGGAAATCCACTAAGCAAACGTTCATAGCCAGATCCACTATGGAATCTGAGTTTATAGCTTTAGACAAAGCTGCTGAAGAAGGCGAGTGGCTTCAGAATTGCTTAGAGGATATTCCTAATTGGCCAAAGCCTGTGTCAGCTATCTGCATACATTGCGATAGTCAAAGTGCCATTGGTAGGGCATTAAACGAAATGTATAACGGTAAGTCTAGACACATACGTCGTAGACACAATACCGTTAGACAATTGCTCTCAAACGGAGTTATCACAATTGATTATGTTCGATCAAAGGATATAGCGGATCCACTGACCAAAGGTCTACAAAGAGAGCACGTGCGAGTGTTGTCAAGGGGAATGGGTCTTAAGCATACGAAAGTTGAGTTGCCATGATGGGAACCCTACCTAAAAGAGTGGAGATCCCACAATATAGGTTCAAAGGGAAAACTGAATCATGAAACTGCAACTTGGTGCGACTGGTGGTCCTTTGTGTGTTCTAAATAAATGCAAATAATAATCGAACCACAACCGCAAGTGTACGGTTGTCCCAAGTAATATAGTTGATAAAACAGATTCGTTCCAAGGACGGGATGGTTGACTACAATGCTTATCTATTAATGATTGATGCACTTATGAAAGCAAATAAAGATAATATCGTTGTTTGGTTTTGTATTAATGCTAAGTAAATGAAAGACAATTATTAAAATGCAAATAAAAACTAAGACGCAAGTAAAATGATGTAAAACGCAATATGAGAAGTAGTACTTGAGAACGCAAGGATCCTCCCAATCCTATTTCCTAACTTATGTTGTTTAAGGGCTAAATTGGTCAATTACAATGGTCGGGATTCTAAATTCCTTATACCCCCGTCAGGGTGGACTATAAGGCAATCCTAGGGTGTCACTAGTCCCGTCAGGGTAAATATGATCCACCTTTAGATGTTTAAGTTTTATTACCTCATTGGCCCTAGAATTAGCTAAGTTCGTCAGAATCAATAGCTTCTATCCTAGATTGAATAAATGGTTCTGTATTTAAACCCTCCGTCAGGATGATCCAATTGCCACTAATTGGAATAGCCTAAATACTAACACCTGTTCCTAGTTCATGACGCTAAAAACAGTAAAAATAATCCCAATTTACTGAAAAGAGTAAAAGCCCTAATCTAGTTTAATTTAACAGAAACCCAAATTCAACATTCGTTATTCAATAAAATTGGGATTCACCCATTGTTTGTTCTCAAGCACTATGAATTGTTTAGCTCATATTAAAAAGAAATACTAAATTAAAATAAATGGAATTCATAACTGATTACGAATAAAAGATAAAAGAAACCTAATTTCCGGAATTGGAATGACTGAGAACGGAGCTATAGACCCACTCCAGCTCTAGCAGCTTCTTCTTCCTTCCTTCTGTTGCTTCTCTCTGATGTTTTTAATTGTAAAGAATGAATTCTGTGAAAAATAGAAGTCCAGACCTCCTTTTTTTTTGGGTTACATGGGTTCCGGGCTAGCTTGCGCTAGCCCGACTAATCCCACGGAGATATACATGCCTCCCCATATATATTCTCATGGTAAATCAGAACTAGGTTGCCCATGTTCAGGGAGGGGTTCGAGCCTTGTACCTCTTACTTTACACCCGTTAGGGAGGGGATTCGAACCATGGACCTCCCCGTTAAGTGCTGAAGAAATAGCAAGGCTCTGGCCAGTTGAGCTAACCCAACTGGTTCCAGACCTCCTTTTATAAGCATAAAAACGGATTAGGGCTTGGACCAGAAAATAAAACACTAATTAAATGTCCAAGCCCAATTTCTAGGCCCAAAATCCCGTAACTGTTGATACACCTTCACTAAAACGGCTTTTCCCGATTCGTTATGACTCCGAGTGACCTCATTCTAGTTGCTAAAGTTCCGTAACTCGATAGGGAGCGTTTTCTCTTCAAAGGTCAGCGGCTAAATCATCGCTTAAGCACCTCGAAATCAGCAATCTATGGCCTGGAAAATGGATTTTCAGCTCTAAAAATAATATCTTCGGGATTGATCTTCAAGTCTTGACTCTATCTCTTTATCTTTGACTTTCTTCTCGGATTCCTCGTCTAGCTAACATCTAAAACCTGTAAACTTTTCACTAAAAATACCAATATTACGCGCAAAAGCTTAATAATTAAAATTGCTAGAAATAAAAAGGGAATTCCGGATTATTGCATATTTAGTCCAAAAGTCTATCAAATTAATTAAATAAACACCAAAAATGATGTCTCCTAAGGGTCGAAAATAAGAACAATTAAGGAGACATCAGCGACGCACTGTTGGGAGACCTCCCCAAACCATTCCTAGGACAAAATTAAATAGTGTTACTTGTAAAAGTGAAGGATAAGTTAAACTTTCAATGGTTCTTGTATCTTAGATAACATAAGATAGAGTAACGCAGAATACTCTCGACAAGAGACCACCTATATGAATAACATGGGTAAGGCCGCCCTACGAGAATTTTTAAAGGCGAAATTCTCCGACGGTTATTCATGAAATACTAGGAGTTGTCCAGGACTATAAATGGACACAGCCATGAGAACCATATAATGTTTGAAAGTATACTATGTAAGTTCTATTGTCTTGGTTTACACAAAAGATGAATAGTTCAAGATATCACGTTCACTAGTTAGCAAGTAAATCCGATAGCTTACTACAGAAGGTTCAAGGCCGAAAACTAACTTTCTCGATGCAGTATTCTTCTATGCTTCTCTCTCGCTCTCTCATAAGTGTTTAGCATTCTTTTGCATAATATTTTAAAGTGGTTAGTCAATTTTCATTCATGTGGGGATTGTTGGACAAATGAGATTCTACCCAAGTGTTAACCATGTTTACGATGTTAGTCGGTGACTCAATTTAATGAAATGATTTGGATATTAATACGTTTATTCAAGTTGTAAAGATTAACGTAATATATTCACTTGGTTAAAATCATTTGAAATTGAATGAGAAATTGAGTCATGTAATTTGGAGAAATTAAAAGAAAAAAAATATATGTTATTTTATTTTTATAAAGCAAAGAAAGAAAAACAAAAGAAAAAAAAAGCTTTGTTGGGCTTTTGGGCCTTAGTTCCATGACCATTAGCTTTG
Organism: Nemophila menziesii; assembly: GCA_029959085.1. NCBI lineage: Eukaryota > Viridiplantae > Streptophyta > Magnoliopsida > Boraginales > Hydrophyllaceae > Nemophila > Nemophila menziesii. Next base: position 7,772,922 of record JARWIR010000014.1, read on the forward strand.
TTGGGCTTTTGGGCCATAGGTCTATACCTTTGTTGGGCCTTAGGTGGGGTATGAACTTGGACCATCATCTTTATTGGGCTTTTGGGCCATAGGTTCATACAATCTGGACCAACCCAAGTTTTTTAGTCTTTTAAGTAAACGTTGTATGTTAAATTAATACAACGTAACTCCAAAATGAAACATCACAACCTTTGACAAGCCACCTTTTCATTTTCTATAAATAGTTGGCCAACTAAACCATTGTCTTCATTCATTTTTTCAAAGCATTAAAATCATAAGAGAGATATAGAAAGAAGAAGCATTATTAAGTTCGTTGAAATTCTTAAGAATTCGTGTGTCAGTTTCTTTTGAATAGTTTTGTCGTTGTATCCTGGAGGTTGAAGCCAGCAAACGTAAGACACCTGTACGTGGCCTAAATACCTTAAAGACATCAGATCCAATCCGAGTCTCGACAAGTAAAGTTATTTATTTATTTATTTTTATTCTATTTCTACATTAGTTTCTATATTGTTTCACTGGTTTATACAAATAAAACACAACACAATTTGAATTAGTTAACATTTTCCATGGATACATATTAGTTAAATATGTCGTAGATTAGAGTTTCAAATTTGTGTTGGGGAGGTCGATGGACGATTTCTGTCATCATCTCATCTCAAGGAATGGTCGCACACCTTTAAGTTGCACTTTGAGTCAATTACTATGACAATGAATTAGGTCCACATCTCAAATATAGGTATATGTAGCTTATTTTTCGTAACATATGTGATAAGTTTGGAAGCAATATATGTATTATCCACTTACAAATGCTAGGACAAGAGAAAAATGCACAACTTGTGGCTAAGTTTAATATGTGTAAGCCTAAAAAACTAGTTTCAAGAATTGAAAAAAAGAGACTTGTAAATCCGAATATAAACACTTGTGTCTTTTTTTGTTTGGGTGTAGGAGGTCCAAGCATTATAAGGATAATTTTTCTCCAAATGCACCTTGAACATTGGTTGAGCATGTAGCAACATGTTAGATGAATATGAGTGTTTCCTCGTCTTCAACAATCCAGTGTCGTGATTGTGGGGGTTTCCTTATATTCATCTATTCCTAAAGGGATCAAGATAAACAAGTGCATGTTAAGTAAATGGAAGTGAAACTAAGGGAAAGAGGGGGAGTAAAATAAGCAATACTAGTGGTATAGTTATGTCGAATGGATATAATTTAGTAGTTCAAATATCTTGGGCTCTTGTACTTAGGCACAATAGATCAGATGGATAATGATTTTGAAACAACATATAATGCACTGGAGTCATGTATTAAAGCGAAAAAATTCAAAAACACTGTCAAACCCAAGGTAGTCTCCTAGGTTTTAAACAATATTGTTTATGTTTCTTTAAGGGGCTCGACGTTAAGAAATACTATGATTTCCATGAAAAATTATAAATAAAAAATTATTGGAGACATTCTTAAAACTATGAGTTTGATGTGTTAGACAAAAACAAAGAGTTGGTCAATTTAGAGAAGGGAAATATGTTTATTTCAACAAATGGTGAAGATGATTGGTTGGGTGGACCAAAGGAAATACAAGCCTACAAAAGGGGACATTAAATGTATTAAAAAATTGTCTAGCAAATGATATAATCTTGAGTAATAATATTTTCAATGTAGTTATAAATGATGGGATCTTTAGCATTGACGTGGTAGGTGGGGGGCCAAAAGATAATGGTAAAATAATTGTTGATGAGGCTCGAGGAGTTTTTAACATACGACTTATATTCGTCACAAAGTGTGACACCACCGATCAATAATTGTCGTAAGGCAATGAACAATATGATATCCCTATTACGAGATAGGTACCAAATTCTTTTGTTATTTTTTATATTGATATTATCCATAAAATTTGGACAAGTGTGTGAAATATGGTGATGCTTTCGCCATAAGGGGTTTCAGGGATATGCTTGTATATTTACATCTTATTAATGTGTATATTAGATTATAATCGTTCACTACCACATTTGACGGAAATAGCAACGACACAGGTCGTCGCTAGTGATAGGCTAGGTCATCGCTAAAGATCTGTTTCGGTTATTTCGCGATGATAATTCGTCGCCTATATTTCGTTGTTAGAAATATTTTTGACAACGAAAATCATTGATCTTGCCGATAATGACTGAGCCTGATTTGCGACAACAAAAGTTGTTGTTAAAGACTTTTCTATATCGGCGAACCTGTCTCGTTGCTATCCAAATCAACAAGCAACAAAGTCGTGGCGTCACTGTTAATTTGTTTTATTGACAAAGCAAGTTTCGTCGTTAGTTGAACGAATTACTAGCAACAAACTTTTCCTCCACTTTTGCGACGAAACAATCGTCGTTGATATATATATATATATATATATATATATATATATATATATATATATATATATATATATATTTTGTAATTCCGAATTCTTAATTATAACTATAATAATAATTTTAATTTGTATTTCTGTTTTTAATTTAATTTTAATTTGCATTTCTATTTCTATTTTTTCTTTAATATTAATACAAATAAATTTAATAAACAATTAAAAACATCAAATATTTCTCAAAAAGCAATGTCAAATTAAATTAAAGTCAAAACTCAGAATTTAAGTCAACACTGGATAAAAAGTCAAAAAACCTTCCAAAAACAAAATCAATACAAACTGAATAAATCTCAAGGATCGGCTAACCGATCAACATCTTCTCGTTCTTCCTCTTCCTCTTCATCTTCTCACTCTTCTTCGGGAGGAGGGGGGATCGGGCAAGACCTTGTGCGGCCCTCATGATATTCAACGCCTCCATAGCCGTGTCTATAATGTTCATCAAGTAACGAGAGCGAGTCGTGCTAGTTGTGGAGGCAGTCGATGACACTATAGGATCGATAGGGGGAGGTCTTGAGCTACGCGAAACTCATTCATAGACATCATCATCAGGTTGATTTGATCCTCATTCCACTTAACCGAATGATCCGACTCGGAAGTACGGGCTTTCCTCTAAACAAGACCAACACTGGGTACCTAATTCGTCTTCGGTGGGCCCATAACTTCCTCAACTGCCTCTTTCAAAGCGGCTATCTGATCTTTCAGCGACTTTTCAATAGATGAGGTCCCATTGGATGACCCATCATGTGTCTCGGTCACCTTCCTCTTCAACTTTTCCCGATAAATATCGTGTTAGATGACGATAAAGTTACTTAAATATTAATTAAAATAAAAGTGAAAAAGTAAAAAAAAAATACCCACATTCGTCTTTTTGTACTTGTCGGTCCTCCATTAATCCTCCACCACATCATACCCCACATACCCAATTGAGGAAATCCCCCCCCCCCTCTTATGTAAGCTCGTCAATAAAAACCAACAGCTCCGTTGTTAGTTTTTTCATCTTCCCCTATTCAATAACATTTTAAAATAATTATATTATAAATTAATTAAAGTAATTAATATATTTTCATTGAAAAAATATGTACCTTATAAATGTCATTCCGAATTCTAGAAAAAATTCTCGATCAAGCCTTACTCAACTTTTTTTGATTTTTTCTGGTTTTCCTTGTTCACCTTCGCTTGGTTCTGTTTCAATATAATTTTAAAAAAATCAAATACGCATAATATATAACAGTTATAATAAAATTTAACTATTATACTTGACTATCACACGACATCTTCTCCAAAAATCTGGTTGAATATCAAGAGGTGTTTTATTCTGATAATAGTATTCTTTCTTCAAATTGCCCTTCCAATTTCTATACCTACTTGATTGACATTTGTTTTAATTACATGCGATATTATCCCAATCGACCATGTTTTTCCACCCCTCAATGTCGAATATTTCTTGTAATCGGAATAGAATTGTTAGTTTCATACCTGCGGGCACATCTTTCCAACTCTTATAGCTTGGCGGCACATACTCGCAGACTGTTGCCCCCACCAATTGGGCAACGTGGTTCCCGTACTTTCCAGTCAGGTTCTAACTATCGTCCATATAGCAGAAATCGACGGGTAAGGGGTGGCCTAATTTGCTAAGGCCTTTAGAGTGGTCTTAAGGGATGAGGGGCTGCGATGTCGTCTTTGTCTTTTTTCTGTTTTAATAAAAAAATTGAATTAATTCTTAATTAAAAAATTTATATGTGTTAACATATTCTAATTACCCGGTGGTTGGGTGCATATAGCTAAAGTGCGGTTGGGATTCCTGGATGGATCCAACCCGTCACCATCACCGTCGTGGTTACGCGATAAAACATATGTCATATAATATCTAATCGAAGTATATAAAAAAATATTACAATCCTTATACATGAACACTAATTATTACAATAGTTCGAATAAATAAATTTAAAAAAATCCATTTGAATAAATAAATAGTTATTCCAATACAAAAATAATACATATATAATACATATATAATAAATTTAACTAAATATATAAAATAGTAATATAAACCGTTTGAAGTTTGTAACAAAAAATAACAAGTCAGTCCGGAAAATTCGTTAAATGGTTTTACCTCTATGTGTTTTATTCTCAAAAAATTCTTTTAATATTTTTATAGTGTTCTTTTAAAAAATCTTCTATGCTTAATTTTGAAATAATATCATCTTAAATGTTTTTTAAGTGTTCTTTTTTAAATATTCTTTTATGCTTAATTTTTAAATAAAGTCATCTTAATCTTTTTTATTGTTTTTTCAACAAAAAATATTTTATGTTTAATTTTTAAATAAAATTATTAGAATCAATTTTTATTTTATTTTTAAAAAAATCTTTCATGCTTTATTTTTAAATTAATTTATCTTAAGTGTTTTATAAGTGTTTTTTTTCCTGAACATTCTTTTATACTTAATTATTAAATAAAATTATATTAATCTTTTTTAGGTGTTTTTTTCCACAAAATCTTTTATGCTTAACTTGTAAATAAAATTATTCTAATCTTTTATTAGTGTATTAAAAAAAATCTTTTATGCTTTATTTTTAAATTAAATTATCTTAAAGTGTTTTTAAGTGTTTTTTTTTTCTAAATATTCCTCTATGCTTAATTTTTTTATCAGATTATCTTAATCTTTTTTTAGTGTTTTTTCCCAAAAAATCTTATATGCTCAATTTTTTATTGTTTTTTTTCTAAAAATCTTTTTAGGTCTAAAAAATGCTTAATTATTTGCACGTAATGTAAAACACTTTTTTGGCTTGTGTTGCTAAATGTATGGTTCATCCCCCTAGAGAAAAGAAGATGTGTTGATGAAGGTTACCCAGTTTTCTTTCCTCAGATTGCTCGTTTTATACCACATACAATCGAACAACATAACCTAACAACCACCATATAATATAACCTCTAAGATCTTCACTAATTCACAGTAAAAAGGTGTCCAGATACTTCGTAATCTCGAGTCACTCTTTTTTTTTCTTGTTCTCTAGTAACCCATTTAATATCATTCACAACACATGAATCGTATCTATAAACTAGACCATGGGACATGCTTGCCAAGGACATCATCTCACAGGTAGCTAGTGCATCACCAGCCTCGTGCATTGCATGAATCTATCAAAAGAATAAGAATTATACCTTTGAAAACTTTAGGGTATTATTAAAAAATGTGTATTTTACATACCATTTCCAAAAACCAACCCTTAGACGTTTGTTTGTGCATCTTCTTAGCCTTAGCAGTTCCCGATTGCGTGGATTTTTGTTCACTATATTTTAAGAAAAGAATCAAACTTAATGTGCAAATAAATTAATAAAAAAATTACTATTACTTACGTCATGCATGGTTCGATGTCGTTGCAATTATGCAGAATATACCAGTTATTTTGCTCCCTCTCTCTATAAGGTAAGTGACCAAACTCTTTTTACCAACTGGAGTACATTGACTCTTAAAAACGAATAACTCTTTTGGTTTGGGTAGTGGCTTATTGTATCTGTCGGGATCGTTGAACTTCATTTTTTCTTCTCGAAGATAGCGTGATATGAATGTAAGCGATTCTTCCACCAGATAACCCTCAATGATTGAACCCTCTGGCCTACCCGGGTTTCGAATATACTCTTTTAACTTTTCCAAATACCTTTCAAATGGGTACATCCATCGCATTTGAACCGGGCACTGTAATAATGCTTCATCGTATAAGTGTATCACCAAACGGATCATTATATCAAATAGAGCAGGAGGTAAAATCATTTCTAGTTTGCACATCACTTCAACCACTCCCATCTTACCATATTCCAACTCTTTCTACTCATATTCTTGTTACAAATGACTCTAAACACTTTATCTAACCCAATAATCGCATCGCTTAGCGATTTATCGCGTAATTGCCCGGCAATACTAGCTACGAAAAGATATTGCATCATTACATGACAATCATGTGATTTCATTCCAATAATCTTTCCTATATCACTTTTACTTTATTCCTCAAACTAGACGTGAAACCATTAAAAAACTTTTTTGCCTTCAACCAGTGTAGAACTACTTCTCGCTTATCCATAGACAACGTATACTTTCCTCGCTTGAATATCTATTTACCACCTCTTGATATCAACCACAAGTTTTTCATGATGCCCATATGATTAAGATACATTCTCGCTTTCACGTTATATTTGATTAGTTTCCCATCAAGTCCTACAATTCTACTTAGCAAACTATCGCACACATTCTTCTTGCAATGCATAACATCGATGTTATGTTTTAACAAATTGTCTGACCAATAAGGTAAGCGATAAAAAAATACTCCTTTTCTTCTAATCGAACTCACGAGGACTAGTTTTCTTCTTCGTCTTGCCCCCAAAATCCTTGTGTTTACCGAGATACATAATAAGCAACCCATCTAACTGTGTCTAAATATCGGTCAGACTATGTTTCCTCGGGAGGCCCTCATCTCCGTACTCGAGTATAAAGTTTTGTCGTTTTTAAACCAATGTGTCAAAGGTAACCACCGCCTATGATCAAAGTAATAAAGCCATTTCTTTTACCTTCTTTGACAAAGTAGAATCCATGCATTTTGGGCACGCTAAGTAACCTTGGCCCTGCCAACCTGACGTGTATGACCTAGCGTGGTAATCATTAATCGTGGACAACAAAAAAACCTTCATTGTAAACTCTTGCTTCGTATGAACATCATATTTAAGGATACTTGTTTCCCACAACATGTCCAACTCATCTATGACAGGGCAGAGATAGACATCTATGTCCTTACCAGGTGAACGCGGACCCGATATGAACAAACAAAGCTGAAATATGGTTTCCTTCATGCATACTCACGGTGGCAAGTTGTAAACGGTCAATATAACTGGCCATATGTTATATGAGTTGTTCTGCATAGGAGACATACAAAAAAAATTGAAGCTTGGGACCAAATATACATTACGAGGTTCACTAGCAAACTCAAGATATATCTCTACAAATATTTTCCAACTATCATCATCAAGAGGATGACATAACACGTGTGGATCGGTACTCTTTCAGGTATGGTTCCGGATTATGTCTTCGGCGGTGTACTTCGAAGCGTATAGTTTTTGCAACCTCGGGGCAATCGGAAAATAACTAAACTTTTTATGGGGTACTTTCTTACCCTTCTTCGGATCCCTTCTAAACTTACTACATATTGGACACTTGTCGAGGAAATCATTCTCCTTGTAAAAGGACACAGTTATTCAAGCAAATATCAATCGTAGTGTAACCCATACCCATACTTTTCAACTTCTTGTTGATTTCCTCGTAAGACTGGAGCAAATTGTGAGGTTTGGGAAAAACACGACCCACCAATTCCAAAAGCTCGGTGAAAGATATGGTAGTCCACTTGTTCTTTACCTTTATGTGCATAAACTTGGCAATGACGTTCAAAGACTCATCACTATAGTTCCAGGATATAATTCGGTCTCCAATTCCTCGAACAAAGCTTCGATACTACCATGGCTTGTTTGATGTGCGTCTATCATCTCGGTATCCCCCAAACGACCACCAACATCGTAACTAAGGCTCAAATCGTCATACACATTCAACATTTTATTTTCTAAATTTGGCGCGGGTTCATCGGGAATTTCTAATTTTTCACTGTGTTTTATCCAAACCTCATATGTGGACAAAAACCTGTATTGCAGAAGGTGACCCGCAACCGTTTGGGTGGGATATCGAAGATTATTCGAAAACCGATTACACAGGAAAAACATATAACCATTAAAACCATCTTGGTTTTCAACGAGAGCAATAAAATTTTCTAAATCATAAATATATTTTTTTGTAACAAGATCACGCATTTTAGACCAACTCTTATCAATACCTGAAACCATCTTTTAACAACAATTTGATATAACTAAACAACTAAAAAAAATAAGAATAAAATAAATAATTATTACAACCAAAGGAATAAATTAATACAAATTACAACCCGATGAATAAATAAAATAACAATTACAAACCAATGAATGAAAAAATTACAAACCAATAAATGAATAAACAAGTTCATATAACTAATTAATCAACTATAAAAATATAAGAAGAAAATATAAATAAATGAACATATACATAATTTACAACATACTAATTAAAAAGACAATCATATAATAAATATTTATTAACCTAATAAAATCTTATAGCATGTAATGCACAATTATAATAAAAAATTTAAAAGTTTGAATTTTATGGAAATTACCTTGATTTGGTTGGAGAAATTGAAGATTGACCATGCCCCACCTTAGATATGGACTCAGGAATGGTGTAAGATGAACTGGAGAAACAAGTGGTAAAGATTAGAACAAACATGAGTTAGGGTTTTGAGAGAAATTTGGAAAAATATATTTTTTGTGGTATTTTCTGTTTTCAAAAACCTGTTGTCGTCATTAAATACGTTTTTTATTAGAGACGACAAAAGACGTCGCATAGTACTAAAAAATCGTTGCTAGATACGAATACTCACGATGACTTCTATCGTCTTTAGTAGCTAAGATCTTCTGCGACGACTTTTTGAGAAAAAAAACCGATAATAGCGACGAATTTTTAATTACTTAGCGTCGAAATCACGACATCGCTAACGTGAAAGCTTACTTGCAACAGATATTTTTGTCGCTGCTATGCTTTCGTCGCTAGAAACCGTTACTTGGGGAGAATTGCCCGTCGTTGCTAGACAACTCGTCACTATGAAGCGATATGTAGTAGTTATTGCAGGCTTCAGAGTTTTTAGAATACACTTACAATTATTTTACGGAACTTCCATGGAAAAATTAATAATAACTTCAGGTGTCTGGCTCGTGAGTTGATGCTACTACATATGATTTGGTTGAAAGTTATTGTGTAACAACTTGTTAAGGGGTTAAGGTGAAAAAAATTATGAGGCTCTCAAGAAATATAATTCAGGTTGATAATGAGACATATAAGGGAGGTGTTTGGCTTCTGCAGTATAAATTAGATATTTCAATACAGGTCATATATGTTGTTCATCAAATTATTAATATTCATATTAGTAGACATGATTGTTTGCCTTGGAATCTTTAGAATTCTACCCACAGTCATATGTAAGGGAGCGTAAAGAGTTATGAAAGTCCATCAGTTAAGTCTTTGATAACCTCACCACACCTTGGTTAGTGGTTGGTGACTTTTATCAAATCGAAAAGGAATATGATAAGTGGTAAGGAATTCTCTGTATCACTCGTCAAATAGAAAATTGAATAAATGGCATCATGGTTGTGGGGTGGTTTATCTTGGGTTTGAGGATCCATGATTCACTCGGAGTGAATTTTTGTAACACAAGGCAATGCATCATGATTCATCTTGACAAGGGTTATGTGAATATTGAGTGGAAAACTTAATTTTCAGATTGAAAGTGTTGTCATCTAAACTGGGCTTACTCTCACCAAGACCCAAATCTCATTCATATCATGCCACATAAAAGTATCCCGACGTAGACCTGATATTTTTTATTTAAGGTGGTATAGTATATCCATATACGGTTTTAGGTTTTTAATAAAAAGTGGCGTAGATGCGATGAGAATTTTGGTTAGAGTATTTTAGCTATCGAAAAAGAGATTATTTATTGTATGTAAGATGTTTTTTTAATTTTACAATAGGAAACAGATACTAGAATACAAAGTTATATGTATTCATCTCTTTCCCTCTCCAAAGTTTGTATAAATCCTCTTTATTTTGGCTAGGAACGAGGTTGTGGGGAGAACATTTGAGTTTATTATAACAAGAAGAATTCATATGGTAATATTGAATATGATTTTGGAACTGCAGTACACGAGTCTTTCATCTTTCCAAAACTAAGAGAAAGGAAAAAATTGAGAATATCGAAACTATGTGGTATGAATCATCATTAAATTATAGATGTCATGGAACAACATGCTCTCGTTCAAATTTTTCCAGCAAAATTGTTTAGATGATTGGATTTTTGGGGCTCTTTTACTTTTCCACATATCTACTTAATTGTGGAGGATTTGGCAAGGTAACCTATTGAGTCATTGACAAATGAAAAAATCTGGAAATTCGTGTTTTAGTTCAATCTAACTAAGTCACCTGAAACAGATGGTATGTTAGCATTTTTCTTTTAAAATTGGTGGGATATAGTGAGATATGCAATTTATGATGATGGTGCATAGTTTCTTATCTTTGTGTATACTTCTTCCCTAACTCAGTGGCATGCTCATTCACCTCATCCAGTCTCTAATCTAGAAAAGGAAAATTATTTTCTTTTATCACTCTTATAGATGTATGTTGCAAGATAATTATGAATGGCATTGTGGATATATGATGGCCTAACCTTGCAGATTGCATTGGTCCATACCATAGAGCTTCTTACTTGTAAGGTCCATCATTGATAACTTTGTATTGGTGCAAAAGGTGGATAATCAAATTAATTATGTAATTAGATCTCGTAGATATATGGAAATCAAGATTTATCTTTCCAAAGCATATGTTAAGCTCAGTTGGTCATTCATATAGAATACTATCCTCTATTTTGAGTTTTCTCTTTTTTGTACAACACTTATTATATTGTCTATGGCCACTACCTAGATGCATGTTTTGTGAAATAGAGAAGTTCTAGAGCCATTCACCCCCCAAATGTATTATTCAAGGTGAAACTTTGTCTCATTATACTTTAGTACAATATATAGACCATTTATTCTTACTCGAACATGATCTATGTATAAAGAGAAGGTGGTAGTCCATATGTTTGCATAATTCAAGACCTATTTTATAAAACTATGTGATATTGTTCATTAAGGCATTAAAGGGTGAAACTTATTTTGTTAAAGAGACCTTTTAAATTTTTTGGTACAGAATTTTGCCAGACAGTTAGTCTGGAAAAGCCATTGATTTATTTATCAAAGAACATCACATAAACAGGACAATTAGAGTTAGCTTGTTTGAGCATATTTACATTACCGTCTTCCTTGAGTACTTAATTGGAAAATATTATATACTTGTGATCTACTCTTAGGTATTTTATAGGGTCAATTATTTTGCATGGAGCATATTATCAGAATAAAGGACACAAACTCTCCTCTTGTTGGCTATATAACAACTGCATAATCGGTTACGAGTGTTATTTCAGCATAATCCTTGCACACCATGAAGCTACATGTTCATGCTTTTTAATGATATTGAGTGTATTGTTTGTTACTTTAATGTTTTTTAGTAGAGACGCGATAAGTACATTGGAGGGTATGGTAAAATTTATGTAGTCCAAAACATGAAGGTGAATTGGGTCTTAGAGATGCACGTTGTTTGAAAAGGCAGTACTTGCTAAGTTTGGTTGGAAATTAGTACATGATAACCCTATTTTTTGGTATAAAGCACATCAAAACAAATGTTTTTGAATTATGTACCTTGATTCGTAACATGGACTATCGAAAAATGTACAAAAATATACCAGAAGGAGAAATGCCACGGGGAATGTAAAAGATGGAAGGCAAAATAAATTGTATTGGGGATACTTTTTTGACACAACGAGGTCATTCCCGAATGGCATTGCAGGGACATGCTTTAAAGAATCGACATTATTGGCAATATCTTGTGACCAGTATTAGGGTGTATGCATGACAGAGGATCATGGATTCATGGATCTAACTGAGAAGACCATATTGCTAGAATTACACGTTAGTGAAGGTTGGTGTGCGAATAGGTATTAGTCTAATGGCTCAGTATGTGATTGTGTTGGTATTAAGAATCATAATATAAGTTTTGTGGTCTTTCATATATAACGGGTGACAAGTACTTGTGCATATTCATTTCCTAGGAGAAGAGCGATTTCAGTGATGATACCAGTTCAGCAACGACCCTCACAGAGATCTATGGGAAGTTCTTGCGAAACCTTAGAGTGTCTATCCCACATTAAGTGTTATATTGAATACCTAAACAGTCTTTATAGTGAGGAGTTCGATGTATTAGAGAAAAGTTTGCCTTTTTGAAAGAAAAAAGACTTATATAAAGAATATAAAATAGAGGAGGACTTAGCCTATTCCTCTTGGAAAATTGACCAAACAATTCGTCAAAATTCAAAGGAATAATTATTATAGCAATAAAGTCATAAATTCTTAGAAAGAGTATCACCAAACCAATCCACCACTTTATTAGTTTTTATTCTTTCACCTTGGATACAAACATGAGGTAAGACCAAGTCAATTATTTTAGTATTTTTTAGGATAGGCCTACAATTCCACGAGCAAAGGAGACTAAATGAATGAATAGTGCGTATAATAGCTTTTGCATCTTCTTCGATGGTGATGTTGGATGAAGATAGGTCTTTAGCTAAAGAAGAGCGTAGTTTTAAGATTTTCCCAACATGTTACACCATATCAATCACAACCTTACCCTTAATCTAAATCCAATTAAATCATGTAATGACTTGTATCTAATCCAAAATAATCCCGAAATAAAGCTTTCTGGCAAGTAGTTAAAACAATCCAAATGCCAATAGAAAGAAGAAACGGGCCAGACAGGTCTGAGTCTTCGTGTCAATCGAGATGGACACACAATGGGTTTAATACTGAGATATTTTTTTGTATATATTTGTTTGTATTGATTCCTAGTTCTTCAAGGAGCGAGGTATCATTGTGAAGGAACTGCCACCAATTGCTTCAAAAGCATAGTATAGAGTGAAGAAGGATGTAGAGAAAGTTGCAGAGCCTACGGCAAAGAACATGAAAGGGAGGCTGAGCTTTGGTGATCGTGAAGGCTAAAACAAACTTGTTGCATGCTGCCAAGATTGCCACCGGAGAGGAATTTGACCGACATCGAAATTTGTTGTGTAATTTAATGATATAAAATAAGTAAGAAAAAGTAATTGATCAATTTATAAGAGATGAATTAGTTTTGTATGTAAATGTGTAATATAGTCAAAAGGCATAAAGTGTAAAATAAAATTATTTAACCTAGTTTTAAAAAAGAGATTGGTTTTAAATTTAATTATTGAATTAATCTATAAAATTAAATTTAAAAGTTTAAAATAAGGAAGAAGATTATTTGTAAAAGATAGTATTTGAGAAAAAAAAATATATTGATTTTGAATTTTCATTTTAGCTAGACAATTGGAAAATCATTAGTCTTACCCCAAGGAAGAAATTTAATGGGCCTTCTTTCTTGAGTTCGGGAAAGTTATGAAAAACATCCTAAAAGACACCAAATGGGCCAAAGATGATCTTATATATAGAACTAGTCTTTTAACAAGAAAATCTTAACCCTAATTTCATTTTTCTCCTTCTTTTTTCTATTTTTTTCTTATTTCATACAAAAACAGCCGTCCCTACGGATTGTTCTTCCATTATCAGTAAGTAATCTATTAATTTTTTGTTCAAACTATCGAAATATGGATGATGTATCCATCCATGGATGAATTCTTTTGTAACTCCATCAAATGTCATTAGAAAAGTATTTTTCTTTTTAGATCTTAAATATTTTTAATCTTATTGGAAACTATGTCTCAATTATGAAAAAAATCCATTTATATCATTAGATTTGTTTTTCTTTCAATTTTCTTATATATATATTTGTAAACATCATTTTTTCCATAAAATCTTTAAAAACTAAATACCTTATCAAATTTGTTAAAAACTATTAATGGATTTACGAAATTCTATTGACATTTTGTATAAAAATATAAGTGACATTTATTGTTTATTAGTTATTCTTTTTTATCTACCTTAACTTTTAAATCTAGATTTTATTTAATTTTTTTGGATCTCATTCAGTGAATTTACTCTTCATACCTCAGCTTGTTATGATAAAAATCCTTGAGTTTTTTTTTTGTTTTTTTAAAAACTGAATTTTCATAATTTGTAAATGCTAGAAATACAAGCTTTTGTAACAAATAAAACATTAAGGTCTATTCTATAATTTAAGAAGAAATACAATATTATTGATGACTTTCTATTTTTTTAGACCCTCATTGTAAATATTAATTATCATCTTTATATATTCTATTTTTTCACAGGATAATGTTTAAAGTAAAATGGACGTCATTATGATGTGTGAATTGAGATTGATGATCATAACATTTCAATATCTAGAAAACCAGTCCTTTAAAGGTTAGAATATAAATCTGTTTATTTTATATAAAATGTTAAGTAAAAATGAGATATTTATTTTTAATAATAATTAATTATGAGATTAATATAGAACTAATTAATATTAGTGTGTTTTATTAGTAACTAATTATTATTATTATGACATTAGTTAGGTAGTTACTATAATTATTGTTAGCTGAGGTAAGTTTAAAATATCATGTATTTCGTCAAACAATTGGCCAATGATTATATAAGACCAACCATATACTTTTTTGTTGACTTGCTTATATATATTAAATTAAAAAGTTGAAAATTTTATATCACTAGATAAATTTAAAATAGATTATAGTTGTTTATATTAAAGTAATAATAGTGTCAATGAGAAATGCATTATCAAATAATTTATTGACTAGAATCCATACAATAAAATAAATAAATTAGAGAGAAGTTTACATGTGTTCAAGGACCTAAATTTACTTCTTCTAAAAATAAGTGTTTGTTTGGTATTACTTATTTAAAAAAGCATTTCAAGTCGTTTTCAAACTTTTGGAAGTGTTTTACCTTTAAAAACATATTTAAATGAAATATTAGATATGTGTTTCTTAAAATAAAATACTCAAAGCTAAAAAAAAATTATTCTATTCCCTCTATTTTACTTTTACACATATTTTTATTAAAAAACTATTATATGATATTTTAAATGTGTATTGAAAACGTAATATCTTAAAATGATTAATACTAGAAAAATGGTGGAGAAAATGTCTCGACGAACTTGGTTAGGCATACACAAAGAGGTCATTCCCGAACTTGGTTAGGCATACACAAAGAGGTCATCTTGGCACAATAAAGAATCCCAATAATAGTTGGATAGAACGAGATTTAAGAGTTTAGTGACAAAAATTATTCGCAAATCTGCTACTAAAATTGACTATGTTACTATTTGGTAAAACCAACATTTATTTGAAAAGATTTGATAAAGAGAAGCTAACTACATGTTAAGTTGAGAGAATATTCCAACTAAGCAAATATAATATTCTATATGATCACATTTTTATGTATCTATGCATTGATCTCTATTTCTATATATGTGGACTGAAAATAAATTTCACATGTATGCTCCAAGGGATTTTTAAAGCTCACTTGTCCTCTTTAAATTCCCCCACCATAATCTATCCCTTTTTATGGAATGATCTGAGCGCAGTATAAAGGACCTCAAGTAGCTCATTAAAAATCATTTCCATGATCGATATGACAAAAATATTTATTAATTTCAAACTCAACCAAATATGTATTGCCAAACAAGAAAACACAATAACATAGAAAATCGCAAACTTATCAGAGTCGAACTATATAATTTCATTTGAATACCGCTTTGATCTAAAGGTTGGTCTTATTTTAATAGGGGGACGAAGCCGAAAAACTCTACTAAACATAACAAATACAGGAATCCTGAAAGCCAATAAATAAAAGGTAGCCCTCCTTCACATCTTGAGATCTTTCCCATGGATGGTGTACTGGTTTCCCACTTCGGGAGACCTACATTCCTCGACTTGCAATGTTCTACAAACTGGAATCGGAGTGTTGTGTATGTTGATGGCTTACAAGACTACGAATCCAGAATATGTTTGCTGATTAAAGATGCTTCTACCATTTGACGGAAGGTATGTGTTCGAATGTTCATCTCCAAGGGGAATCGGAGAACCCCAGTATCTCGGTTTCTCATAATTCCGAGACAGAGCAGAATTAGACCGAGAAGCTCTCTGCGACATATAATTTGTAGAACCTGCTATTTAAACTACATTTTTAGAAAATTGACAAATTTTGTGTAGATCAGGGAGTAATTTTTATTAAATATGTCCAAGCATTTTTTTAAATTTACTGGTCATTTACCAAATTCTTTAAGGCGAGAATTCTAATTTAATTGAATTATTTTACATTCAATGCAAGATTACAAATAAGTAAATTTCTCTGTATTATCCATTTTCTAATTCTTTCTTTAGAATATTTTTAATCTTATTTTATTGAAGATCACCGTTCCTTCCTTCTTGGCCTAGGTAGAATATATCTGACAAGTATTCAATTCCCTCCATTTTATTTTCACATATATTTTTATTAAGAAATTATGATATGATATTTTAAATATTTATTGTAAACCTAATACCTTAATATGAGTAATAATGTAGAAAAAATGTCGCGATTAACATTTAGACTAAATTTTTAGAAAATGGACAAACATTGTGTAAATGAAGGGAGCAATTTTTATTAAATATAAGTTTAAATCTAAAATAATAAAATCTAAAATAACATCTAAAATTAAAATCAATTATACTAAAAAAACCCAAATTTTTAAATTCATTCACTTACTAACCACCCAAAAAGTATGAACATCTATTCCATTAAACAAATGATATAAATATTCAGAACTATACAAGTCCAAACTTTTTTAAAATTTGTTGGTATTTTACCATGTTTAAGGCAAATGTTTTAATTTTACAAATAAGTAAATTTGTCTGCATATTTCATTTTTTAATTATTTCTGTAGTATATTTTTCATCATCTTTTATTAGAGTTCACCGTTCTTTTTTTCTTGACCTAGATAGAATAAGTGCTTCTTATAAAAAATACAACATTGAATTATTAGATGATTAACTAAACAATTATGTTTTTTTCTTTATGGTGATTTAGTTATAATTTTTAGGTACTTGTATAATATCTATATAATAAAGCAGAATGAAACCTAACTCTTCCTATTTATCCTCAAATTTCCCCATTCATCTCATAATTCCCTTATTTGTCTCATAATTCCCCATTCATCTCATAATTTTCCTATTTTTCTCATTCTTTTATTTTTTATATACACATACGCATGGAAATATCCAATAATATATAATCCTTTTAACCTTCATATAAATAAATTTATAAAAATTTGAATATAAATAAAATTTATTCCTTTTTATAAAAATTTATAAAGTACTAAAAAATTTAAGATTTTTTTCAAAATTTATTATAAAAAAATTCAACTAGATATAATATATAAAAAAAAATCACTTTACATTACAATATTTAAATAATTTTTTATTTATTTTATTTTCTTTATTTTTAATCTCATTTGAAACATGAACATTATGATAATGACAATGGGACCGTGATATCTTTTTTATCTCCTATAATAATAATAATAATAATAATAATAATAATAATAATAATAATAATAATAATAATAATAATAATTTTTCAATTAATTTTTTTCTGTGACATAAAAACTTAATTAGTAGAATATCTTAATCACCACAGATAAATAAAGCCTTATCACCTTTTGGTAAACTTTTTAACGTAAATGGTATATTTCCTTTACATGCATTAGTTTAAATTATAATTAAAATACAAAGATAGTCATTAAAAAAAATAAAAAAATGAATAGAAAAGATTGAGCAATATTTCCCTCGAGGGGTCTAATTTACAAAATGAGACCCCTTTATGCAAAAATATTATAAATTAAAGATCCCTAAAAAACATCAAAAAAATTGAAGGCCCGAAGCGGTCGCCTCTTCAACCTACCCTCGGGACCGGCTCTGGGCTTTCACTATATAATTTACTTACTATATTGATTCATGACTTGAATTGATAATATATTGTTTAGGATTAAGGGACCAAATATTGAATAGGATTAAAATGAACCTTAACCCTCAACCTATTAACCATGACCTCAACTTCTTAACTATTATTGTTTTAACCTTAACCCTAACCTTCACCTTAAATTCAACCTTAACCTTAATCTTAACCTAAACATTAATCTTAACCTTAACTTTAACCTTATACCTTAAACCTTAAACCCTAATCTTTTTCTTCATCTTAACCTTTAATTTAATCTTAACGCCTAAACATATATCCTTAAACCTTACATCTTAAACATTAAACCTTAAACCTTAATCTTCATCTTCACCTTAACTGTGACTTTAAACTTAACCCCAACCCTTAAACCTTTAACCTTAAACCTTAAACCGTAAACCTTAAACCTTAAACCTAAAACCTTAAATTTTACCTTTACCTTCACCTTTATCTTAACTTTAAACTTAACCTTAAGCAAAACCTTAACCTTGATGTTGAAACTTAACCTTAAACTTGAACCTTGAACCTTAAATCTTAAACCTTAACCTTAACTTTAACCTTAAGTCTTACACCTTAAACCTTAAACCTTAAACCCTAATCTTCATCTTCATTGGAACCTTAAATTTAATCTTAACGCCTAAACTTTATCCTTAACCTTACATTTTAAACATAAACCGTAAACCTTAATCTTCATCTTCACCTTAACCTTAACTTTAAACTTAACCCTTAAACCTTTAACCTTAACCCTTAAACCCTAAAACTTAATCCTAAAACCTTAACTTTAACCTTTACCTTCACCTTTATCTTAACTTTAACCTTAACCTTAACCATAAACTTAACCTTAGCGTTAATACTTAATCTTAACCTTGAGCCTTAAACCTTAAACCTTAACCTTAACTTTAACCATGACCTTGAACCTTAAACCTTAAATCTTAAACCTTAACCTTAACTTTAACCTTAAGTCTTACACCTTAAACCTTAAACCCTAATCTTCATTTTCATTGTAACCTTAAATTTAATCTTAACACCTAAACATTTATCCTTAAACCTTACATCTTAAACATTAAACCTTAAACCTTAATCTGCATCTTCAACTTAACCTTAACTTTAAACTTAACCCTTAAACCTTTAACCTTAACCCTTAAACCCTAAACCTTAAACCTAAAACCTTAACTTTTACATTTACCTTCACTTTTATCTTAACTTTAACCTTAACCTTAAAAATAACCTTAACCTTGACGTTAAGACTTAACCTTAACCTTGATCCTTAAACCTTAAACCTTAACTTTAACTTTAACCATGACCTTAACCTTAAATTTTACCTTAAAACTTTAACTTTAAACCTTAAACTTAACCTTAACCTTAACATTTAACCTTAAACCTTACCTTAAAACTTTAACTTTTAAACCGCAAACTTACATTAACCTTAACTTTAACCTTAACCGTAACCTTACCATTAAACTTAACCTTAAACTAAACCTTAACCTGAACCCTTAATCCATTATCATTTTGCCAGCAAAGCTCGGGCATGGAGAACTCTTATTTTCAGGAATATCTCAAGTTCCTCACTTTTTCTAGCAAGTGAGTATTAGTACATTTTTATTCTTCTGCTTCCGTCTTTTCCCTCACTAATTAAACGTGAAATCAACATGGAAGATTTGAAAGAATTTAAGGGTATTAAAGTGAAGAGAGCTACTTATATTCTTGAATTATGTGAAGATTCTCCTAATCCTTTCAAGTCTGTAAGGTCTATATTTTTCTTTTGTATTGTGATGGATCATGGATGATAGTTTTTGTTGTTTGTTTTTAACAGCTTGACGAGTTGGAAAAAATTGGTAAATCTGCGAAGTAGGTATTATTTTAAACTTAGGTAGTTACTTTTTAACGTTAACCAAGGATATATGAAGTAAATACAACTAGAAATCTTTTCATATATTGTAATAGCTTCATATGTTTTTTGTACACAAGGATATATGAAGTGCTATTGTGATTAATTCATAAAATCACTTCATATATCTGTAGTTTATCCTACAAAGGGCAAAGTGTATGATATGAATGTCATGTAAATCTTTAATATTGCCTTTGGGAGGAAAATGCTTTTAATTACAAAAATTGTATTATATATGTCTCAAAAGTTTTGATTCAACTATACACGCGGAAGAATTGTTCATCTCAATGTAAAGAGCTAGATAAAAATTGGAATTTGCACTAAACTGTTGATGTCTCCCTAATTGTTCTTATTTTAGACCCTTGGGAGACATCATTTTTGGTGTTTATTTACTTAATTCGATAGACTTTTGGACTAAATTTGCAATAATTCAGAATTACCTTTTTATTTCTAGCATTTTTAATTTATTAAACTTTTGCGCGTAATATTGGTATTTTTAGTGTAAAGTTTACAGGTTTTAGATGTTAGCTAGAAGAGGAATCCAAAGGAGAAAGTCAAAGATCGTGAATTAGAGTCAAGACTTGAAGACAAATCCCGAAGATATTATTTTTAGAGCTGAAAATCCACTTTCCAGGCCATAGATTGCTGATTTCGAGGTGCTTAAGCGATGATTCAGCTGTTGACCTTTGAAGAGAAATCATTCCTTATCGAGTTACGGAACTTTAGCAACTGGAATGAGGTCAATCGGAGTTGTAACGCATCGGGAAAAACCGTTTTAGTGAAGGTGTATCAGCAGTTACGGGATTTTGGGCTTAGAAATTGGGCTTGGACATTTAATTAGTCTTTTATTTTCTTGTCCAAGCCCTAATCCGTTTTTATGCATATAAAAGGAGGTCTGGACTTCTATTTTTCACACAATTCACATTCCACAAGATTAAACACCAGAGAGAAGCAACAGAAGGAGGAAAGAAGAAGCTACAAGAGCTGGAGTGGGTCTATAGCTCCGTTCGTAGTCATTCCAATTCCGGAAATTAGGTTCTTTTCGTATTTTAATTCTGTAAACAATATGAATTCCATTTATTTTAATTTAGTTTTTAATTTTAATATGAGCTAAGCTTTCCATAGTGCTTGAGAACAAACAATGGGTGAATTCTAATTTTATGAAATAACGAATGTTGAATTTGGGTTTCTGTTAAATTAAATTAAATTAGGTCTTTTACTCTTTTCGACAATTTGTGATTATTTACTGATTTTAGAGTCGCGAACTAAAATTAGGTCTTAGTATCTAAGCTATTCCACATATGTGGCGTGTGGATCATCTTAACGGGGGGTTTAGGTACAGAATTAATTGTTCAATCTAGGATAAAAACTATTGATTCTGACGAACTTAGTTAATCCTAGGGCCAATGAGGTAAGAAATCTTAATCATCCAACGGTGGATCATATTTACCCTGACGGGACTAGTGACACTTTAGGATCGCCTTATAGTCCACCCTGACGGGGGTATACGGAATTTAGAATCCCGACCATTGTAATTGACCGATTTAGCCCTTAAACAACATAAGTTAGAAAGTAAGATTAGGAGGATCCTTGCGTTCTCAAGTACTACATCTCATATTGTGTTTTCACTCATTTTACGTGCGTCTTAGCTTTTACTTGCATTTAATATTTGTCTTTCATTTATTTAGAATTAATAAACAAAACCAAACAAACATTTTATTATCCTTTACTTTCATAAGTGCATCAATCACTACTTGCTAAACATTGTGATCAACCATCCGTCCTTGGAACGAATCTGATTTATCAGTATTACTACTTGGGACAACCGTACACTTGCGGTTGTGGTTCGGTTTGCATTTGCATTTATTTTTAGAACACACAAAGGACCACCAAGTTTTTGGCGCCGCTGCCGGGGACGGTAGCGTGTGACCACGGTGTTTATCCTTTAGTGATAAGTGCATTTATTTTTATTTTTATCAGTTTTACGCTTTTTGGTTTAGTTTCTTTTCAGGTTTTTAGGTTTGGTGTATGCGAAGAAGGCTATTCAAGGATCTAGAGCCAACACCTCCGATCCTTAGTAATCCAGAATCGTTGATCAGACTTGCTAACAAGAGAAGAAGAGAACGAGAAGCTTTAGAAGTAGAAGAATTAAGTAACAGAACGGGGAATATCAACCTTCAAGGTCAACAGAATGGACAAGGCCAGCTAGATGCAAATGGCCAACCTTTAGCTCCAGGCGTTATTCCTCCAGCTCCACCAATGGTTCCTAATCCTCAAGTTCAGATAGTGATGAATCATGATCCGTGGTTTACTAATGGTCCTCCAGAAGTTCCATTCCGTGCTCCAGCTATAGGAGTAGGTGCTCCAGATATTAATGTTCCGCGTTTCCGTCCAGATTCGGGTATGTTAGCTCAGTTCCAGAATTTCGGTAATTTTCGTGGTAGACCATCAGAAGATCCTCTTAGAGCGGTACAGAAATTCAAACAGATATGTGATTCTTATATCACACAAGGGGTTTCAAGAGAACAGATGTATTTTGCTGCTTTTAAGTTCTTTGTTACTGAGGGAGCAAGTGAATGGCACGATACGCAAGATCCTACGAAGATCACCAATTGGGACCAATTAGAGATTGCGTTCTTTGACAGGTATTACCCAAGTAACATGAGGTTAGATGCTGAATTAGAGTTGACACATTTTCGTCAAGAATA
Organism: Nemophila menziesii; assembly: GCA_029959085.1. Taxonomy (NCBI): domain Eukaryota; kingdom Viridiplantae; phylum Streptophyta; class Magnoliopsida; order Boraginales; family Hydrophyllaceae; genus Nemophila; species Nemophila menziesii. The sequence continues at coordinate 7,795,616 of JARWIR010000014.1, forward strand.
TGATGAAACTGTGGGTAAGAGTTGGAAAAGATTTCAGATGTGTTTGCGTAAGGTTCCCAATCATGGCTTTTCAGAACATAACAGTTAAAGATATTTTATAGAGGCCTTGATGGAACTTCGAGAGAGAAATTGGATACGCTATATGGTGCAGGTTTTCTTCAAGTTCAACCCGCTCATGCTAAGATCATTTTAGAGAGAACAGTTAAGAACGAAGTGGGGTGGAACTCAATAAGAACACCAGTTAAAGGAGTGAATAATGTTGACATGGAAGAGAAATTTGCTACGCCTGAGAATAAGATTCAGAATACCATAGAGCAACAATTGAAGCAGCTTACTCTAGCTGTAAAAGAAGGATTTTCGGGTAAGAAGGTAGCTGTGCATGCTGCACAAGAGGTTTATATGTGTTCAATTTGTAAGGTAGATGATCATGATGAAGAAAATTGTCCGAATAACCCAGAATCAGTGATGTTTATGTCCAATAGAGGTAATTTCAATTCAAGTGGTAATGGATATCAGCCTAACAGAAACCATCCTGGGTTTCAATACTCAAATCCTAATGGGGCAGCCAACCCCACTTACGCGTATCAGCCGCGTCCTCAAGGCAACAACTATAATCCAAGACCACACAACAATTATCAAGGAGGACAGAATCAAAACAACTATGTACAAAGACAAGCTCCTCAGAATACCTATGATGAGAATTTAACCCAGAAAGCTCTACCTGCCCATCCACAAGAAGGAGTAGTTACCCTTCAGAAAACCGTTGAAAATTTGATTGCTCTTCAAACTCAAGCTTTGGAACGTCAGAACGCAGCTGAAGCAAATATGAAGATTTTCCAGAATCAGCTAAGCCAAATCAATAAACAACTGAGTCAGCGTCCACAAGGACAACTTCCTAGCGATACTGAAAATCCGATACAACATGAAGACTGCAAGGCTGTTACATTAAGAAGTGGTAAGAACCTCCCTCCACCTCCTTTTCCCGTTATGAAAGAGAAAGAAGTTCCAAGAAAAGAAAAGGAAGTGGGTGAGAAAGAAAAAGAGAATGAGAAAGATAGTGAGGTTGAAGAAATAGAAAGACCAAGGGAAGTTCCGAAAAAGAAAGATGATATGGTGATTAATCGCCCTCCACCACCGTTTCCATCTCGAATTCAGAAAAAGGGTGATTTGGGTGATTTTCAGAAATTCTTTAATAGAGTGAGGGGTCTAAGTATTAATATTCCGTTACTTGAGGCGATTCGAGATATTCCTAAGTATACGAAGTTTTTAAAGAGGGCCCTCACTAACAAAAGGCCCTATTGTGATAATGAGATGATTGGCCTTCCTGAAGAGTGTAGTGCGATTTGTCAGAGTAAGTTACCTCCGAAGTTAGTTGATCCGGGGAGTTTCACGATTCCCATATCGATTGGAGAAGAATGGAAAGGAAAGGCGTTATGTGATTTGGGGGCTAGCATCAATTTGATGCCCAAGTCAATCTTTGATAAGCTAAAAATTGGAAACGCAAGACCTACCTCTATGGTCTTGCAAATGGCGGACAGGTCTCTTGCTCATCCTGAAGGCCGTATTGAGGATGTCCTTGTTAAGGCAGGTACACTTATATTTCCTGTTGATTTCGTAATTCTTGAATACAATGCAGATAGAAATGTCCCCATTATTTTGGGTAGACCCTTCCTAGCTACAGGAAGAACATTGATCGATGTAGAGAATGGCGAATTAACAATGAGGATACAAGATGAGGAAGTGAAATTCAATGTATTTCGAGCTATGAAATTCCCAGATTCTCAGGAAGATTGCTTCAGAATGGATGTAGTAGAGCAAGCATCGCAAGAGGTATTTAATTGTTTAAATTTTGATGATATCTTGCAGGCTGCTTTGACATTAGATTCACCTGAGATGATGGAGGAGCTTACAGAAACAGTGGCAGCTCTCAATTCTGAGAATCCAAAGTATAAGCGTCTTGCCTATGAACCTGTGAGAGAACCGGGGGAGATTATTCCTAAAAAGAAGCCTTCAATTGAATCTCCTCCGGAGTTGGAAGAAAAACCATTGCCAGCACACTTGAGGTCTGCATATTTGGGTACTAATGAAACGCTACCTGTTATTGTTTCAGCTAATTTAACAGGTCCTCAAGAAGACAAACTGTTGCGTGTGTTAAGAGCCAACAAAGAAGCAATAGGCTGGACAATTGCTGATATCAAAGGCATTAGTCCATCCTACTGTCAACACAAAATCATACTTGAAGATGTTAATGCACGCTCAGTTGAAGGTCAGAGAAGATTAATGCCAGCTATGAAGGATGTGGTGAAGAAAGAAGTGATCAAGCTTTTAGATGCGGGGATTATTTATCCCATTTCGAGTAGTGAATGGGTGAGTCCGGTTCAGTGTGTACCGAAGAAGGGAGGAATGACAACAATTCTTAATGATAAAAATGAAGCGATTCCTTCAAGAACGGTAGTTGGATGGAGAGTTTGCATGGATTACAGAAAGCTGAACAAGGCCACCAGAAAAGATCATTTCCCTTTGCCCTTCATCGATCAAATGTTAGATAAATTAGCCGGAAGAGAGTACTATTGCTTCTTGGATGGTTACTCCGGGTACAATCAGATTTACGTGGCTCCAGAAGATCAACATAAGACTACTTTTACATGCCCATTTGGTACTTTTGCATATCGCAGAATGCCATTTGGGTTGTGTAACGCTCCCGCTACTTTTCAAAGGTGTATGATGGCCATCTTCTGGGATATGATAGATAATTTCCTTGAAGTGTTTATGGATGATTTCTCCGTGTTTGGTGATGATTTTGATATATGTTTAGATAACTTGGAGAAAGTGTTAGTGAGATGCAAGGAAACAGATTTGGTGCTCAACTGGGAGAAGTGTCATTTCATGGTTCGCGAAGGTATTGTTCTAGGTCACAAGGTTTCGAGTGCTGGTTTAGAGGTTGATAGAGCAAAGATAGAGGTAATTAAAACTCTTCCCCCTCCCGTTTCTGTTAAAGGGGTAAGGAGTTTTCTTGGCCATGCTGGCTTTTATAGGCGTTTTATTAAAGACTTTTCTAAAATTGCTAAACCGTTATGCAACTTACTCGAAAAGGATTGCAAATTCCTTTTTGATGAAGCTTGTTTAGCGGCCTTCCAAGCAATCAAGAAAAAACTCATTTCTGCTCCTATAGTGTTACCTCCAAATTGGAATTTACCGTTTGAGGTTATGTGTGATGCGAGTGATTTATGTATGGGAGCTGTATTGGGACAGAGAAAAGAGAAAGTTTTTCATTCAATCTACTATGCTAGTAAAACTTTTAGTGGTGCTCAGATTAATTACACAGTTACAGAAAAGGAGTTGCTAGCAGTTGTATATTCGTTTGATAAATTTCGCTCTTATCTTCTTGGAGCGAAAGTTATTGTTTATACAGATCATTCCGCGATCAGATTTCTCATGGAGAAGAAAGATGCAAAACCAAGGTTAATCAGATGGGTGTTATTACTTCAAGAGTTCGATTTAGAGATCAAGGATAGAAAGGGTTGTGAGAATCAGGTGGCAGATCATCTATCGCGTTTAGAGGGTTCAGAGATGAATAGTGGTACTGAAGCGGTTAGAGAAGAATCTCTTGATGAGAGTTTATTCGTTGTTCGAGATTATGAGGCTCCGTGGTATGCAGATATTGCGAATTTAGTGGTGAGTGGTGTTTTTCCTGAAGGTTCTACTTATCAAGAAAGAAAGAGGTTAGCTCATCGGGCTAGACAGTTCTTTTGGGAGGATCCTTTCCTTTATAAAGTTTGTGCTGACCAAATGATACGAAGATGTGTAGCAAGGGAAGAGACTCAAGCCATTATAGCTGGATGCCCTGATTCACTATATGGAGGACATTTCAAAGGAGACAGAACTGCTGCGAAGGTATTTCAATCAGGTTTTTACTGGCCTTCTCTTATTAAAGATTGTCATGAATATGTTAAGAAGTGTTCGAGATGCCAGTTTACCGGAAACATATCTAAGAGGGATGAGATGCCGCGTAATAATGTGTTAGAGGTTGAGATATTCGATGTTTGGGGCATAGACTTTATGGGTCCTTTCGTTCCTTCAAATGGTAACCTCTTTATCTTATTAGCTGTTGATTATGTATCTAAGTGGGTAGAAGCGGTGGCTTTACCTACCAATGATTCACGAGTGGTGATCAAGTTCTTGAAATCACATATTTTCACTAGACATGGCACACCTAGAGTGATTATTAGCGATGGAGGATCTCATTTCGTTAATAAATATCTGAAGACCATTCTAGAGAAGTATGGAGTTAGACACCGTGTATCTACTGCATATCATCCACAATCCAATGGTCAAGCTGAAGTTTCGAACCGCGAAGTCAAGTCAATCCTAGAGAAAACCGTTGGTCCTACAAGAAAAGATTGGTCAATGAAGTTAGATGATGCGTTGTGGGCCTATCGTACTGCGTTTAAGACTCCAGTTGGTGCATCTCCTTATCGAATGGTGTATGGTAAGGCTTATCACTTACCTTTAGAGCTTGAAATGGGTGCCTATTGGGCAATTGCGCAGTTGAACTTAGATCCTATCTTAGCTGGAAAGAATCATATGATGAAGCTTAATGAACTTGATGAATTCCGATTGCATGCTTATGAAAATGCTAAACTGTACAAAGAAAACACAAAGAAATGGCATGACAATCGGATTCGTCCAAAGAACTTTGAAGTGGGGCAAAAAGTATTAAAGTATAATTCAAAGTTCAGCAATTTTCCGGTTAAGTTAAGATCTAAGTGGTCAGGTCCATACATTGTGACCAAAGTTACACCTCATGGGGCGATAGAAATAGAACATCCGCTAGAGAACCGTACCTTTATGGTTAATGGTCACAGATTAAAGATATACCATGGAGGTGAAGATACCAATCGCTCGGAAGATCCACATCCCGGGGAGGTCATGTACCTCCGCGAGACTCCTTAGAAGCGTGAGGTAACCCGTCGAGCTTAACGACGTTAAACAAAAGCCAATTACTTGTATATTAGCTGAGTTTTTACATTTTTGCAATTTAGATTAGTTTGATTTTCGTAATTTATTTTGTTTTTATTAAGAAATGAGGAAGGGTAGTTGTTTTTGATGATTTCAGGGGTAAAAAGGACTTGAGTTTGGGGTCGATTTGGCGAAAAACAGGAGAAAAAGAGGTTGGATGTCCAGGAGAAACCGGGAACCCGGTTTTGGAGCTGGTACCAACCATTTTAACGCAACACTTGGCGTTTTGGGGTAATATCACAGCGTTGGAACCGGGAACCCGCATTTGGCGAAACCGGGTACCCGGTTTTGGTGCTGTGATTTCTGAAAATCTCTGACCCAGCGTTTTGGTGGCTTGCGTTTTCGTGCGTTTTGATTCGCGCCATCGACACAAATCCGGGTACCCGCATTTGGCAGAACCGGGTACCCGGTTTCGGAGCTGCTGTTGATGAAATTTTCTGGTCCAGCGTTTCAGGGTGCTGCGTTTTGGCGCGTTTTCATTCGCGCCATCGAGAAAATCCGGGAACCCGCATTCCACAGAACCGGGTACCCGGTTTCGGCGAGAAAAATCTCTGACCCAGCGTCTTGAGATCTAGCGTGTTGGTGCGTCTTGAAAAAAAAATAAATAAATAAATAAATAAAGTCCACAATTATTTTTCCGCGCCGTCACAGCGACGCGGAACCGGGAACCCGGTTTTCCAAAACCGGGAACCCGGTTTGGAAGCTGTGAGAGGCGGTTTTGGGTATTTTAACCTAGTTTTCTTAGCCTCTTTTACAAGTTTTTACCTAAAACGCACCAATAACCTCCCCACCTCCGAAAATCATCAACCAAAACACTATATATCATCAATTCCTACCCTCTTTCACCACAAAAACATAAGATCAACTCACCTCCTCTCCAAAATAACATCAAATCCTTAATTTTTCCCAAGATTCTTTTTCACCCAATTTCTTAAATTAAACCCAATTCTTTCTTCTCCCATCCAAATTAACCAAGACCCATCTCATATTTCACCTAGTTCTTACATTCTTAAACCTCAAAACATCAAAATTCTAAACTTTTCTCTAAGTTTTTCATTATTTGAAGTTTTGAGTTTGGGGTGAAAAGAGATGACTAACAGAACCGGTGATTTCCGAAGAACTGCTCCCAGAAGAAAAACCACCATTGGTGGTTCTCAAGATCAAGCTATTGAGATCAAGATCATCTTGTTTATAGTGGGAAGACATGGGACGCTAAATTGTTGCGTAATGGGTGAGTGAGAACATCTTTTTGAGCGTTAACTCAAGCTCGAGGACAATGTTGATGGTAAGTGAGGAGAGAGCCAAAAGCTCACTTCAAATTTACCAAATATACATCCACACCCGTCCTTAAGCCAATATTATAACCATAAAGACCTCGTGATTCCAAAGTGCATAGTGAATTTATAATTCTGTTGATAGGGAATAGACTAGGTGGAGCGTTCAAAGCAAGCTAGGATTAATGACCACCCTATAGCCATCATACAGAAATGAGTACAAGTGTAACCTTCAAGCATTGCAACTTTAATTTTATGATTGAGATTATTTATGTTTGATGTTGCATGATTAGTGTATGTGTATATTAGCTTCTAGAGTTTGCTATATGAGATTTATTTTGAGAATTGCTTTAGGGTTTATTTGCCAGCTTCTATTGGTTTATACGTTTACTTCTACCCCTTTGTTTTGTTTTGTTTTACTTTGTCGGGACGACAAAGGTTTGAGTTGGGGGTCTTGATGTCTCCCTAATTGTTCTTATTTTAGACCCTTGGGAGACATCATTTTTGGTGTTTATTTACTTAATTCGATAGACTTTTGGACTAAATTTGCAATAATTCAGAATTACCTTTTTATTTCTAGCATTTTTAATTTATTAAACTTTTGCGCGTAATATTGGTATTTTTAGTGTAAATTTTACAGGTTTTAGATGTTATCTAGAAGAGGAATCCAAAGGAGAAAGTCAAAGATCGTGAATTAGAGTCAAGACTTGAAGACAAATCCCGAAGATATTATTTTTAGAGCTGAAAATCCACTTTCCAGGCCATAGATTGCTGATTTCGAGGTGCTTAAGCGATGATTCAGCTGTTGACCTTTGAAGAGAAATCATTCCTTATCGAGTTACGGAACTTTAGCAACTGGAATGAGGTCAATCGGAGTTGTAACGCATCGGGAAAAGCCGTTTTAGTGAAGGTGTATCAGCAGTTACGGGATTTTGGGCTTAGAAATTGGGCTTGGACATTTAATTAGTCTTTTATTTTCTGGTCCAAGCCCTAATCCGTTTTTATGCATATAAAAGGAGGTCTGGACTTCTATTTTTCACACAATTCACATTCCACAAGATTAAACACCAGAGAGAAGCAACAGAAGGAGGAAAGAAGAAGCTACAAGAGCTGGAGTGGGTCTATAGCTCCGTTCGTAGTCATTCCAATTCCGGAAATTAGGTTCTTTTCGTATTTTAATTCTGTAAACAATATGAATTCCATTTATTTTAATTTAGTTTTTAATTTTAATATGAGCTAAGCTTTCCATAGTGCTTGAGAACAAACAATGGGTGAATTCTAATTTTATGAAATAACGAATGTTGAATTTGGGTTTCTGTTAAATTAAATTAAATTAGGTCTTTTACTCTTTTCGACAATTTGTGATTATTTACTGATTTTAGAGTCGCGAACTAAAATTAGGTCTTAGTATCTAAGCTATTCCACATATGTGGCGTGTGGATCATCTTGACGGGGGGTTTAGGTACAGAATTAATTGTTCAATCTAGGATAAAAACTATTGATTCTGACGAACTTAGTTAATCCTAGGGCCAATGAGGTACGAAATCTTAATCATCCAACGGTGGATCATATTTACCCTGACGGGACTAGTGACACTTTAGTATCGCCTTATAGTCCACCCTGACGGGGGTATAAGGAATTTAGAATCCCGACCATTGTAATTGACCGATTTACCCCTTAAACAACATAAGTTCGAAAGTAAGATTAGGAGGATCCTTGCGTTCTCAAGTACTACATCTCATATTGCGTTTTCACTCATTTTACGTGCGTCTTAGCTTTTACTTGCATTTAATATTTGTCTTTCATTTATTTAGAATTAATAAACAAAACCAAACAAACATTTTATTATCCTTTACTTTCATAAGTGCATCAATCACTACTTGCTAAACATTGTAATCAACCATCCGTCCTTGGAACGAATCTGATTTATCAGTATTACTACTTGGGACAACCGTTCACTTGCGGTTGTGGTTCGGTTTGCATTTGCATTTATTTTTAGAACACACAAAGGACCACCAACTGTATCAGTTGAATGTTAATATTATGGTGATAATTTGCAGAAAGGAGGAGATGCAAATGCAGCGGATCATACAAGTCAAACAATACACTAGCGTGCAGTTTGAGGTGTAGTTCAAGTTGCTGAGCTTTTAGTACAAGAAGGTGGCATGTAAGATTTGGGTTTGATTGATCAGTGATTATAGCTTCATTGGTACATGTATTTTGGGAATTGACCAAGTATATTGCATCGTTGGTCCCCGTATTCATATTCTTACTGTTGAAATGTGATAAACCGATTTAACTGTCTCCATTTTCAAATTGGAAAATCTACAAGGATTAGTGGTCCAACATAAATTGAATAATGTGTTTCATGTAGCACTACTTGAAGAATAAAGTGTCATTATGATGATAACGGATGTTCAAGTGGAGCCAAAATTGGGTTGCGGTTTCATCGTATTGTATTAAGAATGAGGTGAACCGAGGAGCAGTTAAGTGCCAGATGAGATGGAGAATTCATAATTGAAAATAATGCTAGGTTTTTCAGTTGGTCATAGTGAATAAGTGATATATTTTTCAGTTGGTCATTCCACAATAAAAAAATCATAATGTTTTATTAAGTTAGGGATGGCTTATGTTTCACTTTTTTTTAATTCATCGTAACTCTACCGGAAATTTTGTGGTTGTTATTCTTTTTTTTTTTTAATGTGGAATTGGATGGAAAACTCATTAGAGAAAACAAAAAAAAGGTCCTCTTTTGATTTGTTTGGTTTTTCTTCTTAATTTCTAATTTTACTGTACTTCTAGACATATTTCATGTTATTTAAAATAGCAAATTATATACATTTTGTAAAATGTCACATATATACGTGGATTTTTTAAAAAGATTCCTAAATTAAATCTGAAAAAATGTAGGATCAAAGGTAAAATACGGTGGTTAAAGAGAATTTTCATGTTCTTCATATATCACTTAAGGATTTGAGAATCGTCAATATTTTTTGTTTTATATGTAATTTTTTTAGCTCAATTCAATCTTTGGTCTTTCTTATTATTGCGTAACTTTTTTTAATCATCGAAGTGCCTTAAGGCACGGGTAATACCTAGTGTATAATAAATATAAGAATTGATCTATCTTCTACATTTTCTACCAATTCTAGAATATAATTTCATTTTCTATATTCTTAAATATTTACTGTTGATAATTTTAATATTATGTACATTTTTTTTATCCTAAAGGAAAATATATATATATTTTATTAATTCATTACCTTTTGTAATTATAGGTTGTTTTGGTATTACAAAATTGTATATTTGTCACAGAATTTAACAAGACTTGTAAGGATGATTAGTTTAAAAAAACCTGTTGATAATATTGTGACAAATTAGGGTTACAAGTTTTTATAATATTGTGTTAATTTTCATAATTTTTATTCCTGTTGTAATTAGTAGAAAATTAGGTTTTATGTTTAAAACACTCTATTTATCTTAATACTTAACAAGAATCCTTCTTTTTGCTGATAGTTCTAAGAAGTATAATAATAGTAATGCACAAGGCGGACAATATAATTAGAGCATAGTGCTCATATACAACAGGTTTGTGCTAAACAGTGTTTTTGTAAGAATGTAATTATCTAGATTATTTCGAAACTTATTAAGCATATTTATTTTGGTGTTTCTTTTTTTAGTGGTGTATCAACTACACATGGAGTTAATTGCTTCTCCTAATAAGCACGATAATGTTTCAGCTTAAAAAATAACCCAAAAACTAAAAGAGTTCAAGAATCGAGTGATGTTCAAGAAACTAAAATATTTAAGGAATATATGTTTATACATTCATTATAGACCAGGAAATAGGATACTTTGTCATATACTTAAAAGGTTCAATGTACATTTCAAATTATATTCTTGGATAAATTTACCTACCTAATTGTTTACACTATTCTATTAATTATAGAGCATAAATAATTTTGTTGAAAGATGACATTAAATGCACATTCATTGAAAAATTACCCTACCAATATAAGTTAATTTATGAGTATTATCGTCCAAGTATAAATTATTGATAATCATTGAAATGTCTAGAAATTGATAATTGGTGCTAATTTCATAGCCAAACAAAATAGATCATTGGAAATTGACATTATATTATCTGCAATTCTTGATAGATTGTTGTACATATTTTTAAGACAATTACTGTTTTAGGTTATTGTTTATGAGGTTTGTTTTAGGTAAAATAGGCTATCAAAAAATATCATTATTATCCTTCACTTTTATTTTTAATACATCTAAGAGCGAGCAAAGTACTCTAACCAAAAGAGAAACTATCATTCATTGAGTTACTTAGTAATAAAAAAGAATCTTGTTTTGTTGTACAAAGTTTACGTTTCTATCAATAATAGTGAAATTTATATAAAGAATATCCCTAAGAATTGAAAGACTAATATTGAATGAAGAAAGTTCCAATTGACCAGAAAAATAGTGGAAACTCTATAATGATAAGACTCCTACCTACACCCATAGAATAGGACATCGCACTTTAGTTTAAGGAAGAGTAAAATAACGAAACATGATTAGGTTTTACACTAAGAGGACACTACTTCGGAGATAAGCCCACTCTTATGAGAGGATCATAAGAGTTATGTAACATAAGGGTACGTCATTGATCATCTTAGTAAGTATGTCACTTCAAAAACTTAAAGAGTAAGGTATACCAAAATTTCAGTATAAAGATACATATTTAATTTATCACACTTTTCTTTCCCAGATATTTGATACACATTCATGAATTGAGTTGTTCCTCAAATTGTCATCAAGCGAGCACTATTACATGTCTCTAATAAAGTGTGCGTGTAGGAGATATGCAGATTAGAGATACTTAGACCCTGGTGCAAACTAGATTATTTTATAAGATATTCAACACTCCCAAATATCTAGGCAACTTGGATTGTCTTGAAGCTACTCGACAAATAAATATATTTGGTTATTTTAGTGCTAATAAAATCGTTTTTAGCGTGTTTAGATAAAATATATATTTGGGATCAATCAAATTGGAAAACAATTGTAGTTAGTAAGGACACCCATTGAAACACTAACAGTTGGAGGAAGAGAAGTACAAGGAATTACAAGACTGACCATTCAAGGAAGAAAAAAAGGTTGAACCATTGCTCCTAATAATTGGTCCATTATACCTCTCTCACTACTAGCCAATTCATATAACCATCAAATCCATTATGGTGATAGAAAGTATGCAACATCCATAAAAAATTGGACTTAAGTATCGCGCTATTGTGACAAATCTTAGTATCCGAGGAATCAAGGGCAGGTGGTGGTTACACGACTGAAAAACGTACATGTGTAACATGCCCTAGTCTAATGCATGACCCTTAGCTTTATAACTCATGTTTGACTTGGATAGATGTTCCCAAACGATACAGGGCATTTAGTTAACATTATTTTCAAGGACTCCCTCAAGTAATTGAAAAATTCCTCAAAATATCCACCCTTCCCTCGGATCCATAGTGCAATGATTGAGAAAAATATCTACCCTAGAGAATGTATCGAGATTCCTAGGAATAAACAAGAGGGTGAATAAAGTTACAATATCAAGACACATTATCCTTTTTTCAATATTACCCCTATCTAAACACTACAACCATTTATGTTTCTAAAAAGAGTAATTTTGTAAGAATTGGAGTTATTTAATAGTTTTCTTAATTCATCTGCATAAAAAATAGGGACAAATGAACGTGTACATGAGGAGTAATGGTTATGGATTTTATATTTATACTAGATCTAACAAACTTACACCAACTTTTGATCGCATTTGTAGCCTAATCGATATTTTATATGTCTATTTTATATTTTTTTCACATACTAATATATATTTTTAATAAACATCGTATTTACTTCAAATTACTTGGAGAAGGAATAGACTAACAATTGGTTTGCTACTAATTACAAAGGGGATGATGTTGTCCACTCCTTGAAGCCATATATTATCCCGATATGACAAATTTTAGAAAGACAAACGTTTTTCATATATATCACGATTCATCCAAGAGTGCAATTGTCTTTTAAAATTTTGGAATTAAGCATGGGGTTGGGAGTGTGCATTATGTTTTATTGAAAAAAAGTCTATTCTTAATTATCCTAAAAGTGTTTTAATGTTACAAATTACTATCCCTTTTAAAATCACTTTCAAAATACTTCATATGATGAAAACATTTACACTTAAACTCTTCTTTTTTTGGTCCAATCTAAACTACGTTAAAATAAACAATTGTTCATTACAAAGTTACTCAATCCCTAGTGGATGGAAGTCATTCAAAAGAAGAGTAGCTAATTGGGAAGGTGGAAAGAAGTTCCAAAGGCTAAACAAAGAGCCTTTAAGCTCTTGTTTAGCCACCCACTGCCAAATTACTTGATCTTCTAACAAAAGAGATCTTGAGTTTCTTTTCCCTTTTACACAAAAGAATATTCCTAAATATAACCTTAACATTACAAAAGATTTTGCTACGAGGCATAGTTTGTTTGATAATATTAATACAATCATTCTCAATCTCTACAGTTTCACTTGAGAAGTCTTTTGCTAGCACACAAGCTTCCAAAACTCCCCTCGCTTCTGCTTCTAGAATTGAGTTGGCTTGAATCTTCTTTGCAACTCCTCCTCGCATTGTACCTGTTGAGTCCCTAACTATACAAGCAATAGAAGTTTGGTTAGTATTAGGATTAAAAGAAGCATCACTATTAATCTTATAATGTCCAGTAGGTGGAGGTTTCCAAAAAGAATTCCTCCTGCCTAATATGTTAAAACATTCCTCTCTAACTGTAATAATATTACCATTGTTATAGTTTACATGTACACTTTGATTATCATTCAATTCAGAGATAACAGTCTCAGGATGAGAGTTGTTTGATGTTTTAGCCTCAGATTTAGTATTAGTAGCTAGACTATATTCATTATAGGCTTTTAGTGCACTTTTAAATGTAATCATAGGGTCAGGTTTAGTGCCTCTAAATAAGAACTCGTTCCTTCCTTTCCATATAAACTAGATTATATAGAATGACATTTCCTCCATACAGCTTTCTTTATTATTGTTCATTTCTGACAACTGTCTAATGAATTGAATCCATTTTTTAACATTGAAAGATAACTCAGTGAAGGAGTTATAGCCCAAAGGACTTGCCAGCCAAGTAGCTCTAGCGGGCATTGAAATAAAAGATGCTCAGTTGTTTCATCACATTTCCCACAAATTTCACATAAGGCTGATTTAATAGTTTTTCTCTTCCTTTTATTTTTATTTGTTGGTAGCCTATTTTCACAACATTTCCAAACAAAGTTTTTAATTTTTGGTTGAACTTTACTTTTCCAGATAAAGCTCCAATCTTTCGAGTCAAAAAGAAAGGATGAGGATCCTTTCTTAACATTATTTGATTCTTCCTTCTTAAATTGTGCCCTCCATAGGGATTTATAAGCTTCTTTAAGTGAGACCTCTCCATCAGTGGTATAAGACCAATAAGGAGTATCATCAGTTGGAAATGAAGGCAGATAAAACTCCAATATGGTTGCAGCTATCTTGGAAGTGAAAGTACAGTTAATCAAATTAGAGTTCCAACAATTTTGTTGAACTGATATAAATTCAGAAACATAATATATATTGCTTTCAGGTGGTTTTTCAATAATACCTTGGTTAGGTATCCAATTGTATTCCCACACTTTAATATCCTTTCCATTACCAACTGACCAAAAAAGATCTTTTTGAAAAACTTTCTTACCCTGTATGAGGCTTTTCCAACCCCATGAGCAATTACAACAAAGATTTGCATCAACAAAGTCTGCATTAGGGAAATATTTCCCTTTAAAGACTCTAAATAACAGTGAATCTTTATTATTCATAAATTTCCATGCATTTGAAGCCAATAATGTAAGATTTTGTGTACGAAGGGCTTTGATGCCTAGACCTCCATCTTCTTTTAAAGACATAAGTGTTTGTCACTTAATCCAGTGACATCTCTTTTCCCCATTGTTATTCCAATAAAAATCAGAGACAAGGGATGTAATATGTGATGTTAACATTTTGGGAATAAGAAAGACTGACATAATAAAGTTACGGATAGCCCCCATAATTACTTTTACAAGAATTTGTTTTCCACTATTAGAAAGCATTCTGGTTTCCCAACTCTCCATCCTTTTTAAAATCATTTCAACTAACTATTCAAGAGATTTGACCTTAGATTTACCCCATCCAGATGGGATCCCAAGATATTTGCCAAAGTCTTCAAGCTTATTCATTCTCAACTAAGTTGATATTTGATTTTTGACTGAGATTAGTGTATTCTTACTAAAGAGAATACCACTTTTATTGAGGTTCACTTTCTGTCCTGAAGCATAACTATACCAATTTAAAATTGTAATGAAGATATCTATATTATACTCCTCAACTTCCATAAAAAATAAACTTTAATCTGCAAACAAAATGTGTGAAATCATTGGAGTTGATCTCGCAATTTTAATTCCTTTGAATAACCCCAAATTCATATAATATTCAATAAGACTAGTTAATGCTTGTGTAACTAAGCAAAAGAGATATGGTGACAAAGGGTCACCCTGTCTTAAGCCTTTCTAAGGCTTATTTATATCAACTTCAGATAATACACTTAAACTCTTCACTTTTACTTTCATAAAAAGAACATGTTAACATATTGTTTTCTTATCATATAATTATATGTGTTGAGAAATGGTCTTCTTGTTTTACTACAATTAGGTCTTGGAATACTTTTATCCATCTCTTGTGAAGAAATATTGTCTATCCAAGCAAATAATTAAGAATTAAGGAGAGTTGCATATAAAGTCAAAATATGAAACATTGCACCCTTATAAATTAGCACACCGATTCAAAATGTCTTTACATTTTGCTCATAAGATTTTTATACAGTTTTTGATGAAAAATACGTATAATTCAAAAAATTATATTTTTAATCGACAATCTTGCAACCATCTCAAACCGGCACCCTGAATAATACCCGGTTTTAGACAAAAAATGTCGTACTATTTTTATCAAAAGATACATTTGATTTATAACCATTAGATCATTAAATGCGTAGCATACAAATAGTACAATCTAGGTAAAATGGTAGTCTATTTTTTCCGAAACATAATACCAGTTTTGGAAAAAAATGAATCTAAATTTATAAAATAAGGGGGTTTTATCAAAAGCAATATATATATATATATATATATATATATATATATATATATATATATATATATATATATATATATATATATTCCTTTCAAGAAATAATTTCTTAAAACTTCAACTACCATATCTACTAGAAAATACAAGCATTAGTATGACACTCTCTCAATCTTAACTCAAGTATTAAATATTACCACTTTATAATCTATAATGATGGCTTGATAGTATTATTGATGGATTTGATCATTAAGGAGTAGGATTATCATTGTTACCATCTTAAACCCTTATCACACATTAAACTCCTCTATATTAGAAATTAGCCTTAGTGTTATATTTTAGAGAAGAGTAAGAAGAATTCAATTATAGAAGGGGTTTACTTGTGTGTAGAATTGCACAAGGAGGTAAATTTATTTTTCAAGTTTGGGTTGTGACATAACCGAGAAAGGACTTATTGTATCTGGTTTCTATCTCACCTTTAAGAGATACAAAAGTTTAGTGGAATAGAAGTTTTGAAAATCCTAATGTGAATACCCTAGGTAGTAGATTAGACATGGGGAGTGTGAACCTCTTAATATGCTCGAGTAATATCAGACGATATCTTTATATTGCATTTCTTATGACGTGTTTGTAATCATTGATAAGTTTTGTATCTCTTTTATCAATTTAGCGTTTATTGCCTTTCAAGTGTTTCATAAATTGTTTAACCATTTTTAAACTATATTATCTTCCAAAAACTTTTAAATTAGTAGTTATTGTTATTAGAAACCTAATCACCCCTCTAGGTTTAACAAGTGGGATCAGATCCTACCAATAGTTTATTTTATTAAGCATAATTGAGGTAACGACATGGAAGCTAATCATGGGAAATGCTTATCTACTATTAGACCCTATCTTTTTGTAGGTTCAAATTATATCTATTGGAAAACCCAGATGGAAATTCATCTTCAATGCTTTGACTATGAACTATGGAAAATCACAATGAAGCTTCTTTCATTCCCTACATAGAAACAAAAAATTAGGAGGGAAAATCGCAATCACAAACAAAGTAAAAGCTAAAGAAGAGCTCACAGAGGATGACAAGCTCAAACTTTCTGAAAATGCTAGAGCCTTGAACATAGTAATTTGTGGTTTATCCGAGGCGTTATATAGTCGAGTGAGTGAATGCAATTCGGTATTTAAAATTTGGGAATGTCTTAGATTATCATATGAAAACTATTGTCGTGAAAGAATCAAAGGTTGGATTATATATCACGCGATACAAGATGTTCAAGATTAAGAATGGAGATAATCTGAATTCAATGCATAAAAAATTCAACACAATTATCAACACTCTTGGTGCTCTTGGGAAAAGATTTCCCAACAAAAGCTATGTAGAAAAAATTTGGATGCTCTTCCAAAAGAGTACAAACTTAAGGTGGTTGCTATCATGGAAGATAAAGACCTATCCATGATGCCACTCATGAGCTCATTTGTAATATAATTATGAAGGAAATAGCAATTGATCAAGAAAAAGTAACAGATGAAGAAGAAAATTAAACTTACAAGAAGAATCTCACCTCTCACGCCCAAACCCGTAAGAATGTAAAGATAATACTTGTCAGAGTCCGATGCAAAAGGACCAAGTGATGATGATGTCATTGTCGCTATGTATGCCAAGGAACTCTTGAGGCATAAGATATACAAGGATCAAGGTGGTACTAATAAATACTCAAAGAACTATTGTAAGTACTACAAGAAGGATGAACCAACTTACTATCATTGCCACAAAAATGGACACAAATAGTCCATACCTTCTCAAAGAAAAGACAAGAAAAGACTTGAATTCTATTTGGGATAATGAAAAATAAAATAAAAGTGATGGGAATACTTATGTTGTTAACTATGTTTCCTTCATTGAAATGAGAAAATAAGAATATGGTGATGAGGTAATTTAAAAATTTTGCACATTTTAGATGAGAATACTGAAATTACTTATGACTCTCTCTTACATTATTACAAAAACACCCTCAAATCAAACAAGATTTTAATAAAATATCTTAAAAATATCCAAAAAAAAAATTAAGATTTTGAAAAACCTTTTCAACCCTCTTTGGAAAACTTCATGATCTTTAGGATTTGAACGTCACTCTTTCATATGAAAATGCCTTAGTTTTAAAAAAAGTTGAAGGTATTGAAAGCATTGTTCTTAAATTTACAGAAGGCCAGCTTAACTTTGATTTAATGTTAGGAATCCAAGTTTACTAGTCTAAAAAAATTATTGTTTAGGTTTTAGTCCTTGTATTAAAAAATCATCTTTGAAAACCATTTTTGTTAGTGCATCCAATAAAACATCTTCCTCCTACTTGCACTTTGAAAATACTACCTCTCTTATTTGTATATATAGTGAAAGAAAGAGTCATGATGTAACAAGTTGCGAATATCATAAGAAACTTGAATATAACTCCCTAATTCCCTTATATAAAAGTCTCAAGTGGTTTTGAAGAAGAAGGGCATCACTAAATCTCATGGACTCAACTTGGGTACCTAAAACCTAATCTTCTCGTTTTTTAGTTAAAGAAAATCAACAAAAAAAATAGATCCTTGATAGTGGATCTCTAGGAACATGATCTAAAATAAATATCTTTTCTACAAGCTTACTATGAAATAAGGATATGAAGGAAAAATCACCTTTTACGATAGTACACAAGGACTAAAGTCCTAAGAAAATGAACCGTTGGTAGTAAGAATTCTATCCTTATTAATAACATGTTTTTCATTGAAGGTCTCTATTTTATCCTTCTAAGCATACGTCAATTTTGTGATGATGGTAATAAAGTAAAATTTCGATCCTCTAAATGTGTTGTTTTCCAAAATAGCAAAAAAAAAAAGATCATATTTAGTGTTTATTGTTTTAATGATGTCTACAAAGTAAATTTCCAAAACCTTCTATGTCAAAATGTTACTTGACTCTTGGTTTTAAAATATATCCTTTGTTGTGGCATATCCGCCTTTGTAATGCTAGTATGGATTTGCTTGCACATCCATCTAGGAAAGATATCGTGTTAGGCTTAGATAAGCTCAACTTTGATAATGATAGTTATGTGATGCATGTCAATTTGATAAACAACATATAACTTTTCCAAACCATTTAAATGAGTGGTTACCACTAGAGCTCTTCAAATTCTACACCTGGATCTCTTTGGTCCAGTGTACGTGACTAGCATCAGATGATCCATATATGAGTTTGTAATTGTATATGACTTTTCTAGATATTCATGGGTTCTATTTTCAGCCATGAAAAACTATGCTTTCTATGAATTATTAAAACTTTGTAGACACATTCAAAATGAAAAAGGGTACTCTTTCATTTTCATGCATAAACGACAGTGATACCTAATTTGTGAACTCTCCATTCATATATTTTTGTGATGGTATGGGGATTTAACCTAATTTCTAGGCTACTATAACTCCTCAGCAAAATGAGGTTATAGAAAGAAAAACAAGAACTTTACAATAAATGGAAAGAACATTGTTGAAAGAACATAAGTTGCCCACATAATTTTGGGATGAAGCCGTCAATACATACCCCCATGTATTAAATTGAGTATCGATGAGACCTATTATTCTTAAAACCCCATATGAGGCCTATCATTCTTTAAAACCCCATAATTGTGTTTTTGGGTGTAAATTTTATTCTTAATACTCATGTTCATTTGTCAAAATTTGATGCTAAGTTCGATGAAGGAATCTTCATTGGTTGTTCGATCAAGAGTAGAGCATATCGTGTCTGAAATAAACGTACTAATGACATAGAAGTATCAATGAATGCTACTTTGATAAAACAAATCCTTTTGAAAGGAAATAAGAAGATATCATTAAATATCATACATTTCGTCAACTTGAAGAAGAGAATGAACAACCTACCACATCACAACCTTAATATACTCCTCAAGCCAAGAATTTAGATGAAAATATTAATAAAAATGTAAATTTTTCAGAGGAGCTCCTTTGAATTTGGAAATTTTTTCGAGGACCTTCTAAGGAATTAAGACTTGGAGATCCAAGGAAATGGGTAATGACTCATTCCAATGTTAATGCTTTATGTGCTCACCATTCTTTCTTGTCCCGATTAATTCAGTTATGAATTTGTGTTAAACTAAGTTAATATCCTCGTAGATCATGTTTTAACTAGCCAGGGATGTAACTTAAGTTTGCTTTTGATATATCCATATTATGCTGTAACAATTATCAGAAAATACATCATCTTAGATAGAAAATGTTAGTAAACAACGCATAGAAATAAGTTTAAGTGAGGTGAGAATAAGTTGTATATAAAATGTGAGATCCAACCTAGTTGAAAACCCACTTAATTTGAGAACTTAAAGTGAAAAAGGAAGAAACGATATAACTAGGAGGATGATTGAGGTGATTCTTTGATATCTCTTTTTTGCCATTAGCTTTCTAACCAAATGAATTTAATTATCATCCTTAGCCCATTTGATCCTTAAGCCTTCTATTTGATAGTCGCATTATAAGCCTACACCCCTTTGTATTTAGGACATGACCATATTACCCAACCTAGAGTGACAATGCCTTAAGACTAGTTGTCTCGGAGCTTGAGTTTAGGGTGGTGGATATGCGTGTTCATTGGATATATCTAGTGGGTTATGCTTATGTATATTTATATCATGATGTGTGATATTGTTGTAATCCTTTACAAATTAGAGAAAAAAAATTGACTTATAAAAAAAAATACATATGCATATTTATAATTCAACTTGAAAACTCACAGCGAAACAAAATTCATGTTGGATTTACAAAAAGAAGAAGGTAAAACGAGAAAAGAAATAAAAATAAAGGAACCCGAGAAAGGAAAATTTTGAATCATCTTGAATTGGTTTTGGGGCTTCGAAGATGCTTATCTAGCGCATCAATGGTGGATGAGTGAAAACATATTTTGAGTACAAATGCAAGTTCCAAGGAGATTAGTTGACGTCCAGTGACGAGAGAGACAAAATCTAAATCTAAGTTATCTAAATGCATCACAAACTACCTTAAGCCTATGATATAACCAAAACACCTCAATATTTATAGTATGTGGTTATGTAAAGATTGAGAGGTGAGGGAGTAGTTGAGTGGAATATCAGACATCATGAGAAGTTCAAGGAATAATGCATAACCACCATTTCAAACTAAGTGATAATAACCCCTTTTCTTGCATTGCGAAACTTATCAATTCTTTAATTTAAAATGTAATGATTACTTTTATGAAAGCATATTTTGTGGATTATTTATTAAGTAGGACTTCGTGACACTTGTTTGGTATTACTTTGGGATCATTAATTTCTTCTACCTTGCGTGACTTGTTGGACTTTCGAGTTTAGCTTTGTTTTTATTTTGTCTAGATAAACATAATTTGATTTTGGGGTCTTTATATATATTATTTGGGTTTGTGGACTTAATTATGGGATTTGTCCCTATTATGTGGCATTATCTTAGTTAAGTGTGTAGCTCCTAGGTACATGAACAATATGAGACCCCGAGCTGGATTTTGAAGTCAAATATTTAAATTCAAACCCAATTTAAGTCGCGAAGAAATAAAAGTTTTTCTCAAATAGCTAAGTGTAATTTCTAGTAAACATAATAGTCAACTCTGAATAGTGACCACACGCAATTTGTGTGATTTTTGATCAATCTGCCAATGCTAACGATATCCCTTTGAGTCTAGATCGCATGACCAAAACGGTTTGCAAATCTGAGTTAAGACTACAAAGTTATACTAACGATTAAACTTGTCCATGGTGACTCAAACCTGTCCCAAATTGTTAAAAATATTTGTGGGTTACGTTTGACCCACACAAGTGGGTCCCACAATACAAACGTTATTGGCTAATTACATAGCAGAAACTGAACATTGAAATAGTGACATTTTCACCTATAAAAAGTTATTAACGATTGGAGAGAAGACAAGAGATAACACTCGAGACAACATCTAAACTCCAACACTTCTATCCATCGATGCCTTCAATTTTTTGTGTAATATTTTAACTTTTTTCCATTATAGTACTAATTATGTCACTTTTAAACATTGTATTTTGATTCCATAATATGAAATAATTTTCATTTATCTTGAGAATTATTAAGGGTATGAACCCTACACCATGATTATGACTTTTTTCTTGTAATTTTGGCTTTAATTATTTAATTGAGTTGCAAATTTCCATTGGTTATATATATGTTTGAATTTGTAAACCACTAAACTTGATCACATAGTGGGCTAGGATAGAATTTATACTACACCCAGAAAGAGGGTTGGAGTTCCGAACTAATATATAAATCTTTAATGTTCGCTTAAGAACTGGATGGTCTAAGTTAATCTGATAGTCACATAAGGTAGGCTCTTAGTTTGTTTGAAGCCTTTGTATGGTAATTCGGAAGATGTCCCTAGAGTCGGGTAATAGTCCATATCTACCTAGGAGGGATTTGGGTGGATTACATACTTCTGATTAACAGTAAAATATTATTTACTCTTACGTTAAGAAAATTCTAAATCATATCTAGTGGGGATTACACGATTCTCAAGTTATTCTTCTCATATTTCATACTTATTGAATTTAATTTGTATCTCTCATTAATATTATTCCTTAAAGATTCACTTTTTACACTTTAGTCCTTTAGTAATAATTCAATATAAAAAATGCAAACTCAAAACCATCTTAAATTTGTGTTTTTCTGCAACTATATATCGCCCTAATTACACTCCTATAAGACGAAATTAAGTCTATAGTCTTTTTGGAGAACGATATAATATATTTATAAGCATAAAGTTCACGTCTCTTCTTATATTACAAGGTCTAATTTATTTTCTTAGCATAGAAGAACCTTTGTATGACTCGTTGATTTTAGAGTTCTATCAGAATATGTAGTAAAATCATTATAATCATATTAATTAGACGGTGGTCAAATGAAAACCATCCTATACATACCTCTTTTCATTCCTTTATACTAAATCGTAACATCACGTAGCTCAAGAAAGAGAAAGAGGAGAGGCAATGTGAGCAAATGTTCATCATCTTTTTTCATTGTAATTTTCGTTTACAATGGTTCAATAGAACAGTTACTGAAGAATTGTGTGATAGACTTGGAGTGCGTAACGTCAGGGAAGAATCTGGATGATCCATTTATTAAAGGCTTAATTAGTAGAGTAGCTCTAGAAACGTCGAGGGCGGTGGGGCTTAATCCCATCAATGGGGAACCCATCTAACTGTGTCTAAATATCGGTCAGACTATGTTTTCTCGGGAGACCCTCATCTCCGTACTCGAGTATAAAGTTTTGTCGTTTTTAAACCAATGTGTCAAAGGTAACCACCGCCTATGATCAAAGTAAACAAGCCATTTCTTTTACCTTCTTTGACAAAGTAGAATCCATGCATTTTGGGCATGCTAAGTAACCTTGACCCTGCCAACCTGACGTGTATGACCTAGCGTGGTAAGCATTAATCGTGGACAAAAAAAAAACCTTCATTGTAAACTCTTGCTTCCTATGAGCATCATATTTAAGGATCCTTGTTTTCCACAACATGTCCAACTCATTTATGACAGGGCAGAGATAGACATCTATGTCCTCCCCAGGTGAACGCGGACCCGATATCACCAAATAAAGCTGAATTATGGGTTCCTTCATGCATACTCATGGTGGCAAGTTATAAACGGTCAATATAACTGGCCATATGTTATATGAGTTGTTCTGCATAGAAAACGGACAAAAACCATTGATGCCCGGGCCCAAATGTACATTTTGAGGTTCACTAGCAAACTCAAGATATATCTCTACAAATCTTTTCCAACTATCATCATCAAGAGGATGGTGTAACACGTGTGGATCGGTACTTTTTTGGTATGGTTCCAGATTATGTCTTCGGCGGGGTACTTCGAAGCGTATAGTTGTTGCAACCTCGGGGCAATCGGAAAATAACGAAACTTTTTATGGGGTACTTTCTTACCCTTCTTCGGACCCTTCTAAAATTACTACATATTGGACACTTCTCGAGGAAATCATTCTCCTTATAAAAGGGCACAGTTATTCAAGCAAATATCAATCGTAGTGTAACCCATACCCATACTTTTCAACTTCTTGTTGCGTTCCTCGTAAGACTCGGGCAAATTGTGAGGTTTGGGCAAAACACGACCCACCAATTCCAAAAGCTCGGTGAAAGATTTGGTAGTCCACTTGTTCTTTACCTTTATGTGCATAAGCTTGGAAATGAAGTTCAAGGACTCATCACTATAGATCCAGGATATAATTCGGTCTCCGAAGCATCGATACTACCATGGATTGTTTGATGTGCGTCTTTCATCTCGGTATCCCCCAAACGACCACCAACATCGTAACTAAGGCTCAAATCGTCATACACATTCAACATTTCATTTTCTAAATTTGGCGCGGGTTCATCGGGAATTTCTAATTTTTCACTGTGTTTTATCCAAGCCTCATATGTGGACAAAAACCTGTACTGTAGAAGGTGACCCGCAACCGTTTGGGTGGGATATCGACGATTATTCGAACATCGATTACACAGGAAAAACATATAACCATTAAAACCATCGTGGTTTTCAACAAAAGCAATAAAATCTTCTAAATCATAAATATATTTTTTTGTAACAAGATCACGCATTTTAGACCAACTCTTATTAATACCTTAAACCATCTTTTTAATAACAATTTGATATAACTAAACAACTAGAAAAAATAAGAATAAAATAAATAATTATTACAACCAAAGGAATAAATTAATACAAATTACAACCCAATGAATAAATAAATAACAATTACAAACCAATGAATGAAAACAATTACAAAACAATAAATGAATAAACAAGTTCATATAACTAACTAAACAACTACAAAAATATAAGAAGAAAATATAAGAATAAAATATAAATAAATGAACATATGCATAATTCACAACATACTAATAAAAAAGACAATCATATAATAAATATTTATTAACCTAATCAAATCTTATAGCATGTAATGCACAATTATAATAAAAAATTTAAAAGTTTGAATTTTATGGAAATTACCTTGATTTGGTTAGAGAAATTGAAGATTGATCATGACCCACCTTAGATATGGACTCAGGAATGGTGTAAGATGAACTGGAGAAGCAAGCGGTAAAAATTAAAATAAACAGGAGTTAGGGTTTTGAGAGAAATTTGGAGAAAAATATTTTTTGTGGTATTTTCGGTTTTCAAAAACCTGTTGTCTTCATTAAATACGTTTTTATTAGAGACGACAAAAGATGTCGCAAAGTACTAAAAAATCGTTACTAGATACGAATACTCACGATGACTTCTATCGTCGTTAATAGCTAAGATCTTCTGCGACGACTTTTTGAGCAAAAAAAATCGATAATAGCGATGAATTTTTAATTACTTAGCGTCGAAATCGCGACATCGCTAACCTAAAATCTTACTTGCGACATATATTTTTGTAGCTGATATGCTTTCGTCGCTAGAAACCATTACTTGCGGAGAATTGCCCGTCGTCGCTACACAACTCGTCACTTATGAAGCGATATGTAGTAGTTATTGCGGGCTTCAGAGTTTTAAAAATACACTTAGAATTCTTGTAGGGAACTTCCATGTAAAAATTAATAATAACTTTAGGTGTCTGGCTCGTGAGTTGATGCTACTACATATGATTTGGTTGAAAGTTATTGTGTAACAACTTGTTAAGGGGTTAAGGTGAAAAAAAATTATGAGGTCTCTCAAGAAATATAATTCAGGTTGATAATGAGACATATATGGGAGGTGTTTGACTTCTGCTGTATTAATTAGATATTTCAATACAGGTCATATATGTTGTTCATCAAATTATTAATATTCATATTAGTAGACATGATTGTTTGCCGTGGAATCTATAGAATTCTACCCATGGTCATATGTAAGGGAGCGTAAAGAGTTATGAAAGTCCCTTAGTTAAGTCTTTGATAACCTCACCACACCTTGGTTAGTGGTTGGTGACTTTTATCAAATCGTGAAGGAATATGATAAGTGGGAGGGAATTCTCTGTATCACTCGTCAAATAGAAAAACTGAATAAATGACATCATGGTTGTGGGGTGGTTTATCTTGGGTTTGAGGATCCATGATTCACTTGGGGTGAATTTTGTAACACAAGGCAATGCATCATGATTCGTCTTGACAAGGATTATGTGAATATTGAGTGGAAAACTTAATTTTCAGATTGAAATGGTTGTCATCTAAACTGGGCTTACTCTCACTAAGACCCAAATCTTATTCATATCATGCCACATTGAAGTATCCCGACCTAGACCTGATATTTTTATTTAAGGTGGTATAGTATATCCATATAGGGTTTTAGGTTTTTAATAAAAACTGGCGTACATGCGATTAGAATTTTGGTTAGAGTATTTTAGCTATCGAAAAAGAGATTATTTATTGTATGTTAGATGTTTTTTTAATTTTATGATAGGAATTGGCTACTAGAATACAAAGTCATATGTATTCATCTCTTTTCCTCTCCAAAGTTTGTATAAATCCTCTTTATAGGTTGTGGGGAAAACTTTTGAGTTTATTATAACAAGAAGAATTCATATGGTATATATTGAATATGATTTGGGAACTGCAGTACACGAGTCTTTCATTTTTCCAAAACTAAGAGAAAGGAACAAATTGAGAATATCGAAACTGTGTGGTATGAATCATCATTAGATTACAGATTTCGTGGAACAACATGCACTCGTTCAAATTTTTCCAGCAAATATTGGATTTTAGGGGCTCATTTTCTTTTCAACATATCTACTTAATTGTGGAGGATTTGGAAAGGTAACCTATTGAGTCATTGACAAATGAAAAAATCTGGAAATTCGTGTTTTAGTTCAATCTAACTAAGTCACCTGAAATAGATGGTATGTTAGCATTTTTCTTTTAAAATTGGTGGGATATAGTGAGATAGGCAATTTATGATGATGGTGCATAGTTTCTTATCTTTTTGTCTACTTCTTCCCTAACTCACTGGCATGCTCATTCACCTCATCCTGTCACTAATCTAGAAAAGGAAAATTAATTTCTTTTATCACTCTTATAGATGTAAGTTGCAAGATAATTATGAATGGTATGATGGCCTAACCTTGCAGATTGCATTGGTCCATACCAAAGAGCTTCTTACTAGTAAGGTCCATCATTGATAACTTTGTATTGGTGCAAAAGGTGGATAATCGAATTAATTATGTAACTAGATCTCGTAGATATATGGAAATCAAGATTTATCTTTCCAAAGCATATGTTAAGCTAAGGTTGTCATTCATACAGAGTACTATCCTCTATTTTGAGTTTTCTCATTTTTGTACAAAAAATTATATTGTCTATGGCCACTACCAAGATGCATGTTTTGTGAAATGGAGAAGTTCTAGAGCCATTCACCCCCAAATGTATTATTCAAGGTAAACTTTGTCTCATTATACTTTTGTACAATATATAGACCATTTATCCTTACTCGGACATGATCTATGTACAAAGAGAAGGTGGTAGCCCATATGGTTGCATAATTCAGGACATATTTTATAAAACTATGTGATATTGTTCATTAAGGAATTAAAGGGTGAAATTATTTTGTACAGAATTTGGCCTGACAGTTAGTCTGGAAAAGCCGTTGATTTATTCACCAAAGAACATCACATAAACAGGACAAGTACAGTTAGCTTGTTTTAGCACATTTACGTTACCGTCTTCCTTGAGTACTTAATTAGGAAGTATTATATACTTGTGGTCTACTCTTAGGTGTTTTATAGGGTCAATTATTTTGCAAAAAATATACCGGAATGAGAAAAGCCACGGGGAATGTAAAGGATGGAAGGAAAAATAAATTGTATTGGGGATATTTTTTTGACACAAAGAGGTCATTCCCGAATGGCAATGCAGGGACAAGCATTAAAGAATAGACATTATTGGCAATATCTTGTGACCTGTATTAGGGTGTATGCATGACTGAGTATCATGGATTCATGGATCTAACTGAGGTGACCATATTGCTAGAATTACACGTTGGTGAAGGTTGGTGCGCGAATAGGTATCAGTCTAATGGCTCAGTATGTGATTGTGTTGGTATTAAGAATCATAATATAAGTTTTGTGGTCTTTCATATATACCGGGTGACAAGTACTTGTGCATATTCATTTCCTAAGAGAAGAGTGAATTCAATGATGATACCAGTTCAGCAACGACCCTCACAGAGATCTATGGGAAGTTCTTGCGAGACCTTAGAGTGTCTATCCCACATTAAGTGTTATATTGAATACCCAAACGGTGTTTATAGTAAGGAGTTCGATGTATTAGAGAAAAGTTTGCCTTTTTGAAAGAAAAAAAGACATATATAAAGAATATAAAAAAGAGGAGGACTTAGCCTATTCCTCTTGGAAAATTGATCAAAACAATTCGTCAAAATTCAAAGGAATAATTATTATAGCAATAAAGTCATAAATTCTTAGAAAAAGTATTACCAAACCAATCCACCACTTTATTAGTTGTTATTATTTCACCTTGGATACAAACATGAGGTAAGACCAAGTCAATTATTTTAGTATTTTTGAGGATAGGACTACAATTCCACGAGCAAACGAGACTAAAAGAATGAATTGTGCGTATAATAGCTTTTGCATCTTCTTCGATGGTGATGTTGGATGAAGATAGGTCTTTAGCTAAAGAAGAGCATAGTTTTAAGATTTTCCAAACATGTTACACCATATCAATCACAACCTTACCCTTTACCTAAATCCAATTAAATCATGTAATGACTTGTATCTAATCCAAAATAATCCCGAAATAAAGCTTTCTGGCAAGTAGTTAAAACAATCCAAATTCCAATAGAATGAGAAACGGGCCAGACAGGTCTGAGTCTTCGTGTCAATCGAGATGGACACACAATGGGTTTAATACTGAGATATTTTTTTTATATATTTGTTTGTATTGATTCCTAGTTCTTCAAGGAGCGAGGTATCATTGTGAAGGAACTGCCACCAATTACTTCAAAAGCATAGTATAGAGTGAAGAAGGATGTAGAGAAAGTTGCAAAGCCTACGGCGAAGGACATGAAAGGGAGGCTGAGCTTTGGTGATCGTGAAGGCTGAAACGATATTGTTGTATGCTGCCAAGATTGCCACCGGAGAGGAATTTGACCGACGTCGAAATTTGTTGTGTAATTTAATGATATAAAATAAGTAAGAAAAAGTAATTGATCAATTTATAAGAGATGAATTAGTTTTGTATTTAAATGTGTAATATAGTCAAAAGGCATATAGTGTAAAATAAAATTATATAACCTAGTTTAAAAAGACAGATTGGTTTTAAATTTAATTATAGAATTAATCTATAAAATTAAATTTAAAAGTTTAAAATAAGGAAGAAGATTATTTGTAAAAGATAATATTTGAGAAAAAAAATATATTGATTTTAAATTTTCATTTTAGCTAGACAATTGAAAAATCATTAGTCTTACCCCAAAGAAGAAATTTAATGGACCTTCTTTCTTGAGTTCGGGAAAGTTGTGAAAAACATCCTAAAAGACCCCAAATGGGCCAAAGATTATCTTATATATAGAACTAGTCTTTTAACACGAAAGCGTAACCCTAATTTCATTTTTCTCCTTCATTTTTCTATTTTTTTCTTATATCATACAAAAACAGCCGTCCCTACGAATTCTTCTTCCATTATCAGTAAGTAATCTATCAATTTTTTGTTCAAACTATCGAAATATGGATGATGTATCCATCCATGGATGAATTCTTTTATAACTCCATCAAATGTCATTAGAAAAGTATTATTCTTTTTAGATCTTGAACATTTTTAATTTTAATGGAAACTATGTCTCAATTATGAAAAAAATCCATTTATATCATTAGATTTGTTTTTCTTTCAATTTTCTAATATATATATATATATATATATATATATATATATATATATATATATTTATTTATTTATAAACATCATTTTTTCTATAAATTCTTTAAAAACTAAATACCGTATCAAATCTGTTAAAAACTATTAATGGATTTACGAAAGTCTATTGACATTTTGAATAAAAATATAAGTGACACTTATTGTTTATTAGTTATTCTTTTTTATCTACCTTAACTTTTAAATCTAGATTTTATTTAATTTTTTTTGGATCTTATTCAGTGAATTTACTCTACATACCTCAGCTTGTTATGATAAAAATCCTTGAGTTGTTTTTTTTATATTTTTTAAAAACTGAATTTTCATAATTTGTAAATGCTAGAAATACAAACTTTTGTAACAAATAAAATATTAAGGTCTATTTTATAATTTTAGAAGAAATACAATATTAATGATGACTTTCTCTTTTTTTAGACCCTAATTGTAAATATTAATTATCATCTTTATATATTTTATTTTTTCACAGGATAATGTTTAATGTAAATTGGACGTCATTATGATGTGTGAATTGAGATTGATGATCATAACATTTCAATATCTAGAAAACCAACCTTTAAAGGTTAGAATATAAATATGTTTATTTTATATAAAATGTTAAGTAAAAATGATATATTTATTTAAAATACTAATTAATTATGAGATTAATATAGAACTGATTAATATTAGTATGTTATATTAGTCACTAATTATTATTATTATAACATTAGTTAGGTAGTTACTATAATTATTATTAGTTGGTGTAAGTTTAAAATATCATGTATTTCGTCAAACAATTGGCCAGTGATGATATAAGACCAATTATATACTTTTGTGTTGACTTGCTTATATATATTATATTAAAAAGTTGAAAATTGTATATCAGTAGATAAATTTAAAATATATTATAGTTGTTTATATTAAAGTAATAATAGTGCCAATGAGAAATGTATTATCAAGTATTTTATTGACTAGAATCCATACAATAAAATACATAAATTAGAGATGAGTTTGACATGTGTTCAAGGAACTAAATTTAATTCTTCTAAACTAAGTGTTTGTTTGGTATTACTTATTTAAAAAAGCATTTCAAGTCGTTTTAAAACTTTTAGAAGTGTTTTACCTATAAAAACATATTTAAATGAAATATTAGATATGTGTTTCTTATAATAAAATACTCAAAGCTCAAAAAATTTATATATTTGACAAGTATTCTATTCCTTCTATCTTACTTTTACACATATTTTTATTAAAAAACTATTATATGATATTTTAAATGTGTATTGAAAACGTAATATCTTAAAATGAGTAATACTAGAAAAATGGTGGAGAAAATGTCTCAACGAACTTGGTTAGGCATACACGGTTCATCTTGGCACAATAAAAAATTCCAATAACAGTTCGATAGAACGAGATTTAAGAGTTTAGTGACACAAATTATTCGTAAATCTGCTACTGAAATTGACTATGTTACTATTTGGTAAAACCAACATTTATTTGAAAAGATTTGATAAAAAGAAGCTAACTACACGTTAAGTTGAGAGAATATTCCAACTAAGCAAATAGAATATTCTATATGATCACATTTTTATGTATCTACGCATTGATCTCTATTTCTATATATGTGGAGTGAAAATAATTTTTACCTTTATGCTCCAAGGGATTTTTAAAGCACACTTGTCCTCTTTAAATTCCCCCACCATAATCTATCCCTTTTTATGGAATGATCTGAGCGCAGTATAAAGGACCTCAAGTAAATCATTAAAAATCATCTGCATGATTGATAGGATAGAAATATTAATTAATTTCAAACTCAACCAAATATGTATTGCTAAACAAGAAAACACAATAACATAGAAAATCGCAAACTTATTAGAGTCGAACTATATAATTTCATTTGAATACCTCTTTGATCTAATGGTTTGTCTTATTTTAATAGGGGGACCAAGCCAGAAAACTCTACTAAACATAACAAATACAGGAATCCTGAAAGCCAATAAATAAAAGGTAGCCCTTCTTCACATCTTGAGATCTTTCCCATGGATGGTGTACTGGTTTCCCACTTCGGGAGACCTACATTCCTCGACTTGCAATGTTATGCACACTGGAATCAGAGTGCTGTGTATGTTGATGTCTTACAGGTCTACGAATCCAGAATATGTTTGCTGATTAAAGATGCTTCTACCATTTTACGGATGGTATGTGTTCGAATGTTCAACTCCAAGGGGAATTGGAGAACCCTAGTATCTCAGTTTCTCATAATTCTGAGACAGAGCAGAATTAGACCGTGCGACATATAATCTGTAAAACCTGCTATTGAAACTACATTTTTAGCAAATTGACAAATTTTGTGTAGATCAGGGAGTAATTTTTATTAAATATGTCCAGAATTTTTTAAATTTTCTGGTCATTTACAAAATTCTTTAAGGCGAGATTCTAATTTTATTGAATTGTTTTACATTCATTTCAAGATTACAAATAAGTTAATTCGTATGTATTATCCATTTTCTAATTCTTTCTTTGGAATATTTTTAATCATATTTTATTAGAGATCACCGTTCCTTCCTTCTTGGCCTAGGTAGAATATATCTGACAAGTATTCATTTCCCTCCATTTTATTTTCACATATATTTTTACTAAGAAATTATGATATGATATTTTAAATATGTATTGTAAACCTAATATCTTAATATGAGTAATAATGAGGTAAAAATGTAGCCGACTAACATTTAGACTAAATTTTTAGAAGACAAACATTGTGTAAATGAGGGAGCAATTTTTATTAAATATAAGTTTAAATGTAAAATAATAAAATCTAAAATAGCATCTAAAAATAAAATAGATTATACTAAAAAATCCAAATATTTAAGTCTATTCACTTACTAACCTCCCAAAAAGTATGGACATCTATTCTATTAAACAAATGATTTAAATATTCAGAACTATACAAGTCCAAACTTTTTTAAAATTTGTTGGTCTTTTACCATGTTTAAGGCAAAAATTTAATTTTACAAATAAGTAAATTTGTCTGCATTTTTCATTTTTTATTATTTCTTTAGCATATTTTTCATCATCTTTTATTGGAGTTCACTATTTTTTTTCTTGACCTAGATAGAAAAGTGCTTCTTATAAAAAATATAACATTGAATTATTAGATGATTAACTAAACAATAATGTTTTTTTCTTTATGGTGATTTAGTTATAATTTGTAGATACTTATATAATATGTATACTAAATATAAGACTATCAATTCTAGAATATCATTTCATTTTCTATATTTTTAACAATATTTACTATTGATTATCTTAATGTTATGTACATTTATTTATTCTAAAGGAATATATATATATATATATATTATTAATTCATTTCCTTTTGTAATTGTATGTTGTTTTGGTTTTCAAAATTGTATATATGTCACAGAATTTAACAAGACTTGTAAGGATGGTTAGTTTAGAAAAACCTGTTGATAGATATTGTGACAAATTAGAGTTACCACTTTTTATAATATTGTGTTAATTTTCCTAATTTTTATTGAAGTTGTAATTAGTAGAAAATTAGGTTTTATGTTTAAAACACTCTATTTTTCTTAATACTTAACAAAAATCCTTCTTTTTGCTGATAGTTCTAAGAAGTATAATAACAGTAATGCACAAGGCGGACAATATAATCAGAGCATAGTGCTCATATACAACAAGTTTGTGCTAAACAGTGTTTTTGTAAGAATGTAATTATCTAGATTTTTTTGAAACTTATTAAACATATTTATTTTGGTGTTTCCTTTTTAGTGGTGTATCAGCTACACATGGAGTTAATTGCTCCTCCTAATAAGCAAGATAATGTTTCAGCTTTAAAAATTACCCGAGGCGTTCCAAAGACTCCAACATCTGAAAATCCTAAGCATCATTTGCTGTTTGGGTGTTGTTTGGGTACCATACACAAATGAGGAAGTCACGAAAGAAACTAAAAGAGTTCAAGAATGGAGTGATGTTCTTTCGTAAAATATTTAGGGAATATAAGTTTATACATTCATTATAGACCAGGAAATCAGATACTTTGTCATAGACTTAAAAGGTTCAATGTACATTTCAAATTATATTCTTGGATAAATTTACCTACCTAATTGTTTACACTATTCTATTAATTATAGAACATAAATAATTTTGTTGAAAGATGACATTAAATGCACATTCATTAAAATAATTATCCTACCAATATAAGTTAATTTATGAGTATTATCTTCCAAGTATAAATTATTGATAATCATTGAAATGTCTAGGAATTGATAATTGGTGCTAATTTCATAGCCAAACAAACTAGATCATTGGAAATTGACATCATATTATCTGCAATTCTTAATAGAATGTTGTAAATATTTTTGAGACAATTACTATTTTAGGTTATTATTTATGAGGTTTGTTTTAAGTAAAATAGGCTATCAAAAAAATATCATTATTACCCTTCACTTTTATTTTTAATACATCTGAGAGCGAACAGAGTACTCTAACCAAAAGAGCAACTATCATTCATTGAGTTTTTTAGTAATAAAAAAGAATCTTGTTTTGTTGTACAAAGTTTATGTTTCTATCAATGATAGTGAAATCTATAAAAAGAATATCCCTAAGAATTTAAAGACTAATATAGAATGAATAAAGTTCCAATTGACCAAAAAAATATTGGAAACTCTATAATGATTGACTCCTACCTACACCCATAGACTAGGACATCGCGCTTTACTTTTAGGAAGAGTAAAATAACGAAACATGATTAGGTTTCACACTAAGAGGACACTACTTCGGAGATAAGCCCACCCTTATGAGAGGATCATAAGAGTTATGTAACATAAGGGTACGTCATTGATCATCTTAGTAGGTATGTCAATTCAAAAAGTTAAAGAGTAAGGTATACCAAAATTTCATATAAAGATACATATTTAATTTATCACACTTTTCTTTCCCAAATACTTGATACACATTCATGAATTGAGTTGTTCCTCAAATTGTCATCAAGCGAGCACTCTTACATGTCTCTAAGAAAGTGTGCGTGTAGGAGATATGTAGGTTAGAGATACTTAGACCCTGGTGCAAACTAGATTATTTTATAAGATATTTAACACTCCCAAATATCGAGGCAACTTGGCTTGTCTTGAAGCTACTCGACATATATATATATATTTGGTTATTTTAGAGCTAATAAAATCGTTTTTATCGTGTTTAGATAAAATTTATTTGGGATCAATCAAATTGGAAAACAATTGTAGTCAGTAAGGACACCCATTGAAAGACTAACAGTTGGAGGAAGAGGAGTTCTTCAACCTCGAGGAGTGGAGGGCCCGCAAAGATTTGAACTTTATTAGCGGGAAGCTAACCCAGTCTCAGTCCGCTGCTTACAGACGGTGGAAGTATGACTTGAAGGCCGATTATGGCGATTCGGATGAGTGTCCACCTGATGTGCTTCCCGAGGATTGGAAGCTAACCCTTGGTTGAATGACCCGAATAAGAAGGTAAAATTTTAATTTAATTATTTTATTATTAAATTATTGTTTATTTTTTTTTTTAAGTTGAATTGTAACAGGCCCAGTCAGCGATTAATAAGAAGAATCGGCAGAACCAGAAAAAGCCGAACAAGTCTGGTTCTCGGAACCAAACCCAGACCTGCCATGAGATTATCGAGGTATAATTTTTTAAAGTAAAAATAAATTTTATTAGGTATTAAATTTAATTTTTTAATAATTATATTTTTTTATGTATATTTTATAGGGTAAGCTGAAGATTAATACGAAGGAGCCCCTGAGCTATATAGACGAGCAGACCCAAGAGGAGGTCCCACTTCCACAGATAGGCGGATACTTCGAGTACTTGGGCTATGATGGGGCGAAGGGAAAATGGGTCGATGATAGATGGGAGGAGGCTAGTGTAAGTTTAAACTTTAAATTTATTTCTTTGTTAGTTTTATTAATTATTTATTTTAAATTGTTTTATTAATTATTTATTTTAAATTTTATTACAGGGAGTTTATCGGGAGAAGCTTAAGGAGCGGGTTATCGAGACGGGGTCCCAATCGGCTGAGGATGTTCCAGTGGAGGAGCAGATAGGAGCGTTGAAGGAGACGGTTCAGGAGGTGATGAAACCGGCTAAGAGTAGACACTGGATCCCTTCGATCGGAGGTGTCTTCAAGAAAATGAAGGACCCGAAGCCGCCTGTTTCCGACGAGATCGCGAAGAAGAACGCGAGAAAGTTACAGCGGATATTCGACGGGATGAACGAGCTCCGCGCAGTCCAGGGATTACCTCCTATGCCGGATGACGATGCTCCACCGAGCTCCTCTAGGTCCGATGATTTTTTCACGAAGTTGCTCAACGGCCTCAACGAATCTCGTGAAAAGAATGGTCTCGATCCGCTCTCCGATGAAGAAGAAGATGAAGATAGTAGTGATCGAGGAGAAGATCTACCGGGCCCGTGATTGTTTTTCGTTTAATTATGTTTAAGACTTTTATTTTATTTAAGTTTATATTTTTGACTTTTATTAAGTGTTTATGTAATATTTTGACTTTTAACCCCGGGGTTAGACTTTATTGCCCGGGGTTTGACTACCCGGGTTTATTTATCTTTTTATGAATATAATCCATGATTTCTATTTATATTCATGATTTCATAGTATATTAATTTATAAAAAATCGAAAAACCTATTTAAATTAAAAAAAAATTAAATTAAAAAAAAATAAAAAAATAAAAATAAAAATCACAATACCGACAACAGTCATGTAAAGAATGTCGTCGGTAAAGATTAAAAAAAAAATTAAAAAGCACAACACCGACGACATTCATGTAATGAATGTCGTCGGTAAAGATTGCAAAAAAAAAAATACTATTTACCGACGACATTCTTCAAAATAAAATTGTCGGTAGGTTATTTAAAATAAAAAAAACTATTTAATTATATGGATACCGACGACGACGTCGTCGGTAAGTTGTTTATTTACCGACAAAAACTTGTGTCGGTAAAGTGATGCGTTTTACCGGCGACAAGTTAGAATGTCGTCGGTAAGTTAATGTTTACCGACGACTTTAATTTCGTCGGTAAAAGATGTTGTGTTATCGACGAGGAGCCAAAACAGCCGTCGGCAATCATGATTTTACCGACCAACTTCTAGGGACGACAGTTTACCGACGAGTGGTCGTCGGTAAACCTGTTTACCGACGAATTGGAGCTTTTTACCGACGACAGCTGTCGTCGGTAAATACGCGACCTGCTGTAGTGCCTCTCTCACTACTAGTCAATTCAGATAACCATCAAATCCATTAAGGTGATAGCAAGTATGCAACATCCACCAAAAATTGGACTTAAGTATCGCGCAATTATGATAAATCTCAGTTTCAGAGGAATCAAGGGCAGGTGGGGGTAACACGACTGAAAAACGTACATGTGTAACATGCCCTAGTCTAATGCATGACCCTTAGCTTTATAACTCATGTTTGACTTGGATAGATGTTCCCAAACTGTACAGCGCATTTAGTTAACATTATTTTCAAGGACTCCCTCGAGTAATTAAAAACTCGCTCACAATATCTATCCTTCCCTCGGGTCCATAGTGCAATGATTGAGAAAAACATCTACCCTAGAGAATGTATCGATATTCATATAAGGATAAACAATAGGGTTTTAATAAATTACAATATCAAGACACATTATTTTTTTTTCAATATTACCCCTATCTAAATACTACAACCATTTATGTTTCTAAAAAGAGTAATTTTGTAAGAATTGGAGTTATTTAATAGTTTTCTTAATTCATCTGCATAGAAAAATAGGGACAAATGAACTTGTACATTAGGAGTAATGGTTATTGATTTTATATTTATACTAGATCTAACAAACTTACACCAACTCTTGATTGCATTTGTAGCCTAATCGATATTTTATATTTGTTTCACATACTAATATATATTTTTAATAAACATCGTATTTACTTAAATTACTTGGAATAGGAATAGACTAACAATCGGTTTGCTACTAATTACAAAGGGGACGACGTTGTCCACTCCTTGAAGCCATATATTATCCCGATATGACAAATTTTAGAAAGACAAATGTTTGTCATATATATCATGATTCCTCCAAG
This sequence comes from Nemophila menziesii, assembly GCA_029959085.1. Classification (NCBI taxonomy): domain Eukaryota; kingdom Viridiplantae; phylum Streptophyta; class Magnoliopsida; order Boraginales; family Hydrophyllaceae; genus Nemophila; species Nemophila menziesii. The sequence continues at coordinate 7,833,160 of JARWIR010000014.1, forward strand.
AGTGCAATTGTCTTTTAAAATTTTGAAATTAAGCATGGGTTTGGGAGTGTGCATTATTTTTTATTGGAAAAAAGTCTATTCTTAATTATCCTAAAAGTGTTTTAATTTTACAAATTACCATCCCTTTCAAAATAACTTTCAAAATACTTCATATGATGAAAATATTTACACTTAAACTCTTCACTTTTACTTTCATAAAAAGAACATGTTAAAATATTGGTTTCTTATCATATAATTATATATGTTGAGAAATGGTCTTCTTGTTTTACTACAATTAGGTCTTGGAATATTTTTATACATCTCTTGTGAAGAAATATTGTCTATCCAAGCAAATAATTAAGAATTAAGGAGAGTTGCATATAAAGTCAAAATATGAAACCTTGCACCCTTATAAATCAACACACCGATTCAAAATGACTTTACATTTTGCTCATAAAATTTTTATACCGTTTCTGATGAAAAATACGTAAAATTCAAAAAATTATATTTTTGTCTGAAAATCTTGCAACCATCTCAAACCGGCACCCTGAATAATACCCTGTTTTAGACACAAAATGTTGTACTATTTTTTATCAAAAGATACATTTGATTTCTAACCATTAGATCATTAAATGCGTAGCATACAAATAGTACAATCCAGCTAAAATGGTAGTCTGTTTTTGTCCGAAACGTAATACCACTTTTGGAAAAAAATGAATCTAAATTTATAAAATAAGGGGTTTTATCAAAAGTATATATATTCCTTTCAAGAAATAATTTCTTAAAACTTCAACCTCCATATCTACTAGAAAATACAAGCTTTAGTAAGAAACTCTCTCAATCTTAACTCAAGCATTAAATATTATCACTTTCTAATCTATAATGATGGCTTGATAGTAGTATTGATGGATTTGATTATTAAGGAGTAGGATTATCATTGTTACCATCTTAAACCCTTATCACACATTACTCTCCTCTATATTCGATATTAGCCTTAGTGTTATATTATAGATAAAAGTAAGAAGAATTCAATTTTAGAAGGGGTTTACTTGTGTGTAGAATTGCACATGGAGGTAAGTTTATTTTTCAAGTTTCGGTTGTGACATAACTGAGAAAGGTCTAATTGAATCTGGTTTCTATCTCACTTTTAAGAGATACAAAAGTTTAGTGGAATAGAAGTTTTGAAAATCCTAAGGTGAAGACCCTAGGTAGTAGATTAGACCTGGGGAGTGTGAACCTCTTAATATGCTCGAGTAATATATAACGATATCTTTATATTGCATTTCTTATGATGTGTTTGTGATCATTTTCTATCTCTTTTATCAATTTAGCATTTCTTGCCTTTCAAGTGTTTGATAAATTGTTTCAACCATTTTTAAACTATATTATCTTCCAGAAACTTTTAAATTAGTAGTAATTGTTATTAGAAACCTAATCACCCCCTCTAGGTTTACCATGTGGGATCAAATCCTACCAATTGTTTATTTTATTAAGCATAATTGAGGTAACGACATGGAAGCTAAGCATGGGAAATGCCTATCTTCTACTAGACCCTCTCTTTTTGTAGGTTCAAATTATATCTATTGGAAAAAACAGATGGAAATTCATCTTCAATGCTTTGACTTTGAACTATCGAAAATCACCATGAAGCTTCTTTCATTCCCTACATAGAAACAACAAATTAGGAGCGAAAATCGCAATCACAAACAAAGTAAAAGCTAAAGAAGAGCTCACAGAGGATGACAAGCTCAAACTTTCTAAAAAATGCTAGAGCCTTGAACATAGTAATTTTTTGTTTATCCGAGGCGTTATATAGTCGAGTGAGTGAATGCAATTTGGTATTAAAAATTTGGGAATGTCTTAGATTATCATATGAAAACTATTGTCGTGAAAGAATCAAAGGTTGGATTATATATCACACGATACAAGATGTTCAAGATGAAGAATGGAGATATTTTGAATTCAATGCATCAAAGATTCAACACAATTATCAACACTCTTTGTGCTCTTGGGAAAAGCTTTCCGAACAAAATCTATGTAGAAAAAATTTGGATGCTCTTCCAAAAGAGTACAAACCTAAGGCGGTTGCTATCATGGAAGATAAAGACCTATCCACGATGCCACTCACGAGCTAATTTGTAATATAATTATGGAGGAAATAGCTATTGATCAAGAAAAAGTAACAGATGAAGAAGAAAATTAAACTTACAAGAAGAATCTTACCTCTCACGCCCAATCCCGTAAGAAGGAAAAGATAATAGTTGTCAGCGTCCGATGCAAAAGGACCAAATGATGATGATGACATTGTCGCTATGTATGCCAAGGAACTCTTGAGGAATAAGATATACAAGGACCAAGGTGGTACTAATAAATAATAAAATAACTATAGTAAGTACAACAAGAAGGATGACCTAACTTGCTATCATTGCCACAAAAATGGACACAAATTGTCCATAACTTCTCAAAGAAAAGAAAAGAAAAGACTTGAGTTCTATTTGGGATGATGAAAACTCAAATAAAAGTGATGAGAATGCTTATGTTGTTAACTATGTTTCTTTCATTGAAATGATCAAATAAGAATATGGTGATGAGGTAATTTCAAAATCTTTCACATTTTAGATGAGAATACTGAAATTACTTATGACTCTCTCTTACTTTATTACAAAAACACCCTCAAATCAAACAAGATTTTAATAAAATATCTTAAAAATATCCAAAACAAAATTAAGATTTTGAAAAACCTTTTCAACCCTCTTTGGAAAACTTCATGATCTTGAGGATTTGAACGTCACTCTTTCAAATTAAAATGCCTTAGTTTTAAAAAAAGTTGAAGGTATTGAAAACATTGTTCTTAAATTTACATAACGCCAACTTAACTTTGATTTAATGTTAGGAATCCAAGTTACTATAAAAAAAGTATGGTTTAGGTTTTAGTCCTTTTATTAAACAATCATCTTTGAAACCAATTTTATGTTAGTGCATTAAATAAAACATCTTCCTCCTACGTGCACTTTGAAAAAACGACCTCTCTTATTTGTATATATAGTGAAAGAAAGAGTCATGATGTAACAAGTTGCGAGTATCATAATAAACTTGAATATGACTCCCTAATTTCCTTATAGAAAAGACTAAAGTGGTTTTGAAGAAGAAGGGGATCACTAAATCTCATGGACTCAACTTGTGTAAAACCTAATCTTCTCATTTTTTAGGTAAAGAGAATCAACAAAAAAAAATAGATCCTTGATAGTGGATGCTCTAGGAACATGATCGAAAATAAATATCTTTTCTACAAGCTTACTATGAAATAAGGATATGGAGGAAAAATCACCTTTTCCGATAGTACACAAGGACTAAAGTCCTAAAAAAATGAACCATTGGTAGTAAGAATTCTATCCTTATTAATAACATGTTTTTCGTTGATGGTCTCTATTTTATCCTTCTAAGCATACGTCAATTTTGTGATGATGGTAATAAAGTAAAATTTCAATCCTTAAATGTGTTGTTTTCCAAAATAACAAAAAAAATATCATATTTAGTGTTAATTGTTTTAATGATGTCTACAAAGTAAATTTCCAATACCTTTTATGTCAAAATGTTACTTGACTCTTGGTTTTAAAATATATCCTTTGTTGTGGCATATCCGCCTTTGTAATGCTAGTATGGATTTCTTTCAAATCTATCTAGGAAAGATATTGTGTTAGGCTTACATAAGCTCAACTTTGATAAGGATAGTTATGTGATGCATGTCAAGTTGGTAAACAACATATAACTTTTCCAAACCATTTATATGAGTGGTTACCACTAGAGCTCTTCAAATTCTACACCTGTATCTCTTTGGTCCAGTGTACGTGACTAGCGTCGGATGATCCTTATATGAGTTTGTAATTGTAAATGACTTTTTTAGATATTCATCGGTTCTATTTTTAGCCATAAAAACCTATGCTTTCTATGAATTTTGAAAACTTTGTAGACACATTCAAAATGAAAAAGGGTACTCTTTCATTTGCATGCATAATGACAGTGATACCTAAAGTGTACTCTCCATTCATATATTTTTGTGATGAAATGGGGATTTAAGCTAATTTCTAGGCTACTATAACTCCTCAGCAAAATAAGGTTATAGAAAGAAAAAATCGAACTTTACAATAAATGTAAAGAACATTGTTGAAAAAACATAAGTTGCCCACATAATTTTGGGGTGAAGCCGTCAATACGTATCGCCATATATTAATGGGAGTATCGATGAGACCTATCATTCTTAAAACCCCATATGAGACCTGTCATTCTTTGAAACCCCATAATTTTGTGTTCTTGGGTGTAAATGTTATTCTTAATACTCATGATCATTTGTCAAAATTTGATGCTAAGTCCGATGAAGGAATCTTAATTGGTTGTTCGATCAAGAGTAGAGCATATCGTGTCTAAAATAAACGTACTAATGGCATAGAAGTATCAATGAATGCTACTTTGATAAAACAAATCCTTTTGAAAGGAAATAAGAAGATATCATTAAATATCATACATTTTGTCAACTTGAAGAAGAGAATGAACAACCTACCACATCACAACCTCAATATACTCCTCAAGCCAAGGATTTAGATAAAAATATTAATAAAAATGTAAATTTTCCAGAGGAGTTCCTTAGAAGTTGGAATATTTTTGAAGGACCTTATAAGGAATTAAGATATGGATATCCAAGGAAATGGGTAATGACTCCTTCCAGTGTTAATGCTTTATGTGCTCACCATTCTTTCTTGTTCAGATTAATTCAGTTATGAATATGTGTTAAACTAAGTTAATATCCTTATAGATCATGTTTTAACTAGCCAGGGATGTAACTTAAGTGTGCTTTTGATATATCCATATTATGCTGAAACAATTATACAAAAAATACATCATCTTAGATAGAAAATGTTAGTAAACAATGCATAGAAATAGGTTTAAGTGAGGTGAGAATAAGTTGTATGTAAAATGTGAGATCCAACCTAGTTGAAAACCCACTTAATTTGAGAACTTAAAGTGAAAAAGGAAAGAAACGATATAACTAGGAGGATGATTGAGGTAATTCTTTGATATCTCTTTTTTTGCCTTTAGCTTTCTAACCAAATGAATTTAATTATCATCCTTAGACCATTTGATCCTTAAGCCTTCTATTTGATAGTCGCATTACAATCATACACCCTTTAGTATTTAGGACATGACCATATTACCCAACCTAGAGTGACAATGCCTTAAGACTAGTTGTCTCGGAGCTTGAGTTTAGGGTGGTGGATATGCGTGTTCATGGGATATATCTAGTGGGTTATGCTTATGTTGAGTTATATCATGATGTGTGACATTGTTGTAATCCTTTACAAATCAGAGAAAAAGAAAAATGACTTATAAAAAAAATACATATGCATATTTATAATTCAACTTGAAAACTCACATCTAAACTAAATTCATGTTGGATTTACAAAAAGAAGGTAAAACGAGAAAAGAAATGAAAATAAAGGAACCCGAGAAAGGAAAACTTTAAATCATAGTGAATTGGTTTTGGGGCTTCGAAGATTCTTATTTAGCGCATCAATGGTGGATGATTGAAAATATATTTTGAGTACAAATGCAAGCTCCAAGGAGATTAGTTGACGTCCAGTGAGAAGAGAGACAAAATCTAAATCTAAGTTATCTAAATGCATCACAAACAACCTTAAGCCTATGATATAGCCGAAACATCTCAAGATTTATAGTATGTGGTTATGTAAAGATTAAGAGGTGAGGGAGTAGTTGAGTGGAATATCAGACATCATGAGAAGTTCAAGGAATAATACATAGCCACCATTTCAAACTAAGTGAAAATAACCCCTTTTCTTGCATTGCGAAACTTTTCAATTCTTGAATTTAAAATGTATTAATTATTTTTATGAAAGCATCTTTTGTGGATTATTTATTAAGTAGGACTTCGTGACACTTGTTTGGTATTACTTTGGGATCATTAATTTCTTCTACCTTGCGTGACTTGTTGGACTTTCAAGCCTAACTTTGTTTTTATTTTGTCTAGATGACCATAATTTGATTTTGGGGTCTTTATATATATTATTTTATGATAGATTTATAGGGTCACAAGACATTATTATTTGGGTTTGTGGACTTAATTATGAGATTTGTCCCTATTATGTGGCATTATCTTAGTTAAGTGTGTAGCTCCTAGGTACATGAACAATATGAGACCCGAGCTGGAATTTTGAAGTCAAAAATTAAAATTCAAACCCAATTTAAGTCGCGAAGAAATAAAAGTTTTTCTCAAATAGCTAAGTGTAATTCTGGTAAACATAATAATCAACTCTGAATAGTGACCACACGCAATTTGTGTGATTTTTGATCAATCTGCCAATGCTAATGATATCCCTTTGAGTCTAGATCGTATGACCAGAAACGGTTTGAAAATCTGAGTTAAGACTACATAGTTATACTAACGATTGATCTAGTCCATGGTGACTCAAACCTATCCAAACTTGTTAAAAATATTTGTGGGTTACGTTTGACCCACACAAGTGGGTCCCACAATACAAACGTTATTGGCTAATTACATAGCAGAAACTGAGCATTGAAATAGTTACATTTTCACCTATAAAAAGATACTAACGATTGGAGAGAAGACAAGAGATAACATCGAGACAACATCAAAACTCCAACACTTCTATCCATCGATGCCTTCAATTTTTTGTGTAATATTTTAACTTTTTTCCATTATAGTACTAATTATGTCACTTTTAAATATTGTATTTTGATTCCATAATATAAAATAATTTCCATTTATCTTGAGAATAGTTAAGGGTATAAACCCTACACCATGATTATGACATTTTTCTTGTAATTTAGGATTTAATTATTTAATTGAGATACAGATTTCCATTGATTATATATATGTTTGAATTTGTAAACCACTAAACTTGATCACATAGTGGGCTAGGATAGACTTTATACTACACCCAGAAAGGGGGTTGGAGTTCGGAATTTATATATAAATATTTGATGTTTGCTTAAGAACTGGAAGGTTTAAGTTAATTTGATAGTCACATAGGGTAGGTTCTTAGTTTGTTTGAAGCCTTTGTAGGGTAACTCGGAAGATGTCCCTAGAGTCGGGTAATAGTCCATATCTACCTAGGAGGGATTTGGGTGGATTACATACTTCTGATTAACAGTAAAATATTATTCACTCTTAAGTTAAGAAATTTCTAAATCATATTTAGTGGGGATTACACGATTCTCAATTTATTCTTCTCATATTTCATACTTATTGCATTTAATTTATATCTCTCATTAATATTATTCCTTAAAGATTTACTTTTTACACTTTAGTACTTTAGTAATATTCGAATATACAAAATTAAAACTCAAAACCATCTTAAATTTGTGTTTTTCTGCAGCTATATATCACCCTAATTACACTCCTATAAATCGAAATTAAGTCTATAGTTTTTTTGGAGAACGATATAATATATTTATAAGCACAAAGTTCACGTCTCTTCTTATATTACAAGGTCTAATTTATTTTCTCAACATAGAAGAACCTTTGTATGACTCGTTTATTTAAGAGTTCTATCAAAATATGTCCTAAAATCATAATAATCTTATTCATTAGACGGTGGTCAAATGAAAACCATCCTATACATACCTTTTTTCGTTCCTTTATACTAAATCGTAACGTCACGCAGCCCAAGAGAGAGAAAGAGGAGAGGCAATGTGAGCAAATCTTCATCATCTTTTTTCATTGTAATTTCGTTTACAATGGTTCCATAGAACAGTTACTGAAGAATTGTGTGACAGACTTGGAGTGTGTACCGTCAGAGAAGAATCTGGATAATCCATTTATTAAAGGCTTAATCAGGAGAATAGCTCTAGAAACATCGAGGGCGGTGGGGCTTAAGCCCATCAATGGGGAACATATGGATGATACGTCCATATTAGGCACTATTTTCTCGTACCTATGGTGTAAAATATGCATATAAACTAGAGCATATTAACTCTTAAGAAAGTCATAGCCATTGGGGGTGGTTCTATTGAAAAAGACTTGATGAATTCATTGATGAGGTTGAGATGAATTCTTCCTAATATGATCTCAAGGCCTTAGAGGGGTAGTCTTTATTTATAAGTTGCGAGTATAATAATAATTTGTCTACTTTCCCTTGATAGAGTAGTTTATTACTTATGACAATTTCCGTCCCTCTTTTAATCATAGTAGTCTATTACTTTTAAAAACTTCCCAACCTAGGAGTGAGCTATCTTCATATTTTTTCACTTAATTATTCATTACATAAGAGTGGTTATTAATATAACTTTTGAAAATTAAAATAAATACCCAAAGATTAGAACAAATAAAGGATGATTGATCCAAAAGGTCCATAGCCAAAATAATTTTCTTTAGTAGGTCTAGTATATTTCTATAATGGGAACATGTTTAGTGGGCTAGTATAATCGCTTTTGGAGATTCAAACGATGGGTAACAAATTCACTAATCATTCACAAGACTATTTCTAGAATATAGATTTTTTTTGGTTGGTGATCTCCTATATACCACAATAATATTTTTTTTAAAATATTCATTAAGCTTTGTAAATATAATCCATCCAATATACGATGGTCCTATTTTATATATATATATCTAATCATATTACAGAAAAAATCTCTTGTTTCATGCTTTCAATCACTAATTGACATAACTACCACTGCCATATAATGTCATATGTCTATTATATAGATCCATAGTTAAGATTTATTAGTAAATATAGGATGCAATTCTTACCCTGAGAACTTACAAAATATAGGCTTTGAAAAATATCTCTACAAATATATTCAAATAATAATTTCCAAAAATATCACGTACGTTTAAAATTCATAGAAATTGCCGTCACTGTCACTGGAGTTGAAGGATACAACTGTGACATTGCATTCTGATAATACAATTAATGAAAATTAGAAATATGGGTTTCCTTTGCTTTCTACAGGAATAACGAGAACACCAAAGCGTAAAAGGAATGCAGTACTTTATACATTTTCTAAAGGTCTGTCAAATAAATCATTTTCATTAAAGTGTACACACTAGGATGATATTTAACTGCAAACCACTAGTTAATGAGGTGTTGTAATTAAATTAAGAATATTGATCCAAACTATTTTTAGACAACAATGAGAATAGGTTGATGCATGGAGAAGACATATTCCCAGAGTCCAAGTTTAATGTGGTTGATAATGTCGTACTGGAAGAGAATGAGACATCAACACATTTTTGGCGTTCCTAAGAGGTGTGGTAGGAAAGTACACAGGTTTAGCGTGACATATTAACCGTTCAACTATTGGGACATGACCACATTTCAACAAAACTCCATCAATTTTAGAATCCACATGAACAATTTGAATTAGTTTACATTTTTCATGGATATTTCTTAAGTAAATATGTCGTAGATTGGTGTTTCAAATTTGCGTTAGGTAGGTCGATGGATGATTTTTTTCATTATCTCATCGCACGAAATGGTCCCACACCTTTAAGTTCCACCTTGCGTCAATTACTATAACAATAGATTAGGTCCACGTCTCAAATGTAGGTATATATAGCCTATTTTTGTAAGATAAATGATAAGTTCGGAAAAATTATGTGTATTTATCCACTTAAAAAAACCAGGACAAGAGAAAGATGCACGTCTTGTGGTTAAGTTTGATATATGTAAGCCTCAAAACCTAGTTTTTAGAATTAGAAAAAAAAGACTTGTAAATTCGAGTATAAACACTTGTGTCTTATTTTATTTTGGTGTAGGAGATCCAAGCATTATAAGGATAGTTCCTCTCCAAATGCACCTTGAACATTAGTTGAGCATGTAGCAACATATGATATGGATATGATTGTTTCCTCGTCTTCAACAATCCAGTGTCGTGAATGTGGGGGGGGGGGGGTTCTCATATTCATCTATTTCTAAAGGGATCAAGATAAACAAGTGAATGTTGAATAAATGGAAGTGAAACTAAGGGAAATAGGGGGAATAAAATAAGCAATAGTAGTGGTATAGTTATGTCAAATAGAGATAATTTAAAGTTCAAATATCTTGGGACCTTGTATCAAGGAACTATATATCAAATGGATAATGACTTTGAAACAAGATATAATGTAGTGAAGTCAAGTATTAAAGTGCAAAAAATTTCAACAAAATGGTACATGTAAAACCAAAGATAGCCTCCAAGGTTATAAACAATATTGTTTATGCTTCATTTATGGGCTCGACGTTAGGAAATACCATGATTTCCATAACAAAATTACCTAAAACAATAGTTGGAGACATTACTGAAACTATGAGCTTAATATTATTTAAGCAAAAACAAAGAGGTGATCAATTTGGAGAAGGGAAATATGTTTATTTCAACACATGGTAAAGATGATAGGTTGGATGGATCGAAGAGAATACAAGTATACAAAGGGGACATTAAATATGTTAAAAAATGGACTAGGAAATTATATAATCTTGGGTAATAATAATTCCAGTATAGTTATAAATAATCGGGTCTTTAGTGTTGACGTGATAGTTTGGGGTTAAAGGATTATGGTAAAGTAAATATTGATGAGGCTCGGGTAGTGTTTAACATGCGGCTTATATCTAGTACAAAGGGTGACGCCACCAATCAATAATTTTATTTAGGCACCAAGCAATCTGATATACTCTTTACGAGCTAGGTACCAAATTCTTATGTTATTAAATATTTAGAGATTATCCATGAATGTTGGACAAGTATGTGGGACTAAGGATATTGTGATGTTCCTACATAAGGTTTTTTTAGGGATATGCTTGTATATTTACATCTTATTAATGTGTATATTATATTATAATCATTGTGGGTTCTAGAGTTTTCAAAATACACTTGTTTAGAACTTCCATGGAGAAATTATTTATAACTTTAGGTGTATGGCTCGTAAATTGATGCAAGTACATACGATTTGGTTGAAAGTTATTGTGTAGCTACTTGCTAAGTGGTTAAGGTGAACAAAATTATGAGGTCTCTCAAGAAATATAATTCAGGTCGATAATGAGACATGTAAGAAAGATATTTGGCTTCTATAGTATAGTCCAGATATTTCAATACGGGTAATATATGTTGTTCATCAATATATTAATATTAATATTAGTAGACATGATTGCTTGCCATGGGATTTTTTAGAATTCTACCCACGGTCACATGTAAGGGAACGTAAGAAGTTATGGAAGTCTCTCATTTAAATATTTAATAACCTCACTACACATAGTTTAATTGTTGGTGACTTTTATCAAATCGGTAAGGAATATGATAAGTGGGAAGAAATTTTGCGTATCACTTGTCAAATGGAAAACTTTAATAATTGACATCATGGTTGTGAGGTGGTTTATCTTAGGTTTGAGGATCCATGATTCACCTGGAGTGAATTTTGTGATACAAGTCATTGCATCATGATTCGTTTTGACTAGGGTTATGTGATTGTTGAGTGGCAAACTTTATTTTCATGATTGAAGGGGTTGACATCTGGATTTGTCTTACTCTTACCAAGACCCAAATCTCATTCAGATCATGCAACATTAAAGTATCTTGGCCTAGACATGACATTTTATATTTGAGGTGGTATAGTATATCCGTGAAGGGTGGTAGGTTTTAAATAATAAGTGGCATACATGCAATGAGAGTTTTGGAGAGAGTATTTTAGCTATCGAAAAAATTATTATGCATTGTATGTTAGATGTGTTTTGGGATTTAATTAAAGGAATGGCTAGTGGAATCCAATATCATATGTATTCAACTCTTTTCCACTCCAGAGGTTGTATAAATCCTCTTTATTTTGGATAGGAAAAAGGTTGTGGGGATAACATTTGAGTTTATTATAACGAGAAGAATTCATATGGTATATATTTGTGCACACCATGTCTTCATACATTTGAGTTTAGCAAGATATATTGGACCGTACACTAACTCCCTTTAATATTTCTAAAAATAGTGTTATTGATTCTCCTATATGAAGTAAGTGTGGATGTGAGCTAGAATCCACACCATGTCTTCATATCATATAAATTTGAAGTATTTGCGTGAAAAAATTAGGACGTCATCTACAATAATCCTAACGACTATTTATTCTACTTGGAATAAGAATGATTTTGAGGTGGTGGGATCAACTTGGTAAATATCAAATCTAACAGGTACATAAAATTGCAAATATAGTGATGACCAATCCATTCACTATAACTTATTAGTTATAATGGACAGATAGAAATTCTAAGATTTTTGACACGAAAGTAAATAACCATAGAAAAAGTAACTTTAAATATCATGCATTAATGTAATTATAAAGAGATTTTATGAAAGCCACGACGAATGTAAAAGATGGAGGGATAATAATATCACTTCAAAACTTCCTAAATACATGGGTAAAACCAATTCCTGGAGTTAAGCTCAACTTAAATAATTTCTTTAGGTAGAATTCTAACAAAATTGTACTAGGGATATATTTTTGATATAAAGTGGTCATTCCCAAGTGGGTTCGTAGGGGCATGCATAAATGAATCGACATTAGTGACAATATCTTGTGAACTTTATTAGGGTCTACTAATGATAGAGAATCATTGATTCATAGATCTAACTCACGAGACTAATTCGCTAGAATCACACATTAGTGAAGGTTGGTTTATGTGGGTATCAGTCTATTGGCTCAGTATGTGATTGTGTTAATATTTGGAGTCATAATATAAGTTTTGTGGTCTTTCATATATATTAGGTGGCAAATACTTGTGCATATTCATTTCCTAGGATAAGAACAAATTCAATGATGTACATGTTCAATAAGGACCCTCACAAAGATTTATGGGAAGTTCTTACGAGACCTTGGAGTGTCTAACCTACGTTAAGCGTTATATTGAATAACCAAACAGTCTTTATAGTAAATACTTAGATGTATTAGAGAAAAGTTTTTATTTCTTGGAGGAAAAATGGACTTATATTAAGAAGATAAAAAAGAGGAGGACTTATCCTATTTCTCTTGAAAAATCATTCAAAAAAATACGTCAAAATTCAAAGGAATAATTATTATAGCAATTAGGTCATAAATTCTTAGAAAAAGTATTACTAAACCAATCCACCACTTGATTAGTTGTTATTCTATCACCTTGGATTTAAACATAAGGTAAGACCAATTATATTATTTTAATACTTTTGAGAATAGGCCTAATATTCCATGAGCAAACAAGACTAAAGGAATTAATAGCAGGTATATTAGATTTTGCATCTGCTTCGATTGTGATGTTGGATTAAGCTAGGTCTTTAGCTAAAGAAGAGGGAATTTTTAAGATTTTCCCAACGTGTTACATCACATCAATCATAGCCTTACCTTTTACCTAAATCCAATTAAATAATGTAAGGACTTATATCTAACCCAAAATAATCCTGAAATGAAGCTTTCCGGCAAGCAGTTGGAACAACTTCAAATTCCAATAGAATGAAAAACAGGTTGGAGAGGCCTGCGTCTTTCTGTCAATCGAGATGGACACAAAATGGGTTTAATACTGAGATCATTTTTTATATATTTGCTTTGTATTAATGCCTAGTTCTTCGAGACGCGAGGTATCATTGTCGAAGGAACCACTACCAATTGCTTCAGAAGCGTAATATAGAGTGGAGAAGGATGTAGAGGCAATTGCAGAGCCTACGTCGAAAGACATGAAAGGGAGACTGACCTACTATTATCGTGAAGGCTGAAACGATATTTCTGTTTGCCAATTTCATCGACATTAAAATTTGTCGTGTAATTAAATGATATAAAATAAGTAATAAATAGTAATTAATCAATTGATAAGAGATATGTTAATTTTATATGTAAATGTGTAATATAGACAAAAGGCGTAAAGAGTAAAAAAAAATATTTGACCTAGTTTTAAAAGAGAGATTTGTTAGTTTAGTTAGAAAAATAATCTATATAATAAAATTTAGAAGTTTAAAATAAGGTAGAAAAATTATTTGTAAAAGATAATATTTGAGAAGGAGATAATATTTTAATTTTAATAGACAATTGAAACATTATTGGTCTAAGTCCAATGAACAAATTCAATGGGCCTTCTTTCTTGAGTTTGGAAATTTTTTAAAAAACGTGGGCAAAAGATTATCTTATACATAATACTAGTCTTCTAATCAAACAATCATAACCCTTATTTTTATTTTTCAAGTTCTCTTTCTATTTTTTTTATATCTTATAAAAGCCGCAGTCCACAAGAAACCTGCCATAAGAACAGAAATTCTCCCATTAATTGGTAAATAATCTATCAATTCTTTGTTCAAACTATCGAAATTTGATAAGAGTATCCATCCATGGATAAACAAAATTAGAAACTCACCAGATCTCATTTGCAAAGTATTTTTTTCTTAGATTTTAAATATTTTTGATCTTATTTGAAAATTTGTTGTTATTATGAAAAGAAAATTCATATCTATCATCGAATTTGTTTTTCTTTCAATTTTCCTTTTTACATTTTTTATTACTTTAAAACAAAACAATAGAATGCTAGAGATACGAAACTTTTGTAACAAAAAAAATAGTGAGTTTTATTTTATAAATTGAAAAGAAATAAAATATTATTGGTGATTTTCTCTTTGTTTAGACCCTCACTGTAAATGTTAAATTTAATAATCATTTTCTATATTATATTTCCACAGATTATGTTTTAATTTGTCAAAGATTCTTTTTTTTATCAATCTTTCTTTTAATAATTGGTATAAATAATAATATCCTATTTACATAATTGTGTAGCTTACATATATATATTCTATTTTTCTACAGGATAATGTTTAAAGTAAAATGGATTTCATTAAGATGTATAAATTGAGATTGATGCTCATGACATTTCAATATCTAGAAAGTCAATCCTTTTAAAGGTTAGAATATAAATCTTTTTATTTTATATGAAATATTAAAAAAAATGAAATATTTATTTAAAAAATAGTAAATTATGATATTAATTTAGAACTATTTAATATGGGTATGACTTACATCCTCTGGATGGTCCGATATTCATATCACAACCATTGATTAATATAATAAAATACATGCCATTAGTTTAAGGGTAAAACCCTCGTGTAGCCCCTTAACTTTCCTCAAAGTGCATGAACCGCCCCTATCATTAGCCCTTTTTTCACAATGCCACTTGCACCATGTCACCGCCACCTCAGCGCCACCTCACCTTAAGTGTCTTCTTCATCATCATCCCTAACTTTAAAATAAATAAAAAATTCTCTGAATGTTTGAATGCTTCAAATCTTCATAGGAAAACTAGGAAAACAAATATCTTACTACCTTTCATATGAATCAACAAATATAGCAATAATCATTCATTCATTCTTTTCCTTACACCACTAAATAAATTCTTTTTCAATTTTATAAAAGTATAACATGTTAAAAGTATCAGATCCAGAGATTGATGAAAGATATCGATTCTCTCCACGTCTAACATCTCCGCAAGATTGTTTAATCCACCGTGGAGATTGTTGAAGAATTTCATCAAATGTTTGATGTCATAAATAACAGAAAAATAAATCTTCATTAAATTGATAAACTTCTTTTGTATTTCAGGTAACTTTTGACCAGTCAATATCTTAAGCAAGTAGCCAAAATCATACCCAAAATGAAAAGTAACCTAGAAGAATCAATACAATATTCATTTAAAAGCTTGATTAAATCTTCAGCATAGATATCTCTGTTTAAAAGTTTCCTTTTTCATCAGAGAATGTGAGATCCAATTGAATGATCTTAACATGTCAACGTTAGCTTTCAAGGTGTAGAAATTATTCTCAGATGGGGTTTTGAATTTAGCAAAGGAACGTACAACTATGCCTGGGAACTCTGTGTCCATGGCTACATAAGGAAATTCATCAACGATGGCTCGAAGTAACTTAAACTCTTCTTTCAGATTATTGTTCCATACTTCCCTTATCTCGATTCGATTACTCTTCAGAATCGTCATTTTTTAATTAATGTAGCACGAAATGAAGAAAAGACACAAAACACAATTCAACAAATTCAGAACCCTGATTCTACAAAAATACAAACAGGGTAAAACGTAAGATCGGGGTGGTTCGTGCACTTTGGAGAAAGTTAAAGGTCTACACGAGGGCTTTACCCTTAGATTAACAATTCAGTTACCTTTGCAAATTTAGAACATGGGATATGTGTAACAATATAATTGGTGTAGGATCATCCAATATTGGATGGAAGAATTTTTCAATTAATATTAGTATGTTTTATTAATTAATTTATTATTATTAGTGAAGTAACATTAGTTAGGTATTTATTATTATTAATATTATTTTTAGTTGAGATAAGTTTAAAATATCATGTATGCCCTCAAATAATTTTTTAATGATGATATAAGACCATCCATATACTTTTGTGTTGTATTACTTATATATATTAAATTAAAAAACTTGAAAAATTATATCACTAGATAAAATTGTAATATATTAGATTTGTTTATATTAAAGTAATAATAGCTCCAGTGAGATATGTATTATCAAGTAAATTATTTACTAGAATTTATATAATAAAACACATAAAGAAAAGTCGAGTTTGACATGTGTCAATGGACCTAAACTCACTTCTTCTTTAATTGAGTGCTTGTTTGATATTCCTTTGTTTAAAAAGCATTTAAAGCCATTTTTAAATTTTTAGAAGTATTTTACCTATAAAAACATATTTAAAAGAAATATTAGATATGTTCTTAAAATAAAATGCTTAAAACTCAAAAAAATTATATATTTGACAAGTATTCTATTCCCTCCATTTTATTTTTACACATAGTTTTATTGAAAAACTATTATATGATATTTTAAATAAGTATTGAAAATATAATATCTTAATATGAGTAATAATAGAAAAATGGTGGAAAAAATATCTCGACAAAAATTCAAATACCTTTTTAGAAAATGGACAGACTTTGTATAAATATGGGAGTAATTTTTATTAAATATATTTTTAAATCTAAAATAATAAAATACAAAATGGGCTCAAAAAATAAGATCAATTATACTAAAGAATCCAAATTTTTAAATTCATTCACTTACTAGCCACTCAAAGAGTATAGAAACCGATCCTATTAAACAAAACATAAAGATAATCGAAATTATACAAGTCCAAGCGATTTTTTATTTTTTTGTCATTTACCACATTCTTTAAGGCGAGAATTCTAATTTTATAGAATTGTTGTACATTGATTGCAAGATTACAAATAACTAAATTTGTTGCATTATAAATTTTCTAATTATTTGTGAAGCATATTACTCACCGTCTTTTTATTGGAGATCACCGTTCCTTTATTCTTGACATAGGTAGAATATATCTTTAAGTATTTTATTCCTTCCATTTTATTTTCACACATATTTTTATCAAAATAAATTTATATGATATATTAAATATGTATGGAAAATATAATATCTTAATACGAGTAATAATGTGAAAAAATGTCTCAACGAACATTTAAACTATATTTTTGGGAAATGGACAAAGATTGTGTAAATGAGGGGGTAGTTTTAATTAAATATATTTTGAAGGAGACTATGAATTGTAAAAGGGAGTTGTTTATATGGTTGACGAGGGATGTGATTGGTCTAAATGTAGTATAAATGATTTTGATGTGTTGTTGATAAAATCTGCCTATTGAGCTCTAAATTTACCTAGTCACGAGAAAAAATTTAAATAGGATAAAATTTGGAAGCTAAAATGCTCAAAAAAATCAAAGTTTTACTTTAGCGAGATGTATTGGACTGTAAACTAACTCCCTTTAATATTTATAAAAAGGATTTTATTGATTCTCCTATTCGAAGTAAGTGTGGATGTGAGCCAAAATACACACCATGGCTTCATATCATGTAAATTTTAAGTATTTTCCTGAAAAAATTAGGATGCCATCTACAACAATCGGAACGACTATTTCTTCTACTTGGAATAACAATGACTTTGGTTGGCGGGTTCAACTTGGTAAATATCAATTCTGACAAGTCCATAAAATTGCAAATACATTGATAAACAATCCATTCACAGTAACTTTTTGGTTATAATGGACAAATAGAAATTCTAAGATTTTTTACACGAAGTAATTAACCAATAGAAGTCAAGTAATTTTATATATCATGCATTGATGTAATTAGACTGATATTTTATTAAAGCCACAGGGAATGTAAAAGATCGAGGATTAATAATAGCACTTCAAAGTTTCCTAATTATATGGATAAACGAAGTCCTGGAGTTACGCTCAAGTAAAATGACTTCTTTAGGTGGAATTCTAACAAAATTGTGTTAGGGATATTTGTTTGATATGAAGTGGTCATTCCCAAGTGGGTTCGTAGGGGGCATGCATAGAAGAATCGAATATAGTGACAATATCTTGTGAACTTTATTAGTCTATACTAATGATAGATTATCATGGAATCATGGATCACACTTAGGAGACTAATTCGCTAGAATTACACGTTACTGATGGTTTGTGTGGGAATGGGTATCAGTCTAATGGCTTAGTATGTGATTGTGTTTATATTTGGAGTCATAATATAAGTTTTGTGTTCTTTCATATATACTAGGTGTCAAATACTTGTGCATATTCATTTCCTAGGAGAAGAGTGAATTCAATGACGATACCAGTTCAGTAACGACCCTCAAAAAGACTTATGGGAAGTTCTTACGAAACCTCAAAGTGTTAATCCATGTTAAGTGTTATATTGAATACCCAAACAGTATTTAGAGTACATACTCAGATGTATTAGAGAAAAGATTGCATTTCTTGAAGGAAATAAAGGACTTATATTAAGAATATAAAAAAGATGAGTACTTATCCTATTCCTATTGAAAAATCATTCAAAAAAAATACGTCAAAATTCAAAGGAATAATTATTATAGCTTAGAAAAAGTTTTACCAAACCAATCCACCACTTAATTAGTTGTTATTCTCTCACCTTGGATACAAACATGAGGTAAGACCAAGTCTATTATTTTAATATTTTCGAGTATAGCCCTACTATTCCATGAGCAAATAAGACTAGAAGAATGAATAGCATGTATAATAGCTTTTGCGTCTGCTTCGATGGTGAAGTTGGATGAAGCTAGGTCTTTAGCTAAAGAAGAACGTATTTATAAGATTTTCCCAACGGGTTACACCACATCAATCGCAGCCTTACCCTTTACCTAAATCCAGTTAAATCATGTAAGGACTTATATCTAACCTAAAATAATCCTGAAACGAAGCTTTCCGACAAGCAGTTGGAACAACTTCAAATTCCAATAGAATGAGAAACGGGTTGGAGAGGTCTGTGTCTTTCTGTCAATCGAGATGGACACAAAATGGGTTTAATACTGAGATCATTTTTTATATATTTGCTTTGTATTAATGCCTAGTTCTTCGAGAAGCGAGGTATCATTATCGAAGGAACCACTACCAATTGCTTCAGAAGCGTAATATAGAGTGGAGAAGGATGTAGAGGCAATTGCAGAGCCTACTCAAAAGACATGAAAGGGAGACTGACCTCCGATTATCGTGAAGGCTGAAACGATATTTCTGTTTGCCAATTTCACCGACATTAAAATTTGTCGTGTAATTAAATGATATAAATAAGTAATAAATATTAATTAATCAATTTATAAGAGATATGTTACTTTTATATGTAAATGTGTAATATAGACAAAAGGCGTAAAGAGTAAAAAAAATTATTTGGCCTAGTTTTAAAAGAGAGATTTGTTAGTTTAGTTAGAAAATAATCTATATAATAAAATTTAGAAGCTTAAAATAAGGTAGAAAAATTATTTGTAAAAGATAATATTTGAGAAGGAGATAATATTTTAATTTTAATAGACAATTGAAAAATTATTAGTCTAAGTCCAACAAACAAATTCAATGGGCCTTTTTTCTTGACTTTGGAATTTTTTTTTAAAACGTGGGCAAAAGATTATCTTATACATAATATACTAGTCTTCTAATCAAACAATCATAACCCTAATTTTTATTTTTCAAGTTCTCTTTCTATTTTTTTGTATATCTTATAAAAGCCTCCGCCCACAAGAATCCTGCCATAAGAACAGAATTCTCCCATTAATCGATAAGTAATCTATCAATTCTTTGTTCAAACTATTGAAATTTGATAAGAGTATCCATCCATGGATAAATAAAATTTAGAAACTCACCAAACCTCATTTGCAAAGTATTTTTCTTCTTAGATCTTATATATTTTTTATCTTACTTGAAAATATGTTGTTATTATGAAAAGAAAATTCATATCTATCATCGAATTTGTTTTTCTTTCAATTTTCTGATATACTTTATAAACATCATTTTGGTCCCTGAAATCAAGCAAAATTCCTTATCAAATTTGGTGAAACCATCAATGAATTTACAGTAGTCCAATGTGGACCACATGTTGAATAATATTTATCTTTTATTAGTTATTATTTTTGCATCTATCTTAAGTTTTGAATTTTTTTTTATTTACTTTTTTGATCTCATTGAATTTAATCAATCCATACCTCACCTTTTTACAATAAATATTCTTGAATTTAATTTTCTTTATTTTTTTCATTTTTAAAAAACCTGAATTGTTATATTTTGTAAATAGTTCTAGTTCATTTAAATTAAAAGTAAATTTTATCACATAGTAGATCACATTTTACTACAAAAAGTATAATGCTTCACTTTTTTTATTATTTGTATTTCATGACATGTTTCATTACTCTAAAACAAAACAATGGAATGCTAGAGATAAGAAACTTTTGTAACAAAAAAAATAGTGAGTTCTATTTTATAAATTTAAAAGAAATAAAATATTATTGGTGATTTTCTCTTTGTTTAGACCCTCACTGTAAATGTTAAATTTAATTATCATTTTAAATATATATTTCCACAGATTATTTTTTAATTTGTCAAAAATTCTTTTTTTATCAATCTTTCTTTTAATAATAGGTATAAATAATAATATCTGATTTACATGATTGTGCAGCTTACATATATATATATATTCTATTTTTCTACAGGATAATGTTTAAAGTAAAATGGATTTCATTATGATGTATAAATTGAGATTGATGCTCATGACATTTTAATATCTAGAAAGTCAATCATTTTAAAGGTTAGAATATAAATCTTTTTATTTTATATGAAATATTAAAAAAAATGAAATACTTATTTAAAAAATAGTAAATTATGATATTAATCTAGAACTATTTAATATGGGTATGACTTACATCCTATGGATGGTCCAATATTCATATCACAACCATTGATTAATATAATAAAATACGTGTCGTTAGTTTAAGGGTAAAACCCTCTTGTAGCCCTTTAACTTTCCCCAAAGTGCATGAACCGCCCCTACCATTAGCCCTTTTTTCACAATGCCATTTGGCACCATGTCACCGCCACCTCAGCTCCACCTCACCTTAAGTGTCTTCTTCATCATCATCCCTAACTTTAAAATAAATAAAAAATCCTTTGAATGTTTGAATGTTTCAAATCTTCATAGGAAAACTAGAAAAACAAATCTCTTACTATCTTTCATATGAATCAACAAATATAGCAATAATCATTCATTCATTTTTTTCCTTACACCATTAAATAAATTCTTTTTCAATTTTATAAAAGTATAACATGTTAAAAGTATCAGATCCAGAGATTGATGAAAGATTTCGATTCTCTCCACGTCTAACATCTCCACAAGATTGTTTAATCCACCTTGGAGATTGTTGCAGAATTTCATCAAATGTTTTATGTCATAAATAACATAAAAATAAATCTTCATTAAATTGATAAACTTCTTTTGTGTTTCAGGTAACTTTTGACCAGTCAATATCTTAAGCAAGTAGCCAAAATCATACCCAAAATGAAAAGTAACCTAGAAGAATCAATACAATATTTATTTAAAAGCTAGATTAAATCTTCAGCATAGATATCTCTGTTTAAAAGTTTCCTTTTTCATCAGAGAATGTTAGATCCAATTGAATGATCTTAACATGTCAACGTTAGCTTTCCAGGTGTAGAAATTATTCTCAGATGGGGTTTTGAATCTAGCAACGGAACGTACAACTATGCCTGGGAACTTTCCCTTATCTCGATTGCATTACTCTTCAGAACCGTCATTTTTGAATTAATGTAGCACGAAATGAAGAAAAGACACAAAACACAATTCAACAAATTCAGAACCCTGGTTCTACAAATTTACAAACAGGGTAAAACGTAAGATCGGGGCGGTTCGTGCACTTTGGAGAAAGTTAAAGGTCTACACGAGGGTTTTACCCTTAGAATAATAATTTAGTTACTTTTGCAAATTTAGAACATGGGATATGTGTAACAATATAATTGGTGTAGGATCATCCAATATTGGATGGAAGAATTTTTCATTTAATATTGGTATGTTTTATTAATTAATTTATTATTATTAGTGAAGTAACATTAGTTAGGTATTTATTATTATTAATATTATTACTAGTTGTGATAAGTTTAAAATATCATGTAGGCCCTCAAATAATTTTTTAATGATGATATAAGACCATCCATATACTTTTGTGTTGTATTACTTATATATATTAAATTAAAAAACTTGAAAAATTATATCACTAGATAAAATTAAAATATATTAGATTTGTTTATATTAAAGTAATAATAGCTCCAGTGAGATATGTATTTGATGTCTCCTCATTTGTGATAATAAAATCTATCTCTAAGACATCATTTTAGGCGTATTTATTAGTTTATAGGTCGAATTTAGCCTAATTTAGTGCACTTTCCTATTTTGAGTCTTGATTTAGTAACATAATATTTTTAGAGAATATTGGATTTAATTGTTTATTTAGTGTGAAGCTTTAAAGATAATTATGGAGATTAATTAGAGTCCAAGTCAAAGACTACAAGATATGGAAAGAAGATAAATATGGTAATTGGAGATAAAGGAAAAAAAAGCTAAAAACATGGAAAAGGAAAAGCTGCCTAAATCTGAATTTCTGCAGCTACGCCTAAAGAAGTGTTGATAACTCCAAACCCAAGCTGATTTTGGAAGATTCCTTTCATAGGGACATAGATAATTATGTGACGATTCTTTTGGTATATTGTGGAGCAAAAACCGACAAATAACGAAGAAAATATGCTCAAAACAGTTCAGCAGTAATTATCCATACGAATTTGAGTTGGGCTTGGCGTCCATTACTTAGCCTCTCCTTCAAGAAACGAATTAGGTCAACCTATACACTATAAATACAGCCTCTTAACACTCTTAAATCATCCTTGGTGAAACCTTAAACCAAGAGGAAGCTTACAACACAAGAAAAGAAGTCTGGAAGGAGCTGTTCATCAAGATGTCTTCTTCTACCTTTAAATTTGTAATTTCTTCCTTTTCTTGCATGAACTAAATTTCTTTAGCTTGAGTTTTAGCATATATGTATGAACCCTAGTTTTGGTTGACATCTATCTAATTTGGGAATTTTTTATTTTAAATTGAATTATAGGTTTAATTCTCTGTCTATGTGATTGGGTTTATATTCTGTGTTCTTGTGGACTGTAGCCATATAGAATTACCATCTAGTAGTTAGGTCACCATTGACAACGGTGTTTAATTACATGTTTAGCACATAACGTCTAGTATTCGGTTTAGATCTGACAAATCAACCTAACTAGATAATCACTATGGTTTAGTACATGTTACTATTTACCAATTACGGGAACAGTTTGCTTATGAAGCCTTATTGACACAGGTAAATCTTATTTAAAACTACCTAGCGTGATTGGAACCAATTATTGAAATACTACATAATTCACCCTTACATGTTTAGAACGGAAAAACTAGTGGGGATTACATGCTATTGACTCAAGCTATATTCTGATACTACTTCTCTTTCATATTTAATTTTCTGTCTTTACATTCTTAGTTTTAAGTTAGTTTAATTAGAAATCCAAATAAATATCTATTGTCTTTATTTTTCTTGCGTTAGTTGTTCTAGCTTTAATTATTTGCACTTGATTATTGCATATGATTCCCCTAACCTTCGTAGTCTCTGCGGAACGAATCTTACTTATTTTCTAAAACTTGCATACAATCTGTATACTTGCAGAACTGTGCTCAGTCTAGGGTGATTATTTTTACTTTATTTATATCATATTTTATCACACCCTAGGTCGTACCAAGTTTTTGGCGCCGCTGCCGGGGACCACATCGTTAGTCCTTGTGCATATATCTTGTGCTTTTATTTTCAGTTAGTTCTATTAGTTTTTGTTTTATAGATA
Organism: Nemophila menziesii; assembly: GCA_029959085.1. Lineage (NCBI taxonomy): Eukaryota > Viridiplantae > Streptophyta > Magnoliopsida > Boraginales > Hydrophyllaceae > Nemophila > Nemophila menziesii. Next base: position 7,857,414 of record JARWIR010000014.1, read on the forward strand.
GTTACAAATGGAGAACCCAATGATACTTGAGCTACCCATCGAGTTTAGAGTGGAGCCACGAGGAATTCGCGCTCCAGAAATTCAAGCCGCTAAATATAAGCCTGATCCAGGGATGTTAACTCAGTTTGCAACTCATGGACTATTCAGCGGTGCTGCACATCAAGATCCGATCCGATATATTCAGAAATTCATCCAAATCTGTGATTCTTATATCGTAAGAGGAGTTACTAGGGAACAAGTTTACTACGTGATGTTCCAGTTCTTCTTGACCGGAGGTGCAAGCGATTGGTATGATACCCAATACCCTCATGTTATTCCAGATTGGGACAAGCTTCAAGCAAGATTCCTAGACCGCCTTTATCCGGTTAGTAGACGTTTAAAAGATATGTTGGAGCTTGAGCAATTTATACAGGAAGACGGAGAGAGTTTGGGAGAAGCATGGTTACGATTTACAGAAAAGAAGGCGAGATGTCCATATCACAAATCCTCGCCGGAATATTATTTAACCTTGTTTTATGGAGGCCTTAATTACAAGTCAAGAGAGAAGACAGATTCGTTAGGAAACGCAGGTTTTGTGTTACTAGATCCTAAAGAAGCTGAGTTGGGGATGGAAAGAATTCTTGAGAACGAGAGAAGTTGGCCCAAGAAACCAGAAAAAGAAGACACTTCAGAATCTCTGAAGCTTAAAGAATTGACCCAACAACTCGAAGAACTACAAGAACAAGCCCGAACAATTGCTCAGGTAAATGTAGTACGTGCAATTCCTTCGTGTCCTGGTTGTGGATCAAGAAATCATGTGTGGGAAGGATGTATGAATAATCCAGCAGGAGCTTCCGTTACATATCCGCAAGATAACTATGATTCTAATAGTTATACTTATCCTCAAGAAAGCTACGCTAATTATCAACAACCTCCACAACAAAGAAGTTGGGTCAGAAATCAAGAGACTTATCATCAACCCCGACCTCAATCCTATAATCCACCACAACCTATTCAGAAAAAGGTACCCATTGTTGAGAAAGCTTGTCAAAAAACGAAGAAATATCAACCTACACAATCAATTCAACTGGCAAAACAAGAACAAATCTAAAGCTTGAATTCGAGTATGGCTAAAATAATGCAAGCAGTTGATGTCTCCCTTTTTGGTCTAAATATAAGCCCTTAGGAGACATCATTTTAGGATGAAAATGGTCTTTTTATATTGACTTTAGTGCTTAAATTTCAATATTACACTTTCTCCCATTGGAATTAGACTATTTGCATTTATAGAGCTTTTGTGCGTTAATTTACTTATTTTTTAGTGCAAAGTTAGTAGGTTTATGAATTTCATGAGAAACCAATCCAAGGAGGAGAAGTGAGAATTAAAGTCTTAGAATATTTCTAGTGTGTTTAGTCGAATTTCCTGAATTTAAATTGCACTTTCTTATTTCTAGTCTTGATTTATTGATTTATTATTTTATAAAGCATATGCGTTTTAATTATTTATTTAATGTGAAGCTTTAGAGATAATATGGAAATAAATTAGATGCTAAATCAATTCAAAGGAGATAAGGAAAGAAGATCTTGAAGAAATCTGGAGATAGAAGGAAGTAGAGTTCAATTAGGAAAACATAAAGCTGCCTTATGAATCTGAAATTCCACCCACATTTTAAAGATAATTCCATAACTAAAGATTGGCATGGATTCTGGACGAATGGTCTGCACAAATGGAAAGCTCTTTCCGAGACAAGCAGTTTCATATATTGGAACTCCTCAAACGGATAAGTATTGAAAAAGATATGACCAAATCAAATCCGCTTACCTTTCCTAGATTTTAGGGTTACGAATTAAAGAGTCCTTGACTTGTCTTCCACTCCAAGTAATTCGACCTAGCACCTATAAATACCAGCTCTAAACCTTAGAAAATTATCCCTTGTCTGCATAAGCTTAATATACACATATAAATCATCATAGAAGCAATCAAGAGGATCTAGAGGAGGAAGAAGCAAGAAGCTAGAGCTTAATTTCATCAATTCAACACTTCTCCATCTCTATTCTTTGGGTAATTTAGTATTAGATCTATTTTGTCTACGAGGTATTTCTAAGCTATTTATTCAAGACGTTTATGTATGCATAATTTCTCTTTAGGATTGTAATTATATGAACCTTTGATTATTGTTTTTCTGTTTTAATTTGAATCTGGGATTTTAGTATTTAATTGAATTGGTTCTTAATTTCTATTGAATATATTCTTGTGCTTGTTCACTATCATTGAAGTCATGATTCAAGGGTAGGTTTTAGTAATTAGGCTATTCACTTAGTGGCGAGTGATCATCCGACAGGGGGGTTTAATTACAGACATAGAATATAGACGCGTGGTGTCCGTTATTTGACCGAAAGGCTTGACTAACCACGTAGCCAAAGAGGTAAAAGAGTATTCATCCGAAGAGGCATATTCGCCCATATAGGGGTTTATAGTACTTTAGGATAGCTCCTAGGTCCACCCGACACGGGGCTAGGAGATATTTGATTCCCAACTATTGTGAGATTTCCCATTCACCCTCATTCTTAGTAATCATAGATTCAATAGGATAGATTCATACTTGCATATCCTTATCTTTCTTGCATAATTATTAATTGTTTATTTTTTTGTCTATTTTAATTAGAAAACAAACATCTTTATTATTTATCTTTTTAAAGCAATCAAAACTATCTATTCTAATATTGAACACGAAGTTAGAATAACTACTTAAATCCCTGAGGAGACGATAATCCCGATTTTACTTATCTATTACTTGGTACGACCCGTACACTTGCGGTCTGTGGATCCTTTATTCGTTTGATTTTATTTCATTATTTTATAACACACAAGGACCCACAAAGTTTTTGGCGCCGCTGCCGGGGATTTATTTTAGTTATTCTATTGTGATTTGATCGATTTTAAAACCCCAGCAGCACCACCAAGTTTTTGGCGCCGCTGCCGGGGATTTATTTTAGTTATTCTATTGTGATTTGATTGATTTTAAAACCCCAGCAGCACCACCAAGTTTTTGGCGCCGCTGCCGGCGATTTATTTTAGTTATTCTATTGTGATTTGATCGATTTTAAAACCCCAGCAGCACCACCATGTTTTTGGCGCCGCTGCCGGGGATTTATTGCGGTTATTTTATTTTGTGTTTAAGTTAGGTCGGTAGTTTTAGTTGTTTTCAGTTTTACGTTTGTTTTGTTTTAGTCTCTTTTCAGGTTTTTCCTTAGGTATGGAGGTTTTCCCCTATCAAGAGCAAGTTCCAATACAGACCTGTTATATACCAGTACAACAATTCATGGATCTAACACGCGGAAGCTAGACAGATCATTATAATAGGCTCAGGAAGTTGGAGGACTCCCTCAGTTGTTTCATGAAGGCCACAGAGGATAATATAATAAAGAGTAATGCGAAAATCGATGCTATCATATCATTAGTGCAAGTCATGCAACAAAGCCATAAATTAATGGAGCAACGATTGACGCAACTCACAGAAACAATTGAGCAATTACAACAAGTACCATCTATGCAAACAGGCCAAAGTACAAATTTAGATGATGAAGCCGTTCAAATTGATAGCGATGTTTGGTTCGATGTAGCCACAGAGTTTAGCCTTCAAGAAGAGGAGGAAGTGGAATCGCCACAAGTTGCACCTAGTGAACTAGAGATTCCAACAATAGAAGAATCAACCACGCTAAGCATAGATGAGTCAATTGTGGGTAATGGAGTCGAAATTGAATTTACACCATGTGAAGGGACGATTACATCCATGGAAAACTCAGCCAAGGCTTGTTTAGAGGAAGTAAATATTGAGGTCTTGGTTAGAAAAGAGATTGAAGAAGAAGATACTAGGATGGATTCACCACCTAGTACTCCATTGATGTCACCTCCCAATCCAATAACGACGAATCATTCAAACGGTGACATTGATAAAGCATTTGTAGATGTGTGTAAAGACAAATCCTACACCCAAATGCTTGAAAGTAATACAAAAGAACTCACACCGCAACAATTATTCATAGAAGCTATTCTAGAAACAAAGGAGAATGCGAGTGTAGAGATCGAGGTTGAAGACATCGCACTCATAATAACAACAAGTTCTGAAACATCCGTTGTTTTAGACAAAATTCTAGAGGAGGAGCCACTTGAGTTCCCCATTGTTCCAGAAGTATCTAAAGAGGTTAAGGAAAAGGACCACCACCATGAACCCGTAAAGAAGAGAGCTACAGATGAGTTTGGTGTCGGAACCACGGTTGCTTGGAAGGCCTCCAAAAAAGAGAATAGACCACGAGGATTCAAAAATGAGTGGATGGGACCATTTGTTGTTACTCGAGTAGTGACACCAAAATTAATAGAGATACAACCTCCAAGAGGTCAAAAGCTGCGAATTGTAGACATACATAACCTTACTCACTGCTGGGGAGGTTACATACTCAAGGGATAATGGAGGTAACCCGTCAAACTTTAAATGACGTTAAATAAAAGTGCTCTTGGGAGACACCCCAAACTTTGATTGCTTTCTTAGTTTAGTTTTTAGTGTATATTATTTAGTTTACGTATTTTTTTAGTTGATAGTGCATTATTGAGGAAGGTATTAGTGTTTTTGATGATAGGTATTGGAGAAATCTAGTTAGGGAAGCGAGCAAAATTTCTCGGAACGGAGAAACTTCGGCAAGTCATATCTTTGCGCTCGGATGTCGAAATCAGGTGATCTTTGAGCCTAAACTGCATAACTTTTCGAGATCTAGCTGTTGGAGAGGTTTTTGACGAGTGCGGTACAATGGACCTCAGCCGCGGTGCACCGCAGAGGAGAAACCCGTGCCACGGGGTAGAGCCACGTGTTTTATCCAGAGACGAAAAAAATTGGAGCTGTTGGCTGCGGTACACCGGACCCTAGTCCGTGCCCTGCACCGCAAGCCAAAAACACGTGCCACGGGGTTGCTGCCACGGGTATTTTGATGAAGGATGCTACAGAGCCGCGGGGTACCCCTGCGGACTACCCCCTAGTCCGCACCATGGTCCGCACGAAGCCGCTGGAGAGAGAAAAAGTTGCATTTTAAGCTTATAAAGGGAGGAAATTAGGTATTATTCCGAAATTATAAATCCTTAAGCCTCTTTTTCTTCTCCAAACCTCTCCCAACTCCATTAAAGCTCATTCAAACCTTCACCAACCATCAAAACACAACCAAATCACCATGAATTCAAATCTAAATCCTTTCCTACATCACTACAAAGAAGTTTTAATCACCCAAATCATATCAAAACACCTAGAACCCAAGAATCAAAACCATGAATTTTAAAATCTTCTTCCATAAAACCCATATCACCAAAGCTTGATTCAATCTTACCCACATAAAGAATTATCATCCTAAGACCTTTCCTAATCCAATAAAGCTTGTTCCACCTATAATCAAGAGTTCAAATTTCAAAAGTGTTCAAAGCTTTGAGTTGGGGGTCAAAAGAGATGATAAAGAGATGATAGAGATTTTATCAAGTGTAAGGGAGATGAAGTATCAAGGCAAGATATTGGGTGTTGGAAAAAGATATACAAGAGATTTCTAGAGTGTGATTGATTGGGATGGAGCACAAGAGGATGTAAGGGAAAGCAAAATCGGTGATACATGGAGTTTACATACAAGGAAATCTCTGCACCCTATCTTGGGTATTAAGCACGCGAGGCAATTGCCTCGAAGAGTATGTTTTCTTTCTTCCTTACCACTTCTCTATATGCACTATTTGCTATTTTTATTTTATTGAGTCTTTTCGAGTTGTGGGGACACGACTCATTTTTGAGTTGGGGGTGGGGATTCGTTGTCCCTCATCTCCATTTTTATGTGATTTACTGTTTTTCTTAGAGAAATTTGAAAAATTTTGAAATTTTGAAGAGATGGATTAGATGTAGAATGTGTTTAATAGCTTGAAAGCATAAGCTTAGTAAGTTGATGATAGAAAGTAGTATGTTTATGAGCTACTTTATTTTGTATGCTTTGAGTATTTGCAGGAAAACACATTGATAGTAAAGAAAAGATTAGTTAGCAATGTGATAGAAAGTATGTTCAATCTCAGGGAACCATGAGTGGTGTGTAGGCCGTGAGATCTAAGCTAGTTGATAAACCCATTTAATGAACATGCTAAAGGTAAGAGAATGACGAAATTACATAGTTTAGAAAGTGATTAAGGCGGTTCTTACATAAGCCCCTTGTTGCCTTTTAGCTTGCTGTCCATTTTATTATTATATATCCTTCTCAGCCCCTTCTAGCCTTTCTAAAGCCTTTTTTTAGCCACATTATAAGCCATATCCCTTTAGATTATAGGACTTTTTCCTTATGACCCGCACTCGAATCGCGATGCATAGACAATTGTTTTAGAGCTTGAGTTTGGGGTGGTGGGTCCACCATTATGGGAAATATTATTGGGTTGGGATTTTTGAGCTTATTAAGTGTGCTCTGTTCTATATTTGATGATGATTCACAGGTTATTATATTGTAACCCTTTGCCGGGGTAATAGTAAATGAAAAAGAAGCTAAAAAGCTAAAATTATGAAAAGGCATAATTTATGAAAAATAGCGTGATATCTCAACATCAAAAAGAGGATCATAGCTATACAAAAGAAAAAAATTGATATGAAAATAATATATATTTGGACCGGCAAAGAGGAATTTTAATGTGAACATCTTATTGCTTTAATTGGGTTATTGGGGATGCTAATTTGTGCATCAAGGGATTCATTGGGTTGAGTGAGAACGTTTTACGAGAGTAACTCAAGATCTAGGGCGATTCGTTGATGGCTAGTGAGGAGAGAGCCAAAAGCTCACTCTAAATTATCCAAATAGACTTATCATACCGTCCCTAAGCCAACATTACAACCCTAAAGACCTTATGATTTTTTGCTATGTAATCTAGAAGTGATTGAGCCATTAGAGATTATTTAAGTGGATCTTTGGATACTAGTGAAGTTCGATGAACAATCTATAGCCTCCTTGGTGAACTGAGTAAAGATCCTCTCCTTCTAACATTGCGAAGCTAATCTAATCTTGAATTCAAGCCGTGTTGATTGTAGATATGACAAGTGTGCAGGTATGTAGTTTGTAAATATTATTACATGAAATTTTCTAAGTAGTTGCTTTGAGTTTATTCTATATATTCTGCTATCTTCTTCTCCCCTGTGCTTCATTGATATAGCTGATATTTTAGAGACTTCCCTATGTTTTTGTTTTTATTGTATCAGGAAGATACAAGTTTGAGTTGGAGGTCTTGATGCCTCCCATTTTGGTCTAAATATAAGCCCTTAGGAGACATCATTTTAGGATGAAAATGGTCTTTTTATATTGACTTTAGTGCTTAAATTGCAATATTACACTTTCTCCCCTTGGAATTAGACTATTTGCATTTATAGAGCTTTTGTGCGTTAATTTACTTATTTTTTAGTGCAAAGTTAGTAGGTTTATGAATTTCATGAGAAACCAATCCAAGGAGGAGAAGTGAGAATTAAAGTCTTAGAATATTTCTAGTGTGTTTAGTCGAATTTCCTGAATTTAAATTGCACTTTCTTATTTCTAGTCTTGATTTATTGATTTATTATTTTATAAAGTATATGCGGTTTTATTATTTATTTAATGTGAAGCTTTAGAGATAAATGGAAATAAATTAGATGCTAAATCAATTCTAAGGAGATAAGGAAAGAAGATCTTGAAGAAATCTGGAGATAGAAGGAAGTAGAGTTCAATTAGGAAAAGATAAAGCTGCCTTGTGAATCTGAAATTCCAGCCACGTTTTAAAGATAATTCCATAACTAAAGATTGGCATGGATTATGGACGAATGGTCTGCACCAATGGAAAGCACTTTCTGAGACAAGCAGTTTCATATATTGGAACTCCTCAAACGGATAAGTATTGAAAGCGATATGACCAAATCAAATCAGCTTACCTTTCCTAGATTTTAGGGTTACGAATTAAAGAGTCCTTGACTTGTCTTCCACTCCAAGTAATTCGACCTAGCACCTATAAATACCAGCTCTAAACCTTAGAAAATTATCCCTTGGCTGCATAAGCTTAATATACACATATAAATCATCATAGAAGCAATCAAGAGGATCTAGAGGAGGAAGAAGCAAGAAGCTAGAGCTTAATTTCATCAATTCAACACTTCTCCATCTCTATTCTTTGGGTAATTTAGTATTAGATCTATTTTGTCTACGAGGTATCTCTAAGCTATTTATTCAAGACGTTTATGTATGCATAATTTCTCTTTAGGATTGTAATTATATGAACCTTTGATTATTGTTTTTCTGTTTGAATTTGAATCTGGGATTTTAGTATTTAATTGAATTGGTTCTTAATTTCCATTGAATATATTCTTGGACTTGTTCACTATCATTGAAGTCATGAATCAGGGGTAGGTTTTAGTAATTAGGCTATTCACTTAGTGGCGAGTGATCATCCGACAGGGGGGGTTTAATTACAGACATAGAATATACACGCGTGGTGTACGTTATTTGACCGACAGGCTTGACTAACCACGTAGCCAAAGAGGTAAAAGAGTATTCATCCGAAGAGGCATATTCGCCCATATAGCGGTTTATAGTACTTTAGGATAGCTCCTAGGTCCACCCGACAGGGGGCTAGGAGATATTTGATTCCCGACTATTGTGAGATTTCCCATTCACCCTCATTCTTAGTAATCATAGATTCAATAGGATAGATTCATACTTGCATATCCTTATCTTTCTTTCATAATTATTAATTGTTTATTTTATTGTCTATTTTAATTAGAAAACAAACATCTTTATTATTTATCCTTTTAAAGCAATCAAAACTATCTATTCTAATATTGAACACGAAGTTAGAATAACTACTTAAATCCCTGAGGAGACGATAATCCCGATTTTACTTATCTATTACTTGGTACGACCCGTACACTTGCGCTCTGTGGATCCTTTATTCCTTTGCTTTTATTTCATTATTCTATAACACACAAGGACCACCAGCAGTCGAGACCATTATGAGTCGTAGCCAACAGAAGATTCAAGCCCAGCAGAAGATAATTAAGAAACTAGAGCATACTTTATCACATATGGAAAGTACATTACAAAATCGGCCGAAAGGGCAACTTCCAAGTGATAGTATTGCTCCTAGAGATGATTTGTGTCATGCAGTTGAATTGCGAAGTGGAAAACAACTACCTCCACCTAGAAGAGAACCTGAACCAATCCCTATTCCAGAAAAGGGGGGAGAAGAAACGATCAAAGATACAATAGAGGAGGTAGTTAAAACGAAGAGTGTCCAAGCTGAGACACCTGAAAAGACAAGAAAACCAGTGAAACTTAATATACGCCCTCCACCACCATACCCTTCACGTGTTAGAAAGAAGGACAATGACCTGGAATTCAAGAAGTTCGTTGACATGTTGAGAGTGTTAGAGATTATTATACCGCTTGTTGAAGCTCTTAAGACAATGCCAACCTATCTTAAATTCATGAAAGGCATTCTCTCCAACAAGCGAAATATAGAAACTGGGGAAACAATTGGATCGCCTGTGGAATGTAGTGCTATATGTCAAAGTAAGTTGCCACCGAAGCTAGAAGATCCCAGAAGTTTTACAATTCCCATCGGCATTGGAGATAGTTGGACCGGGAAAGCATTATGTGATTTAGGCGCGAGTATCAATCTCATGTCTAGATCCCTGTTCGAGAAGCTTAATATAGGAGAGGTAGTACCCACATATGTGGTATTACAAATGGCGGACCGCTCCCTCTCACGACCAGTAGGTAAAATTGAAGATGTTTTAGTTAAAGCTGGTTCTTTTATTTTTCCTTGTGATTTTATTATTCTTGACTACGACGCGGATACGAATGTCCCCATCATCTTGGGTAGACCATTCTTAGCCACGGGGCGTACACTAATTGATGTTGAGAATGATGAGTTGATCATGAGGGTACAAGACGAACAGATACGATTCAATGTGTTTAAGGCTATGAAGTTACCAAATTCAAAAGATGAATGTTTCAAAATCGATGTCATCGGAAAAATTGCGCAAGAAGTCTTCAATGAAGCAAGCTTAGATGATGATCTTGACGAAGCCTTAGCACTTGAATCACAAAAGGAACTCGAGATTCCTCCTGAAGATGTTGCTGCATTAGGATCAAATGTACGAGAACTACTTCGAGACTCAGGTGACATTGAACCAATGAAACAACCATCTATAATATGTCCACCTGTTCTTGAAGAAAACCGCTTCCAGATCACCTACGCTATGCATATCTAGGTACGAATAAAACTTTGCCGGTTATTATTTCTGCTAACCTTTCAGGTCCTCAAGAGGAGAAGCCGACATCAAAGGAATTAGTCCTTCCGTTTGCAAACACAAAATCATTCTTGAGAACGAAGGTGAGCGATCTATAGAGGGACAAAGAAGACTCATGCCAGCTATGAAAGAAGTGGTGAGAAAGGAAGTCGTCAAGTTGTTAGACGCAGGAATTATCTATCCGATTGCGAGCAGTGATTGGGTTAGTCCAGTGCAATGTGTTCCAAAGCTATGAAGAAAGATCACTTCCCGCTAGCATTCATTGATCAGATGCTCGACAAACTTGCAGGGAGAGAGTATTATTGTTTCCTTGACGGATATTCGGGTTATAATCAGATTTGTGTGGATCCCCTTGATCAACACAAAACAACTTTTACTTGTCCGTTTGGTACTTTTGCTTATAGAAGAATGCCGTTTGGTCTATGTAGTGCACCTGCCACGTTCCAGAGGTGCATGATGGCTATATTTTGGGACATGATTGATAAATACTTGGAGGTTTTTATGGATGATTTTTCGGTATTTGGAGATAGTTTAGATGATTGTTTGAATAATCTTGAGAAAGTCCTTGTGAGATGTAGAGAAAAAGATCTTGTGCTTAACTGGAAAAAATGCCACTTCATGGTTCAAGAGGGAATTGTGTTGGGACATAAAGTTTTGAAGGAAGGGATGGAGTTTGATCGTGATAAAATTGAAGTTATCAAAAAAATTACCACCTCCAGTTTCTGTTAAAGGAGTGAGAAGTTTCTTGGGTCACGCAGGATTTTATCGAAGATTTATTTAAGATTTCTCCAAGATCGCCAAACCGCATTGTTCTTTACTTGAAAAGGATACTCCTTTTAATTTTACTGATGAATGTCTTCAACCGTTTTTGACGATTAAGGAAAAACCGATCTCTACACCTATTGTTATACCTCCTGATTGGAAAGCTCTGTTTGAACTTATGTGCGATGCTAGTGATCACGCTATGAGTGTTGTGTTGGGACAGAGGAAAGACAAGATTTTCCATACGATTTATTATGCAAGTAAGACTTTCAACGCTGCCCAGATGAACTATACAGTGACGGAGAAAGAGATGTTGGCCGTGGTTTATGCTTTTGATAAATTTCGTTCCTATCTGATTGGGAAGAAAACTGTTGTATACACGGACCATTCAGCTATCAGGTACCTTATGAAGAAAAAGGACGCTAAGCCGCGTCTTATTAGATGGTTACTGTTACTTCAAGAATTCGACATAGACATATGAGACCGAAAGGGATGTGAGAATCAAGTTGCTGATCATTTATCAAGGCTCGAAGGATCTGATGCGAATAAAGAACCATTGTTGGTTAAAGAGGTATTCCCTGATGAACAACTTTTTGCTATTAAACATGCGTTCGTGCCATGGTATGCAGATCTAGTCAACCTCATTGTGAGTGGTGTATTCCCCAAGCATATCCACCCACATCAAAGACAAAGATTATCTTACCAGGCCAAACAGCATTATTGGGATGAACCATACCTCTGGAAGATTTGTAGTGACCAAGTGGTCAGAAGATGTGTGCATGAAGGTGAAATGGAAAAGATCATTGCAAGTTGTCATAATTCACCTTATGGAGGTCACTTTAAAGGCAATAGAACTGCAGCTAAAATTCTTCAATCCGGATTCTATTGGCCTACCATACACAAAGATTGTCATCGTTTTGTCCAGTCATGTCAAATATGCCAGTTCACTGGTAATATATCAAAAAGAGACGCGATGCCACTTAACAATATTCTAGAAGTTGAAATCTTTGATGTATGGGGAATAGATTTCATGGGACCTTTCATCACTTCTCATGAAAATCTTTATATTTTGCTTGCGGTAGATTATGTATCAAAATGGGTAGAAGCAGTGGCAACACCAAAGAACGATGCTCAAACAGTAATCAAATTCTTAAAAACAAACATCTTTTCAAGACATGGTACGACACGTGTTCTCATCAGTGATAAAGGTACCCATTTTATTAATGCTCCTCTGAGAAACTATCTTCGCAAGTTTGGAGTGAGACACCGTATTTCAACCGGTTATCACCCACAAACTAACGGTCAAGCGGAAGTTTCCAACCGGGAAATCAAATCTATTCTTGAGAAAACCGTGAATAAAACGAGGAAAGATTGGTCTTTAAAGCTAGATGATGCTCTCTGGGCTTACAGAACAACATTTAAAACACTAGTTGGGTCATCTCCATATCGCATGGTCTACGGCAAAGCGTGTCATCTACCGATTAAACTTGAAGCTCAAGCCTACTGGGCTATTAAAACTCTGAATCTAGACCCAAAATTGGCCGAAAATCAAAGGATGATGCAGTTGAACGAGTTGGAGGAGTTTCGTTATCTAGCCTATGAAAATTCACGCCTCTGCAAAGAGAAAACAAAGAGATGGCATGATAAACGGCTCCGTCCAAAGCATTTCAAGAGAGGACAAAAAGTTTTATTATACAACTCTTGATTTTTGAACTACCCAGGAAAGCTTAAATCCCGTTGGGGAGGACCTTACATTGTTATGAAAGTCACACCTCATGGAGCGATTGAAATTAAACATCCAACCGAGCAAAGGACATTCATGGTGAATGGCCAGCGTTTGAAGAGATACCATGACAGTGAGGACTTTGGGCGAGAGGAGACAATCCATCTCGTAGAAAGCGCTTAGCCTGAGGTACACGTCAAACTCAAAGATGATAAACAAAAGTTTTCTTGGGAGACACCCCTTGTTTTAAATTGCTTTTTAGATTAGTTTTATTGCTTTGTAGTGTACAATATTAAGTTAGTGTATATTTTTAATTGTGTTTACAAGCTAATAGGAGAGAAAGGTAGTGTATTATTGTGCAGGAAATGAGTTTGGGGTCAAAAGAAAAAAATTGGAAAAAATTCACAGGGAGGTCCGGTATACCGGCCAAAAAGCCCGGTATACCGCGCCTGGAAAACACGTGACATGGGTATGCGCATCGGGTTTATTGCCGAGAGTAAAAAAATTTGGACCATGATAGGTCCGGTATACCGGAGAGGCAGAAACCCGTACCACAGGTTGGATACCGCGGGTTTTTTGACGGAGACGAGAAATTGAACAGTGGCAAAAACCCGTGCCACGGGTTATATACCACGGGGTCTTTGCCGAGACGAAAAAATGAAGAGCTGATGGGTCCGGTATACCGGAGGTTATGCCCGGTATACTGCTCAGTGGCGGTTTGTGAAGAATTTCTTGCCTAATCAAATTCTTACCATAACAAGATTAACCCTAGCCTCTCCCACATGAATTTTTCAGACCCAAACACTATATATACATCTTAAAGCTTGTACAAACCTTCACAATTAACACAACAACTTCACAAATTCTCTCCTCCATCCTCCATAAACACAATCTCTTCATCAAATTCATCACACTGCACCATTAAACACCATCGAATTCAACAAGCTTTAAAGAATTCTTCCAAGATCCATCAAGAAACTTTCTCTTTCATCAAATCCAAGCAACAACCTCAAGCTAAACCAATTTCTCTTAAACTTTTAATCCATCCTTGGTATAACTTGAGTTGTGGGTAATTCAAACATGACTAATAGATCTGAAGCTATGGAATACAAGAGAAAGTGCACCATCCTTGGGAGGAATAAGAAATTGCCTGGAGCCAGCATTGAAAAGCCTATCACCATTGATGAGGCTACTGAGGAATCAAAATAAAAGGCCCCAACAAAACCACTACCAAAGAGGTTAACTGCTAGAATGTCAATACCATCAAGGCCTTTGAAGAATATAAAGATTCATGACCAAGGTTCTTCTACTTCTTCCTCTACAATTGATCATGATCTTCCTCCATGGGCTCTCAAATTACAACATGAAATCGAAAGATTACAAGAAGATAACAGAGAAATTTGGACGGAAGTCATACAGATGCAATCACAGCTGGAAGATTTTACCTTGGAAAGGGATACTCATAGTTATACCGATCCCTCGGCTTCGGATGAGGAGGAGGATATAATGGATCTCTATGGCCAGCCAGGTAAGTCATTCTAATTTTCTTAATAGCTTGTATGCATTAGGTAGTTTAGGTAGTTTAGTTAGTTTTAATTTTAAATTTTATTTTTCTTGAGTCTTTTTCGAGTCATGGGGACACGGCTCACTTTTGAGTTGGGGGTGGGGATTCGTTGTCCTCATCTTCTTTTCGTTTTTGCATAAAATTTAAATTTTTTAGGTTGAATTAAGGCATAAAATATTTTGAATGTACCTATTTGAGCATGATTTTATTAGGTCAATGATATTAAGTAGTATGTTTTTGAAAGATGCAACAAATTTGTTTAGCTTGCATGTAGGAAAACAGGAAATAAAAGATAGGAAAGTTAATGAGCAATGCTATGAAGTCACGTTGAAACATAGGGAGAGTTATTTGGTATGTAGAAGATGTGCCATTGTTAGGCTCTAATTAAATTGGTGACTTTTGAAGTATGGATTTCAGAATTGTGTTAGTGGTTATTAAACCTTTTTTTTTATTTTTTATCATTGACTTTTGAAAGATGTTCTATGTGTTTAGATTTAGCATTTGAAAAGCACATGCACACTTAATTGGTTAAATTCTAGGGGGTGGAGGGTTTATAGATTTTTAGGTTGGTTTAACATTAGTTGATCTTTATGCAAAGTGTGGTGAGATGGAATATGAAAGAGGGAGGTGAATAATTTATGGAGAGGTATGCCCCAACATCTTTGGATTCGATGACTATGGAAATTCGAGAAGTTTTGCGGTGTAGGTCCTCTAATACATTTCACTTTCATTGTTTAATTATAATAATCCATGCATGTTTTGATTTGATTCAAGGCTAAAAATAGAGCATGATAAGCCTTTCTCGGTCAAATGATATTGTTCTATCTTGATTTACAGGAAATACTTTCATTAGTGTTTAGCGTTATCAGATGATTGTCTAAGATGTGCATAGAAGTTCGGCTAATTTAGTGTACAAAAACCAGTGTAGAATGTTAGTTACATATTATATTTATATTATAGTAATATTTAAACTACACCATTGATATTTTTGTTATCTTGCAAAAGCCACTGATAATTGTTTGAGCAATGGTCACTTGTATTCAAGATAAAGATCTTAATTTGATGACATGAGGTTATTTTAAATTATGATTTCTTCAATTTTTTGGTTTCTTGGCATTTTGAGGATTTTTCTAATATGAATAAAGGTGTGGATGATTTTGCTAATGATGGAAGAGCTATTATAAGAATTATATTGTGATAGATGATAGAATAAGCACCTTTTAATTTACTATCCTAATTTTTATTTAAATGGTTATACTCTATCCACCTCCTTTTAACATCTATGAGAATATTGTTCTATCATCATGATGAGTTGTTTGTTGCATATTATATATCAATAATGAGTGTATTGGAATATCTTGAACTCTTGTACTAAGGCTCTATATATCTAATGGATAATGATTTTGAAACAAGATATAATATAGTGGAGTAAAGTATTAAAGCGTATAAAAGTTAAAAAAAAATGTAAAACCTAAGGTAGCCTCCAAGGTTTTAAACAATATTGTTTATGCTTCTTTTATGGGGTCGACGTTAGGAAATACCATGATTTCCATGACAAAATTACCTAAAATAATAGTTTGATACATTCTTGAAACTATGAGTTTAATTTTTCAGAGAAAAACAAAGAGGTGATCAATTTGGAGAAGGGAAATATGTTTCTTTTATCAAATGGTAAAGATGATCGGTTTGATGCACCGAAGAAATAGAAGCATAGAAAGGGGATGTTATATATATATAATGGACTAGGAAATTATATAATCTCGAGTAATTATATTAATGGTGTAGTTATAAATAATCGGGTCTTTAGCGTTGACGTGATAGTTGGGTGCCAAAAGATAATGGTAAGATAAATATTGATCATTCCAGTAGAAAGAATTTGTGTTGATCATTGTTGCCCCGTTTTCCGATTTCCTCTTTTTCATTTTTTCATTTTTTCATCGGTGTTATACCATTTACACTTGAACAACACAACTGAACACCCACTAATGAACTCCACCTCTACAATTTTAACTAACTCACCATAAAAAGTTTCACCACCTGTGATCATACAAAATATCCAGTTAATAAATAAATTATTACCAATTACCAAAAATAGGGACGAGGGATAACTTTTTACCTGTGATTGTACAAACTCCATAATCCTGGGTTACTCTCCTTTCTCCCTTGTCACGAGTTACCCATTTGACCCCATTTACAACACAAAAATTATAGCTATATACTGGCCCATTAGACATGTTGGACAAGGAAACCAATTCATCGGTAGCAAGGGGATCACCAGCTTCATGCATTAAAAACACCTATCCACAAAATCAGTTATATTCTGATAAAGACAAAGTAATAGAAAAAATTTAAAACTTAGATACCTTTGTCATGAACCATCGACGAAACTTCTCTCGGTGTTTTGTATCTATATCAAGGAGCGGGAGTGTGGACTTGTGTTCCCTAAACAAAAAAGAATAGTGTTAACAATTATATATGTGAAATTTCATTACATATTTTTTTAATTAAACTACTTACATCATATAACTTTGGATCTCGTCGCAATTTAGAAGGATGTACCAATCGATGTGTTCCTTCTCTTTGAATGGTAAATTACCATACTCTTTTTTACCAATCGGCTTGCACTGGCTCTTAAACACGGATATTTCTCTTGGTTCCACAACCGTTTCACCGTGTCTACATGGTTTGTTGAATTTTGTACTTTCTTCTTCAAGGTATCGAGATATAAAAGTCAATGTTTCCTCTACAACGTATCCCTCGGCGATTGAACCCTCAGGCTTGGCCGGATTCCGAATATATTCCTTGAGTTTCTTCAAGTATCTCTCAAACGGGTACATCCACCGCATTTGAACCGGACCTCCTAACTGAGCTTCCTCGTACAAGTGCACGACAAGGTGAATCATTATGTCAAAAAAAAAGCGGGAGGATATATCATTTCCAACTTGCACATAAGCTCGACCACTTCAGTTTTTCCCGATTCCAGTTCTTTCTTACTTAGGTTCTTTTTACAAACATTTCTGAAGACGTTGCACAACCCAATAATTGGATCGCTAATCGATTTGTCGTTGATTAAACCTGGAATACTAGTCACGAAAAGAAACTGCATCAATATATGACAGTCATGAGATTTCATGCCGATGATCTTCCCCAAATCACTCTGAACATTGTTACGTAAATTAGAAGCGAACTTGTCGGGAAACTTCTGCACCTTCAACCAATCTAGAAATACTCGTCGCTTATCTGTTGTCATCGCATACTTTGCACGTGGTTGAATGGTTTTACCATGTGAATCCTCAAATAACCATAAATCTTGCCTGATATCCATGTCTTCCAGATCTTTCCTCGCCTTCACGTTATCTTTGTTAATTTTCCCATCTAAACCAACAACTGTACCGAGAAGAGCATCACACAAATTCTTCTCACAATGCATCACATCAATGTTATGTTTCAATAAGTTTTCTGACCAATACGGTAAACGGTAAAATATACTCTTTTTCTTCCAATTGAACTCACGAGGCCCAATTTTCTTTGCCACCTTGCCTCCGAAATCCTTGTGTTTACCGGGAAACACAATTGGCAACCCATCCAACTGCGTCTGAATATCGGCGGGACTATGTTTCCTAGGCGGCGGCCTATCATCGACTTTCTTGTATAAAGATGTGTTTTTTCCGAAAACGATGGTTTAAAGGTTACCACCGTCTGTGATCAAAATAAACAACTCCTTTATTAACTCGCACGGAAGGAGTATAATCTATGCATTTGGGACAAGCTAAGTAGCCTTGACCCGACCATCCTGAAGTGTACGATATAGCCGGGTAATCATTCGTCGTGAACAACAAACTAACCTTCATTACAAATTCCTCCTTCATGTGTGCATCATATGTAACTATCCCCGTTCCCCACAACATTTCCAACTCATCTATAATAGGACGGAGAAATACATCCATATCCTTTCCAGGTGAACGAGGACCCGGTATCAACAAAGGAAGCATGAAGGTAGATTCTTTCATGCATAACCAAGGATCATGAAACAATATTAAATTATGCGATTAATCTATACCTATTTAATATTATGATGTTATATTAGTTTTTATTATATGATTAGTGAAGTGACATTAGTTGGGTAGTTAATATGATTATTAGTTGGGGTAAGCTTAAAATATCATGTATGTACTCAAATAATTGGCTAATGATAATATAAGACCATCTATATGAGAAAATAAAACTTTTGTGCTAAATTACTTGTATATATTAAATTAAAAAAATTGAAAGATTTATATCACTAGATAAAATTAGAATATATTAGAGTTGTTTTTATTAATGTTATAATAGTTCCAATGAGAAATGTATTATCAAGTAATTTATTAACTAGAATTTATATAATAAACCACATAAAGAAGAGTGGAGTTTGACATGTGTCAAGGATCTAAAATTACTTCTTCTTAAATTAATTGTTTGTTTGGTATTACTTATTCAAGAAGTATTTCAAGTCGTTTTTAGATTTTTAAAATTGTTTTTGACCTTTAAAAATATATTTAGAAGAAATATTAGATGTGTGCTCCTTATAATAAAATACTTAAAGCTAAAAAAACATATTTTTGACAAGTATTCTACTCCCTCGGTTAAAAAAATTTTGTCTACTTTATTTTGTGGACATATTTTTATTAAAAAACTATTATATGATATATTAAATATGTATGGAAAATACAATATCTTAATGAGTAACAGAAAAATGACTAGAAAAAAATATCTAGAAGAACATTTACATTACATTTTTAGCAAATGGGTAAATTTTGTGTAATTGAGGGAGTAAATTTTATTAAATATATATTGATATTTAAAATAATAAAATCCAAATGGGCACTAAAAATAAGATCTTATACTAAAGAATCTAAATTTTTTAACTCATTCACTTACTAGTCACCTAAAAAGTATAGAAATCCATTCCATCATAAAGAAATTTGGATTTGTACAAGTCCTAGTTATTTTTAATTTTTTTGTTCATTTACCACGTTCTTTAAGGCAAGAATTCTAATTTTATTGAATTGTTGTACATTCATTGCAAGATTACAAATAAGTAAATTTGTCTACATTATCTATGTTCGAATTATTTATTTATCATATTTGTCATCGTCTATTTCGGAGTTCATTGATCCTTTCTTCTTTGACCTAGGTAGAATAAATGCGTCTTATAACAAATATAACATTGAATTATTAGATTATTAAACTGAAGAATGAAGTTTTTTTTTCTTTATGATGAGTCAGTTATACTTTGTAGATTTACTGATATAATATCCATGCAAAATATAAGATTTGATCTGTCTTCTATATTTCAGACTAACTTTAGAAAATCACATTATTTTCTATGTTTTTAAATATTTATTATTGATAATTTTAATGTTACATAAATGTTTTAATATTGTATTGGGATAAATATGTTCTATTAATTTATTTTATTTTGTATTGATAGGTGGTTTTGGTATTACGACGGAATAAACCGGTCGATCAGTAAAAAAAAACCGGTCGATCATCGTATATTAAAACAAGATTTGTGTGTGAAAGGAATAAATTTGTCGTTTTAAAACCTTGTAACTAACTTTGGATTTTGATGCTAATTTTAGTTTTTCTTATATGAATCCTAAGTATTCTTCTAACACATTGAAGCATTTTGTTTGTTTATAAATAATTTGGAACGACTTGAAATTTCGTTCTAAAACCTTGTATTTCGTTTGTACTCTTCTTTTTGTGTTTGAATGTTGCTTTTGGAATGAATTTCAAATCGTATTTTTACTATGTCAGGTTTTGTTGCTAAACCGTAATTTCTTAAGACTTTATGATCTAATAAGTCTCATATTTATGTTAATCAGATACTTTTCATGAAGTTAAGAGAAAAAAGGATAGGAAGAAAGAGATAATATGTTTGTATTGAACATCTAATTAGTGTTTCCACTATTAAAACTAGGTTTTATGTTTGACACTTTCTATTTTTGGTAATACTTAGGCGATATATGACAAGTGGTCCATACAATCAGAGAGAGTATGACGAATGTAGTACAATATGGTGCTCATATACAAAAACCATCAATAGGTTTGCGCTAGAGTATTTTTTATTTCTAGAATGTATTTATCTAAGTTTCTTTGAAAGTTATTAAGCATGTTAATTTTTGTGTTTCTTATTATATAGTGGTGTCAGCTACACATGGAGTTACAAACGCTCCTCGTGTTAAGCCAAGTGATGTTCAGCTTCAAAAATCACATTCAGCGTTCTAAAAACTCCTATGCATCCTCCGTGTTTGTGTGTTGTTTTAAATACCGTACACGAATGATGAAGACGCTAACGAAACTAAAAGTGTTAAAAAATTGAGTGATGTGATTTTGAAAAATATTAATTGAATATATATATATATATATATATTTGTTGTACTCTATGAAATATGATATTTTGTCATAAATTTAGAAGGTACAATGTACTTTTCAATTTATATTTTTGGAAATATTTACCTACCTAAATTGTGTATGCTATTCTATTAATAATAGAACATAAATAATTTTTTTTGAAAGATGCCTGCACAATAATTGAAAAATATCCCACTACCGATATAAGTTGATTTATGAGTATTATTGTCCCATATAAATTATTGATAATCACTGAAATATTTGATAATTGACAATTTTTGCTGAATTCATTGCCAAACAAAAACAAATTGTTGGAATTTGGCATCATATTATTTGCAATTCTTGATAGATTGTTGTAAGTTTTTTTAAGACAATTACTTATTTAGATCATGAATTATGAGGCTTGTTTCAGGTAAAATAGGCTATCAAAAATATTTTCATTATCACCCTTCGCCTTACTTAGTAATAAAAAAAAATCTTGTTTTGTTGTACAAAATTTATGTTTTATGTTAATAATAGTGAAATTTATATAAAGAATATCCCCAAGGATGAAAAGAATTATCTTAAATGAAGAAAGTTCCTAACCTTAAACCTATAATGACTAGGGACCTTTCCATACCCATAAACAAGTGCATCAGGCCTTATTTTTGGTAACTAGGGACCTTCACCTAACCATAGACAAGTGCATCATGCCTTATTTTTTGGGAAAAGTAAACGCGGTGCACACATGATTAGGTTGTACACTAAGAGAACACTACATCGTAGATAATACCACCCTCATGAGAGGATCACAAGAGTTGTTTAACATAAATATAGAGGAACACGAGGGTATGTCGTCGGTCATCTTACTAAGTGAGTCACATCAAAAAGTTAGAGAGTAAGGTAACCAACATTTCCGTATAAAGATACATATTTAATTTATTACTCTTTTCTCTCCCACATATTTGATCTGCATGCGTGGACTGAGTTGCTCCTTAGAGTGTCATCTAGGGAACAGTCTCCCTTGTCCTGACAGTAATTTTGTAAAAATTGGAGTTATCTAATAGTTTTTCTTAATTCATCTGCATAAAAATAGGTACAAATGAACTTGTACATAAGGAGTAAGGGTTATTGATTTCATTTTTATACTGGATCTAACAAACTCACATTAGCTCTTGATTGCATTTTTTATGATGTATCTGTTTTTTATATAGATTAATCCATTCACGAGACATTATTTAAAGATTTTATTGGGTATAAGTAATGGATTTTCCCTATTATTTGTTGTATTGTACTTTTGCTTCTTATTTTGGTCATATTGCTATTTATAGAGATTTTATGCCTTAATTGTGTGTTGAGTATGTATATTTTAGGTATATGGTTGATAAAATGTTAGGATACGAAGTTAAAAAGTCAAGAAAAACCCCAAGAAAAAGCAGATTTTGAGTCTAGAGTCAGTGTATGGAAATTTGAGCGTTTGCAAGAGAAATATTTGCACCTTAGTATTTAAGTCACTACGACATAGTGATGAGAGATTTGGACTTGATTCCTTCTGATTTAGAGAGAGCTTGAAGTCGGTGTCGCGTGAGAAGTGACGGAAGTCAATTCAGAGTTAAGATGAAGAAATTACGCCATTTGCTTCCACCATGGCTCGAACCAGAATTCTGCTAAGTAAAACGGGTTGGCCCCTTCTAAACCTAATTAAGAAAGCCAAAAGGGCGCCCAAATATTTTTACTTCATATATAAGTCATTTGGCAGCCTCCAAATCATCATCAATCATTTATTTTATCGAGGGGAGTAAAGCAGATAAAATTGAGAGACAAAGATAAGGATTTATCTATGAACCCAACGATTCTTCTTCAACTATCCATCATATCTATTAATCATTAAGAGTAACTATTTTTTTATTTTGAATATGAATTTGTCATTAGTTTTAATTAGTTTTTCTTCTCATAGTATGAACTAAAGCCTCATTGCTTGAGGATGCTTGTGTAAGAATTTATGCTTATCTGGTTAATTGATTTATTGTATTTGGGACAAAGTGTTTAAAAGTTTGGTTCGACTATTTATTTAATTGATTTAGAAATTTTCTTTAAAACTACCTATGCTACAGCCAAGTAGTGGGTAGCTGTTGTAATTGATCTTACACCTAGGAGGGGGTTTGATTAAGGACCTAGTGTATAAACGCCTAGTGCGAGGTCTTGCCTATTAGTTAGTCAATAGGGTAGGAACTCAATTTACCAAAAACCATGGTGTATAGGTTGCTTTCTAAGATACCTTATGGGAGTTAGAGATACATTTGAATCCCGACTAATGCGAAATTCACCATCTCACCCTTATCAGTATAAATATTAACTAGCGGCATAGACAATTACTAGAAATCCCTCAAGCAAATTTCCCATACTTAGTTCATCTTTTGTTTATTTACTTTATCTTATTTTTATATGAATCAAAAACCAAATAAATATTTTACAATTTAAAGTCTTTAGTATTTCTGTATTTCTAATTGCAAGCTTCACAAATTTACACTACCATAAGTACAATTGTTTATACTGATAATCCCTTGGATGATAAACCGGAACTTATCAAATGTATTACTTGAAACGACCCATACACTTGTAGGATGTTAAGAACCTCCTTGATGTCGATTTATTGTATCACACCAGGGGAGCAAACAAGTTTTTGGCCCCGCTGCCCAGGATTATAGTTTTAGATTGTGTTTTTAATTTTAGTGTAGAAGTGTCTAGTTTATTTTTGGTTTCACATTGTTTTATTGTTTTTATCTCTTCACAAATTCACAAGTTTTGGTATATGCTCTTGAATCCTGAGAAGTTGCTTCAAGACCAAAGAAAGAGAGAAAGAACAAGGAAAGCACCAATACTAATTGCTAATCTTGACCTATCACCTGGTTTTGAGGTCAATGAGAATCAAGTGAACCCACCTCTAGGAGCTAATCAACCTGAGGGTGTTCACAAAAATGTCCAATAAAGAGCGACCTTGAATAGAGCCAATCCACCAAATGGGGTAAATCATCAATTGCAAGGCATCCTTGAGCCGGGAGTGCATTTTTGTGTCAACCTTTAAGGATTCTCCCTTCAGCTATTCAAGCTACACGGTTCAAACCTGATATGGGTATTGTTGAATCAATTCCTTAACTATTGGAATTAAGTGGAGCCGTCACCAAGATATGGTACGTGCTATCCAGAAGTTTATGCAGATATGTGACGCTTACATTACTCAAAGCGTTACAAGGGAAAAAATGTACTATTTCATGTTCCAGTTTTTATTAAACAGGGGGCTAGTGAGTGGTTAGATAGACAACCATATGAGACAATCCCTGATTGGGATTCACTTCAAGCAATATTTTTCAGTCGTTTCTATACACAAACTAATAGAATAAAAGACCAAGTTGAGCTTGAAAAATTCAATAAATCTGATGATGAGAAGTTAGGGGAGACATGGACTAGATTTTAACAACAGTTGGTAAAGTGCCTTTTGCATGGGTACACTACTATGATGCATCTATCTATGTTCTATAAGGGGCTTGATACAAGTTCAAGATTACAAGTTGATAATGTCGGTGGTGGTGGTTTGTGTCAATGGATTCTACTCAGGCTGCACAAGCAATGTAAAAAAGTATTGATACCGAAAGAAGTTGGTCAGTCTCACGAAACACGAAAAGTATGTCGCAAGTAATTGGTAATATGAAGGTGGTCGATAAGAGTTCTAGCCTGGAAGAGAAATTAAAGGAACTTTATATGCTTGTTAAAGAGAGCATTCATGGTAAGAATTACGAGGTGAAGGTTGTAAATGAAACTCATGGTTATCCCATGGGAAATCGAAGAAGTTTCCAGAATCATCACCAAGGTAATCACCTCCAAAAATCAATTACAAATTGGGCCTCTTATTAAGGCAACTCATATCAGCCTCGACCCCAAGAGACCATTTATCAAGCGACACCTCAAGATATTTATTTGAGTGATCAATCTTATGGGGGTCAAGCGCTTCAACCATCAATTCATAATGCTCATATTGGGAGTAAAGCTCCAATGTCATTCCATCACATCCACAAGAGTCCTTCCTTGCCGATATTCAAAAAACGATAAAGAAGTGATACAAGAAACTATGAAGTCATTCATGGTGATAGCACAAGAGAACACACGAGCTACTAATGAAAATACAAGAGCAATCAAATGTGTTGCAATTGTTAGGGAAACGAGTCACTCAATAAGCCTCCCATTGTGATATAACACAACAAGCTCATTCGCTACACTTAGGCCCAGATACAAAAAATGAGTCAAATTCATACAAAATGATGAGACCAACGGTGGGCATAAGTCATGTAAGGAAATTGTCCTTTGAAGTAGAAAAGTTGTAAAGCCACCATTGGTTAAGTTTAGTGAATCAGGGGTTGCAAAAGAGAAAGAATATCAAGAGCCTAATTTAGATGAGGTAAATGTTGAGGATTGGGTTGATGATGTGTTGAAGAAAGAGCTGAGCCCGTGAGTATTGACGAAAATGTTAAGAAGACACCGACAGAACAAAAGAAGAAAGAGATGGTTGTGTACGAAAATCATTCTCTTCCAACATTCCCTTCACGTGTTCAAGATAAGGACAATGGAAAAAGTACAAGAAGTTCGTGGATATGATGAGAAAATTGCGAATTAACCTTTTGTTTGTGGAAGCCATCCAACGTACACCAAAATATCTGACATTTATGAAAGAGGTACTATCCAAAAGATGCAAGTACATTGAAGATGAAACGATTTGTCTATCTGAGGAGTGTAGTGCAATTTGCCAAAGCAAGTTCCCACCAAAGTTGAAGGATCCCGGGATTTTTAATATTCCTATATCTATTGGTGATGAATGGATGTGGAGAGTCATATGATTTGGGTGCGAGTATCAATCTCATGCCTAGATCATTATTCGAGAAATTGAAGTTTGGTTAAGCGAGACCTACTATCGTGGTTTTATAAATGGCCGATAGATCTATTACCCACCCTGAAGGAAAGATAGAGGATGTGCTCGTCAAGGCGAGGAATTTCATATTCCATGTGATTTCATTATTCTTCAGTACGACGCGGTTAATAATGTGTCAATCATCTTGGGTGGCCATTATTAGCCACAAGGCATAATTTGATTGATGTAGAGAATGGTAAGTTGATCATATGAGTACACGATGAAAAAGTCAAAATCAACGTGTTAAAAGCAATGAAATTTCCAAATTCTAAGAATGATTGGTTTTGCTTGGACACCATTGATCGCATAGATAAAGAGCCAAATAAGGTTGTGCAAACCTTGGGATTGGAGAAGAGAGAGCTACGAAAGAAACCACCATACAGAAAAATCTTCGGTATACCGCAAATCCTTGAACGCAATTAATTTAAAATAAACACCTACTCGTCGCGACAGTCTCCTCTTTTTCACCCCAAACTCAAAATTTTGCATACCTATACATCAAAAAAACTTCTATCGTTCTCATTAAATATAGTATACACTACTACTAATATGAACTACATAAAACTAAAACAAAGTGCATAAAACATTAAATTTGCAAGTTTTCTCCCATAAGCACTTTTATTTTACGTCATTCAAAATTGGATGTGTTGCCTTGTTTATTTCTTCTTTATGTAGCCTCCCCAGAAGCGGATGGGGCTATTCATATCTACCAACCGAAATTTGTAACCTTTCTTTGTTTGGATTTCCATCAACTTCACCTAAATGACTCGAGTGACTATGAACGTTCTTATCCAAGAATTATTGTATCCCTTTGGTCTATTCACGGGTTTGGGAGCTTTCCATGCGACCCCACCGTCAACCCGAACTCATCTTCTTCTTTCTTCTGCACCGATTCCTGTGAGATCTCAGTTTTAACCTCTTTGGTCAAAAATTGGATTTTTGTGACGTCATGCGGCCCGTCATGATTTGTTCCCAAAACATGGAATGTTTTGGAATCCTCTACAATTCGGAGGGTTACGGTTCCTTCATGCACATCGATTATGCTGCGACTCATGGACAAGGATGAACGTTTAAGTCAGTTTTGATCTGCAGCATAATCAAGAACAACAAAATGAGTAGGGATAGATAATGTACCTACATGGTTGAGCACATCCTCGATGATTCCATGTGCTTTTGTTTTGGAAAAATCCAGGAATTGTAAGAGGATTGTTGTCTTGGAATCTTATATTCCCAACTCTCAGACATACTCTCGGGCATGAGATTGACACTAGAACCCAAGTCACACATCACTTTAGTTTTGAAGGTACCAGCTATCTTGATTGGGAGGTTGAACCTCCAAGATATTGAAGCTATTGTGTTACATCCCTTTAAAATTTTGTCAAAACTCCTTTAGTGAGGGCCACAGTCTCTATCTCAATATTTTCTTTCTTCTTCGAAAAAATCTCCTCAAAGAGTTTTTGCTGACTTGGCTCTTTCTCGACAATCTAGAGTATCGGGACGTTGATTTATGCTTGGCTCGATGTCTCTCCTAAATTCTTGTTCTCGGTACCACCACTACCATAATTCATCCTCATTCGAGGTGGTGGTAATAACAACGGATGTGTTGGCAGCAACTCCACCCTACTCCTCTCTTGCACCGTTGGTGCAACAACGAACGCTTTCTCAACCTCATCTTCAACTTGATTCTCAACAATTACCTCATCTCAGCTAAGTATGGTTGGTTCTTCTATCGTTGAAATATCCTTTTCACTAGCTACAACCCCCTGGCGATTTCGCTTCCTTTTCAGCTTTAAGGCTAAACTCTTCAAACACATTAAACCAAACATATCTATAACTGTTCTGAATGGCCTTATCATTAGTATTTATACCTTGACCAATTTTCAGATGGACCTTATTGTAATTTCTCAATGAGTTGTGTCAATCGTTGTTCCATTCATTAATTATGTTGTTGCATGCTCTACAATAAGGATGCATTAGCATTCATTAATTATGAAACAATCGAGATTATTTTCCAACTTCCTTACACCTTTTTGTGGATGGGCTGGAAGTGCTTTTTGAGCCTGATCCTCCTCATAGGGATTCTGAAGATGGTTGGAAATCTGGAAGACTTGATTCCTCAATATTTTCACGTAGCAAAATGATTGTTGAACCTCTTGTCATTATCTCTCACGTTCTCTTGCATCATTTCTAAGAAATATTGCATTGTTTATTGAAGCTCATTAATGGAGCCTTCTCGATGATCATGTGCAGGTTGTGGTGGAGCTTGATAGTAATAATCTGGACACCCTTGATAGAAGTTTTGAGGTCTCGATCGATAAGAATTACTTTGATTTACGGCCTTACTCAGATTTGATTGTTGGAAACAACACTCTTCCCAGCGGTGCCCAGATATCCTACTATTCGAACAACCATACTTAGCATTTATGTTCAATTGTGCAAGAAAATTCGACATACCTAAGAATCTGCAAAGAAATACAATAATAAAAACACAAGCATAAAATGGAAAAACAACTAAAACTGACTAGACTTAAGCAAAAGTCCTCAGCAACGGTGCAAAAAACTTGTCATCTCCCAAGGTGTGATAAAAGATTACAAATAAAACACACACCTCTAGAGAGAACAAATACTTTTCTCAAGTTTATGGATCATTAACAAGTAATAAAGTAAGTATAAGACTATCGTCTCCATAAAGACATATGTCGGTAACTTCATACTTGTATTCTTATATAGTGTAAAGGATTTAGGGGTTTAACTAAACAGAATGAAAGAAATAGATTTTTACTAGATTTTTCAACTACAGAACTAAGATACAAATAATAAATCAAACTACTAAAACAAATACATATGATATGAAAAATAGACGAGAGTTTAGCTCGCGTTTACTAGTATACACTTTCTAAATCTGGCCGACAACCGCTCTCACTTCCAAAAGTGTCTTCTTCATCCTTTAACTTCTTCTTTCAGGTTTTATATTCTTTTCTTGACTAATTATCCATTATTTAGGATATAATATCATCCATACACCTAAGAGCTTCACACTTAACACACAATTTTTGCACAAATAACTCTACAAGTAACAATTCTCTAGGACTAGACAAGAAACGAGAAAATATCATATAATAGGAAACATCCCTAAAAAATACATAATATTACTCTAAAATGATGCCCCGTGACTATATAATCTATCACAAATATGGAGACATCATGAGCCGATCTTAGAATATTTTAGGTGCAGTTTATATTACATTAATGACTTCACTAACACTCCAAAATCCTAAAAAAGATCTGCATAATGTCTAACCAAATTTTTTACACTAATAAACTATGCTTTCCAACAAAGAATACTAAATATGTTAAATGTACTTTTATAATTGGATGAAGGTTCGTAAGAAAGCATGTCAAGTTTAAAAATATAGTATTTGTGTACTTACTTAAGAGTTTTAGGGATTTATTTAGATATGGTTAAAAGAGAGAGAGAGAGAGAGAGAGAGAGAGAGAGAGAGAGAGAGAGAGAGAGAGAGAGAGAGTCGGAGGATTTTGTAAGTAAGTATAAGAAGAACCCAAAAGTTTTGAGTATATTTTATGGGGATTTGGTTTTGATAAGTGTGTCTTTGTGTGTGTGATGTTTATCATGAAAACGATACATTAAACTTGAGCATCCAACAAGTTAAACTAAAAGGACAAATCACACAACTCAAGGTGAATATATTCTGTAAATGATAAAATTTTGTAATCGAGGAAATATAACACATATTGATAACCTGGAATGATGATATATAGATCTGCAAGCAATAGATGAGTGTGTATACGACATTCAGTAATTAAAAATCTATCAAGCATGAAGTATTTCATATTTAGGATCATAAATGTTTAGAACAAATAGTTATATCAATTAATAAAGATCAAGTGAGTTGGAAAATATAGAATTATTACACTCGAAACGAGGTGACAATACTATAGTAAAAAGTATTTTTTGAAACACATACAACAATAATGGTAAGTAACAAAATTTAAAGATTTGTTGAAACCCACAATAATATTGGATGCCACGAGATTTAACTTCCTATAACGATGTGCACTGAGTTGTGAAGAAATATAAACTAAAGAATTGAATATCTTTTAAGAGCTCGCTTAAAACCAAAGCAAAGAACACACAATTTTTAAACAACATTTTTTACCGCGTGTCACAATTTTTATTACCAACAAAAACAAGTCATGCCAACCACCATGAGTAAGAAAATAATAAAATCGAGTAGCATGTGTATGTTTTCAGTATTTGCAACCTTTTCAATTTGAATTAAATCCACATTTCAAATTTTGTATATTTTTATTAGACTCTTTGCATTTAATTAAAAATTATTAATGGTGTTTGGGGTTTGTTTACTTTTGTGAAAACTAACATCTTCATATTAAAAAAAAACTTTTGTATAAATTTTTAATTGATTTTTGTTCATTTCTATTTTTGTCTAATAAGGACAACGTATAGTTATTTATATGTATATAGTAATAAGTGGATCAATTAGTTATTGACAGTGAGCAAGCTATTCAAGGTACCCCAAACCTCCTCTTACTCGTTCACAACCTGAATTGTCTCCATTGTAATTGAGATTGAGAATACCCCTAAAAAAACGACAGCGTAAAAAAAATAAAAACTATGCCCATTGACTAAAAAAGATCTATGTGTTGGGACCACTTTTCTAAATTTTACAAAGGGAAAATTAGATATGGTAGATGTAACTACTGTGGATTTGAGTATGCCACGGATCTGGATATCCCTGGTACAACTAACGTGAAAAACCACATGGAAGAACAAAGATGTCCAAAATATCCATTTTTTACCCCTAAGAAAGGCCAAACTCAACTTGTTTTAACCGCGATGAGGGTTGTTTAAAACCCTTTGTCTTTTCACAAGAAAAAACTAGAATTCTCTAGCATAAATGGTTATTTTAGATGAGATGTCTTTTCGGGTACTTGATGGTATGGGATTTAGGAGTTTTTGTTTAATTATGAAACCCCTCTTTAAACTACCCTCTCGTTGGACTATAGTTAGGGACATTTTTTAATTCCATATATAACAGAAAAACATTCGTAAAACTCTTTTAAAGGATAAACGAGTTAACCTCACAACTGACACCTGGACTTCTATCCAAAATATGACCTATATTTGTGTTACTGGCAATTTTATTGATGATTTATGGGTTCTCAGAAAACGCATAATCTGTTTTGATATGATTGAAAATCATAAAGAAGAAATTGTAGGAAAAAAAATTGATTTTGTTCTTAAAGATTGGGAAATAGAAGTTCTAATTCTACCATGGTTTCCTATATGTCCGGAGAGGGAAAAGTTCTGATTGATAATTCTATTTGTCGCCATGAGTTTTTGCATGTCCATTGTTGTGCACATATACTTATTTTAATTGTTAAAGAGGGTCTTCATGAATCTGATTCAACTATTGTTAAAATTAGGGATTGTGTTAATACGTTAGGTCATCTCCTAGTCATTTTTAACATTTAAACGCTATGTAGCTATTGCTAATATTTCTTTGAAGAATATTGTTTGCCTTGATGTGGCAACCAAGTTGAATTCCACTTATTTTAATGCTTGTGGGAGCTGAGAAATACGAGCTCGCATTATTAAAGATGTTCAAAGAAGATAAATTATTTGATGTCTATATAAAAGATATTGGCCTAGGTCTACCCACTACACAAGACTGGAATAATGCTCGGTACTTGATTAGTTTTCTGAAATATTTCTATGATGCAACACTTCGATTCAGTGGCACTAAGTTTATCACATGTAACTTGTATTTTGATGAGATTGTGATGATTTATCGAGGCATTTGTATGTTGGGCCTGGGTTTAGGCATTGATAGTGATAATGTTCTTGATAAAATGTCTAAATCGATGATGGAGTAGTTTAGGTGCTACTGGGGGCTTACTTCTAACATGAACCTATTACTGTTTATAGCAGTTGTCTTAGACCCGACAAAGAAGTTTAGTTAACCTTTTATATTGGATTGCTTAAATGTATGGTACTGGTAATGAAAATATCTTGATAGATAGGATTAATGAAGCTATGCAACGCATTTACAAGAATTACGATTCTATTATGAACCTAGTAACTATCCGAACCTGAATTTTCTGCCCCAACATGATCAGTTGTCGCACCTTTTGATCCCTGTGAGACCATGTTTGCACAATTCTACTCCTTCCGTGATGCAACCACATTATTTGTTGGTAAGACTGAGTTGGATAAATATTTATCAAAGGAGTTAGAGACCGTGTGCCTATTGTTTTGCTATGGTAGAAAGGTAATTCTGAAAGGTTTAAGGTTCTGTCCTTGATGGCTCGTGATATCTTGCCAATTCCAGTTTCAAATGTTTCCTCAGAATCGGCGTTTAGTACTGGGGTAGATTAATCGATAGCTTTCGAAGTTTTTTAAACCCGAACACTGTTGAAGCCTTAATATGTACTCAAAATTGGCTCCGAGATTCTATTCCTACCTCGCTTCGATCCGCGAAAGATATCATCGAGGATTTGGAAGGAGAGTTTGGTAAGCTTGTGCTAATTTTTTTATATATATATATATATATTCTTATTCTTCATATTATTCATATTTTGACAATATTCTTTGAGTATATGTTAGGAACTTTTAATCTCAAAGATTTTGAATCTGAAGTGGTCAACTGATGGTTAAACTCGGTAAGAACTCCTTAATATTAGCTTCAATAAACAATGGTTTGGTAGCAACAATGCTTTGGTAGCCGTGTTTTGTTACCGTCTAGTTATGTTTGGCTAATCCCAAGCAGATTTGGCTTAACCGAAATTAATCCCCTTACATTCTGAGGCCAATGATCCTTTATTGAAACCTTTACTAAATATCTGAATATCTATGCAAGATATTGAGCTGAACAGGTGGATCAAGTTCCCGAAACTCCTTGTGTGAAGTCAAAACAAGTCTAGCGAAATCAAAGGACCAATGGCTTCAATATTATTTGTATTTTGTGATATTCTGTAATATTTTGTGGTGTTGGACTAATTTATTCTTGTAATATGTTAAAACATAGCTATGTAGATTATTTTGAAACTTTGTAATTTCATTTATAGGCCATAGCTACATATTAACTTATGTTTTGAAGTATTACAATAACTTGAATTATTACAGCTTTTAATTTTGAAGTAGTGTTTATACGAATAGTTTTTTACGGCATACAAAATTGTTTCAACCCGGTATGTAACCTAAGGCAACCCGGTGTTTTGAACTCGTGCAGGTTCGGTAAAAAAAATAGGGTTGGATTTTTCAAATCCCAGCCCGGGATGTTACAATCTCGGGTTAGTAAAAATTTAATCCGGCACTAACCCAGGGTATGCTCACCCTACGTTGAAGTGTAGCATTATCCTACAAAGATACTAATAATTTGATAAATTTATACCGGAAAGTTAGGTGTAACAATATACTGGAGATCAGATATCAATACTACGTGAAAATGTTAGTTAGATTTTATTGTTTTGTGTTGTTTCTTTCTTAATTTCTTTTTAATTCCTCAGGATTTGAATACTTCTATACAACACTTCTTTTGGTGCTATATGTAAATATATTGATATTTGATGCAATATTGTTTATATGTAGTTTCAGGTTCTTTGACCACAGATCAGCAGACTAGATGGCCTAACTAAATTCTTCACACGTCTTCAGCCTTCTTCGTCATTTCAAGCCTTTTTCCCCAAATCTTAAACTGAATAGCCCTCGTCTCTAACAGCTTCTCTATCTCTCAGGAGACCTTTAGTTTCAGGCACACATATGAAAACAAACAGCATTCCAAAAATAGCTATAACTTCAAATATAAGAAATGTCCATGATGTCTCAATTATGGCTTTGCTTAAAGATAAAACGATAAAGATTGTGTGAAAATAAGATTAGATACCCAGTTAGCTATACCTCCACATACTCCTTTGTACATAATCCTGGGAACTGTTTCCATTCCATAAGAAAAGAAATAAAGTGATAAACTAATAAGTGCCACCCACCCTACTTATATTTGGACATTCCCTAGTGTACCATGAGCTTCTTTCTCCTCTACACATATCTTGGACTTTGTTGTTCGAGATTATACAAGCCACTGGAAACATCTGCTAATGAGATTGAGTATGTGTTAAGTCCCCTAGATTATAGTAAAAGTAAAACATATCGTATTGGAAGATGAAGAACAAAATCCACAATCAGAGGATGTTTGCTAACACTTTGTGCAATCCAACTTCAAAGAAAATCCAGAAGAACGAGGATATGTATACGTTGAGAAATGAGACATTTTGGATGAACTTGTTGAACTAATAAATGAATGATGATTTAATTTATTAATTCATTCATGCTCTAAAAAAAGTGGGAAAAAAATATTTGTGCTCTAATAGTCCCACCTTAATTTTGTGAAGAAATTGTTGGAATTACTAAAACTAAAGAATTTTATTTCATTAATTCTTTTTTACTCTTGGGAAAAGTTGGAAAACTTTTTATATGTTAAAAAGTCTTACCTAGAAAATGGAGAAGAAAATAAAAGACAAACCGACAAAGAATTGACGGCTCTTTAATTTGTCAGGGAGTTAATAGAGATTGATGCATCACATAGTGAAGTGACAGGGATCGACTCTTCACTTTTTTCTAGTCGAAAGCACACGTGGTATGACACATGTGATATGGTATTATTCATATAGCTCCAATTGTATGTCATAATTTTATAAATGCGATACAGATATATAATTAGACAAGCCTCGTTTCTTAATATGAGTTCTTCGATCGATCAACCCTTTTATAAAATCAATCAAGCAACTCATATATGGCTATTATAAACTAAGTAGACAGTGGGATTCTAATTCGTTCATAATATATGCTTAACATGAATCATTCATGTTTATGACCTCATCTTAACATTTAGTTAAGATGACTATCATAACTCAAGTTCTCTTAAAGGTTCTTCACTACTATGAGTTAGTCTCATCTTTGCGCTCTACTTGTGCCAAAGGCGATTGCCCGTGTGATAGGGCCAATCTCAGTCTATAGGACATACATAGTTTGAAAAACACACGCATTATAATATATATCAAACATGATATTATTAAAAGAAACGGTGAAATAAACATAATAATGAAATATATATATGCATTCACATAAACTTGCAATTTATATACATTATATCTTGCGTAATTATATCCCTTGGGATATAATTTGTTAATAGATCATCAAGCATATTGCGTGTGTATGTATTGCAAACCAAATTCCTTTTGTGCAATAACATCTCTAACAAGATTATACTTTATATCAATGTGTTTGGTCTTATTGTGATACTTAAGAGCTTTCACACAAGCCTTTTCAGCTTGCCTATCACAATGTATAGTAACAAGACTCCCACTATCATTTGAGAATCCTAAATGTTCAAAGAACCTTTTTAACCAAACAGCTCTATGAACCGCAGTTAGCATGCTACGAACGCAGCTTCCATTATGGACAAAATTACACAGGTTTCTTTCTTGCTACATCAAGAAATTGTGCAATTATTCAACAAGAATACATGACCTGAGGTAGATACACACCCATATATATCCTTCTAGGTGTAATTTATTTCCTTGAAAGCATAAGGCATGATCCATAGTGTCGTTTAGATATCTCAATATGCTTTTGAAAACATTCAAGTTCTCTTGTCCCGGGTTCGATTAGATAAGACTAACTAAACCTACCACATAACATATATCTGGCTTATTTCATATCATAACATATATAAGACTATCTATGGCACTATAATATGGCACTGTATACATTATCTGATTCTCCTATGGGGTGCTAGGACCCATGCGAGAGTTATGTTTATTCCCTTTGCTACAGGAGTGTCAATGGCATTTCATTTAGTCATACTAAGGCATTCGTGTATATTCATGATGTAAGGTTCTTGAGATAAAGATAATAGTCTTCTAGACCTATCTCTGTGAATCTTAACACAAAGAATATATTTTTCTTCTCCCATATCTTTCATATCAAATTGAGAAGCTAGCCGCTCTTTATTAGTTTGAATAAACTGTCATCCATATGTAGAGATAAAATTACGAAATTTTTCTTGGATCGTTTAATATAAACACAGTGGACTTCATTTATCATCTTAAATTCATTTGATGAAATGACTTCATGAAATCTCAAATTTCGCTTTCTCAAGACTTGTTTAAGACCATTGATTGATTTTAATACATACTTTATTCTCTTGATCTTTTGCAATAAAACTCGAGGGTTTTTCCATGAAAATAACCTCTTCTAAATCTCCATTTAGGAATGCAGTTTTGACATCCATTTTGGTCTTCCATTAATTTTCTCCATTCATTCTTGGAAGGATGTGAAAGTGCTTCATTTACTATTCAAGATTCTTCCTTGCCTTGTGGAGTTATCATAAAGACTTCTCCTTTGATTTCAAATCAATGACGAGGAACTAAACATCTAGAACTTCACTTAGGTTGAGAATCTTGAGAAATAGGATTATTAGATGATGTAATGGTTCCAACTATCTCAGTTTATAGAGGATCGTCATTCTCTAGTTCTTGAGTGTGTGTTACTTCGTCAGGTGTCACATTTGTTTGTATATCATCCACCTGATTCTCATTATATTCACATAGAATACAATTTAAATTAACCTCACCTAAACTAACAAAATCATTCTCTAAGAATGTAACATCTCGTGATTAAATTTCAATAAGACCTACATCGTTGTGTTCTCCAATAAACAAATATCCATTAGAGTGCTCTGGGTGCCTCTTGGACATAATTTTCCCATATTTATGAGATAGATCATGAACATAACCTGCCAACCCCCAGGATCGCAAGTAGTTCATAAGGAGTTAATGGAACAGTCGTTGTGGGTACTCGGTTAAGTATATAACTAGCAGTAAGTGTTGCATCTCCCCAATAATATATTTGAAATATTAGCTTGTTCCATCATAGACTTAACCCTTTCTAGGAGAGTTCTCCTTCGTTCATCACATATTTATTTTAACTGTCTCAATAGATATGCACATCCACGATTAAGGTTTAAGGTTTTTCACCTTCCTCTCTAACTTATTTTTTACTAAATTGAAATATATCATAAGAACATTTCAATGCTTCATGTTAATGAAAAATCAGGTAGACATAACCAAACCTAGTGATATCATCTACAAAATAATGAAATAATGTTCCCAACGTCTAATTTGAATTCATTGGGTCCTAGATGTCTAAATGAATTACTTGCAATGGGTACTCGACTCCTTTAGCCTTTACAAATGGTGATCGATTTTCCTTACCTACTAGACAATATTCATAAGTTGGAAAGTTGAATTCAGTCAATGAACCCAAAAAGGTTCCCCTTAGCCAACAAATTCATGCAGTCTTGTCCAATATGACCTAGTCTAGCATGCCATATACTTTCTTATATGATAGAATTACTAGAAGAAGTAGAAAAACAACCACTTACATAATAACTATTAAATGAGTTATCATCATCTCATACAACTAGACCATGAGAAATAAAACCAGAACCATAATACTTAGCGTTATAATAAAAATCCACTTTACGAAAATGCATATTAAAACCTAATCCTAGAAGAACAGTGTCTGAGACCAAGTTTTGTCGAATGTTAGGTGCCTAAAGTACATTAAGCAGGTACAAGGTATGACCAATTCGCAAGTTCGACTTGCAAGTGTCAACTCCTTTGTCTACTGCAACCTTATTGTTGTCTCCTACATAAATCCATCTCGTTTCCTCAAGAATGAGACGGTACTCTATATATGCCTCTCGGTCTTTGTCTACATAGTCTATCGCTCTTGAATCTACAGTCCACAAAGGATTAGAATCATCAAGCAATACAGTATTGCTAACATAAGTAAAGTTACAAGAAATAAATAACATTGCTATCTTTCAAGGATTCACTGCATTCTCAAGAGAAGTGACACATTATGTCACAATTATAGCATTTCACTTTACTTTCGTCTTTTTTATTAAAAAAACGTTCTCTTTTATCGTTACCACCATTCTTGTTCTTCTTGGAAGCATGTTCATTTCTCTTCCCAATTTTTTTACTTAATGCCAAACCTTTTGTGGGAACTTGATGTCTCCCTAATTGTTCTTATTTTCGACCCTTGGGAGACATCATTTTTGGTGTTTATTTAATCAATTTGATAGACTTTTGGACTAAATATGCAATAATATGATTTTCCTCTTTTATTTCTAGCATTTTTAAGTTATTAAGCTTTTGCGCGTAATATTGGTATTTTTAGTGTAAAGTTTACAGGTTTTAGATGTAAGCTAGAAGAGGAATCCGAGAAGAAAGTCAAAGATCAAGAGATAGAGTCAAGACTTGAAGATAAATCCCGAAGATATTATTTTTAGAGCTGAAAATCCATTTTCCAGGCTATAGATTGGTGATTTCGAGGTGCTTAAGTGATGATTTAGCCGCTGACCTTTGAAGAGAAAATGCTCCCTATCGAGTTACTGAACTTTAGCAACTGAATTGAGGTCAATCGGAGTCATAACGAATCGGGAAAAGCCGTTTTAGTGAAGGTAAATCAGCAGTTACGGGATTTTGGGCTAAGTTAGTGGACTTGGGCCTTTTATATTTCATTTAATTAAAAGCCTAGGTCCAAGTCCGATTTTGCACATATAAAAGGAGGTCTGGACTTCTATTTTTCAGAAAATTCATTCTTTACAATTAAAAACATCTGAGAGAAGCAACAGAAGGAAGGAAGAAGCTGCTAGAGCTGGAGTGGGTCTATAGCTCCGTTCTCAGTCATTCCAATTCCGGAAATTAGGTTTCTTTTATCTTTTATTTGTAAGACAATATGAATTCCTTTACTTTTAATTTAGTTTTTCGGTTTAATATGAGCTAAACAATTCATAGTGCTTGAGAACAATTAATGGGTGAATCCCAATCTTATTGAATTACGAATGTTGAATTTGGGTTTCTGTTAAATTAAATTAAATTAAATTAGGTCTTTTACTATTTTCAATAAATTGAGATTATTTACTGTTTTTGGAGTAGCTAACTAAGAACAGGTGTTAGTATCTAGGCTATTCCAATTAGTGGCGATTGGATCATCCTGACGGAGGGTTTAGGTACAGAACCATTTATTCAATCTAGGATAGAAGCTATTGATTCTGACGAACTTAGCTAATTTTAGGGCCAATGAGGTAATGAAACTTAATCATCCAACAGTGGATCATATTTACCCTGACGGGACTAGTGACACTTTAGGATCGCCTTATAGTCCACCCTGACGAGGGTATAAGGAATTTAGAATCCCGACCATTGTAATTGACCAATTTAGCCCTTAAACAACATGAGTTAGGAAAAAGGATTGGGAGGATCCTTGCGTTCTCAAGTACTACTTCTCATAATGTGTTTTCACTCATTTTACTTGCGTCTTAGTTTTTACTTGCATTTATAATTTGTTTTTCTTTTAGTAGTTTTAATCAACAAAACCAAACAAACATATGTTATTTACTTGCTTTCATAAAGTGCAACCAATCATTATTTGCTAAACATTGTAGTCAACCATCCCGTCCTTGGAACAAATCTGTATTATCAGTTATACTACTTGGGACAACCGTACACTTGCGGTTGTGGTTTGATTTACATTTGCATTTATTTTAGAACACACAAAGGACCACCAAGTTTTTGGCGCCGCTGCCGGGGACGGTAGCGTGTGACCACGGTGTTTATCCTTTAGTGATAGTTGCATTTATTTTTATTTTTGTTTTTATCAGTTTTACGCTTTTTGCTTGTTTAGTTTTCTCAGGTTTTTAGGTTTGGTGTATGCGAAGGAGACTCTTTAAGGATCTAGAGCCAACACCTCCGATCCTTAGTAATCCAGAATCATTAATCAGACTTGCTAACAAGAGAAGGAAAGAACAAGAGTCCTTAGAGGAAGAAGAATTAATTAACAGAATGGCGGACATTAATATTCAAAATCAACAGAATCAACAAAACGGACAAGCTCAAATAGTGATGAATCAAGATCCTTGGTTCACTAATGGTCCACCAGAAGTTCCATTCCGTGCTCCTGCTATAGGAGTAGGTGCTCCAAATATAGATGTTCCGAAGTTTCGTCTAGATTCGGGTATGTTAGCTCAATTCCAAAATTTTGGGAATTTTCGTGGTAGACCATCAGAAGATCCTCTTAGAGCAGTACAGAAGTTTAAGCAGATATGTGATTCTTATATCACACAAGGAGTTTCAAGAGAAGAGATGTATTTTGCTGCTTTGTGAATGGCACGATACGCAAGATCCTACGAAGATTACTAATTGGGACCAATTAGAGGCTGCTTTCTTTGACTGGTATTACCCAAGTAATATGCGATTAGATGCTGAGTTAGAATTGACGCATTTTCGTCAAGAATATGATGAAACTGTGGGTAAGAGTTGGACCAGATTTCAGATGTGTTTACGTAGAGTTCCCACTCATGGCTTTTCTGAACAACAACAGCTTAAAATCTTTTATAGAGGCCTTGATGGGACTTCGAGAGAGAAATTGGATACGCTATGTGGTGCAGGTTTTCTTCAAGTTCAACCCGCTCATGCTAAAATCATTTTAGAAAGAACAGTCAAGAATGAGGTTGGGTGGAATTCAGTAAGAACACCGGTTAAAGGAGTGAATAATGTTGATATGGAAGAAAAATTTGCTACGCTTGAGAATAAGATTCAGAATACGATAGAGCAACAACTGAAGCAGCTTACTTTAGCTGTAAAAGAAGGGTTTTCGGGTAAGAAGGTAGTTGTGCATGCTGCACAAGAGGTTTATATGTGTTCGATTTGCAGAGTAGATGATCATGATGAGGAAAGTTGTCCGAATAACCAGGAGTCCGTGATGTTTATGTCCAATAGAGGTAACTTCAATTCAAGTGGTAATGGATATCAGCCTAACAGAAACCATCCTGGGTTTCAATACTCAAATCCTAATGGGGCAGCCAATCCTACATATGCGTATCAGCCGCGTCCCCAAGGTAACAACTACAATCCAAGACCACAAAATAATTATCAAGGAGGACAGAATCAGGGAAATTATGTTCAGAGACAAGCTCCTCAAGACAATTATGATGACACAATGAATCAGAAAGCCTTACCTGCCTATCCAGAAGAAGGTGTAGTTACCCTTCAGAAAACCGTAGAGAGTTTAATCGCTCTTCAGACACAAGCCATGGAACGTCAACAAGCATCTGAAGCAAACATGAAGTTATTACAGAATCAGATGAATCAGATAAATAAACAGCTGAATCAACGTCCACAAGGGCAACTCCCTAGCGATACTGAGAATCCAATCCAAAGCGAAGACTGTAAAGCTATTACTCTCAGAAGTGGTAAGAACCTTCCTCCACCTCCTTTTCCAGTTATGAAAGAAAAAGAAGTTAGAAAAGAAAAGGTTGTTGTGGATAAAGATAAAGAAGTTGAAGTTGAAGTAGAAGAATTGGAGAGGCCTGTTGAGGTTCCGAAAAAGAAAGATGAGGCTATAATCAATCGTCCACCTCCACCATTTCCATCGCGAGTTCAAAAGAAGGGTGATATGGCTGAGTATCAAAAGTTTTTTAACAAGATAAGAGGCCTTAGCATAAATATTCCGTTGCTAGAAGCTATTCGAGATGTACCCAAATATGCTAAGTTTCTGAAAAGAGCCCTCACTAACAAAAGGCCGTATTGCGATAATGAGATGATTGGTCTTCCTAAAGAATGTAGTGCCATTTGTCAAAGTAAGCTACCTCCAAAGTTAGTTGATCCTGTGAGTTTCACAATTCCGATATCGATTGGAGAAGAATGGAGAGGTAAGGCACTATGTGATTTGTGTGCAAGCATAAATCTTATGCCCAAATCGATCTTTGATAAGCTTAATATCGAAGCAAGACCCACTTCTATGGTCTTGCAAATGGCGGATCGATCTCTTGCACATCCAGAAGGACGAATCGAAGATGTCCTCGTTAAGGCAGGTGATGTCTCCTTAATTGTTCTTATTTTCGACCCTTAGGAGACATCATTTTTTGTGTTTATTTGACAATTTAGATAGACTTTTGGTGCTAATATGCAATAATATGATTTTCCTCTTTTATTTCTAGTAATTTTGATTTATTAAACTTTTGCGCGTAATATTGGTATTTTTAGTGTAAAGTTTACAGGTTTTAGATGTTAGCTAGAAGAGGAATCCGAGAAGAAAGTCAAAGATCGTGATATAGAGTCAAGACTTGAAGATAAATCCCGAAGATATTATTTTTAGAGCTGAAAATCCATTTTCCAGGCTATAGATTGCTGATTTCGAGGTGCTTAAGAGAAGATTTAGCCGCTGACCTTTGAAGAGAAAACATTCCTTATCGAGTTACAGAACTTTAGCAACTGGAATGAGGTCAATCGGAGTCATAACGAAGCGGGAAAAACCGTTTTAGTTCAGGTGTATCAGCAGTTACGGGATTTTGGGCTTAGAAATTGGGCTTGGACATTTAATTATTGATTTATTCTTAAGTCCAAGCCCTAATCCGTTTTTAACATTATAAAAGGGCTTTAGACCTCTATTTTCACACACTCTTCATATCCTTTTTCAATATACAACATACGCTTAAGAGTCAGACACCAGAGAAGAAGCTAGAGGCAGGAAGAGAAGAAGCAAGAGCTGGAGACGGTCTATATCTCCACTTCTCAGCCAATTCAATTCCATAATTAGGTTCTTCTATTTTATTCTGTAAAACATGATGAACCTATTTGTTTCTTTAGTTTTTATCTTTTCAATTATTATGAGCTAAACTAAATTAGTGCTTGAGAACGCATAATGGGTTAATCCCAATTTGATTTCGTTTTATACATTTGGATTTGGGATTATTATTATTTAAATCAAATTGGGTGAATTGTATTTTTCTTTAATTTGCACTTTATCTACTATTTTTGACCTGATCAATCAATGATAGGACATAGTATCTAAGCTATTCCAATTAGTGGCGATTGGATCACCTTGACGGGGGGTTTAGGTACCGAACTAGTTAATGAATGTAGGTTAGAAATTATTGACTCTGACGAGCTTAATTAAACCTATGGCCTATTGGGTAATTTGAACTTAAACACTTGAGAGTGGACTATAATCACCCTGACGGGGTTTGTAGCATTTGAGAGTTGCTCCTTAGTCCACCCTGACGGGGGTAAGGAGATTATAGAATCCCGACCAATACAAATTTACCGATTTGTCCCTTAAACAATGTATGAAATGAATGATAGTTAGGTAAACCCTTGCGTCTCTCAAGTACTACCTGTTCTTACTTGCGTATCACTTTTATTTACTTGCGTCTTAGTTATTTATTTACATTTTCGCATTAGTCTTTCATTCCTTAGGATTAATACAAAACCAAACAAACATATTATCTTTATTTGCTTTCATAAGTGCATCAATCATTAATAGATAAGCATTGTAGTCAACCATCCCGTCCTTGGAACGAATCTGTTTTATCAACTATATTACTTGGGACAACCGTACACTTGCGGTTGTGGTTCGATTATCATTTGCATTTATTTTAGAACACACTAAGGACCACCAGCAGGTACGTTAATTTTTCCCGCTGATTTCATTATACTTGATTACGACGCGGATAGGAATGTCCCCATTATTTTGGGAAGACAATTCCTAGCCATGGGGCGTACCTTAATTGATGTAGAGAACGGTGAAATGATTATGAGAATCCAAGACGAGGAGATGAAGTTTAATGTGTTTAGACCTATGAAGTTTCCGGATTCCAAGGAAGAATGCTTTCGTGTAGATGTAATGGAACCGGTAAGAAAAGAGCCAATTAATGTTGTGGACACTTTAGGAGTGGAGGAGAAAGAGCTACGAAAGAAACCACCAATTAAAGCTCCTCCATACCCTAAAAATCCACAACTAAATCATGCGAAGAAGAAAGAGAAAGCACGTACCACGAAGGTTCCGAAGGAACCTAAGAAAGAAAGAAAGAAAGAAAGAAAAAGGGGTTCAAAGTAGGTGAAGAGGTAGCTATGAAAAATCCTAAACCCCCTCCAAAGGTACGTGAATCAAAAAGTTCTTGGATAGGACCATTCATGGTCGCGAAAGTTATCTCAGATAAACTAGTGGGAATAAAAGCGAAGGGATGCAAATTTCGAGTTGCGAATATTGACAACCTCACTCACTGCTGGGGAGGTTATGTCAATGACTAATGAATGAGGTAACTCGTCGAGCTTAACGACGTTAAACAAAAGTCAATTTCTTGTATATTAGTTGAGTTTTTAAATTTTTGCAATTTAGATTAGTTTGATTTTCGCAATTTTAGTGTTTATTATTAAGAAATAAGGAAGGGTAGTTGTTTTTGATGATTTCAGGGGTAAAAAGGTCACGAATTTGGGGTCGATTTGGCGAAAAAAGGTGAAAAAGAGGTTGGATGTCCAGGAGAAACCGGGAACCCGGTTTTCGAGCTGTTACCAACCTTTTCAACGCAACACTTGGCGTCTTGGTTCACGACACAGCGTCGGAACCGGGTACCCGGTTTTTCGAAACCGGGAACCCGGTTTTGGTGCTGTAACTTTTGGAAATTTCTGACCCAGCGTCTTGGTGATTGCGTTTTGCTGCATTTTAACTCGCGCCATCGACACAAATCCGGGTGCCCGCATTTGGCAAAACCGGGTAC
Source organism: Nemophila menziesii (assembly GCA_029959085.1). NCBI lineage: Eukaryota > Viridiplantae > Streptophyta > Magnoliopsida > Boraginales > Hydrophyllaceae > Nemophila > Nemophila menziesii. The sequence goes on from JARWIR010000014.1 coordinate 7,901,773, forward strand.
CCGGTTTCGGAGCTGTAAGTGGTGAAATTCTCTGGTCCAGCGTCTTGGGGTCCTGCGTTTTGGCGCGTTTTGACTCGCGCCATCGAGAAAATCCGGGTACCCGCATTCTTCAGAACCGGGAACCCGGTTTCGGCGAGCAAAAGTTCTGACCCCGCGCCCACGCGGAACCGGGAACCCGGTTTGCATCTGTGACAGGGCCGTTTTCTGCTTTTCAGCCCTAGATTTTTTACCTCTTTCTTCAAACCAGCCTCCAAAAACACTCCCAAAACCCAGAATTTCCTGAACATCATCATCTACAACTACACAATCCTCAAATCTTACTCTCTTTCACCACAAAAACATGCAATCAACTCATCTCCCATCCAAAATATGATAAAATTCCCTCTTCCCCCGCATCAATTAGCCTTTACCCACCTCATATTCCACCATAATCTTCAAGTCTTAAGCCTCAAAACATCAAAGTTCTAAGCCTTAGCTTCTCACTATTTGAAGTTTTGAGTTTGGGGTGGAAAGAGATGCTTATCAGAACCGTTTGCATGTGTACTTATCGAAGGAATTCTCCAAGAAACAGAAACACTTTTGGTACTGTTCAAGAACAAGCTATTGAGATTCCTAATTCGTGTTACAAACACAAGACTGAAGAGGTTAAAAATTAAAGCTAATCCTAAGAAGAGAGAAGTGATTGAGGAACCTGAAAGTAAGGAAGAAAATGATCCGATGATGAATTGGAATCCAAAATCAGGATGTTGGAAGAGAATCAGGATACGAGGTGCGCTATTTTGGGAAACGTTACAAACAAGTTGAACTTTATTTGTTCAAAGCACAACTTATGATGTCTAGACGCGAGATAAAGTTCATGGACGCAACACCGAAAACCAGCCACGCGCTGGTGAAGATACGTTTTCTAATCCTTCTCATTTAGTGTAAATTATTTTATTGCTTTGAGTCTTTTCGAGTCGTGGGGACACGACTCATTTTTGAGTTTGGGGTGGGGTTCGTTGCCTCATCCCAGTTTTTATGTGTTATGTGTTTTATTTGTTTTCAATAAAATAATTTTCGGAGTTGCATTTGACTATAGAAGATTTTAAATGTCCCGTTAAGCATACTTTTGATGAATCAATGATAGTAAATAGTGGACTTTAGGGAATAACATAAAACGCACTTACAATTGCATGCGAACATAGGTAATTGATAGGAAAAATTAATGAACAATGCAAATGAAATAAGCTTGTACTTAAGGAATATGTTTGGTGTGTAGAACGCGAAATCCTAATAAGTAGAGAACCCACTTAGATATGAACTAAAGACGAGCTATGTACTTAGGAAAATGATAGGGGCAGTCCTTTGTTAGCCATTTGAAGCCTTTTAGTTTGCTATCCCTTATTATAATTTTATCCGTCTTAGCCCAATTTTGAGCCTTAAGCCTTTCTTTTGTAGCCACGATATAAGCCCATTATCCTTTAGATTATTAGGCATGACCAAATGACCCGCACTTGAATCACAACCCTGAGACTTGTCTCGAGCTTGAGTTTGGGGTGGTGGGACCACATTTGGGAAATTACATTGGGAAGGGATTATATGTGTTTGTATTGAGGCACAAAGAGGTAGATGATATTATTATTTGTAACCCTTTGCCGGGATTTGAAAAGAAAAAAAAAATATTATAAGAGACATGACCTTTCACATCAAAACGAGGGTCATGGGTATCTGTACAAAAAAAATGAAAAAAGAAAATAAAAAGAAAGAAAGAATAAAATAAACCGCCAAAGTGGAATATTTTTGGAAATCATCGTAGTTTTATTTGGGTTGACATTGGGGACGCAACATTAGTGCGTCAAATGGGTGAGTGAGAACATTGTTGAGCGTAAACTCAAGCTCGAGGACATTGTTGATGGTAAGTGAGGAGAGAGCCAAAAGCTTACTTCAAATTTACCAAATATACATCCATACCGTCCTTAAGCCATTATTAAAACCATAAAGACCTCGTGATTCCTAGGTACATAGTGAATTTATGATTCTGTTGATAGGGAATATACTAGGTGGAGCGTTCAAAGCGAGTTAGGATTAATGACCACCCTATAGCCATCATACAGATATGAGTACAAGTGTAACCTTCAAGCATTGCAAAGTTAATTTTATGATTGAGATTATTTATGTTTGATGTTGCATGATTAGTGTATGTATATGTTATTTCTTAGTGTGTGCTATATGAGATTTATCTTTAGCATTGCTTTAGGGTTTATTTGCTAGCTTCTATTTGTTTTTTGCGTTTACTTCTACCCCTTGTTTTGTTTTGTTTTGCTTTGTCGGGACGACAAAGGTTTGAGTTGGGGGTCTTGATGTCTCCCTAGTTGTTCTTATTTTCGACCCTTGGGAGACATCATTTTTGGTGTTTATTTAATCAATTTGATAGACTTTTGGACTAAATATGCAATAATATGATTTTCCTCTTTTATTTCTAGCATTTTTAAGTTATTAAGCTTTTGTACGTAATATTGGTATTTTTAGTGTAAAGTTTACAGGTTTTAGATGTTAGCTAGAAGAGGAATCCGAGAAGAAAGTCAAAGATCAAGAGATAGAGTCAAGACTTGAAGATAAATCCCGAAGATATTATTTTTAGAGCTGAAAATCCATTTTCCAGGCTATAGATTGCTGATTTCGAGGTGCTTAAGCGATGATTTAGTCGCTGACCTTTGAAGAGAAAACGCTCCCTATCCAGTTACGGAACTTTAGCAACTGAAATGAGGTCAATCGGAGTCATAACGAATCGGAAAAATTCGTTTTAGTGAAGGTACATCAGCAGTTACGGGATTTTGGGCTAAGTTAGTGGACTTGGGCCTTTTATATTTCATTTAATTAAAAGCTTAGGTCCAAGTCCGATTTTGCACATATAAAAGGAGGTCTGGACTTCTATTTTTCAGAAAATTTATTCTTTACAATTAAAAACATCAGAGAGAAGCAACAGAAGGAAGGAAGAAGAAGCTGCTAGAGCTGGAGTGGGTCTATAGCTCCGTTCTCAGTCATTCCAATTCCGGAAATTAGGTTTCTTTTATCTTTTATTTGTAAGACAATATGAATTCCTTTACTTTTAATTTAGTTTTTCGTTTTAATATGAGCTAAACAATTCATAGTGCTTGAGAACAATTAATGGGTGAATCCCAATCTTATTGAATTACGAATGTTGAATTTGGGTTTCTGTTAAATTAAATTAAATTAGGTCTTTTACTCTTTTCAATAAATTGAGATTATTTACTGTTTTTGGAGTAGCTAACTAAGAACAGGTGTTAGTATCTAGGCTATTCCAATTAGTGGCGATTGGATCATCCTGACGGAGGGTTTAGGTACAGAACCATTTATTCAATCTAGGATAGAAGCTATTGATTCTGACGAACTTAGCTAATTTTAGGGCCAATGAGGTAATGAAACTTAATCATCCAACAGTGGATCATATTTACCCTGACGGGACTAGTGACACTTTAGGATCGCCTTATAGTCCACCCTGACGGGGGTATAAGGAATTTAGAATCCCGACCATTGTAATTGACCAATTTAGCCCTTAAACAACATGAGTTAGGAAATAGGATTGGGAGGATCCTTGCGTTCTCAAGTACTACTTCTCATACTGCGTTTTAACTCATTTTACTCGCGTCTTAGTTTTTACTTGCATTTATAATTTGTTTTTCATTTAGTAGTTTTAATCAACAAAACCAAACAAACATATGTTATTTACTTGCTTTCATAAAGTGCAACCAATCATTATTTGCTAAACATTGTAGTCAACCATCCCGTCCTTGGAACGAATCTGTATTTTCAGTTATACTACTTGGGACAACCGTACACTTGCGGTTGTGGTTCGATTTACATTTGCATTTATTTTAGAACACACAAAGGACCACCAGAACTTGACTCAAAAATATTTAAATATGACCCTAAGGATTAATTGCATCAAGACGTTCATCGTCCAACGTCATGTGATGAGCAGCATCATCAAAAGTTTTGATATCGTCATTTTGAGTCAAGTTTATCTTCATATGCTCCCACTTATTTGAAAGAGATTGGATCACAGCTTGAACTTGATGTTCATTAGTAAGGTTATGACCTACCATCTTAAATTCCCTAATCAGGTTAGACATTACCTGGAGATGTTGCTTCATGGTTTGATTAGGCTTCTTCTTGTAAGTGTCAAAGCTTAATGATCAATTGACTCAACTTTATCATAGTCGTACCTTCGTACTTTTCATTAAGATCGTTCCACATCTCGTGAGTAGTGGGGTATTATTGACACTCATAGACAAGATCGTCATCTATGGAACTTATCAAGACGTCTCTTGCAGTCACATAAGCCTCCATGTCCCTTTTGCTTTGAACTGTGTTGCCTTCCACAGGCTGAGCCATGACATTGTTAATAACCTCAATAACTTGTTCCTCTAAAACATAATGTATTTTAAGTTTATGAAAGGTATAGTTCTCACCATTCATTTTGTCTCCTTTGAGATCATCAGTGAGGGTTTTCGATGTCATTTTCTTATAAAGTGAGAGATTTTCATTAGCATACATACAATTATTTAACTACCTAATGCTATTAATGCAAATATAATGAACAAAAAAGATAACAAAATAAGTGATAAATAAAGTTCACTATGTTCCCAATCATGAATCACCATATTTTGTTCGTCTTAACCATTCATTTAATTTCATCAACTGCAAAATAAGTTCCACTAGAACTCCCACTTACTCTAACATAAATAGAGAAAAATAGTATGAAAACAACTAAAACATATATTCAAAGAAACAAGTTGAATTCATACATAATAAAAAACAAGTTCAATAAGTAAATAACTGAATTAATGGATAAACAACTAATGCAATTCCTAACGAACAATGATTAAAATAAAAAATAAAAAATCAAACTACTAAGCAAACTTTCAAAACATTAACTTAGGAATCGACTCCATAAAGTTTCTTCACCATAAAGATGAATTGGATTACATTTATCCATATTAGTAGTTTGAGAATGCATCCCACAGTTGCACTGGTCCGACCTATTGGAGCTACTATAATGCTTCCTCAAGTGGGATTCAGTCAAAGTATAGACTAGCCACTCATATGTTGCTTCTCTCCCTTGAACATGGTCCGCAAGAAACTTTCTTTTCCATAAGATATCGATACTTCTTCTCATATGTCTTGGAAAAGTATAGAAAAGAATATAAACCTTTTCATGTTCATGTAAGAGAACACACAAATTAATAACATCTTGTATTATCTTATTCACAACTACTACATGTTGTATTAAAGTGTGATTATGTCTCATCTTATAACGTAGTGCATTGAGACAGTCCTCAAATGCTTGATTTTGTTCCAGTGTCATTTCAACTTTTGGTCTATGAACCCGTAATGGTCCATTAAGATTTCTTACTTTCGTGAGGAGCCCTCTGTACTTTACTAGTAGTTTGAGCCTTGATACTCGTGATCCCTGGGATCGTGTCCACACCATTTGTTTCACTAGAAAAATAAGAACAATTAAAGAAAAAAACACCCTAGTCACTGATAGAAGTAGCCTATGTTTGAACTTCACAAAATGCAACATTTTGTTTTTTATAAAACAAATTAATCCAAAAAGTAAAATAAAAATTGCAACCAAAAAATCAATTTCTGTTAAAAATGCTGGCAAGTAATAACATGTCAAAAAATAGGCAAGTAATAACATGTCAAAAATTGTTACTTTATTAATGCACAACAAAACCTTAATGTAGCACCATTAACTTAATGTATGTCGACCAAAATTATGTGTGAAAAGAAAACAAACACATCCAATTTTTTTTTTCTTTTTTTTTTAGGAAAGCGACACATTTATTTCATATAACGAAGACTGTATACAAAATTTTCATATATATAATCGCATGTAAGGACTAAGGAACATCCGATTCCTTTTTTTTCTTCTTTTATATACCAAAAAAATTCCCAACAAATTCAACATTAAGGAACAACCAATTCCTCCTTTTTTATGTACGAAAAAATTCCCAACAAATTTAACAATCACATATTGCCGCAAAAAAATCTATTTGATTTTTTCAAAATAAAGGCTCTAAAAAATAATCGCATCAAATTTTTTGTAACCAAAAAAATTACAACATTAAATTCAATTTTCTTATCCAAAAAAAAATCACAAAGCATGAATTCTAATTAACTATCACATGATCTGATACCACATGTTATATTTAATTAGAATTAAATATAAAGTAAATGGCAAGAGGTTTATCACAGGAATACCTCTTGAATAACAGCAGAATTGAATCGATTGAGAATTGATGATCTTGTGGCCGTGGATATTCTTATGGGAAGAAAGACCTCTATTTCCACAACCTAAGAGTCTTGTGACTTCTTATGATCAATGTGCATTAGTTTGTGCATAGTAGAGAGAAGAATAAGTATTAGAAGAGAAGCGTTTTTCCGAATTAGATTCATTCGTTTCTCTTCTTATAGAACTCTGTCTCTTAAATAGTGGGTAATTAGAAAGTGTTATCTAATATACACATATATGATTTTATAACTTCCACAGTTATTAATTTTAAATTTTAAATTAATAGCCTTATATTATATTGAGGTTCTTACTTTTGGAGGACTAAAAATATAATAAAATAATAATACATAATTATTTATTCATATATTTTTCTTACATTCTCCACTCAGTCTCACAAACGGTCACTCAACTTATCACACCAAAGCAAACTGTGATAAGCAAGCTAGTTTACTCCTATCCTAAATTCTTCACATGTCTCCAACCTTCTTTGGCATTTCACGCCTTTTTTCCCAGAACTTAAACTTAAAATCCCTCTTCACCTTCCCTATCCCTTCAACATGGAGAGCTTTAGTTTCAGGCAAGCATGTGAAAACAAACAACAATCCAAAAACAACTATAACTCCCTATGGCTTCGGTTGAAGATAAAAATGAAAAGGATTGTGCGACAATAAGAGTAGATATCCAATTAGCCGTCGCAGGGAACCGTTCCCATCCAAAAGAAAAGAATATGAAGTAAAGCGCTAAACTAATAAGTGCCACCCACCCTACTTTATTTGGACATCCTCTAGTGTAACATGACCTACTTTCTACTCTACACGTATCATGGACTTTGTTATTCAAGATTAAACAAGCCCCTGGAAACACCTGCTAATGAGAATGAGTATGTATTAAATCCCCTATATTGTAGTAAAAGAAAAACATGAAGGATTCGCAATCATGGTTATATCAAATATATGCAGCGGAATAATATTACAATCCTAAGCCAATCTAGTTGCAATTTTAAAATTTAAACAGAAACAAAGCTTCGATTACATACCTTAAGCCGTTGTATGAGAATCGAATTGCCTGATCATAGCTTCAAAAACTTGAAGCCTCCACGCTTTGCACACCGAGCTTGAAGCTTACTTCCAGAATCACAATTCTAGCTTGGAGACAAAAGACTTTTCTTTTCTTGTGTTTTTGGTTTTTCTTTTTAGAAAAACTGATGGAGGAATTATATATGTATAACGACTTTCATTATATTATAAACCCAACTATAGAAAATGAAAAGACAAAGAATAGGAAAAGTCAGGAACGTATAATGAAATAGATTATCTTAATAATCTAGTCCATTACCACTTTTGAAATGGACTTGAACCTTCTACATTATACAAAAACAATTGACTAGTCTAGTGGTTAGTGACACATTTGACACTACTAGAGGTCTGTGGTTCAATCCACAAACTTGTCAATTTTTCCTTTTTGTCTTAGTTCGGTCATATATTAGAATATTAAATTGTGCTAGCAAATTAATATACCAATATTCCAAGTATATATTTAATTAATATTTATTATCTAATAAAAAATTAATTAACGACATAAAGCAAGATCAATACACACGTTAGTGTGCGACTACATGGGTTCATAGTTAAGCCGGTAGTAGTTAACTTAATAAACTACTAATCGAGGTTGGCGTCTAACAACACTCCTCAACGACCGGATAACGTGAAATAACTCTGTACAAAGAACCCGGTGAAGGATCATATACGTATTCTCTCTATCTTTACAGCTCCAGATTATCCTGGGATATGGTACAATTGTCAAATCCCATTTCGAAAATCAAACTACGTTACATGTCGATTATCAACGATTGACGAATGACCTAAGAAACTCCTTTCTTCATTCATTCTATCACCTTGGCCAAGGATTCGATACAATCGTTATAATATTATGACATCGTAGAGCTCAAACTCTTTACCTAGAGTTGATAGATTCCATCTTGACTCATCCCTACGAGCATATATACTTAGATATGTCCAATATCCTTCCGACTAGCATTATGACACACTAGTAGTCCAATATCAAAACCTAACAAGCCCATACACAACTATAGTGATGATCTCAGGTCAAAGGATTACAAGTATAAAAATCCTTATAGAGATTAACCTACTTGACAGTTCAAGGTAATTAACTATTAGGAATCTCTAGTTTTAGTCGGTTCGATAATCACATCTCTATGTGCATTATCTATGCACCTAACTCGGTAAACGAGAACTACCGATATTTATCCAATAAATACTTGTTAGCTACATATTAATCTAACCGGATTATCGAGGTCCTAACTCGATGATCCTACGATTAAGAACAAGTTTAGATTAAGTCCTATGAGCTAGATTCTCATTATCATAACACCTTATGATATCTAGTTCGTAACTTAATCAAAGGATCTGCCTTCATATTATGTGGATTAATACACTAATTATAAAAGCTTGCCATAGATTCAAGGAAACAATTTCTTTAATCAAAACTGTAGGGATAACTATTATCGTGTACAGTAAACACTTGTGTTCAATTCATTACAAGACGATCGGGGCTAGGGCATAATTCCAACAATCTCCCACTTGGCCTAGACCCAATCGTTCAAGTACCATAATTCATAAACAGTTTGTTCTCATCAGACTCTTCTGATAGACACACTTAGATGAATAGATATATAGCGTGTTCCTTCCTTCTACCTATTGAATGTGAACATCTTCATGTTCAATTATTTCTCGAATCAAGCGGTACTACTGCAGAATTTGTTTGGATCTATAGTTTATTCTAGGTTTCTTTAAACATACAATATCTCAAATATTGTCATTGTATAAAGGAAAAATACCTACATTGTGAAAACTACACTATGTATATATAAAGAACTATTTTATCCAAACCACTAGCATAGTCGCATCTTATGTTGCTATGTATTCTACTTCTGGTAACCGAAATCTGCTACAATGTCTTGATTGGAACTATTCCAATTTATTTCTCCTCTATATAGACACAACCATATCTTGATTTGCTATCATCCACGTTTGAAGCAAAACAAGTATCTATATACCCAATTAGCTTCAACTTATATTCTCCACATATGAGGAGCGTGTCCTTAATACTTCTTAAGTACTTAAGGATAGTCTTTACTACTTTCCAACATTCCTCATCAAGGTTTCCTTCATACCTACTCGCTACTCCTAGAGTGTAGTGTATTTTAGCCCTTATACATTTTCATGGTATGCTGGATAGATCCTTATTATTTAACCAAATAGGACTATACACATTCATTCTCTTACTTTTAGGGTCCTAGGACGAACCTTTCCACTAAGATTAATTCCAAAGCCTATTGTTAAATAGCTCATCTTGGAATTTCCATGTAATACTTTAAAAATAGTATAAATGTACTAAGATTGATATAGGTCAAGTAGCTTCTTTAATCTATCTCTATAGATTTTAATTCAAAGAATATAAGCTACTTTTCCTAAATCTTTCATGGAGAACTATTAGACAAAAAACTTGTTTTATTTGCTTGGTTGGTATATCATATCCTTATATGATAATTTGTCATCTACATATGACACTAGGAAGATGAGTGTACTCCCACTAGTCCTTTGTACTCTTATGACTCTTACTCTAAAATCATAAAATCAAACTATTTGATTGTATAAAAATAGAATAATCCAACTTAGTGACATTTTCTAAATCCATTAAATGGATTTTTGGAACTTACATATTTTATTATGAATAAATGGCAATATAAGACCTTTAGGATTGGTCTTAAGGACGTCATAGACTCCCATTTAGTGAAAACGGTTTTCACATGATATTACCATATCTCATAATAATTGTATTTAGTTACCAATAGTAGAATCTGAAATAAACTAAGCATTGCTATGAGAAAAGGAATTCACCACAATTAATGTTTTCCTTTTGATTTAAACGCTTGGCAATTAGAAGGACGTTATAGGTCTCTACCTCACCGTTTACTCCAATCATTTCCATAGCACCCATTTACTATAAATGGATCTTATATCTATTGAAGATTCAAACAAAGTACTATACTTTGTTAATTCTTATAGATACTAATTCAGATTCTATGGTTCTTAACCACTTGTCACTATCTAGACTAGTCATAGCCTCTTCATAAGGATTTAGGATCATCACTTGATGGGTTTATCATCTCTATGATCCCCTCATCAACTATCACCATTATTACAATTTATTTTGGTGTATGATGATATCTATATAACCTATAGGAAGCTTGTGTACAATAAATTCTTCTTTCTCTTAACTTTGATAACTACCTTATTCAAAAAGAGGTTCAAATCGTCCCTAATTCCTGAACGTTTGAGACTTGAACCTTAAATGAAACTATTAACACATTAAGGAAAGAAAGACTATCATGCATCTGATGCTCTTCAACTTGTATAAATAACTCTGAAATCTTTATTTCATTTTGATCTATTTCTACATTATGAATCCCAATAAGGCTGCATTCCTTACCACAAACTCTTTGTATTCTGAATGTTGTAGAAATATAATCATGTCATTTTCTTTGGGTATCCAACAAATCTATATTTGAAAGATCTCAACTCAAGCTTAACCATCATAAGTCGTTTAGCATAAATCAAACAACTTCAAACTTCTACCGTTTGTGGTTTGAATTATGTTATCTCCATATCATATATGGATTTTATCGACTATTTAGTGGAACCTAAGAGTTCATTAAATATGCAATTGACTTTAAAACATAATCCCATAGGAATATTTAAAACCTAGTGAATCACTGAGACAAAATCTAATTTTGTCATAGATAATCTATTAATTCATTGCTAAGATATTCACCTATACAGGTTGATATCTTACTTCCTACATACTCTTATATACTTGCTTCAACTTCACTCAATAGTAATTTGAACATTTCAAATTATTTATATTGGTGTTACATTTGGTAAACACATCTATATCTGTTATATAGTTTGTGATGGAGATGAAGTAAGAATATCTATCTTTGGCTAAAGTTTAGACTGACCACATACATCATTATAAAGTGGACATAAAAACTCATTAACATTGTTTCCATTTTCATCAAAATGAGATTTAGTCATATTTCATTGAGATAAGTCTCACAAGTTTCATATGATTCAAAATCATATTTTTCAAGGAATTCTTCCTTGTGAAACTAGTAAACTTTTTCTCACAATTTATGACTTAGTCTATAACAACAAAGATAAGGTTTGATTAATACGATTATCTATTCCGATTTATGATCAGAAACAACTATAACACTGTTACGTAGTTACTTTAGGCAATTATAATCACCATATTGTAAGCATCTAATGAGGTGTAATTCATCACTATGAAAGACTTCATTGGTCATTTTATATTACATTAATACACCATAACCAACTTATGATCAAATGACCATTTTGTTCGAAAACAAGTTTACGAACAAAAAACACAGTTTCTTACAATATGTTTTGCCATATGCATCTTAAGAGAATTAGTTATTACAATTGTAGCTGCAACAATTGCTCCATTACCGAACTTGTAATTTAACTTCTCTTATTCTTATCTGTCTATTAATCTTTAGAGTATGCAACATTTTGCATATTTCTAAACTACTACAAGTATCCAATACCCTTTCCGTGTAATTAATAGAAGTTCAAGAAATTATAGAAACAATTTCCATTAATACCCTTACCTTGTTTCTTGGTATTAGATATCTGGTATCTAACGGTCATATTAAGTTACTTATACATCTTTAAAAGATATTTAAGGATTCATGGGAATATCATGCTTAAAATGTCTTTTGGAGTTCATAACTCATGGATACAAGAATATACACTTAGTACCATTACTAGGTTCATATTACTTTGGACATGCATGATATACATTCTATTCATCCTCAAGAGACACTTTAATCAATAGCTCATTGAGCATATCAATGAGTCTCATGTGCATAAGAAAGACTCTCAAGTTGCGGTCACAAATCTTGAGATTAACAACCAACTTGTGATGATTTGAGAAGTGATTATGCAGAAATATCAAGAAATCTGATCATGGGAACGAATAAGGAATATCGCTTTAAGAACAATATTATATATCTGACAAAGATATGGACTATTATCTAAGAGATATGTAATTGGACATTTTAAAACACGAATGAGCCCCCTGGTAGTCAGGTCGTTTCTCACGCATAATTAAAATGAATAATGAAAACTTTAAAACATGAATGAGCCCCCTGGTAGTCAGGCCGTTTCTCACTCATAAATAAAGTGTGGTACGTTACCTATTTTATCATATAAAATGAGAGACTCAAAACTATTTAGCCCCCTTGTAGTCAGGCCGTTTCTAATAAGTTTTGTTGAGTTATTCTATCCTATAATAGAATATTATCAATCTCACATCCTCTGGGTAGTCCAGACTAAAAACGTGAAACTAATAAATTATCCCATTATCAAACAAAATAGATTTTTATAATTTGTACTCGAACTACAGGTTTATCTGGTAGTCAGATCAAAACCGTAAACATAACAAATTTTAAAAACTACTTACGATGAACAAGTCTCATGACATATCATATAAATCGTTTAATAAACTCAATAATTTTAATGTCAAATGGGAATAGCTTAGTATTCATAATCTAAGCATTTGTTTTATTTCTTTTAAAAAAAATTATTACTATAATAATTTTTTAGTAATATGTAATACCAGTATATTTCACCAAATATAGCTCTAGTATGTATTTTATTAAAAGGAATATCAATCAACCAATTGATTAATAAAAGAATAATAAATTTCTGAAATAACTCTTTTATATATTCCATTTAGAAAATAAAAATTAGTATATCAAAATATATACCATTAAAATACATACTTACCAAAAAGGAAAAACAATTTCCTTTTTTTTCTTTTGTTAACCGACAGAAGATTTAGAGAAAACAAAACAAAACAAAGCATAAAAAAATTCAGCAAAAGTTTAAATGCTTTTATCACTTTATCTCCTGTTAACAAAGGAGTCACGTGACTCAACTAAACCAAAAAAAAAGGTTCAACAAAAAACCTTTTCAATTTGTTAAAAAAAAAAATTCTAATAGACAGGCTACTATCACAATTGGCCAAAGAAACACCTAGCTCTCAAGAACCCACGGCCAAAGCAATTACTAGGTATATTTTTCTTGACTTTCAAAAAATAAACCAATCCTTCTTCCTTTTTTTTAATGGAGAACTGAGCCACATGGATCTCGACGGCACCATACAAATAAAAAAAACTGCAGACAGTTTTGTCAGGTGTCATACACCAAAAATAAGTAAGGTGTTTTCTTTCTGATTGAGTCTGTCGATGATAAAAAACAAAGAACCTTTCCTCATTTTTCTTGACAACAATTTGACTTTTACTTGACATAATTTTGCAGGTTCCTTTTCCTTTTTTTCCAAAACACAACACTTTGCTTCATCAAAGGAAAACAAAAGAAATTGTTTCATAAACAAATCGTCTGACAACATATTAAAACAGATGGCCGTATAACACTGAACACAACTATCCTTAAATATATTCTATACCCAAAGCAAGCAGCTGCTATAAATATTTTTTCTTTTTAATGAACAATCGACCAAAAAGAAACACCTTTTCTTATGGTTACTGATTTAAATTAAAACTAAAAATAAATAAATATTACGACCAAAATTATGAATACAAATAAATAATCTAATATATAAAAACAATTTTCATATAACCCTTAAAACAAAACTCATATATTATCAAATAATATCATGATTAAATTCCTAAATCACAACAAGCTGGCTCTAATACCAATTGAAGGATTCGCAATCATGGTTATATGAAATATATGCAGCGGAAAAATATCGCAATCCTAAGCCAATCTAGTTGCAATTTAAAAATTTAAACAGAAACAAATCTTCGTTTACATACCTTAAGCCGTTGTATGAGAATCGAATTGCCTGATCGTAGCTTCAAAAACTTGAAGCCTCCACGCTTTGCACACCGAGCTTGAACCTTACTTCCAGAATCACAATTCTAGCTTGGAGACAAAAGACTTTTCTTTTCTTGTGTTTTTGGTTTTTCTTTTAATAAAAACCGATGGAGGAATTATATCTGTATAATGACTATCATTATATTATAAACCCAACTATAGAAAATGAAAAGACAAAGAATAGGAAAAGTCATGAACGTTTAATGAAATTGATTATCTTAATAATCTAGAACATTACCACTTGTGAAGTGGACTTGGACCTTCTACATTATACAAAAACAATTGACTAGCCTAGCGGTTAGTGACACATTTAACACTACTAGACGTCTGTGGTTCGATCCACAAACTTGTCGATTTTTCCTTTTTGTCTTAGTTCTTTCTTATATTAGAATATTAAATTGTGCTTGCAAATTAATATACCAATATTCCAAGTATATATTTAATTAATATTTATTATCTAATAATAAAATTAATTAACGACATGAAGCAAGATCAATACACTCGTTAGTGTGCGACTATGTGGGTTCATCGTTAAACCGGTAGTAGTTAACTTAATTAACTACTAATCGAGGTTGGCGTCTAACAACACTCCTCAACGACCGGATAACGTGAAGTAACTCTGTACAAAGATCCTGGTGAAGGATCATATACGTATTCCCTCTATCTTTACAGCTCCAGATTATCCTGAGATATGGTACAACTGTCAAATCCCATTTCGAAAATCAAACTACGTTACACGTCGATTATCAACGATTGACGAATGACCTAAGAAACTCCCTTCTTCATTCATTCTATCACCTTGGCCAAGGATTCGATACAATCGTTATAATCTTATGACATCGTAGAGCTCAAACTCTTTACCTAGAGTTGATAGATTCCATCTTGACTCATCCCTACGAGCATATATACTTAGATATGTCCAATATCCTTCCGACTAGCATTATGACACACTAGTAGTCCAGTATCAAAACATAACAAGCCCATACACAACTATAGTGATGATCTCAGGTCAAAGGATTACAAGTATAAAAATCCTTATAGAGATTAACCTACTTGACAGTTCAAGGTAATTAACCATTAGGAATCTCTAGTTTTAGTCAGTTCGAAATCACATCTCTATGTGCATTATCTATGCACCTAACTCAGTAAACGAGAACTACCGATATTTATCCAATAAATACTTGTTAGCTACATATTAATCTAACCGGATTACCGAGGTCCTAACTCGATGATCCTACGATTAAGAACAAGTTTAGATTAAGTCCTATGAGCTAGATTCTCATTATCATAACACCTTATGATATCTAGATCGTAACTTAATTAAAGGATCTGCCTTCATATTATGTGGATTAATAAAATAATTATAAAAGCTTGCCATAGATTCAAGGAAACAATTTCTTTAATCAAAATTGTAGGGATAACTATTATCGTGTACAGTAAACACTTGTGTTCAATTCGTTACAAGACGATCGGGGCTAGGGCATAATTCCAATAAAACATACCTTATAGAAAGATAAAAAAGAGAATCCACAATCAGAGGAAGCTTGCAAACACTTTGTGCAATCCCACTTCGAAGAAAAACTAGATGAACGATAATCAGGACATGTATTCGTTGATAAATGAGAGATGTCGGATGAACTAGCTGCAAGTGAACGTGAAGTTGCCTAATGAAACATAGATGATTAAAACCCAATGAATATTACTACACCAAACAAACTAATACATAAGCTTTTTGTTCCAGGTTCTGTCTAAAAAATATATGTGCACGATCGAGCCACAAGCGTTTAATCGCGCCGTGACTAAAGAGAGAATGAGAGTTGTTTGGTTAGATGCAAAACCTGCCAACTAAACTATGTTTGGGCTGTAGTAACCTTGAAAGTATGCTTCTTCAACACAACTAAAATCTCATCTGCTACACCACAAATGATATTCAAAGGTATACCACCCAACTATTTGAATAAAACTACACATAGCCTCATAAGTAACCCTAGTTTCCTTAGTTTTAGTATATTAAACACCTTCATTTTCCTTAGTTGTACTATATTAAACACCTTCATAAGTAAAATTTAGAACACTCTCCTCTTAGTATATTAAACACTTTTATTTTCCTTAGATTTAGTATTAAACACCTTCATAATTAAAATTTGGAAAACTCACTTCTCCTCTTGAAGTTTGCATATTTTGGCCAGAATTAACGACAAGTTATTAGAAGTAAGAGGCTTATGCTCCTTCTTCTATCTAATTTACTTATTTTTAAATTCCTCTTATCCCAGATGGTTGATTCTGAGCAGCCCGGTCACCAATTTGCAATAGAGTCTCGACCAGTATAACATAACAAACTTTCATTAGGAAAACACTAATATTTCCCTTTAGGCTGTCGAACCAAAAATAATGAAACATCATTTCTCGAATAGGAACTAATCTGAATCATGTCAGGCCAATTGCGTCTCTACTTTACAATTGGCCAATCATCCAATTTTAATTAAAATTCATAAAATCATGCATAGTAATTAACATATCAAACAAAAATAAAATTATACAAAAAATGAATAATAGAATTAAAAAGCATGCAGCTGGGTTGGATAATAAGGGGGCAAGAAAAATCATGAAGAAGATCCTTAGCGTGTAGAAGGAGAGGAAGAATATCAAAGAACACGAAAATGATCATGACCTTGCAGTGCAAAGAAATAAAAAAAATAGAACAAACAAATTATAATTATGTTTTTAATTTTGTATATATATTGATGTCCATTAGCTCACTTTTTAAAATAAGTGGTCATCTCTCTTTCATATATATATATTATTGAAAGCTTTATCACCAATACTGAAGTTCTATTAAAAATTTGTCAAAAGTTTACTAGCACAATATTTTTAATATATATATTATATTTTTTTAAACATTCAGAGTCTAAAGAATGAAAAATCAATGACAAAAAGGAAATGAAAAATCATCTCGATATTTTTTATTTATGGAAACTTTTCAACTTTTCATATATGCATTACAAGAAACGCACAAGCCACTAGAAATGTCTCACAAGGTTGAAATTTTATACATATGTACAGTTTGTGGTGGAATAAGATGAGCTAAAATAATGAAAACATTCTAAGAGAAGCTCGCATAAAACTAAATCAAATTCCAAGAGCTTTTAAAACCATCTAAAAAATAATGGTCACCCTTTCAATTACCTAAACCATTATCTTAGTTAAACACGAGCCATACCCACCACCGTGAGAAATAAATCTATATAATAGAAAAGTATGTACATGGCTTAATTCCGTTCAACTTCTTATTTTCTTCAAATCGATCTTTTATATTTTATAGGTTTTTGGATTCTTTGCTTTTAATAGAAAACAAATTTGGTATATTTCTTTTGGATTTTCATAGATATATAAATAACTTTCTTGTTCATTTTTAATAAAAAGACCCTTATATCTAAATCAAGTTCACTTCCACCTTCTAAATATGGTGTTATTTATTTGTATATAGGTTATTAAATATTATATGTACATAACCCCTCTTATGGGTTGTTAATTATCACTTAATATATGCTTCAACTCTTTTTATGGTGTTAATTATCATTTATATTCGAGTTAAATTTCTATATAGATGGTAATTATAACACCTTTATAATTTAATTTCTAATTATTATTTATATATGTTTAAATAGAATATAGATTTTATTTTTGGTTGGTGATCTCCTATGTACAACAATAATATTTTTTTTTTAATATTCATTAAGCTTTGAAAAAAATCTTCCATCCAATATATGATGGTCCCATTTTATATTTATCTAATCATATTATGGAAAAAAGCTCTTATTTTATTCTTTTATTCACTATTTGAAAAAAATATCACTGTTATATAATGTCATATACTATATATAAATCCATAGTCACGTTTTATTAGTAGAGATATGATGCAATTCTTACTCTAAGAAATTACGAAATCTAGGCCTAAAAAAACTCTCTACAAAAATATTCAGATAATAATTTCCAAAAGAAATATGGGTTTACTTTGCTCTATACAGGAACAATGAGTACACCAAAGCGTAAAAGGAATGCAGTACTTCATAAATTTTAAAGGTATGGCAAATGAATCGTTTTCATTAAAGTGCACACTAGGCTGATCCTTCTCTGCAAACACATAGTTAGTGAGATGTCGTGATTACATTAAGCATAGTGATCCCAAAAAAATTTAGACAACAATGATAATAGGTTGATGGATGGAGAAGACACGTCCCAAAGTCTAAGTAAAATGGTGTGGATGATGTCGTGATGGAAAGACGAGAAATCAACACATGTTTGACGTTTATAAGAGGAGTGGTTGGAAAGTATACATGTCTAGCGTGATACAATAATCGTTCAACTATTGGGACATGATTACTTTTCAACAAAAATCCATCAAATATAGAATCCACATGAACAATTTGTTGGACAAATGAGATTCTACCCAAATGTTGACCATGTTTACGATGTTAGTCGGTGACTCAATTTAATGAAATGATTTGGATAATAATATGTTTATTCAAGTTGTAAAGATTAACGTAATATATTCACTTGGTTAAAATCATTTGAAATTGAATGAGAAATTGAGTCATGTAATTTGGAGAAATTAAAAGAAAAAAAATATATGTTATTTTTTTTTATAAAGCAAAGAAAGAAAAACAAAAGAAAAAAAGGCTTTGTTGGGCTTTTGGACCTTAGTTCCTTGACCATTAGCTTTGTTGGGCTTTTGGGCCATAGGTCTATACCTTTGTTGGGCCTTAGGTGGGGTATAAACTTGGACCATCATCTTTATTGGGCTTTTGAGACATAGGTTCATACAATCGGGACCAGCCCAAGTTTTTTAGTCTTTTAAGTAAACGTTGTATGTTAAATTAATACAACGTAACTCCAAAATGAAACATCACAACCTTTGACAAGCCACCTTTTCATTTTCTATAAATAGTTGGCCAACTAAACCATTTTCTTCATTCAATTTTTCAAAGCATTAAAATCATAAGAGAGAGATAGAAAGAAGAAGCATTATTAAGTTCGTTGAAATTCTTAAGAATTCGTGTGTCAGTTTCTTTTGAATAGTTTTGTCGTTGTATCCTGGAGGTTGAAGCCAGCAAACGTAAGACACCTCTACGTGGCCTAAATACCTTAAAGACATCGGATCCAATCCGAGCCTCAACAAGTAAAGTTATTTATTTATTTACTTTTATTCTATTTCTGCATTAGTTTCTATATTGTTTCACTGGTTTATACAAATAAAACACAACAATTTAAGGTATTTTTGATTCACATTGTATAAACCAGAAAACATTTTCTATTTATGGTTTTATAAACTTTACTTTTACTAAATTTCTGGGTCTGTGCATACAGAACATGAATATTACATTCTATTTCTTTTCTCTTATTTTAATTTCTAGGCTTGTGTATACAGACTAGAAAAATAATCGCTTACTAACATCATATTACGTTGTAATATTAGTGTGTTTTTAACAACAAATATCAATCTTGCTAGTATCTACATACTTGTCGAACGTTGTGGTTTGAAAATTTTCCGCTAAAAGAATTCTTAATTGATTGATATTCTTCTTTTACATGAAGTAATTATCTCTTTAATTTCTTCGATCCTCTACAACAAGAATATAGAAACTTGGGGGACTAACAAGAATATAAAATATTGGGAAATTAAAATTAATTTAATCATTTTTTCGTAAGAGAGTATCAAGTTTTTGTGTTGTCTTTTAGTGAGAAAGGTTGAATAATTCGTTTGTTTGAATGTCCATAAATGTTGGAATCGATAACAACATACCATTAGCAATTTCACTTATAGAAAATACATTTGTGGGACATGATCCCGACTCTTATAGACCCGTTGAGGAGTCTAAGAGGTTAAATGGAAATGACTATCTGTGTAAAGGAATAGATGACCGAAATCACAGAGGGTAAAGACAATTCCATGAAAGGAAAATAAAGCCAAGCAACCATGACTAAGATCAAATAAGATTGATTTTACTACATTAGTTTCTAAAGTAAATTTGGTTGGCAATACCAAACACAGGTGGGTGGATACTAAGGCCACCTGACATGTATGTTCAAGACATACAATGTTGCAACTACTGAAGAGACTTTATGTATGGGAAATTTCTCTACATCAAAAGTAGTTGGATCTGGAATCGTTATTCTAATAATGACTTCTGAAAAAGAGTTGAGTCTCTATAACGTTCTCCATGTACCTGACATTAAAAGGAATCTAGTTTCAGGTTCGTGATTGAGTAAGAATGGTTTCAAACTAGTATTTATTCTCACTAAAGGTGGGATTTTGTGGGCAAAGGATACCTATGTGATGGTTTATTTAAGATGAATGTAATGAACATAGTACTTACCAATATGTAACCGAGAAAGTAATATATCCCTGACTCACCTTATTTATGGTACGATAGATTAGGAGATGTTAATTTTGGTTCATTAAATAAGTTAGTAAACGTCGGGTTACTATCTAATGTGAACTTCAATTCTCAAAAAGAATGTGAAGTATGCGTTGAGTCAAAGTTAACAAAAACCTCATTTAAATCTATAGAAAGGACTTTGTGGTACCTTTAGAGTTAATTCACAGTGACATATGTGACTTGAAATTTGTGCAAACTAAAAGTGGTAAAAAGTATTTCATAAATTTCATTGACGATTGCACAAGGTATTGTCAAATATACTTGCTTTGAAGTGAGGATAAGGCCTTAGAAGCATTTATGCAATAAAAAACTGAAGTTGAGAATCAACTAAATAAAAAAGATTAAGAATCTTAGAACAGATAGGGGAGGAGAATATGTGTCTCCTTTTAAAGAGTTTTGCGCTAAACATGGAATCATCCATCAAGCCACGACCCCTACTCGCCTCAACAAAACGGGATTGCTGAAAGTAAGAACCGCGCATTAAAGGAAATGATGAATGTCTTGCTGATTAACTCAAGGTTACCACAGAACTTGTGGGGAGAGGCTTTGCTCACCGCAAATCACATCCTCAACAAGGTACCACACAAGAAGGTAGATAAAACTCCTTACGAATTATGGAAAGTAAAACCACCTTCCTTAAAATACTTAAAAGTGTGGGGATGCCTGGCAAAGGTAGCAATTCATGCTCCTAAAATGATCAAAATAGGACCAAAGACCATCGATTGCGTCTTTATTGGATATGCTCACAATAGTGCTGCATATAGATTCATGGTACACAAATCTTGTCATGTTGACATTAACGTCAATACGGTGATTGAATCAAGAAATGGACATTTCTTTGAAACAAACTTTCCGTACAAGACCACACCAGAATCTGGTTCCTTGAAAAGAATACGTGATGCAATTCAAGAAGAGCAAGATCAAGAATCATTGCCAACTGAAAAGCAAGATCAAGAATCATTGCCAAATGAAGGAGAACCAAGAAGAAGTAAGAGGATGAGAACCTCTACATCTTTTGGTCCCGACTTTCTATCTTACATTCTAGATGACGAACCGCGGACATTCAAGGAAGCTATGTCAAACCCTGACCCCCCATACTGGAAAGAAGCGGTAAATAGCGAGATAGATTCCATTATGCAAAACCGTACATGGGAACTAGTGGATCTTTCTCCTGGGAATAAACCACTTGGATGAAAATGGATATTCAAGAAGAAACTAAAGACCGATGGGTCTACTGAAAAATACAAGGATCGCCCTGTTCTAAAAGGTTATAGTAAAAAAGAAGGACTTGACTATTTTGATACTTATTCTCCAGTCACGAGAATATCATCCATTCGAATGTTACTCGCTATAGCTTCAATATACAAGCTCGAAATACATAAAATGGATGTAAAAACAGCCTTCCTAAATGGAGAACTAAATGAAGAGATATATATGGAACAACCTGAGGGTTACGTAGTTCTAGGTAAGGAGAAGCAAGTATGTAATCTTGTTAAATATTTATATCGTTTAAAACAGGCACCGAAGCAATGGCATGAAAAATATGATAGATTTATGATCTCAAATGATTTCAAGACCAATGAATGTGACAAATGCGTTTATGTAAAACGAAATGAGACAGGATATGTCATTGTCTGTTTATATGTGGATGATATGTTTATCATTGGAAGTAACAATGATGTGATTAAATTCACCAAAAGGATGCTTTCAAGTAAGTTTGACATGAAAGATATTGGCCTTGCGGATGTTATTTTGGGTATCAAGATTCTCCGAACATCTGAAGGTATTATACTATCTCAGTCACACTATATTGAAAAAGTATTAAACAAATTTAGTAATGGCGACAAAAATATCGCCAAGACACCTGTTGATGTAAATTTACATCTTGCTAAGAACACTGGTGATATTATCAACCAGTTGGAGTACTCTCGGATTATTAGGAGTCTCATGTACTTAACGAACTGCACTAGGCCAGATATAACACATGCAGTATGCAATCTAACTAGGTTTACACATAATCCGGGGAAGAACCACTGGATTGCTATTGTAAGAGTTCTAAGATATCTTAGATACACTATGAACGAAGGGCTGTTGTACACAGGATATCCAGCTGTACTAGAAAGATACAGTGATGCAAACTGGATATCAGACTCCACCGACTCAAAATCCAAAAGTGGATTTGTCTACATGTTAGGAGAAGCAGCTGTGTCTTGGAAATCCACTAAGCAAACGTTCATAGCCAGATCCACTATGGAATCTGAGTTTATAGCTTTAGACAAAGCTGCTGAAGAAGCCGAGTGGCTTCAGAATTGCTTAGAGGATATTCCTAATTGGCCAAAGTCTGTGTCAGCTATCTGCATACATTGCGATAGTCAAAGTGCCATTGGTAGGGCATTAAACGAAATGTATAACGTTAAGTCTAGACACATACGTCGTAGACACAATACCGTTAGACAATTGCTCTCAAACAGAGTTATCACAATTGATTATGTTCGATCAAAGGATATAGCGGATCCACTGACCAAAGGTTTACAAAGAGAGCAAGTGCGAGTGTTGTCAAGGTTGAGTTTCCATGATGGGAACCCTACCTAAAAGAGTGGAGATCCCACAATATAGGTTCAAAGGGAAAACTGAATCATGAAACTGCAACTTGGTGCGACGCACTGTTGGGAGACCTCCCCATACCATTTCTAGGACAAAATTAAATAGTGTTACTTGTAAAAGTGAAGGATAAGTTAAACTTTCAATGGTTCTTGTATCTTAGATAACATAAGATAGAGTAACGCAGAATACTCTCGACAAGAGACCACCTATATGAATAACATGGGTAAGGCCGCCCTACGAGAATTTTTAAAGGCGAAATTCTCCGACGGTTATTCATGAAATACCAGGAGGTGTCCAGGACCGTAAATGGACACAGCCATGAGAACCAAATAATGTTTGAAAGTATACTATGTAAGTTCTATTGTCTTGGTTTACACAAAAGATGAATAGTTCAAGGCCGAAAACTAACTTTCTCGATACAGTATTCTTCTATGCTTCTCTCTCGCTCTCTCATAAGTTTTTAGCATTCTTTTGCATAATATTTTAAGGTGGTTAGTCAATTTTCATTCATGTGGGGATTGTTGGACAAATGAGATTCTACCCAAGTGTTAACCATGTTTACGATGTTAGTCGGTGACTCAATTTAATGAAATGATTTGGATATTAATACGTTTATTCAAGTTGTAAAGATTAACGTAATATATTCACTTGGTTAAAATCATTTGAAATTGAATAAGAAATTGAGTCATGTAATTTGGAGAAATTAAAAGAAAAAAAATATATGTTATTTTATTTTATTTTTATAAAGCAAAGAAAGAAAAACAAAAGAAAAAAAAGGCTTTGTTGGGCTTTTGGGCCTTAGTTCCATGACCATTAGCTTTGTTGGGCTTTTGGGCCATAGGTCTATACCTTTGTTGGGCCTTAGGTGGGGTATAAACTTGGACCATCATCTTTATTGGGCTTTTGGGCCATAGGTTCATACAATCTGGACCAGCCCAAGTTTTTTAGTCTTTTAAGTAAACGTTGTATGTTAAATTAATACAACGTAACTCCAGAATGAAATATCACAACCTTTGACAAGCCACCTTTTCATTTTCTATAAATAGTTGGCCAACTAAACCATTGTCTTCATTCATTTTTTCAAAGCATTAAAATCATAAGAGAGAGATAGAAAGAAGAAGCATTATTAAGTTCGTTGAAATTCTTAAGAATTCGTGTGTCAGTTTCTTTTGAATAGTTTTGTCGTTGTATCCTGGAGGTTGAAGCCAGCAAAAGTAAGACACCTGTACGTGGCCTAAATACCTTAAAGAGATCAGATCCAATCCGAGCCTCGACAAGTAAAGTTATTTATTTATTTATTTTTATTCTATTTCTACATTAGTTTCTATATTGTTTCACTGGTTTATACAAATAAAACACAACACAATTTGAATTAGTTAACATTTTCCATGGATACATATTAGTTAAATATGTCGTAGATTAGAGTTTCAAATTTGTGTTGGGGAGGTCGATGGACGATTTCTGTCATCATCTCATCTCAAGGAATGGTCGCACACCTTTAAGTTGCACTTTGAGTCAATTACTATGACAATGAATTAGGTCCACATCTCAAATATAGGTATATGTAGCTTATTTTTCGTAACATATTTGATAAGTTTGGAAGCAATATATGTATTATCCACTTACAAATGCTAGGACAAGAGAAAAATGCACAACTTGTGGCTAAGTTTAATATGTGTAAGCCTAAAAAACTAGTTTCAAGAATTGAAAAAAAGAGACTTGTAAATCCGAATATAAACACTTGTGTCTTTTTTTGTTTGGGTGTAGGAGGTCCAAGCATTATAAGGATAATTTTTCTCCAAATGCACCTTGAACATTGGTTGAGCATGTAGCAACATGTTAGATGAATATGAGTGTTTCCTCGTCTTCAACAATCCAGTGTCGTGATTGTGGGGGTTTCCTTATATTCATCTATTTCTAAAGGGATCAAGATAAACAAGTGCATGTTAAGTAAATGGAAGTGAAACTAAGGGAAAGAGGGGGAGCAAAATAAGCAATACTAGTGGTATAGTTATGTCGAATGGATATAATTTAGAAGTTCAAATATCTTGGGCTCTTGTACTTAGGCATAATAGATCAGATGGATAATGATTTTGAAACAACATATAATGCACTGGAGTCATGTATTAAAGCGAAAAAATTCAAAAACACTGTCAAACCCAAGGTAGTCTCCTAGGTTTTAAACAATATTGTTTATGCTTCTTTAAGGGGCTCGACATTAAGAAATACTATGATTTCCATGAAAAATTATAAATAAAAAATTATTGGAGACATTCTTAAAACTATGAGTTTGATGTGTTAGACAAAAACAAAGAGTTGGTCAATTTAGAGAAGGGAAATATGTTTATTTCAACAATTGGTGAAGATGATTGGTTGGGTGGACCAAAGGAAATACAAGCCTACAAAAGGGGACATTAAATGTATTAAAAAATTGTCTAGCAAATGATATAATCTTGAGTAATAATATTTTCAATGTAGTTATAAGTGATGGGATCTTTAGCATTGACGTGGTAGGTGGGGGCCAAAAAATAATGGTAAAATAATTGTTGATGAGGCTCGAGGAGTTTTTAACATACGACTTATATTCGTCCCAAAGTGTGACACCACCGATCAGTAATTGTCGTAAGGCAACGAACAATATGATATCCCTATTACGAGATAGGTACCAAATTCTTTGGTTATTTTTATATTGATATTAGCCATAAAATTTGGACAAGTGTGTGAAATATGGTGATGCTTTCGCCATAAGGGGTTTCAGGGATATCCTTGTATATTTACATCTTATTAATGTGTATATTAGATTATAATCGTTCACTACCACATTTGACGGAAATAGCAATGACACAAATCGTCGCTAGTGATAGGCTAGGTCATCGCTAAAGATCTGTTTCGGTTATTTCGCGATGATAATTCGTCGCCTATATTTCGTTGTTAGAAATATTTTTGACAACGAAAATCATTGATCTTGCCGATAATAACTGAGCCTGATTTGCGACAACAAAAGTTGTTGTTAAAGACTTTTCTATATCGGCGAACCTGTCTCGTTGCTATCCAAATCAACAAGCAACAAAGTCGTGGCGTCACTGTTAATTTGTTTTATTGACAAAGCAAGTTTCGTCGTTAGTTGAACGAATTACTAGCAACAAACTTTTCCTCCTCTTTTGCGACGAAACAATCGTCGTTGATATATATATATATATATATATATATTTTTGTAATTCCGAATTTTTAATTATAACTATAATAATAATTTTAATTTGTATTTCTATTTTTAATTTAATTTTAATTTGCATTTCTATTTCTATTTTTTCTTTAATATTAATACAAATAAATTTAATAAACAATTAAAAACATCAAATATTTCTCAAAAAGCAATGTCAAATTAAATTAAAGTCAAAACTCAGAATTTAAGTCAACACTGGATAAAAAGTCAAACATTGGATAAAAAGTCAAAAAACCTTCCAAAAACAAAATCAATACAAACTGAATAAATCTCAAGGATCGGATAACCGATCAACATCTTCTCGTTCTTCCTCTTCCTCTTCATCTTCTCACTCTCCTTCGGGAGGAGTGGGGATTGGGCAAGACCTTGTGCGGCCCTCATGATATTCAACACCTCCATAGCCGTGTCTATAATGTTCATCAAGTAACGAGAGCGAGTCGTGCTGGTTGTGGAGTCAGTCGATGACACTATAGGATCGATAGGGGGAGGTCTTGAGCTACGCGAAACTCATTCATAGACATCATCATCAGGTTGATTTGATCCTCATTCCACTTAACCGAATGATCCGACTCGGAAGTACGGGCTTTCCTCTAAACAAGACCAACACCGGGTACCTAATTCGTCTTCGGTGGGCCCATAACTTCCTCAACTGCCTCTTTCAAAGCGGCTATCTGATCTTTCAGCGACTTTTTAATAGATGAGGTCCCATTGGATGACCCATCATGTGTCTCGGTCACCTTCCTCTTCAACTTTTCCCGATAAATATCGTGTTAGATGACGATAAAGTTACTTAAATATTAATTAAAATAAAAGTAAAAAAGTAAAAAAAAAAATACCCACATTCGTTTTTTTGTACTTGTCGGTCCTCCATTAATCCTCCACCACATCATACCCCACATACCCAATTGAGGAAATTCCCCCCCCCCCCCCCTCTTATGTAAGCTCGTCAATAAAAACCAACAGCTCTGTTGTTGGTTTTTTCATCTTCCCCTATTTAATAACATTTTAAAATAATTATATTATAAATTAATTAAAGTAATTAATATATTTTTATTGAAAAAATCTGTACCTTATAAATGTCATTCCGAATTCTAGAAAAAATTCTCGATCAAGCCTTACTCAACTTTTTTTGATTTTTTCTGGTTTTCCTTGTTCACCTTCGCTTGGTTCTGTTTCAATATAATTTTAAAAAAATCAAATACGCATAATATATAACAGTTATAATAAAATTTAACTATTATACTTGACTATCACACGACATCTTCTCCAAAAATATGGTTGAATATCAGGAGGTGTTTTATTCTGATAAAAGTATTCTTTCTTCAAATTGCCCTTCCAATTTCTATACCTACTTGATTGACATTTGTTTTAATTACATGCGATATTATCCCAATCGACCATGTTTCTCCACCCCTCAATGTCGAATATTTCTTGTAATCGGGATAGAATTGTTAGTTTCATACCTGCGGGCACATCTTTCCAACTCTTATAGCTTGGCGGCACATACTCGCAGACTGTTGCCCCCACCAATTGGGCAACGTGGTTTCCGTACTTGCCAGTCAGGTTCTAACTATCGTCCATATAGCAGAAATCGACGGGTAAGGGGTGGCCTAATTTGCTAAGGCCTTTAGAGTGGTCTTAAGGGATGAGGGGCTGCGAGGTCGTCTTTGTCTTTTTTCTGTATTAATAAAAAAATTGAATTAATTCGTAATTAAAAAATTTATATGTGTTAACATATTTTAATTACCCAGGGGTTGGGTGCATATAGCTAAAGTGCGGTTGGGATTCCTGGATGGATCCAACCCGTCACCATCACCGTCGTGGTTACGCGATAAAACATATGTCATATAATATCTAATCGAAGTATATAAAAAAATATTACAATCCTTATACATGAACACTAATTATTACAATACGTTCGAATAAATAAATTTAAAAAATCCATTTGAATAAATAAATAGTTATTCCAATACAAAAATATTACATATATAATACATATATAATAAATTTAACTAAATATATAAAATAGTAATATAAACCGTTTGAAATTTGTAACAAAAAATAACAAGTCAGTCCGGAAAATTCGTTAAATGGTTTTACCTCTATGTGTTTTATTCTCAAAAAATTCTTTTAATATTTCTATAGTGTTCTTTTAAAAAATCTTCTATGCTTAATTTTGAAATAATATCATCTTAAATGTTTTTTAAGTGTTCTTTTTTAAATATTCTTTTATGCTTAATTTTTAAATAAAGTCATCTTAATCTTTTTTAGTGTTTTTTCAACAAAAAATATTTTATGTTTAATTTTTAAATAAAATTATTAGAATCTATTTTTAGTTTATTTTTAAAAAAATCTTTCATGCTTTATTTTTAAATTAATTTATCTTAAGTGTTTTATAAGTGTTTTTTTTCCTGAACATTCTTTTATACTTAATTATTAAATAAAATTATATTAATCTTTTTTAGGTGTTTTTTTCCACAAAATCTTTTATGCTTAACTTGTAAATAACATTATTCTAATCTTTTATTAGTGTATTAAAAAAAAATCTTTTATGCTTTATTTATAAATTAAATTATCTTAAAGTGTTTTTAAGTGTTTTTTTCTAAATATTCCTTTATGCTTAATTTTTTTATCAGATTATCTTAATCTTTTTTTAATGTTTTTTCCCTAAAAATCTTATATGCTCAATTTTTATTGTTTTTTTTCTAAAAATCTTTTTAGGTCTAAAAAATGCTTAATTATTTGCACGTAATGTAAAATACTTTTTTGGCTTGTGTTGCTAAATGTATGGTTCATCCCCCTAGAGAAAAGAAGATGTGTTGATGAAGGTTACCCAGTTTTCTTTCCTCAGATTGCTCGTTTTATACCACATACAATCGAACAACATAACCTAACAACCACCATATAATGTAACCTCTAAGATCTTCACTAATTCACAGTAAAAAGGTGTCCAGATACTTCGTAATCTCGAGTCAATCTTTTTTCTTCTTGTTCTCTAGTAACCCATTTAATATCATTCACAACACATGAATCGTATCTATAAACTGGACCATGGGACATGCTTGCCAAGGACATCATCTCACAGGTAGCTAGTGCATCACCAGCCTCGTGCATTGCATGAATCTATCAAAAGAATAAGAATTATACCATTGAAAACTTTGGGGTTTTATTAAAAAATGTATATTTTACATACCATTTCCAAAAACCAACCCTTAGACGTTTGTTTTTGCATCTTCTTAGCCTTAGCAGTGCCCGATTGCGTGGATTTTTGTTCACTATATTTTAAGAAAAGAATCAAACTTAATGTACAAATAAATTAATAAAAAAATACTATTACTTACGTCATGCATGGTTCAATCTCGTTGCAATTATGCAGAATATACCAGTTATTTTGCTCCCTCTCTCTATAAGGTAAGTGACCAAACTCTTTTTACCAACTGGAGTACATTGACTCTTAAAAACGCATAACTCTTTTTGTTTGGGTAGTGGCTTATTGTATCTACCGGGATCGTTGAACTTCATTTTTTCTTCTCGAGGATACCGTGATATGAATGTAAGCGATTCTTCCACCAGATAACCCTCAATGATTGAACCCTCTGGCCTACCCGGGTTTCGAATATACTCTTTTAACTTTTCCAAATACCTTTCAAATGGGTACATCCATCGCATTTGAACCGGGCACTGTAACAATGCTTCATCGTATAAGTGTATCACCAAATGGATCATTATATCAAATAGAGCAGGAGGTAAAATCATTTCTAGTTTGCACATCACTTCAACCACTCCCAATTTACCATATTCCAACTCTTTCTACTCATATTCTTGTTACAAATGACTCTAAACACTTTATCTAACCCAATAATCGCATCGCTTAGCGATTTATCATGTAATTGCCCAGCAATACTAGCTACGAAAAGATATTGCATCATTACGTGACAATCATGTGATTTCATTCCAATAATCTTTCCTATATCACTTTTACTTTATTCCTCAAACTAGACGTGAAACCATCAAAAAACTTTTTCGCCTTCAACCAGTGTAGAATTACTTCTCGCTTATCCATAGACAACGTATACTTTCCTCGCTTGAATATCTATTTACCACCTCTTGATATCAACCACAAGTTTTTCATGATGCCCATATGATTAAGATACATTCTCGCTTTCACGTTATATTTGATTAGTTTCCCATCAAGTCCTACAATTCTACTTAGCAAACGATCGCACACATTCTTCTTGCAATGCATAACATCGATGTTATGTTTTAACAAATTGTCTGACCAATAAGGTAAGCGATAAAAAAATACTCCTTTTCTTCTAATCGAACTCACGAGGACTAGTTTTCTTCGTCGTCTTGCCCCCAAAATCCTTGTGTTTACCGAGATACATAATAAGCAACCCATCTAACTGTGTCTAAATATCAGTCAGACTATGTTTTCTCGGGAGGCCCTCATCTCCGTACTCGAGTATAAAGTTTTGTCGTTTTTAAACCAATGTGTCAAAGGTAACCACCGCCTGTGATCAAAGTAATAAAGCCATTTCTTTTACCTTCTTTGACAAAGTAGAATCCATGCATTTTGGGCACGCTAAGTAACCTTGGCCCTGCCAACCTGACGTGTATGACCTAGCGTGGTAATCATTAATCGTGGACAACAAAAAAACCTTCATTGTAAACTCTTGCTTCGTATGAACATCATATTTAAGGATACTTGTTTCCCACAACATGTCCAACTCATCTATGACAGGGCAGAGATAGACATCTATGTCCTTACCAGGTGAACGCGGACCTGATATGAACAAACAAAGCTGAAATATGGTTTCCTTCATGCATACTCACGGTGGCAAGTTGTAAACGGTCAATATAACTGGCCATATGTTATATGAGTTGTTCTGCATAGGAAACAGACAAAAACCATTGAAGCCCGGGCCCAAATATACATTACGAGGTTCACTAGCAAACTCAAGATATATCTCTACAAATATTTTCCAACTATCATCATCAAGAGGATGGCATAACACGTGTGGATCGGTACTCTTTCAGGTATGGTTCCAGATTATGTCTTCGGCGGTGTACTTCGAAGCGTATAGTTTTTGCAACCTCGGGGCAATCGGAAAATAACGAAACTTTTTATGGGGTACTTTCTTACCCTTCTTCGGATCCCTTCTAAACTTACTACATATTGGACACTTGTCGAGGAAATCATTCTCCTTGTAAAAGGACACAGTTATTCAAGCAAATATCAATCGTAGTGTAACCCATACCCATACTTTTCAACTTCTTGTTGATTTCCTCGTAAGATTGGAGCAAATTGTGAGGTTTGGGAAAAACACGACCCACCAATTCCAAAAGCTCGGTGAAAGATATGGTAGTTCACTTGTTCTTTACCTTTATGTGCATAAGCTTGGCAATGACGTTCAAAGACTCATCACTATAGTTCCAGGATATAATTCGGTCTCCAATTCCTCGAACAAAGCTTCGATAATACCATGGCTTGTTTGATGTGCGTCTATCATCTCGGTATCCCCCAAACGACCACCAACATCGTAACTAAGGCTCAAATCGTCATACACATTCAACATTTTATTTTCTAAATTTTGCGCGGGTTCATCGGGAATTTCTAATTTTTCACTGTGTTTTATCCAAACCTCATATGTGGACAAAAACCTGTATTGCAGAAGGTGACCCGCAACCGTTTGGGTGGGATATCGAAGATTATTCGAACATCGATTACACAGGAAAAACATATAACCATTAAAACCATCGTGGTTTTCAACGAGAGCAGTAAAATTTTCTAAATCATTAATATATTTTTTTGTAACAAGATCACGCATTTTAGACCAACTCTTATCAATTCCTGAAACCATCTTTTAATAACAATTTGATATAACTAAACAACTAGAAAAAATAAGAATAAAATAAATAATTATTACAACCAAAGGAATAAATTAATACAAATTACAACCCGATGAATAAATAAAATAACAATTACAAACCAATGAATGAAAAAATTACAAACCAATAAATGAATAAACAAGTTCATATAACTAATTAATCAACTATAAAAATATAAGAAGAATATATAAATAAATGAACATATACATACTTTACAACATACTAATTAAAAAGACAATCATATAATAAATATTTATTAACCTAATAAAATCTTATAGCATGTAATGCACAATTATAATAAAAAATTTAAAAGTTTGAATTTTATGGAAATTACCTTGATTTGGTTGGAGAAATTGAAGATTGACCATGCCCCACCTTAGATATGGACTCAGGAATGGTGTAAGATGAACTGGAGAAGCAAGTGGTAAAGATTAGAACAAACATGAGTTAGGGTTTTGAGAGAAATTTGGAGAAATATATTTTTTGTGGTATTTTCTGTTTTCAAAAACCTGTTGTCGTCATTAAATACGTTTTTTATTAGAGACGACAAAAGACGTCGCAAAGTACTAAAAAATCGTTGCTAGATACGAATACTCACGATGACTTCTATCGTCTTTAGTAGCTAAGATCTTCTGCGACGACTTTTTGAGAAAAAAAACCGATAATAGCGACGAATTTTTAATTACTTAGCGTCGAAATCACGACATTGCTAACGTGAAAGCTTACTTGCAACAGATATTTTTGTCGCTGATATGCTTTCGTCGCTAGAAACCGTTACTTGGGGAGAATTGCTCGTCGTTGCTAGACAACTCGTCACTATGAAGCGATATGTAGTAGTTATTGCAGGCTTCAGAGTTTTTATAATACACTTACAATTATTTTACGGAACTTCCATGGAAAAATTAATAATAACTTCAGGTGTCTGGCTCGTGAGTTGATGCTACTACATATGATTTGGTTGAAAGTTATTGTGTAACAACTTGTTAAGGGGTTAAGGTGAAAAAAATTATGAGGCTCTCAAGAAATATAATTCAGGTTGATAATGAGACATATAAGGGAGGTGTTTGGCTTCTGCAGTATAAATTAGATATTTCAATACAGGTCATATATGTTGTTCATCAAATTATAAATATTCATATTAGTAGACATGATTGTTTGCCTTGGAATCTTTAGAATTCTACCCACAGTCATATGTAAGGGAGCGTAAAGAGTTATGAAAGTCCATCAGTTAAGTCTTTGATAACCTCACCACACCTTGGTTAGTGGTTGGTGACTTTTATCAAATCGAAAAGGAATATGATAAGTGGTAAGGAATTCTCTGTATCACTCGTCAAATAGAAAAATTGAATAAATGGCATCATGGTTGTGGGGTGGTTTATCTTGGGTTTGAGGATCCATGATTCACTCGGAGTGAATTTTTGTAACACAAGGCAATGCATCATGATTCATCTTGACAAGGGTTATGTGAACATTGAGTGGAAAACTTAATTTTCAGATTGAAAGTGTTGTCATCTAAACTGGGCTTACTCTCACCAAGACCCAAATCTCATTCATATCATGCCACATAAAAGTATCCCGACGTAGACCTGATATTTTTTATTTAAGGTGGTATAGTATATCCATATACGGTTTTAGGTTTTTAATAAAAAGTGGCGTAGATGCGATGAGAATTTTGGTTAGAGTATTTTAGCTATCGAAAAAGAGATTATTTATTGTATGTAAGATGTTTTTTTAATTTTATAATAGGAAACGGATACTAGAATACAAAGTTATATGTATTCATCTCTTTCCCTCTCCAAAGTTTGTATAAATCCTCTTTATTTTGGCTAGGAACGAGGTTGTGGGGAGAACATTTGAGTTTATTATAACAAGAAGAATTCATATGGTAATATCGAATATGATTTTGGAACTGCAGTACACAAGTCTTTCATCTTTCCAAAACTAAGAGAAAGGAAAAAATTGAGAATATCGAAACTATGTGGTATGAATCATCATTAAATTATAGATGTCATGGAACAACATGCTCTCGTTCAAATTTTTCCAGCAAAATTGTTTAGATGATTGGATTTTTGGGGCTCTTTTACTTTTCCACATATCTACTTAATTGTGGAGGATTTGGCAAGGTAACCTATTGAGTCATTGACAAATGAAAAATTCTGGAAATTCGTGTTTTAGTTCAATCTAACTAAGTCACCTGAAACAGATGGTATGTTAGCATTTTTCTTTTAAAATTGGTGGGATATAGTGAGATATGCAATTTATGATGATGATGCATAGTTTCTTATCTTTGTGTATACTTCTTCCCTAACTCAGTGGCATGCTCATTCACCTCATCCTGTCTCTAATCTAGAAAAGGAAAATTAATTTCTTTTATCACTCTTATAGATGTATGTTGCAAGATAATTATGAATGGCATTGTGGATATATGATGGCCTAACCTTGCAGATTGCATTGGTCCATACCATAGAGCTTCTTACTTGTAAGGTCCATCATTGATAACTTTGTATTGGTGCAAAAGGTGGATAATCAAATTAATTATGTAATTGGATCTCGTAGATATATGGAAATCAAGATTTATCTTTCCAAAGAATATGTTAAGCTCAGTTGGTCATTCATATAGAATACTATCCTCTATTTTGAGTTTTCTCTTTTTTGTACAACACTTATTATATTGTCTATGGCCACTACCTAGATGCATGTTTTGTGAAATGGAGAAGTTCTAGAGCCATTCACCCCCCAAATGTATTATTCAAGGTGAAACTTTGTCTCATTATACTTTAGTACAATATATAGACCATTTATTCTTACTCGAACATGATCTATGTATAAAGAGAAGGTGGTAGCCCATATGGTTGCATAATTCAAGACCTATTTTATAAAACTATGTGATATTGTTGATTAAGGCATTAAAGGGTGAAACTGATTTTGTTAAAGAGACCTTTTAAATTTTTTGGTACAGAATTTTGCCAGACAGTTAGTCTGGAAAAGCCATTGATTTATTTATCAAAGAACATCACATAAACAGGACAAGTAGAGTTAGCTTGTTTGAGCATATTTACATTACCGTCTTCCTTGAGTACTTAATTGGAAAATATTATATACTTGCGATCTACTCTTAGGTATTTTATAGGGTCAATTATTTTGCATGGAGCATATTATCAGAACAAAGGACACAAAATCTCCTCTTGTTGGGTATATAACAACTGCATAATCGGTTACGAGTGTTATTTCAGCATAATCCTTGCACACCATGAAGCTACATGTTCATGCTTTTTAATGATATTGAGTGTATTGTTTGTTACTTTAATGTTTTTTAGTAGAGGCGCGATAAGTACATTGGAGGGTATGGTAAAATTTATGTAGTCCAAAACATGAAGGTGAATTGGGTCTTAGAGATCCACGTAGTTTGAAAAGGCAGTACTTGCTAAGTTTGGTTGGAAATTAGTACATGATAACCCTATTTTTTGGTATAAAGCACATCAAAATAAATGTTTTTGAATTATGTACCTTGATTCGTAACATGGACTATCGAAAAATGTACAAAAATATACCAGAAGGAGAAATGCCACGGGGAATGTAAAAGATGGAAGGCAAAATAAATTGTATTGGGGATATTTTTTTGACACAAAGAGGTCATTCCCGAATGGCATTGCAGGGACATGCATTAAAGAATCGAAATTATTGGCAATATCTTGTCACCTGTATTAGGGTGTATACATGACAGAGGATCATGGATT
Organism: Nemophila menziesii; assembly: GCA_029959085.1. Classification (NCBI taxonomy): domain Eukaryota; kingdom Viridiplantae; phylum Streptophyta; class Magnoliopsida; order Boraginales; family Hydrophyllaceae; genus Nemophila; species Nemophila menziesii. Next base: position 7,937,976 of record JARWIR010000014.1, read on the forward strand.
CATGGATCTAACTGAGAAGACCATATTGCTAGAATTACACGTTAGTGAAGGTTGGTGTGCGAATAGGTATTAGTCTAATGGCTCAGTATGTGATTGTGTTGGTATTAAGAATCATAATATAAGTTTTGTGGTCTTTCATATATAGCGGGTGACAAGTACTTGTGCATATTCATTTCCTAGGAGAAGAGCGATTTCAATGATGATACCAGTTCAGCAACGACCCTCACAGAGATCTATGGGAAGTTCTTGCGAAACCTTAGAGTGTCTATCCCACATTAAGTGTTATATTGAATAACCAAAACGTCTTTATAGTGAGGACTTCGATGTATTAGAGAAAAGTTTGCCTTTTTGAAAGAAAAAAGGACTTATATAAAGAATATAAAATAGATGAGGACTTAGCCTATTCCTCTTGGAAAATTGATCAAAACAATTCGTCAAAATTCAAAGGAATAATTATTATAGCAATAAAGTCATAAATTCTTAGAAAGAGTATCACCAAACCAATCCACCACTTTATTAGTTTTTATTCTTTTACCTTGGATACAAACATGAGGTAAGACCAAGTCAATTATTTTAGTATTTTTGAGGATAGGCCTACAATTCCACGAGCAAAGGAGACTAAAAGAATGAATAGTGCGTATAATAGCTTTTGCATCTTCTTCGATGGTGATGTTGGATGAAGATAGGTCTTTAGCTAAAGAAGAGCGTAGTTTTAAGATTTCCCAACATGTTACACCATATCAATCACAACCTTACCCTTAACCTAAATCCAATTAAATCATGTAATGACTTGTATCTAATCCAAAATAATCCCGAAATAAAGCTTTCTGGCAAGTAGTTAAAACAATCCAAATGCCAATAGAAAGAAGAAACGGGCCAGACAGGTCTGAGTCTTCGTGTCAATCGAGATGGACACACAATGGGTTTAATACTGAGATATTTTTTTTTATATATTTGTTTGTATTGATTCCTAGTTCTTCAAGGAGCGAGGTATCATTGTGAAGGAACTGCCACCAATTGCTTCAAAAGCATAGTATAGAGTGAAGAAGGATGTAGACAAAGTTGCAGAGCCTACGGCAAAGGACATGAAAGGGAGGCTGAGCTTTGGTGATCGTGAAGGCTAAAACGATATTGTTGTATGCTGCCAAGATTGCCACCGGAGAGGAATTTGACCGACGTCGAATTTTATTGTGTAATTTAATGATATAAAATAAGTAAGAAAAAGTAATTGATCAATTTATAAGAGATGAATTAGTTTTGTATGTAAATGTGTAATATAGTCAAAAGGCATAAAGTGTAAAATAAAATTATTTAACCTACTTTTAATAAAGAGATTGGTTTTAAATTTAATTATTGAATTAATCTATAAAATTAAATTTAAAAGTTTAAAATAAGGAAGAAGATTATTTATAAAAGATAGTATTTGAGAAAAAAAATATATTGATTTTGAATTTTCATTTTAGCTAGACAATTGGAAAATCATTAGTCTTACCCTAAGGAAGAAATTTAATGGGCCTTCTTTCTTGAGTTCGGGAAAGTTATGAAAAACATCCTAAAAGACACCAAATGGGCCAAAGATGATCTTATATATAGAACTAGTCTTTTAACAAGAAAATCTTAACCCTAATTTCATTTTTCTCCTTCTTTTTTCTAATTTTTTCTTATATCATACAAAAACAGCCGTCCCTACAAATTGTTCTTCCATTATCAGTAAGTAATCTATTAATTTTTTGTTCAAACTATCGAAATATGGATGATGTATCCATCCATGGATGAATTCTTTTGTTACTCCATCAAATGTCATTAGAAAAGTATTTTTATTTTTAGATCTTGAATATTTTTAATCTTATTGGAAACTATGTCTCAATTATGAAAAAAATCCATTTATATCATTAGATTTGTTTTTCTTTCAATTTTCTTATATATATATATATTTATAAACATCATTTTTTCCATAAAATCTTTAAAAACTAAATACCTTATCAAATTTGTTAAAAACTATTAATGGATTTACGAAATTCTATTGACATTTTGAATAAAGATATAAGTGACATTTATTGTTTATTAGTTATTCTTTTTTATCTACCTTAACTTTTAAATCTAGATTTTATTTAATTTTTTTGGATCTCATTCAGTGAATTTACTCTTCATACCTCAGCTTGTTATGATAAAAATCCTTGAGTTTTTTTTTTGATTTTTCAAAAACTGATTTTTCATAATTGTAAATGCTAGAAATACAAGCTTTTGTAACAAATAAAACATTAAGGTCTATTCTATAATTTTAGAAGAAATACAATATTATTGATGACTCTCTTTTTTTAGACCCTCATTGTAAATATTAATTATCATCTTTATATATTCTATTTTTTCACAGGATAATGTTTAAAGTAAAATGGACGTCATTATGATGTGTGAATTGAGATTGATGATCATAACATTTCAATATCTAGAAAACCAGTCCTTTAAAGGTTAGAATATAAATCTGTTTATTTTATATAAAATGTTAAGTAAAAATGAGATATTTATTTTTAATAATAATTAATTATGAGATTAATATAGAACTAATTAATATTAGTGTGTTTTATTAGTAACTAATTATTATTATTATGACATTAGTTAGGTAGTTACTATAATTATTGTTAGTTGAGGTAAGTTTAAAATATCATGTATTTCGTCAAACAATTGGCCAATAATTATATAAGACCAACCATATACTTTTTTGTTGACTTGCTTATATATATTAAATTAAGAAGTTGAAAATTTTATATCACTAGATAAATTTAAAATAGATTATAGTTGTTTATATTAAAGTAATAATAGTGTCAATGAGAAATGCAGTATCAAATAATTTATTGACTAGAATCCATACAATAAAATAAATAAATTAGAGAGAAGTTTTACATGTGTTCAAGGACCTAAATTTACTTCTTCTAAAATAAGTGTTTGTTTGGTATTACTTATTTAAAAAAGCATTTCAAGTCGTTTTTAAACTTTTAGAAGTGTTTTACCTTTAAAAACATATTTAAATGAAATATTAGATATGTGTTTCTTAAAATAAAATACTCAAAGCTAAAAAAAAATTATTCTATTCCCTCTATTTTACTTTTACACATATTTTTATTAAAAAACTATTATATGATATTTTAAATGTGTATTGAAAACGTAATATCTTAAAATGATTAATACTAGAAAAATGGTGGAGAAAATGTCTCGACGAACTTGGTTAGGCATACACAAAGAGGTCATTCCCGAACTTGGTTAGGCATACACAAAGAGGTCATCTTGGCACAATAAAGAATCCCAATAATAGTTGGATAGAACGAGATTTAAGAATTTAGTGACAATAATTATTCGCAAATTTGCTACTAAAATTGACTATGTTACTATTTGGTAAAACCAACATTTATTTGAAAAGATTTGATAAAGAGAAGCTAACTACATGTTAAGTTGAGAGAATATTCCAACTAAGCAAATATAATATTCTATATGATCACATTTTTATGTATCTATGCATTGATCTCTATTTCTATATATGTGGACTGAAAATAATTTTCACCTGTATGCTCCAAGGGATTTTTAAAGCTCACTTGTCCTCTTTAAATTCCCCCACCATAATCTATCCCTTTTTATGGAATGATCTGAGCGCAGTATAAAGGACCTCAAGTAGCTCATTAAAAATCATTTCCATGATCGATATGACAGAAATATTTATTAATTTCAAACTCAACCAAATATGTATTGCCAAACAAGAAAACACAATAACATAGAAAATCGCAAACTTATCAGAGTCGAACTATATAATTTCATTTGAATACCGCTTTGATCTAAAGGTTGGTCTTATTTTAATAGGGGGACAAAGCCGAAAAACTCTACTAAACATAACAAATACAGGAATCCTGAAAGCCAATAAATAAAAGGTAGCCCTCCTTCACATCTTGAGATCTTTCCCATGGATGGTGTACTGGTTTCCCACTTCGGGAGACCTACATTCCTCGACTTGCAATGTTCTACAAACTGGAATCGGAGTGTTGGGTATGTTGATGGCTTACAGGACTACGAATCCAGAATATGATTGTTGATTAAAGATGCTTCTACCATTTGACGGAAGGTATGTGTTCGAATGTTCAACTCCAAGGGGAATCGGAGAACCCTAGTATCTCGGTTTATCATAATTCCGAGACAGAGCAGAATTAGACCGAGAAGCTCTCTGCGACATATAATTTGTAGAACCTGCTATTTAAACTACATTTTTAGAAAATTGACAAATTTTGTGTAGATCAGGGAGTAATTTTTATTAAATATGTCCAAGCATTTTTTTAAATTTACTGGTCATTTACCAAATTCTTTAAGGGGAGAATTCTAATTTAATTGAATTATTTTACATTCAATGCAAGATTACAAATAAGTAAATTTGTCTGCATTATCCATTTTCTAATTCTTTCTTTATAATATTTTTAATCTTATTTTATTGAAGATCACCGTTCCTTCCTTCTTGGCCTAGGTAGAATATATCTGACAAGTATTCAATTCCCTCCATTTTATTTTCACATATATTTTTATTAAGAAATTATGATATGATATTTTAAATATTTATTGTAAACCTAATACCATAATATGAGTAATAATGTAGAAAAAATGTCGCGATTAACATTTAGACTAAATTTTTAGAAAATGGACAAACATTGTGTAAATGAAGGGAGCAATTTTTATTAAATATAAGTTTAAATCTAAAATAATAAAATCTAAAATAACATCTAAAATTAAAATCAATTATACTAAAAAAATCCAAATTTTTAAATTCATTCACTTACTAACCACCCAAAAAGTATGGACATCTATTCCATTAAACAAATGATATAAATATTCAGAACTATACAAGTCCAAAATTTTTTAAAATTTGTTGGTATTTTACCATGTTTAAGGCAAATTTTTTAATTTTACAAATAAGTAAATTTGTCTGCATATTTCATTTTTTAATTATTTCTGTAGTATATTTTTCATCATCTTTTATTAGAGTTCACCGTTCTTTTTTTCTTGACCTAGATAGAATAAGTGTTTCTTATAAAAAATACAACATTGAATTATTAGATGATTAACTAAACAATTATGTTTTTTTCTGTATGGTGATTTAGTTATAATTTTTAGATACTTATATAATATGTATAATAAATATAAGAATTGATCTATCTTCTACATTTTCTACCAATTCTAGAATATAATTTCATTTTCTATATTATTAAATATTTACTGTTGATAATTTTAATAGTATGTACATTTTTTTTATCCTAAAGGAAAAAATATATATATTTTATTAATTCATTACCTTTTGTAATTATAGGTTGTTTTGGTATTACAAAATTGTATATATGTCACAGAATTTAACAAGACTTGTAAGGATGGTTAGTTTAGAAAAACCTGTTGATAATATTGTGACAAATTAGGGTTACCAGTTTTTATAATATTGTGTTAATTTTCATAATTTTTATTCTTGTTGTAATTAGTAGAAAATTAGGTTTTATGTTTAAAACACTCTATTTTTCTTAATACTTAACAAGAATCCTTCTTTTTGCTGATAGTTCTAAGAAGTATAATAATAGTAATGCACAAGGCGGACAATATAATTAGAGCATAGTGCTCATATACAACATGTTTGTGCTAAACAGTGTTTTTGTAAGAATGTAATTATCTAGATTATTTCGAAACTTATTAAGCATATTTATTTTGGTGTTTCTTTTTTTAGTGGTGTATCAACTACACATGGAGTTAATTGCTTCTCCTAATAAGCACGATAATGTTTCAGCATAAAAAATAACCCAAAAAACTAAAAGAGTTCAAGAATCGAGTGATGTTCAAAAAACTAAAATATTTAAGGAATATATGTTTATACATTCATTATAGACCAGGAAATAGGATACTTTGTCATATACTTAAAAGGTTCAATGTACATTTCAAATTATATTCTTGGATAAATATACCTACCTAATTGTTTACACTATTCTATTAATTATAGAGCATAAATAATTTTGTTGAAAGATGACATTAAATGCACATTCATTAAAAAATTACCCTACCAATATAAGTTAATTTATGAGTATTATCGTCCAAGTATAAATTATTGATAATAATTGAAATGTCTAGAAATTGATAATTGGTGCTAATTTCATAGCCAAACAAAATAGATCATTGGAAATTGACATTATATTATCTGCAATTCTTGATAGATTGTTGTACATATTTTTGAGACAATTACTGTCTTAGGTTATTGTTTATGAGGTTTGTTTTAGGTAAAATAGGCTATCAAAAAATATCATTATTATCCTTCACTTTTATTTTTAATACATCTAAGAGCGAGCAAAGTACTCTAACCAAAAGAGAAACTATCATTCATTGAGTTACTTAGTAATAAAAAAGAATCTTGTTTTGTTGTACAAAGTTTACGTTTCTATCAATAATAGTGAAATTTATAAAAAGAATATCCCTAAGAATTGAAAGACTAATATTGAATGAAGAAAGTTCCAATTGACCAGAAAAATAGTGGAAACTCTATAATGATAAGACTCCTACCTACACCCATAGAATAGGACATCGCACTTTAGTTTTAGGAAGAGTAAAATAACGAAACATGATTAGGTTTTACACTAAGAGGACAATACTTCGGAGATAAGCCCACTCTTATGAGAGGATCATAAGAGTTATGTAACATAAGGGTACGCCATTGATCATCTTAGTAAGTATGTCACTTCAAAAACTTAAAGAGTAAGGTATACCAAAATTTCAGTATAAAGATACATATTTAATTTATCACACTTTTCTTTCCCAGATATTTGATACACATTCATGAATTGAGTTGTTCCTCATATTGTCATCAAGCGAGCACTATTACATGTCTTTAATAAAGTGTGTGTGTAGGAGATATGAAGATTAGAGATACTTAGACCCTGGTGCAAACTAGATTATTTTATAGGATATTCAACACTCCCAAATATCTAGGCAACTTGGATTGTCTTGAAGCTACTCGACAAATAAATATATTTGGTTATTTTAGAGCTAATAAAATCGTTTTTAGCGTGTTTAGATAAAATATATATTTGGGATCAATCAAATTGGAAAACAATTGTAGTTAGTAAGGACACACATTGAAACACTAACAGTTGGAGGAAGAGAAGTACAAGGAATTACAAGACTGACCATTCAAGGAAGAAAAAAAGGTTGAACCATTGCTCCTAATAATTGGTCCATTATACCTCTCTCACTACTAGCCAATTCATATAACCATCAAATCCATTATGGTGATAGAAAGTATGCAACATCCATAAAAAATTGGACTTAAGTATCGCGCTATTATGACAAATCTTAGTATCCGAGGAATCAAGGGCAGGTGGTGGTTACACGACTGAAAAACGTACATGTGTAACATGCCCTAGTCTAATGCATGACCCTTAGCTTTATAACTCATGTTTGACTTGGATAGATGTTCCCAAACGATACAGGGCATTTAGTTAACATTATTTTCAAGGACTCCCTCGAGTAATTAAAAAATTCCTCAAAATATCCACCCTTCCCTCGGATCCATAGTGCAATGATTGAGAAAAATATCTACCCTAGAGAATGTATCGAGATTCCTATAGGAATAAACAAGAGGGTGAATAAAGTTACAATATCAAGACACATTATCCTTTTTTCAATATTACCCCTATCTAAACACTACAACCATTTATGTTTCTAAAAAGAGTAATTTTGTAAGAATTGGAGTTATTTAATAGTTTTCTTAATTCATCTGCATAAAAAAATAGGGACAAATGAACTTGTACATGAGGAGTAATGGTTATGGATTTTATATTTATACTAGATCTAACAAACTTACACCAACTTTTGATCGCATTTGTAGCCTAATCGATATTTTATATGTCTATTTTATATTTTTTTCACATACTAATATATATTTTTAATAAACATCGTATTTACTTCAAATTACTTGGAGAAGGAATAAACTAACAGTCGGTTTGCTACTAATTACAAAGGGGATGATGTTGTCCACTCCTTGCAGCCATATATTATCCCGATATGACAAATTTTAGAAAGACAAACGTTTTTCATATATATCACGATTCATCCAAGAGTGCAATTGTCTTTTAAAATTTTGGAATTAAGCATGGGGTTGGGAGTGTGCATTATGTTTTATTGAAAAAAAGTCTATTCTTAATTATCCTAAAAGTGTTTTAATGTTACAAATTACTATCCCTTTTAAAATCACTTTCAAAATACTTCATATGATGAAAACATTTACACTTAAACTCTTCTTTTTTTGGTCGAATCTAAAGTACATTAAAATAAACAATTGTTCATTACAAAGTTACTCAATCCCTAGTGGATGGATGTCATTCAAAAGAAGAGTAGCTAACTGGGAAGGTGGAAAGAAGTTCCAAAGGCTAAACAAAGAGCCTTTAAGCTCTTGTTTAGCCACCCACTGCCAAATTACTTGATCTTCTAACAAAAGAGATCTTGAGTTTCTTTTCCCTTTTACACAAAAGAATATTCCTAAATATAACCTTAACATTACAAAAGATTTTGCTACGAGGCATAGTTTGTTTGATAATATTAATACAGTCATTCTCAATCTCTACAGTTTCACTTGAGAAGTCTTTTGCTAGCACACAAGCTTCCAAAACTCCCCTCGCTTCTGCTTCTAGAATTGAGTTGGCTTGAATCTTCTTTGCAACTCCTCCTCGCATTGTACCTGTTGAGTCCCTAACTATACAAGCAATAGAAGTTTGGTTAGTATTAGGATTAAAAGAAGCATCACTATTGATCTTATAATGTCCAGTAGGTGGAGGTTTCCAAAAAGAATTCCTCCTGCCTAATATGTTAAAACCTTCCTCTCTAACTGTAATAATATTACCATTGTTATAGTTTACAGGTACACTTTGATTATCATTCAATACAGAGATAACAGTCTCAGGATGAGAGTTGTTTGATGTTTTAGCCTCAGATTTAGTATTAGTAGCTAGACTATATTCATTCAGAAACATAATATATATTGTTTTCAGGTGGTTTTTCAATAATACCTTGGTTAGGTATCCAATTGTATTCCCACACTTTAATATCCTTTCCATTACCAACTGACCAAAAAAGATCTTTTTGAAAAACTTTCTTACCCTGTATGAGGCTTTTCCAACCCCATGAGCAATTACAACAAAGATTTGCATCAACAAAGTCTGCTGGTGTGGCCTAAGGTGTGATAAATTAATGATATAAATAGTACAAATACACACCCTAAACTAACACTGTACTGCAAGTATTACAGGACGTATGCAAGTTTTAATGATAAGAATATTCGTTCCTCAGGGACTGACGAAAGTTAGAGAGAACTTATGCAAATTATCAAGTGCAGATATAAAAGATAAAAAGATAATACGCAAAGAGAAAGAAGAGAAAGACAAATATTTATTTGGTTTTTATAATAAAACTAAACTAATAAACTAAAGACAATAAAATAAATAAGAGAAAAGAAAAGAAGATAGTATGAACGATATAACTTAGGTTTTACTAGTATGCACTAATCCTTCTAATCCTATCAATGAATCTACTTAATAAGGGAGAATATTAGCTCTTGGTATACTTAGTCAGGATTCTAAATTCCCCAAGCTTAGACCTTGAGAGCGACTAAGGGGGCTACGTCACAACCAAGAAGTGATTTCAAATAGGGTTATCAAACGCCACTAAGGCCCTAAGCAAATACTGCAATCTTGGTGATACGGTGATTAAAACAAACCCTAATGACTATCTCGTTAGAAGTATGTTTTGTCAGATCTGCTATCGACACTAGACGTTATGTGGTGGTTCAATAGTTAAACACCCAGTTACGGTGACCATCTAACTACTATTAAGGTAATCCTATACTCGTGCACTAGCAAGGAAAACAATCATTAAATCAAAACACATAATCAAATATAAAGGTAAGTAGCTAATATCAGATTAAAACATATAATTCCCAAATAAACTTAGATAGAAGAATTAGAATTCATAGATTATACATTATGCAAAACCTAAGCTAAGAGAATTAGTTCATACAAAGAAAAGAAGAGAAAAGAATTACAAAATAAGAGGTTGAAGGAGACATGATTGTTGCACAGCTCCCTCCAGACTTCTTCTCTTGTGTTGCAGCTTCCTCTTGGCCTTAAGGTCTGGCCAAGGATGATTTTAGAGTGTTAAGAGGCTGTATTTATAGGTTATAGGAAGACCTAATTCGTTTTCTTGAAGGAGAAGGAAAGTAATGGACTCCTAGTCCAACTCAAATTCGTATGGAAATAAAGATAAACACTGCTGGACCGTTTTGAGCATATCTTCTTCGTTATTGGTCGGTTTGAGCTCCATAAGATACCAAAAGAATCGCAACAGAATTATCTTGACCCTGTATAAGGAAATTACCAAATTCGGCCTATTTCTTAGGTAAAAACGCATATCTTTGGACGTGTATGCAGAATCCCAGATTTAGGTAGCTTTTCCTTTTCCATCTTTTTAGCCTTTGTTTCCTTATCTCCAATTTCCATGCAAATCTCTTTTCATAAGTTGTAATCTTTGACTTGGACTCTAATTAATCTCCATAATTATCTTTAAAGCTTCACACTAAATAAACAATTAAACCCAATATGCTCTAAAAATAATAATTCTACAAATCAAGACTCAAAATAGGAAAGTACACTAAATTAAGCTAAGATCGACCTATAAACTAATAAATAAGCCTAAAATGATGTCTCTGAAGTATATTATATTATCACAAATGAGGAGACATCAAGACCCCCAACTCAAAGTTGTATCGTCCCGATACAATAAAAGTAAAGAACAGTAGGGTAATCAAGAAGAAGAAGTAGGAGGAGAATAAGAACAGAACATAATGAATGATCCTAGAGCATAAATATCTAAAAAGTCTCATGTAGTAATGCTTAAGAAATAATGCACAAAGATGCTTAATACACATGTAATCAACAATCCATAAGTTAAAGTCAAGATTAATTTCGCAATGCCAGAAGGAGAGGATGATAACTTAGTTCATGTTAATGGCTGTAGGTTGTTCATAGGTCCCAAATACAGCATCCAATGGTCCACTTACCTACTACCTAATAGCTCAATTGTTTCTCCACCAAGCAATTAGAAATCCTAAGGTCTTGGGTTATAACTTGGCTTAAGGACGGGTGTGGTATATTTGGATAATGAAAAGTGAGCTTTTGGCTCTCTCCTCACTAGCCATCAACGAATCGCCCTAGAGCTTGAGTTTTCACTCGAAGACGTATCTCTCTCAACCCAATTTATTGATGCTTTTGATTTGCATCCCCAATAATCCCAATTAAAACCTTGTATGATGATATACAAATTCCACTTTGCCGGTCCGAATATATATTCCTTTCATATCAATTTTTTCTTTTGTATAGCTATGACTCTCTTTTTGATGTTCGAGATATCACGCTATTTTTCATATATATATATTCTTTTTATGCCCTTGTTGGCAAATTTAGCTCGTAGCTTCTTTTCCATTCACTCTTACCCGGCAAAGGGTTACAATAATAACAATTTCATCATCAATAAAATCACAATTACAATTCCAAATCCCAATGTTCCCAAATGATGAAACCCACCACCCCAAACTCAAGCTCTAAAACGAGTTGTCTCAGGTTTTACGATTCGAGTGCGGGTCATATAGATAAGTCCTAAAAACTAAGGGTATGGATTATAATGTGTTTCAATAAAGGCTTTAGAAAGGCTCAGAGGGGCTAAGACGGATAAATAACAATAATATCAAACAAAAGGGTGAGAAAGTATAAAAAGGCTTCAAGTGGTTTATCATGAAAGAACTGCCTTATTCATTTTTCTAACTACCGGATTTCGTTACGTTTTCATTAATAGTTCATAGACAAGTGGGTTTTCAACTAATTTTAAACCTCACGTTCTACACACCAAATAACTATCCCTAAGTTTCAACATACTTCTTAGCATTGCTCATTAACTTTTCTATCCTTTATTTCCTGTTTTCATACATGCATCTAAAAAAACTTATGACATCTTTCAAAAACATACTACTTATTATCATTGACCTAGTAAAATCATGCTTAAATAGGTACATTCAAAGATATTCTATACCTAATTCAACCCAAAAAAATTTAAATTTTATGTAAAAACAAAAAGGAAAACGAGGACAACGAATCCCCACCCCCAACTCAAAAATGACCCGTGTCCCCACGACTCGAAAAAGACTCAAGAAAACTAAAATTTACAATTAGCAGAAATATTGCACATAAAGAAATGGTAGGGAAGAAAGAAAACATACTCTTCGAGGCTATTACCTCGCCTTGTCGATACTCGGATTAAATTCTAATGTATCTTCTTCACCCAACTTCTTATTCGCTCTTCGATCAAGACACGTGATCATAATAGGATATTGCATTAAATAACGTCATGGGAAAGATCGAAAATTCGTATCACCTCCTCATAGATCAACTGTGCCACATCTTCTTCTTCTCCTCACATAATACAATTCACAAACAACCCCATCATTCCAAATCTCTACGAATCTTCATGTATTCTCCTTCAACTTCTTCTTCAAATACTATCTTATAAGAAAAATGTAGTTCCTTTAATTGTTACTTCGGAGAAGCTGTCATGGCCATTGAAGCTTTCTCTTTTTCTTTGGGTATAAGGTCTTTGATCTATAGAGGTTGTGTTGTCTTCTTCACTAAAGTTGGAATTTTTTTGCTCATCAACACAGCATGCTAACCTCTCTTCTCTTGACTTGTTTTACCCTTTGAATTGGAACTAGGACTTTTCTCACTCGATTTCTTCTCAATTAGATCCAATACCTTGATTTGTTCATCTCCCTTTCAGTAGATAATGTTCATGTTCTCTTAATCATCTCAATTGACCCCCAACTCAAAGCTTTAACCACTCTTGAAATTTGGAACTCTTGATTATTGGTTGTACAAGCTTAATTTGGGTTAGGAAAGGTGATTTGATGATGATTCTCTATGTGGGTAAGATGGATTCTTCATGGATTGGTATGGTTTTAAGAAATTGTAGGATGAATTTTTGAAATTTAAGCTTTTGATTCTTGGATTCAAGGTGTTTTGGGATGATATAGGTGGTTGAATCTTCTTTGTAATGATGTGGAGAATGAATTGGATGTGTTTTCATGGTGATTGGGTAGTGTTTTGATGATTGGTGAAGGTTTTTATGGGCTCTAATGGAGTTGGGAGAGTTTTGGAGAGAAGAAAGAGGTTTAAGGTTTAATAAATTCGGAATAATAAGCTTTAGATCTTCATATAGCCTTGACACCCTTTATTTTCTCTCTCTGGCGGCTCGTGCGGACTACCCCTGTGGACCATGGGGTGCACCGCGGGGTACACCGCGACATCTGATGCTCGAAAATTTTTGCTCACTGGTTAACACCCGTGGTAGGACCCCGTGGCACGTGTTTCTGATCTGCGGACCAGGGTGCGGTGTACCGCGGGGGTGCTCCGCGCCTCCTACGTAAAGATACCCGTGGTAGGACCCCGTGGCACGTGTTTGTGCGGTGCATGGCGCGGTATAGGGTCTGGTATACCGGACCCATCAGCTATTTTTTTTTCTTTTCTGTACACAACACGTGGCTGCTACCCGTGGCACGGGTTTTTACCTTGCGGTGCACCGCGGCTGAGGTCTGGTGTACCGCAGTTGGAAAAAACCTTCCCATCAGCTGGATCTCGAAAAGTTATGCAGTTTAGGCTCAAAGATCACCTGATTTCGACATCCGAGCGTAAAGATATGACTTGCCGAAGTTTCTGTCCGGAAATTTTTTTTTTGCTCGCTTCCCTAACTCGATTTCTCCAATACCTAATCATCAAAAACACTAATACCTTCCTCAAATATGCAATATCAACTAAAATTAACTAATCTAAACATAAATTAAAAACCAAAAACGTAAAAACATAAAAGAAATTACGGGTTGTCTCCCGTACAACACTTTTGTTTTACGTCTTTCAAAGTTAGACGTGTTACCTCGATTAAGGATGACGAAATTTCCACCCTTTTCCTTTAATCCCCACGAACTTTTCAGCTCGATTCTTAATAATCATGGATGGTGCCATCCAAGATGTCGTGGGAATAGGTGGTAACTCTATTTCCTTTGTAGCATTACACTCCTCTGGTAATCCATTCATCTCGAATCTTCGTTTGTTAGAAAGAATGTCCTTCATGAATTGACCGTATTTTGACATTCTTGTGAGAGCTTCTACAAACGGGCTGCTGATCTTTAATTTGTTCATCATGTCAACGAACTTCTTGAATTCAAGGTCATTGTCCTTTCTGACATGTGAAGGGAATGGTGGAGGAGGACATGTGTTGGTTACCACTGGGCTCTCTTTCTTTTCTGGTGTCTTCTCTTGGACACTTTTTTGTTCAACTACCTCTTCGACCTTATCTTCTGTTGTTTTTTCTCCCCCCGTTGCTGGAATAGGGACTGGTTCTGGTTCTGGTCTTGGTGGAGGTAGTTGTTTTCCACTTCCTAATTCAACTGCATGACAAACTTTGTTTTCTGGAGCAGTACTATCACTTCGGAGTTGCCTTTCTGCAAGGATTTTAGTTTTTTCCACCATTTGTGACATTGTCTGCATAAGCTTGTCAATCGCATCATCTGAGTTTTGGATTCTTTGCTGGTTATTCTCCATCTTTTCAATTAGGTTCATCATCTTAGCCATGCTTGAATTCAAACTTGGAGGTTGTTCTTGTATGGTTTGCTGCATTGAATAAGGAAGTGGTTCTTGATAAGCTTCATTGTAAATCGGCGCTTGTTGATAGATAGGTTGTGGAGGATAGTAAGATTGTGGTTGTGGTTGATAATAATCATCATAATAATGATTATTATGATTATAATTCTGTTGATCTCTGACCCAATTGTAACTCTGTGGGGGTTGATAGTCAGCGTAATTTCCTTGAGATTGATAATAACCATCATAATAATGGTCTCTTTGATAAGGCATGAAGGAAATTGAGGCTGGATTGTTCATGCAATGTCCCCACGAGTGATCTCTTGCTCCACAACTAGGACATGAAGGTGAGGCATGTACTAGATTCCTCTGAGCTAGTTTTCGCGATTGTTCTCGTAATTCCTCAAGTTGTTGGCTTAACTCTTTGAGCTTTAGAGATTCCATCTTGAATTAGCTTCTTCAGGATCTAATAGCACGAAACCTTTATCTCCTAATAAATCTGCTCTCGCCTAAAAAGAATCTGTAAAGACAAAAACTAAAAAGAAAAGCGTAAAATAGAACTAACTAAAATAAAAGCACAAGATAATTGCACAAGGACTAACGATGTAGTCCCCGGCAGCGGCGCCAAAAATTTGGTGTGGCCTAAGGTGTGATAAATTAATGATATAAATAGTGCAAATACACACCCTAAACTAACACTGTACTGCATGTATTACAGGACGTATGCAAGTTTTAATGATAAGAAGATTCATTCCTCAGGGACTGACGAAAGTTAGAGAGAACTTATGCAAATTATCAAGTACAGATATAAAAGATAGAAAGATAATACGCAAAGAGAAAGAAGAGAAAGACAAATATTTATTTGGTTTTTATAATAAAACTAAACTAATAAACTAAAGACAATAAAATAAATAAGAGAAAAGAAAAGAAGATAGTATGAACGATATAACTTAGGTTTTACTAGTATGCACTAATCCTTCTAATCCTATCAATGAATCTACTTAATAAGGGAGAATATTAGCTCTTGGTATACTTAGTCAGGATTCTAAATTCCCCAAGCTTAGACCTTGAGAGCGACTAAGGGGGCTACGTCACAACCAAGAAGTGATTTCAAATAGGGTTATCAAACGCCACTAAGGCCCTAAGCAAATACTGCAATCTTGGTGATACGGTGATTAAAACAAACCCTAATGACTATCTAGTTAGAAGTATGTTTTGTCAGAACTGCTATCGACACTAGACGTTATGTGGTGGTTCAATAGTTAAACACCCAGTTACGGTGACCATCTAACTACTATTAAGGTAAACCTATACTCGTGCACTAGCAAGGATAACAATCATTAAATCAAAACACATAATCAAATATAAAGGTAAGTAGCTAATATCAGATTAAAACATATAATTCCCAAAGAAACTTAGATAGAAGAATTAGAATTTATAGATTATACATTCTTTAAAACCTAAGCTAAGAGAATTAGTTCATACAAAGAAAAGAAGAGAAAAGAATTACAAAATAAGAGGTTGAAGGAGACATGATTGTTGCACAGCTCCCTCCAGACTTCTTCTCTTGTGTTGCAGCTTCCTCTTGGCCTTAAGTTCTGGCCAAGGATGATTTTAGAGTGTTAAGAGGCTGTATTTATAGGTTATAGGAAGACCTAATTCGTTTTCTTGAAGGAGAAGGAAAGTAATGGACTCCTAGTCCAACTCAAATTCGTATGGAAATAAAGATAAACACTGTTGGACTGTTTTGAGCATATCTTCTTCGTTATTGGTCGGTTTGAGCTCCATAAGATACCAAAAGACTCGCAACAGAATTATCTTGACCCTGTAGAAGGAAATTACCAAATTCGGCCTATTTCTTAGGTAAAAACGCATATCTTTGGACGTGTATGCAGAATCCCAGATTTAGGCAGCTTTTCCTTTTCCATCTTTTTAGCCTTTGTTTCCTTATCTCCAATTTCCATGCAAATCTCTTTTCAGAAGTTGTAATCTTTGACTTGGACTCTAATTAATCTCCATAATTATCTTTAAAGCTTCACACTAAATAAACAATTAAACCCAATATGCTCTAAAAATAATAATTCTACAAATCAAGACTCAAAATAGGAAAGTGCACTAAATTAAGCTAAGATCGACCTATAAACTAATAAATAAGCCTAAAATGATGTCTCTGAAGTATATTATATTATCACAAATGAGGAGACATCATCTGCATTAGGGAAATATTTCCCTTTAAAGACTCTAAATAACAGTGAATCTTTATTATTCATAAATTTCCATGCATTTGAAGCCAATAATGTAAGATTTTGTGTATGAAGGTCTTTGATGCCTAGACCTCCATCTTATTTTAAAGACATAAGTGTTTGTCACTTAATCCAGTGACATCTCTTTTCCCCATTGTTATTCCAATAAAAATCAGAGACAAGGGATGTAATATGTGATGTTAACATTTTGGGAATAAGAAAGACTGACATAATAAAGTTACGGATAGCCCCTATAATTACTTTTACAAGAATTTGTTTTCCACTTTTAGAAAGCATTCTGGTTTCCCAACTCTCCATCCTTTTTAAAATCATTTCAACTAACTATTCAAGAGATTTGATCTTAGATTTACCCCATCCAGATGGGATCCCAAGATATTTGCCAAAGTCTTCAAGCTTATTCATTCTCAACTGAGTCGATATTTGATTTTTGACTGCTGTCCTGAAGCATAACTATACCAATTTAAAATTGTAATGAAGATATCTATATTATACTCCTCAGCTTCCATAAAAAATAAACTTTAATCTGCAAACAAAATGTGTGAAATCATTGGAGTTGATCTCGCAATTTTAATTCCTTTGAATAACCCCATCTTCATATAATATTCAATAAGACTAGTTAATGCTTGTGTAACTAAGCAAAAGAGATATGGTGACAAAGGGTCACCCTGTCTTAAGCCTTTCTAAGGCTTATTTATATCAACTTCAGATAATACACATAAACTCTTCACTTTTACTTTCATAAAAAGAACATGTTAACATATTGTTTTCTTATCATATAATTATATGTGTTGAGAAATGGTCTTCTTGTTTTACTACAATTAGGTCTTAGAATACTTTTATACATCTCTTGTGAAGAAATATTGTCTATCCAAGCAAATAATTAAGAATTAAGGAGAGTTGCATATAAAGTCAAAATATGAAACATTGCACCCTTATAAATTAGCACACCGATTCAAAATGACTTTACATTTTGCTCATAAGATTTTTATACAGTTTTTGATGAAAAATACGTATAATTCAAAAAATTATATTTTTAATCGACAATCTTGCAACCATCTCAAACCGGCACCCTGAATAATACCCGGTTTTAGACATAAAATGTCGTAATATTTTTATCAAAAGATACATTTGATTTCTAACCATTAGATCATTAAATGCGTAGCATACAAATAGTACAATCCAGGTAAAATGGTAGTTTATTTTTTCCGAAACATAATACCACTTTTGGAAAAAAATGAATCTAAATTTATAAAATAAGGGGGTTTTATCAAAAGCAATATATATATATATATATATATATATATATATATTCCTTTCAAGAAATAATTTCTTAAAACTTCAACCACCATATCTACTAGAAAATACAAGCATTAGTATGAAACTCTCTCAATCTTAACTCAAGTATTTAAACATTATCACTTTATAATCTATAATGATGGCTTGATAGTATTATTGATGGATTTGATCATTAAGGAGTAGGATTATCATTGTTACCATCTTAAACCCTTATCACACATTACACTCCTCTATATTAGAAATTAGCCTTAGTGTTATATTTTAGAGAAGAGTAAGAAGAATTCAATTATAGAAGGGGTTTACTTGTGTGTAGAATTGCACAAGGAGGTAAATTTATTTTTCAAGTTTGGGTTGTGACATAACCGAGAAAGGTCTTATTGTATCTGGTTTCTATCTCACCTTTAAGAGATACAAAAGTTTAGTGGAATAGAAGTTTTGAATATCCTAATGTGAAGACCCTAGGTAGTAGATTAGACATGGGGAGTGTGAACCTCTTAATATGCTCGAGTAATATCAGACGATATCTTTATATTGCATTTCTTATGACGTGTTTGTGATCATTGATAAGTTTTGTATCTCTTTTATCAATTTAGCGTTTATTGCCTTTCAAGTGTTTCATAAATTGTTTAACCATTTTTAAACTATATTATCTTCCAAAAACTTTTAAATTAGTAGTTATTGTTATTAGAAACCTAATCACCCCTCTAGGTTTAACAAGTGGGATCAGATCCTACCAGTAGTTTATTTTATTAAGCATAATTGAGGTAACGACATGGAAGCTAATCATGGGAAATGCTTATCTACTATAAGACCCTATCTTTTTGTAGGTTCAAATTATATCTATTGGAAAACCCAGATGGAAATTCATCTTCAATGCTTTGACTATGAACTATGGAAAATCACAAAGAAGCTTCTTTCATTCCCTACATAGAAACAAAAAATTAGGAGGGAAAATCGCAATCACAAACAAAGTAAAAGCTAAAGAAGAGCTCATAGAGGATGACAAGCTCAAACTTTCTGAAAATGCTAGAGCCTTGAACATAGTAATTTGTGGTTTATCCGAGGCGTTATATAGTCGAGTGAGTGAATGCAATTCGGTATTTAAAATTTTGGAATATCTTAGATTATCATATGAAAACTATTGTTGTGAAAGAATCAAAGGTTGGATTATATATCACGCGATACAAGATGTTCAAGATTAAGAATGGAGATAATCTGAATTTAATGCATAAAAGATTCAACACAATTATCAACACTCTTGGTGCTCTTGGCAAAAGCTTTCCCAACAAAAGCTATGTAGAAAAAATTTGGATGCTCTTCCAAAAGAGTACAAACCTAAGGTGGTTGCTATCATGGAAGATAAAGACCTATCCATGATGCCACTCATGAGCTCATTTGTAATATAATTATGAAGGAAATAGCAATTGATCAAGAAAAAGTAACAGATGAAGAAGAAAATTAAACTTACAAGAAGAATCTCACCTCTCACGCCCAAACCCATAAGAATGTAAAGATAATACTTGTCAAAGTCCTATGCAAAAGGACCAAGTGATGATGATGACATTGTCGCTATGTATGCCAAGGAACTCTTGAGGCATAAGATATACAAGGATCAAGGTGGTACTAATAAATACTCAAAGAACTATTGTAAGTACTACAAGAAGGATGAACCAACTTACTATCATTGCCACAAAAATGGACACAAATTGTCCATAACTTCTCAAATAAAAGACAAGAAAAGACTTGAATTCTATTTGGGATGATGAAAAATAAAATAAAAGTGATGGGAATACTTATGTTGTTAACTATGTTTCCTTCATTGAAATGAGAAAATAAGAATATGGTGATGAGGTAATTTAAAAATCTTGCACATTTTAGATGAGAATACTGAAATTACTTATGACTCTCTCTTACATTATTACAAAAACACCCTCAAATCAAACAAGATTTTAATAAAATATCTTAAAAATATCCAAAAAAAATTAAGATTTTGAAAAACCTTTTCAACCCTCTTTGGAAAACTTCATGATCTTTAGGATTTGAACGTCACTCTTTCATATGAAAATGCCTTAGTTTTAAAAAAAGTTGAAGGTATTGAAAGCATTGTTCTTAAATTTACAGAAGGCCAGCTTAACTTTGATTTAATGTTAGGAATCCAAGTTACTAGTCTAAAAAAATTATTGTTTAGGTTTTAGTCCTTTTATTAAAAAATCATCTTTGAAAACCATTTTTGTTAGTTCATCCAATAAAACATCTTCCTCCTACTTGCACTTTGAAAATACTACCTCTCTTATTTGTATATATAGTGAAAGAAATAGTCATGATGTAACAAGTTGCGAGTATCATAAGAAACTTGAATATAACTCCTTAATTCCCTTATATAAAAGTCCCAAGTGGTTTTGAAGAAGAAGGGCATCACTAAATCTCATGGACTCAACTTGGGTACCTAAAACCTAATCTTCTCGTTTTTTAGTTAAAGAAAATCAACAAAAAAAATAGATCCTTGATAGTGGATTCTCTAGGAACATGATCGAAAATAAATATCTTTTCAACAAGCTTACTATGAAATAAGGATATGGAGGAAAAATCACCTTTTACGATAGTACACAAGGACTAAAGTCCTAAGAAAATGAACCGTTGGTAGTAAGAATAGATCCTTATTAATAACATGTTTTTCGTTGAAGGTCTCTATTTTATCCTTCTAAGCATACGTCAATTTTGTGATGATGGTAATAAAGTAAAATTTCGATCCACTAAATGTGTTGTTTTCCAAAATAGCAAAAAAAAAAGATCATATTTAGTGTTTATTGTTTTAATGATGTCTACAAAGTAAATTTCCAAAACCTTTTATGTCAAAATGTTACTTGACTCTTGGTTTTAAAATATATCCTTTGTTGTGGCATATCCGCCTTTGTAATGCTAGTATGGATTTGCTTGCACATCCATCTAGGAAAGATATCGTGTTAGGCTTACATAAGCTCAACTTTTATAATGATAGTTATGTGATGCATGTCAATTTGGTAAACAACATATAACTTTTCCAAACCATTTAAATGAGTGGTTACCACTAGAGCTCTTCAAATTCTACACCTGGATCTCTTTGGTCCAGTGTACGTGACTAGCGTCAGATGATCCATATATGAGTTTGTAATTGTAAATGACTTTTCTAGATATTCATGGGTTCTATTTTCAGCCATGAAAAACTATGCTTTCTATGAATTATTAAAACTTTGTAGACACATTCAAAATGAAAAAGGGTACTCTTTCATTTTCATGCATAAATGACAGTGATACCTAATTTGTGAACTCTCCATTCATATATTTTTGTGATGATATGGGGATTTAACCTAATTTCTAGGCTACTATAACTCCTCAGCAAAATAAGGTTATAGAAAGAAAAACAAGAACTTTACAATAAATGGAAAGAACATTGTTGAAAGAACATAAGTTGCCCACATAATTTTGGGGTGAAGCCGTCAATACATACCCCCATGTATTAAATTGAGTATCGATGAGACCTATTATTCTTAAAACCCCATATGAGGCCTATCATTCTTTAAAACCCCATAATTGTCTTTTTGGGTGTAAATTTTATTCTTAATACTCATGATCATTTGTCAAAATTTGATGCTAAGTTCGATGAAGGAATCTTCATTGGTTGTTCGATCAAGAGTAGAGCATATCGTGTCTGAAATAAACGTACTAATGGCATAGAAGTATCAATGAATGCTACTTTGATAAAACTAATCCTTTTGAAAGGAAATAAGAAGATATCATTAAATATCATACATTTCGTCAACTTGAAGAAGAGAATGAACAACCTACCACATCACAACCTTAATATACTCCTCAAGCCAAGGATTTAGATGAAAATATTAATAAAAATGTAAATTTTCCAGAGGAGCTCCTTTGAAGTTGGAAAAATTTTCGAGGACCTTCTAAGGAATTAAGACTTGGAGATCCAAGGAAATGGGTAATGACTCATTCCAATGTTAATGCTTTATGTGCTCACCATTCTTTCTTGTCCCTATTAATTCAGTTATGAATTTGTGTTAAACTAAGTTAATATCCTCGTAGATCATGTTTTAACTAGCCAGGGATGTAACTTAAGTTTGATTTTGATATATCCATATTATGCTGTAACAATTATACGAAAATACATCATCTTATATAGAAAATGTTAGTAAACAATGCATAGAAATAAGTTTAAGTGAGGTGAGAATAAGTTGTATATAAAATGTGAGATCCAACCTAGTTGAAAACCCACTTAATTTGAGAACTTATAGTGAAAAAGGAAAGAAACGATATAACTAGGAGGATGATTGAGGTGATTCTTTGATATCTCTTTTTTGCCATTAGCTTTCTAACCAAATGAATTTAATTATCATCCTTAGCCCATTTGATCCTTAAGCCTTCTATTTGATAGTCGCATTACAAGCCTACACCCCTTTTGTATTTAGGACATGACCATATTACCCAACCTAGAGTGACAATGCCTTAAGACTAGTTGTCTCGGAGCTTGAGTTTAGGGTGGTGGATATGCGTGTTCATGGGATATATCTAGTGGGTTATGCTTATGTAGATTTATATCATGATGTGTGATATTGTTGTAATCCTTTACAAATTAGAGAAAAAAAAATTGACTTATAAAAAAAATACATATGCATATTTATAATTCAACTTGAAAACTCACAGCGAAACAAAATTCATGTTGGATTTACAAAAAGAAGAAGGTAAAACGAGAAAAGAAATAAAAATAAAGGAACCCGAGAAAGGAAAAATTTTAATCATCGTGAATTGGTTTTGGGGCTTCGAAGATGCTTATCTAGCGCATCAATGGTGGATGAGTGAAAACATATTTTGAGTACAAATGCAAGTTCCAAGGAGATTAGTTGACGTCCAGTGACGAGAGAGAAAAAATCTAAATCTAAGTTATCTAAATGCATCACAAACTACCTTAAGCCTATGATATAACCAAAACATTTCAATATTTATAGTATGTGGTTATGTAAAGATTGAGAGGTGAGGGAGTAGTTGAGTGGAATATCAGACATCATGAGAAGTTCAAGGAATAATGCATAACCACCATTTCAAACTAAGTGATAATAACCCCTTTTCTTGCATTGCGAAACTTATCAATTCTTTAATTCAAAATGTATTGATTACTTTTATGAAAGCATATTTTGTGGATTATTTATTAAGTAGGACTTTGTGACACTTGTTTGGTATTACTTTGGGATCATTAATTTCTTCTACCTTGCGTGACTTGTTGGACTTTCGAGTTTAGCTTTGTTTTTATTTTGTCTAGATAACCATAATTTGATTTTGGGGTCTTTATATATATTATTTTATGATAGATTTATAGGGTCATAAGACATTATTATTTGGGTTTTTGGACTTAATTATGGGATTTGTCCCTATTATGTGGCATTATCTTAGTTAAGTGTGTAGCTCCTAGATACATGAACAATATGAGACCCCGAGCTGGATTTTGAAGTCAAATATTTAAATTCAAACCAAATTTAAGTCGCGAAGAAATAAAAGTTTTTCTCAAATAGCTAAGTGTAATTTCTAGTAAACATAATAGTCAACTCTGAATAGTGACCACACGCAATTTGTGTGATTTTTGATCAATCTGCCAATCTTAATGATATCCCTTTCAGTCTAGATCGCATGACCAGAAACGGTTTGCAAATCTGAGTTAAGACTACAAAGTTATACTAACGATTAAACTTGTCCATGGTGACTCAAACCTGTCCCAAATTATTAAAAATATTTGTGGGTTACGTTTGACCCACACAAGTGTGTCCCACAATACAAACGTTATTGGCTAATTACATAGCAGAAACTGAACATTGAAATAGAGACATTTTCACCTATAAAAAGTTATTAACGATTGGAGAGAAGACAAGAGATAACACTCGAGACAACATCTAAACTCCAACACTTCTATCCATCGATGCCTTCAATTTTTTTGTCTAATATTTTAACTTTTTTCCATTATAGTACTAATTATGTCACTTTTAAACATTGTATTTTAATTCCATAATATGAAATAATTTCCATTTATCTTGAGAATAATTAAGGGTATGAACCCTACACCATGATTATGACTTTTTTCTTGTAATTTTGGCTTTAATTATTTAATTGAGTTGCAAATTTCCATTGGTTATATATATGTTTGAATTTGTAAACCACTAAACTTGATCACATAGTGGGCTAGGATAGAATTTATACTACACCCAGAAAGAGGGTTGGAGTTCGGAACTAATATATAAATCTTTAATGTTCGCTTAAGAACTGGAAGGTCTAAGTTAATCTGATAGTCACATAAGGTAGGCTCTTAGTTTGTTTGAAGCCTTTGTATGGTAACTCGGAAGATGTCCCTAGAGTCGGGTAATAGTCCATATCTACCTAGGAGGGATTTGGGTGGATTACATACTTCTGATTAACAGTAAAATATTATTCACTCTTACGTTAAGAAAATTCTAAATCATATCTAGTGGGGATTACACGATTCTCAAGTTATTCTTCTCATATTTCATACTTATTGAATTTAATTTGTATCTCTCATTAATATTATTCCTTAAAGATTCACTTTTTACACTTTAGTCCTTTAGTAATAATTCAATATAAAAAATTCAAACTCAAAACCATCTTAAATTTGTGTTTTTCTGCAACTATATATCGCCCTAATTACACTCCTATAAGACGAAATTAAGTCTATAGTCTTTTTGGAGAACGATATAATATATTTATAAGCACAAAGTTCACGTCTCTTCTTATATTACAAGGTCTAATTTATTTTCTTAGCATAGAAGAACCTTTGTATGACTCGTTGATTTTAGAGTTCTATCAGAATATGTAGTAAAATCATCATAATCATATTAATTAGACGGTGGTCAAATGAAAACCATCCTATACATACCTCTTTTCATTCCTTTATACTAAATCGTAACATCACGTAGCTCAAGAAAGAGAAAGAGGAGAGGCAATGTGAGCAAATGTTCATCATCTTTTTTCATTGTAATTTTCGTTTATAATGGTTCAATAGAACAGTTACTGAAGAATTGTGTGATAGACTTGGAGTGCGTAACGTCAGAGAAGAATCTGGATGATCCATTTATTAAAGGCTTAATTAGGAGAGTAGCTCTAGAAACGTCGAGCGCGGTGGGGCTTAATCCCATCAATGGGGAACCCATCTAATTGTGTCTAAATATCGGTCAGACTATGTTTTCTCGGGAGACCCTCATCTCCGTACTCGAGTATAAAGTTTTGTCGTTTTTAAACCAATGTGTCAAAGGTAACCACCGCCTGTGATCAAAGTAAACAAGCCATTTCTTTTACCTTCTTTGACAAAGTAGAATCCATGCATTTTGGGAATGCTAAGTAACCTTAACCCTGCCAACCTGACGTGTATGACCTAGCGTGGTAAGCATTAATCGTGGACAACAAAAAAACCTTCATTGTAAACTCTTGCTTCCTATGAACATCATATTTAAGGATCCTTGTTTCCCACAACATGTCCAACTCATTTATGACAGGGCAGAGATAGACATCTATGTCCTCACCAGGTGAACGCGTTCCCGATATCACCAAATAAAGCTGAAATATGGGTTTCTTCATGCATACTCACGGTGGCAAGTTATAAACGGTCAATATAACTGGCCATATGTTATATGAGTTGTTCTGCATAGAAAACGGACAAAAACCATTGATGCCCGGGCCCAAATAGACATTTTGAGGTTCACTAGCAAACTCAAGATGTATCTCTACAAATCTTTTCCAACTATCATCATCAAGAGGATGGTGTAACACGTGTGGATCGGAACTTTTTTGGTATGGTTCCAGATTATGTCTTCGGCGGTGTACTTCGAAGCGTATAGTTGTTGCAACCTCGGGGCAATCGGAAAATAACGAAACTTTTTATGGGGTACTTTCTTACCCTTCTTCGGACCCTTCTAAACTTACTACATATTGGACACTTCTCGAGAATATCATTCTCCTTATAAAAGGGCACAGTTATTCAAGCAAATATCAATCGTAGTGTAACCCATACCCATACTTTTCAACTTCTTGTTGCGTTCCTCGTAAGACTCGGGCAAATTGTGAGGTTTGGGCAAAACACGACCCACCAATTCCAAATGTTCGGTGAAAGATTTGGTAGTCCACTTGTTCTTTACCTTTATGTGCATAAGTTTGGAAATGAAGTTCAAGGACTCATCACTATAGATCCAGGATATAATTCGGTTTCCGAAGCATCGATACTACCATGGATTGTTTGATGTGCGTCTATCATCTCGGTATCCCCCAAACGACCACCAACATCGTAACTAAGGCTCAAATCGTCATACACATTCAACATTTCATTTTCTAAATTTTGTTGCGGGTTCATCGGGAATTTCTAATTTTTCACTGTGTTTTATCCAAGCCTCATATGTGGACAAAAACATGTACTGTAGAAGGTGACCCGCAACCGTTTGGGTGGGATATCGACGATTATTCGAACATCGATTACACAGGAAAAACATATAACCATTAAAACCATCGTGGTTTTCAACAAAAGCAATAAAATCTTCTAAATCATAAATATATTTTTTTGTAACAAGATCACGCATTTTAGACCAACTCTTATTAATACCTTAAACCATCTTTTTAATAACAATTTGATATAACTAAACAACTAGAAAAAATAAGAATAAAATAAATAATTATTACAACCAAAGGAATAAATTAATACAAATTACAACCCAATGAATAAATAAATAACAATTACAAACCAATGAATGAAAACAATTACAAAACAATAAATGAATAAACAAGTTCATATAACTACCTAAACAACTACAAAAATATAAGAAGAAAATATAAGAATAAAATATAAATAAATGAACATATGCATAATTTACAACATACTAATAAAAAAGACAATTATATAATAAATATTTATTAACCTGATCAAATCTTATCGCATGTAATGCACAATTATAATAAAAAATTTAAAAGTTTGAATTTTATGGAAATTACCTTGATTTGGTTGGAGAAATTGAAGATTGATCATGACCCACCTTAGATATGGACTCAGGAATGGTGTAAGATGAACTGGAGAAGCAAGTGGTAAAAATTAAAATAAACAGGAGTTAGGGTTTTGAGAGAAATTTGGAGAAAAATATTTTTTGTGGTATTTTCGGTTTTCAAAAACCTGTTATCTTCATTAAATACGTTTTTATTAGAGACGACAAAAGATGTCGCAAAGTACTAAAAGATCGTTACTAGATACGAATACTCACGATGACTTCTATCGTCGTTAATAGCTAAGATCTTCTGCGACGACTTTTTGAGTAAAAAAAATCGATAATAGCGATGAATTTTTAATTACTTAGCGTCGCAATCGCGACATCGCTATCCTATAATCTTACTTGCGACATATATTTTTGTAGCTGATATGCTTTCGTCGCTAGAAACCATTACTTGCGGAGAATTGCCCGTCGTCGCTAGACAACTCGTCACTTATGAAACGATATGTAGTAGTTATTATATTGCGGGCTTCAGAGTTTTTAAAATACACTTACAATTCTTGTACGGAACTTCCATGTAAAAATTAATAATAACTTTAGGTGTCTGGCTCGTGAGTTGATGCTACTACATATGATTTGGTTGAAAGTTATTGTGTAACAACTTGTTAAAGGGTTAAGGTGAAAAAAAAATTATGAGGTCTCTCAAGAAATATAATTCAAGTTGATAATGAGACATATATGGGAGGTGTTTGACTTCTGATGTATTAATTAGATATTTCAATACAGGTCATATATGTTGTTCATCAAATTATTAATATTCATATTAGTAGACATGATTGTTTGCCGTGGAATCTATAGAATTCTACCCATGGTCATATGTAAGGGAGCGTAAAGAGTTATGAAAGTCCCTTAGTTAAGTCTTTGATAACCTCACCACACCTTGGTTAGTGGTTGGTGACTTTTATCAAATCGTGAAGGAATATGATAAGTGGGAGGAAATTCTCTGTATCACTCGTCAAATAGAAAAATTGAATAAATGACATCATGGTTGTGGGGTGGTTTATCTTGGGTTTGAGGATCCATGATTCACTTTGGGTGAATTTTGTAACACAAAGCAATGCATCATGATTCGTCTTGACAAGGATTATGTGAATATTGAGTGGAAAACTTAATTTTCAGATTGAAATGGTTGTCATCTAAACAGGGCATACTCTCACTAAGACCCAAATCTTATTCATATCATGCCACATTGAAGTATCCTGACCTAGACCTGATATTTTTATCTAAGGTGGTATAGTATATCCATATAGGGTTTTAGGTTTTTAATAAAAACTGGCATACATGCGATGAGAATTTTGGTTAGAGTATTTTAGCTATCGAAAAAGAGATTATTTATTGTATGTTAGATGTTTTTTTAATTTTATAATAGGAATTGGCTACTAGAATACAAAGTCATATGTATTCATCTCTTTTCCTCTCCAAAGTTTGTATAAATCCTCTTTATAGGTTGTGGGGAAAACTTTTGAGTTTATTATAACAAGAAGAATTCATATGGTATATATTGAATATGATTTGGGAACTGCAGTACACGAGTCTTTCATCTTTCCAAAACTAAGAGAAAGGAAAAAATTGAGAATATCGAAACTGTGTGGTATGAATCATCATTAGATTACAAATTTCGTGGAACAACATGCTCTCGTTCAAATTTTTCCAGCAAATATTGGATTTTAGGGGCTCATTTTCTTTTCAACATATCTACTTAATTGTGGAGGATATGGAAAGGTAACCTATTGAGTCATTGACAAATGAAAAAATCTGGAAATTCGTGTTTTAGTTCAATCTAACTAAGTCACCTGAAATAGATGGTATGTTAGCATTTTTCTTTTAAAATTAGTGGGATATAGTGAGATAGGCAATTTATGATGATGGTGCATAGTTTCTTATCTTTTTGTCTACTTCTTCCATAACTCACTGGCATGCTCATTCACCTCATCCTGTCACTAATCTAGAAAAGGAAAATTAATTTTTTTTTATCACACTTATAGATGTATGTTGCAAGATAATTATGAATGGTATGATGGCCTAACCTTGCAGATTGCATTGGTCCATACCAGAGAGTTTCTTATTAGTAAGGTCCATCATTGATAACTTTGTATTGGTGCAAAAGGTGGATAATCGAATTAATTATGTAACTGGATCTCGTAGATATATGGAAATCAAGATTTATCTTTCCAAAGCATATGTTAAGCTAAGTTGGTCATTCATAAAGAGTACTATCCTCTATTTTGAGTTTTCTCATTTTTGTGCAAAAAATTATATTGTCTATGGCCACTACCAAGATGCATGTTTTGTGAAATGGAGAAGTTCTAGAGCCATTCACCCCCAAATGTATTATTCAAGGTAAACTTTGTCTCATTATACTTTTGTACAATATATAGACCATTTATCCTTACTCGGACATGATCTATGTACAAAGAGAAGGTGGTAGCCCATATGGTTGCATAATTCAGGACAAATTTTATAAAACTATGTGATATTGTTCATTAAGGCATTAAAGGGGGAAATTATTTTGTACAGAATTTGGCCTGACAGTTAGTCTGGAAAAGCCGTTGATTTTTTCACCAAAGAACATCACATAAACAGGACAAGTACAGTTAGCTTGTTTGAGCACATTTACATTACCGTCTTCCTTGAGTACTTAATTGGGAAGTATTATATACTTGTGGTCTACTCTTAGGTGTTTTATAGGGTCAATTATTTTGCAAAAATATACCGGAATGAGAAAAGCCACGGGGAATGTAAAGGATGGAAGGAAAAATAAATTGTATTGGGGATATTTTTTTGACACAAAGAGGTCATTCCCGAATGGCAATGCAGGGACAAGCATTAAAGAATAGACATTATTGGCAATATCTTGTGACCTGTATTAGGGTGTATGCATGACTGAGTATCATGGATTCATGGATCTAACTGAGGTGACCATATTGCTAGAATTACACGTTAGTGAGGGTTGGTGTGCGAATAGGTATCAATCTAATGGCTCAGTATGTGATTGTGTTGGTATTAAGAATCATAATATAAGTTTTGTGGTCTTTCATATATACCGGGTGACAAGTACTTGTGCATATTCATTTCCTAAGAGAAGAGCGAATTCAATGATACCAGTTCAGCAACGACCCTCACAGAGATCTATGGGAAGTTCTTGCGAGACCTTAAAGTGTCTATCCCACATTAAGTGTTATATTGAATACCCAAACAGTGTTTATAGTAAGGACATCGATGTATTAGAGAAAAGTTTGCCTTTTTGAAAGAAAAAAAGACATATATAAAGAATATAAAAAAGAGGAGTACTTAGCCTATTCCTCTTGGAAAATTGATCAAAACAATTCGTCAAAATTCAAAGGAATAATTATTATAGCAATAAAGTCATAAATTCTTAGAAAAAGTATTACCAAACCAATCCACCACTTTATTAGTTGTTATTATTTCACCTTGGATACAAACATGAGATAAGACCAAGTGAATTATTTTAGTATTTTTGAGGATAGGCCTACAATTCCACGAGCAAACGAGACTAAAAGAATGAATAGTGCGTATAATAGCTTTTGCATCTTCTTCGATGGTGATGTTGGATGAAGATAGGTCTTTAGCTAAAGAAGAGCATAGTTTTAAGATTTTCCAAACATGTTACACCATATCAATCACAACCTTACCCTTTACCTAAATCCAATTAAATCATGTAATGACTTGTATCTAATCTAAAATAATCCCGAAATAAAGCTTTCTGGCAAGTAGTTAAAACAATCCAAATGCCAATAGAATGAGAAACGGGCCAGACAGGTCTGAGTCTTCGTGTCAATCGAGATGGACACACAATGGGTTTAATACTGATATATTTTTTTATATATTTGTTTGTATTGATTCCTAGTTCTTCAAGGAGCGAGGTATCATTGTGAAGGAACTGCCACCAATTGCTTCAAAAGCATAGTATAGAGTGAAGAAGGATGTAGAGAAAGTTACAGAGCCTACGGCGAAGGACATGAAAGGGAGGCTGAGCTTTGGTGATCGTGAAGGCTGAAACGATATTGTTGTATGCTGCCAAGATTGCCACCGGAGAGGAATTTGACCGATGTCGAATTTAATTGTGTAATTTAATGATATAAAATAAGTAAGAAAAAGTAATTGATCAATTTATAAGAGATGAATTAGTTTTGTATTTAAATATGTAATATAGTCAAAAGGCATAAACTGTAAAATAAAATTATTTAACCTAGTTTAAAAAGACAGATTGGTTTTAAATTTAATTATAGAATTAATCTATAAAATTAAATTTAAAAGTTTAAAATAAGGAAGAAGATTATTTGTAAAAGATAATATTTGAGAAAAAAAATATATTGATTTTAAATTTTCATTTTAGCTAGACAATTGAAAATCATTAGTCTTACCCCAAGGAAGAAATTTAATGGGCCTTCTTTCTTGAGTTCGGGAAAGTTGTGAAAAACATCCTAAAAGACCCCAAATGGGCCAAAGATTATCTTATATATAGAACTAGTCTTTTAACACGAAAGCGTAACCCTAATTTCATTTTTCTCCTTCCTTTTTCTATTTTTTTCTTATATCATACAAAAACAGCCGTCCCTACGAATTCTTCTTCCATTATCAGTAAGTAATCTATCAATTTTTTGTTCAAACTATCGAAATATGGATGATGTATCCATCCATGGATGAATTCTTTTGTAACTCCATCAAATGTCATTAGAAAAGTATTATTCTTTTTAGATCTTGAACATTTTTAATTTTAATGGAAACTATGTCTCAATTATGAAAAAAATCCATTTATATCATTAGATTTGTTTTTCTTTCAATTTTCTAATATATATATATATATTTATTTATTTATTTATAAACATCATTTTTTCTATAAAATCTTTAAAAACTAAATACCTTATCAAATCAGTTAAAAACTATTAATGGATTTACGAAAGTCTATTGACATTTTGAATAAAAATATAAGTGACATTTATTGTTTATTAGTTATTCTTTTTTATCTACCTTAACTTTTAAATCTAGATTTTATTTAATTTTTTTGGATCTTATTCAGTGAATTTACTCTACATACCTCAGCTTGTTATGATAAAAATCCTTGAGTTGTTTTTTTATTTTTTTTAAAAACTGAATTTTCATAATTTGTAAATGCTAGAAATACAAACTTTTGTAACAAATAAAATATTAAGGTCTATTTTATAATTTTAGAAGAAATACAATATTAATGATGACTTTCTCTTTTTTTAGACCCTCATTGTAAATATTAATTATCATCTTTATATATTCTATTTTTTCACAGGACAATGTTTAACGTAAATTGGACGTCATTATGATGTGTGAATTGAGATTGATGATCATAACATTTCAATATCTAGAAAACCATCCTTTAAAGGTTAGAATATAAATCTGTTTATTTTATATAAAATGTTAAGTAAAAATGAGATATTTATTTAAAATACTAATTAATTATGAGATTAATATAGAACGGATTAATATTAGTATGTTATATTAGTCACTAATTATTATTATTATTATGACATTAGTTAGGTAGTTACTATAATTATTATTAGTTGGTGTAAGTTTAAAATATCATGTATTTCGTCAAACAATTGCCAGTGATGATATAAGACCAATTTATACTTTTGTGTTGACTTGCTTATATATATTAAATTAAAAAGTTGAAAATTGTATATCAGTAGATAAATTTAAAATATATTATAGTTGTTTATATTAAAGTAATAATAGTGCCAATGAGAAATGTATTATCAAGTATTTTATTGACTAGAATCCATACAATAAAATACATAAATTAGAGATGAGTTTGACATGTGTTCAAGGAACTAAATTTACTTCTTCTAAACTAAGTGTTTGTTTGGTATTACTTATTTAAAAAAGCATTTCAAGTCGTTTTAAAACTTTTAGAAGTGTTTTACCTTTAAAAACATATTTAAATGAAATATTAGATATGTTTTTCTTAAATAAAATACTCAAAGCTCAAAAAATTTATATATTTGACAAGTATTCTATTCCTTCTATCTTACTTTTACACATATTTTTATTAAAAAACTATTATATGATATCTTAAATGTGTACTGAAAACATAATATCTTAAAATGAGTAATACTAGAAAAATGGTGGAGAAAATGTCTCAACGAACTTGGTTAGGCATACACGGTTCATCTTGGCACAATAAAAAATTCCAATAACAGTTCGATAGAACGAGATTTAAGAGTTTAGTGACACAAATTATTCGTAAATCTGCTACTGAAATTGACTATGTTACTATTTGGTAAAACCAATATTTATTTGAAAAGATTTGATAAAAAGAAGCTAACTACACGTTAAGTTGAGAGAATATTCCAACTAAGCAAATAGAATATTCTATATGATCACATTTTTATGTATCTACGCATTAATCTCTATTTCTATATATGTGGAGTGAAAATAATTTTCACCTTTATGCTCCAAGGGATTTTTAAAACTCACTTGTCCTCTTTAAATTCTCCCACCATAATCTATCCCTTTTTATGGAATGATCTGAGCGCAGTATAAAGGACCTCAAGTAAATCATTAAAAATCATGTGCATGATTGATAGGATAGAAATATTAATTAATTTCAAACTCAACCAAATATGTATTGCTAAACAAGAAAACACAATAACATAGAAAATCGCAAACTTATTAGAGTCGAACTATATAATTTCATTTGAATACCTCTTTGATCTAATGGTTTGTCTTATTTTAATAGGGGGACGAAGCCGGAAAACTCTACTAAACATAACAAATACAGGAATCCTGAAAGCCAATAAATAAAAGGTAGCCCTTCTTCACATCTTGAGATCTTTCCCATGGATGGTGTACTGGTTTCCCACTTCGGGAGACCTACATTCCTCGACTTGCAATGTTATGCACACTGGAATCGGAGTGTTGTGTATGTTGATGTCTTACAGGTCTACGAATCCAGAATATGTTTGCTGATTAAAGATGTTTCTACAATTTTACGGATGGTATGTGTTCGAATGTTCAACTCCAAGGGGAATTGGAGAACCCTAGTATCTCGGTTTCTCATAATTCTGAGACAGAGCAGAATTAGACCGTGCGACATATAATCTGTAAAACCTGCTATTGAAACTACATTTTTAGCAAATTGACAAATTTTGTGTAGATCAGGGAGTAATTTTTATTAAATATGTCCAGAATTTTGTAAATTTTCTGGTCATTTACAAAATTCTTTTAGGCGAGATTCTAATTTATTGAATTGTTTTACATTCATTTCAAGATTACAAATAAGTTAATTCGTATGTATTATCCATTTTCTAATTCTTTCTTTGGAATATTTTTAATCATATTTTATTAGAGATCACCGTTCCTTCCTTCTTGGCCTAGGTAGAATATATCTGACAAGTATTCAATTCCCTCCATTTTATTTTCACATATATTTTTACTAAGAAATTATGATATGATATTTTAAATATGTATTGTAAACCTAATATCTTAATATGAGTAATAATGTGGAAAAAATGTCGCCGACTAACATTTAGACTAAATTTTTAGAAGACAAACATTGTGTAAATGAGGGAGCAATTTTTATTAAATATAAGTTTAAATCTAAAATAATAAAATCTAAAATAGCATCTAAAAATAAAATAGATTATACTAAAAAATCCAAATATTTAAATTTATTCACTTACTAACCTCCCAAAAAGTATGGACATCTATTCCATTAAACAAATGATTTAAATATTCAAAACTATACAAGTCCAAACTTTTTTAAAATTTGTTGGTCTTTTACCATGTTTAAGGCAAAAAATTTAATTTTACAAATAAGTAAATTTGTCTGCATTTTTCATTTTTTATTATTTCTTTAGCATATTTTTCATCATCTTTTATTGGAGTTCACTGTTTTTTTTTCTTGACCTAGATAGAATAAGTGTTTCTTATAAAAAATATAACATTGAATTATTAGATGATTAACTAAACAATTATGTTTTTTTCTTTATGGTGATTTAGTTATAATTTGTAGATACTTATATAATATGTATACTAAATATAAGACTATCAATTCTAGAATATCATTTCATTTTCTATATTTTTAACAATATTTACTATTGATTATTTTAATGTTATGTACATTTATTTATTCTAAAGGAATATATATATATATATATATATATATATATATATATATATATTCATTTCCTTTTGTAATTGTAGGTTGTTTTGGTTTTCAAAATTGTATATATGTCACAGAATTTAACATGACTTGTAAGGATGGTTAGTTTAGAAAAACCTGTTGATAGATATTGTGACAAATTAGAGTTACCACTTTTTATAATATTGTGTTAATTTTCCTAATTTTTATTGAAGTTGTAATTAGTAGAAAATTAGGTTTGATGTTTAAAACACTCTATTTTTCTTAATACTTAACAAGAATCCTTCTTTTTGCTAATAGTTCTAAGAAGTATAATAACAGTAATGCACAAGGCGGACAATATAATCAGAGCATAGTGCTCATATACAACAAGTTTGTGCTAAACAGTGTTTTTGTAAGAATGTAATTATCTAGATTTTTTTGAAACTTATTAAACATATTTAATTTGGTGTTTCCTTTTTAGTGGTGTATCAGCTACACATGGAGTTAATTGCTCCTCCTAATAAGCAAGATAATGTTTCAGCTTCAAAAATTACCCGAGGTGTTCCAAAGACTCCAACATCTGAAAATCCTAAGCATCATTTGCTGTTTGGGTGTTGTTTGGGTACCATACACAAATGAGGAAGTCACGAAAGAAACTAAAAGAGTTCAAGAATGGAGTGATGTTCTTTCGTAAAATATTTAGGGAATATAAGTTTATACATTCATTATAGACCAGGAAATCGGATACTTTGTCATAGACTTAAAAGGTTCAATGTACATTTCAAATTATATTCTTGGATAAATTTACCTACCTAATTGTTTACACTATTCTATTAATTATAGAACATAAATAATTTTGTTGAAAGATGACATTAAATGCACATTCATTGAAAAATTATCCTACCAATATAAGTTAATTTATGAGTATTATCTTCCAAGTATAAATTATTGATAATCATTGAAATGTCTAGGAATTGATAATTGGTGCTAATTTCATAGCCAAACAAACTAGATCATTGGAAATTGATATCATATTATCTGCAATTCTTGATAGAATGTTGTAAATATTTTTGAGACAATTACTATTTTAGGTTATTATTTATGAGGTTTGTTTTAAGTAAAATAGGCTATCAAAAAAATATCATTATTACCCTTCACTTTTATTTTTAATACATCTGAGAGCGAGTACTCTAACCAAAAGAGCAACTATCATCCATTGAATTTTTTAGTAATAAAAAAGAATCTTGTTTTGTTGTAGAAAGTTTATG
Source organism: Nemophila menziesii (assembly GCA_029959085.1). NCBI lineage: Eukaryota > Viridiplantae > Streptophyta > Magnoliopsida > Boraginales > Hydrophyllaceae > Nemophila > Nemophila menziesii. The sequence continues at coordinate 7,974,732 of JARWIR010000014.1, forward strand.
TTTCTGTCAATGATAGTGAAATCTATAAAAAGAATATCCCTAAGAATTTAAAGACTAATATAGAATGAAGAAAGTTCCAATTGACCAAAAAAATATTGGAAACTCTATAATGATAGAACTCCTACCTACACCCATAGACTAGGACATCGCGCTTTACTTTTAGGAAGAGTAAAATAACGAAACATGATTAGGTTTCACACTAAGAGGACACTACTTCAGAGATAAGCCCACCCTTATGAGAGGATCATAAGAGTTATGTAACATAAGGGTACGTCATTGATCATCTTAGTAGGTATGTCAATTCAAAAAGTTAAAGAGTAAGGTATACCAAAATTTCATATAAAAATACATATTTAATTTATCACACTTTTCTTTCCTAGATACTTGGTACACATTCATGAATTGAGTTGTTCCTCAAATTGTCATCAAGCGAGCACTCTTACATGTCTCTAAGAAAGTGTGCGTGTAGGAGATATGTAGATTAGAGATACTTAGACCCTGGTGCAAACTAGATTATTTTATAAGATATTTAACACTCCCAAATATCGAGGCAACTTGGCCTGTCTTGAAGGTACTCGACATATATATATATATATTTGGTTATTTTATAGCTAATAAAATCGTTTTTAGCGTGTTTAGATAAAATTTATTTGGGATCAATCAAATTGGAAAACAATTGTAGTCAGTAAGGACACACATTGAAAGACTAACAGTTGGAGGAAGAGAAGTACAAGGAATGACAAGATTGACCATTCAAGGAAGCAAAAAAGGTTAAAACATCGCTCCTAGTAATGGGCCCATTATACCTCTCTCACTACTAGTCAATTCAGATAACCATCAAATCCATTAAGGTGATAGCAAGTATGCAACATCCACCAAAAATTGGACTTAAGTATCGCGCTATTATGATAAATCTCAGTTTCAGAGGAATCAAGGGCAGGTGGGGGTAACACGACTGAAAAACGTACATGTGTAACATGCCCTAGTCTAATGCATGACCCTTAGCTTTATAACTCATGTTTGACTTGGATAGATGTTCCCAAACTATACAGCACATTTAGTTAACATTATTTTCAAGGACTCCCTCGAGTAATTAAAAACTCGCTCACAATATCCATCCTTCCCTCGGGTCCATAGTGCAATGATTGAGAAAAACATCTACCCTAGAGAATGTATCGATATTCCTATAAGGATAAACAATAGGGTTTTAATAAATTACAATATCAAGACACATTATCCTTTTTTCAATATTACCCCTATCTAAATACTACAACCATTTATGTTTCTAAAAAGTGTAATTTTGTAAGAATTGGAGTTATTTAATAGTTTTCTTAATTCATCTGCATAGAAAAATAGGGACAAATGAACTTGTACATTAGGAGTAATGGTTATTGATTTTATATTTATACTAGATCTAACAAACTTACACCAACTCTTGATTGCATTTGTAGCCTAATCGATATTTTATATTTGTTTCACATACTAATATATATTTTTAATAAACATCGTATTTACTTAAATTACTTGGTATAGGAATAGACTAACAATCGGTTTGCTACTAATTACAAAGGGGACGACGTTGTCCACTCCTTGAAGCCATATATTATCCCGATATGACAAATTTTAGAAAGACAAATGTTTGTCATATATATCATGATTCATCCAAGAGTGCAATTGTCTTTTAAAATTTTGAAATTAAGCATGGGTTTGGGAGTGTGCATTATTTTTTATTGGAAAAAAGTCTATTCTTAATTATCCTAAAAGTGTTTTAATTTTACAAATTACTATCCCTTTCAAAATAACTTTCAAAATACTTCATATGATGAAAATATTTACACTTAAACTCTTCACTTTTACTTTCATAAAAAGAACATGTTAAAATATTAGTTTCTTATCATATAATTATATATGTTGAGAAATGGTCTTCTTGTTTTACTACAATTAGGTCTTGGAATATTTTTATACATCTCTTGTGAAGAGATGTTGTCTATCCAAGCAAATAATTAAGAATTAAGGAGAGTTGCATATAAAGTCAAAATATGAAACCTTGCACCCTTATAAATCAACACACCGATTCAAAATGACTTTACATTTTACTCATAAAATTTTTATACCGTTTTTGATGAAAAATACGTAAAATTCAAAAAATTATATTTTTGTCTGAAAATCTTGCAACCATCTCAAACCGGCACACTGAATAATACCCGATTTTAGACACAAAATGTTGTACTATTTTTTATCAAAAGATACATTTGATTTCTAACCATTAGATCATTAAATGCGTAGCATACAAATAGTACAATCCAGCTAAAATGGTAGTCTGTTTTTGTCCGAAATGTAATGCCACTTTTGGAAAAAAATTAATCTAAATTTATAAAATAAGGGGTTTTATCAAAAGTATATATATATATATATATATATTCCTTTCAAGAAATAATTTCTTAAAACTTCAACCTCCATATCTACTAGAAAATACAAGCTTTAGTAAGAAACTCTCTCAATCTTAACTCAAGCATTAAATATTATCAATTTCTAATCTATAATGATGGCTTGATAGTAGTATTGATGGATTTGATTATTAAGGAGTAGGATTATCATTGTTACCATCTTAAACCCTTATCACACATTACTCTCCTCTATATTCGATATTAGCCTTAGTGTTATATTATAGAGAAATGTAAGAAGAATTCAATTTTAGAAGGGGTTTACTTTTGTGTAGAATTGCACATGGAGGTAAGTTTATTTTTCAAGTTTCGGTTGTGACATAACTGAGAAAGGTCTAATTGAATCTGGTTTCTATCTCACTTTTAAGAGATACAAAAGTTTAGTGGAATAGAAGTTTTGAAAATCCTAAGGTGAAGACCCTAGGTAGTAGATTAGACCTGGGGAGTGTGAACCTCTTAATATGCTCGAGTAATGTATAACGATATCTTTATATTGCATTTCTTATGATGTGTTTGTGATCATTTTCTATCTCTTTTATCAATTTATCATTTCTTGCCTTTCAAGTGTTTGATAAATTGTTTCAACCATTTTTAAACTATATTATCTTCCAAAAACTTTTAAATTAGTAGTAATTGTTATTAGAAACCTAATCACCCCCTCTAGGTTTACCATGTGGGATCAAATCATACCAATTGTTTATTTTATTAAGCATAATTGAGGTAACGACATGGAAGCTAAGCATGGGAAATGCTTATCTTCTACTAGACCCTCTCTTTTTGTAGGTTCAAATTATATCTATTGGAAAAAACAGATGGAAATTCATCTTCAATGCTTCGACTTTGAACTATCGAAAATCACCATGAAGCTTTTTTCATTCCCTACATAGAAACAACAAATTAGGAGGGAAAATCGCAATCACAAACAAAGTAAAAGCTAAAGAAGAGCTCACAGAGGATGACAAGCTCAAACTTTCTAAAAATGCTAGAGCCTTGAACATAGTAATTTTTGGTTTATCCGAGGCGTTATATAGTCGAGTGAGTGAATGCAATTTGGTATTAAAAATTTGGGAATGTCTTAGATTATCATATGAAAACTATTGTCGTGAAAGAATCAAAGGTTGGATTATATATCACACGATACAAGATGTTCATGATGAAGAATGGAGATAATCTGAATTCGATGCATCAAAGATTCAACACAATTATCAACACTCTTGGTACTCTTACTTTATTACAAAAACACCCTCAAATCAAACAAGATTTTAATAAAATATCTTAAAAATATCCAAAACAAAATTAAGATTTTGAAAAACCTTTTCAACCCTCTTTGGAAAACTTCATGATCTTGAGGATTTGAACGTCACTCTTTCAAATTAAAATGCCTTAGTTTTAAAAAAAGTTGAAGGTATTGAAAACATTGTTCTTAAATTTACATAAGGCCAACTTAACTTTGATTTAATGTTAGGAATCCAAGTTACTATAAAAAAGTATGGTTTAGGTTTTAGTCCTTTTATTAAACAATCATCTTTGAAAACAATTTTATGTTAGTGCATTAAATAAAACATCTTCCTCCTACGTGCACTTTGAAAAAACGACCTCTCTTATTTGTATATATAGTGAATGAAAGAGTCATGATGTAACAAGTTGCGAGTATCATAATAAACTTGAATATGACTCCCTAATTTCCTTATAGAAAAGACTAAAGTGGTTTTGAAGAAGAAGAGGATCACTAAATCTCATGGACTCAACTTGGGTACCTAAAACCTAATCTTCTCGTTTTTTAGGTAAAGAGAATCAACAAAAAAAATAGATCCTTGATAGTGGATGCTCTAGGAACATGATCGAAAATAAATATCTTTTCTACAAGCTTACTATGAAATAAGGATATGGAGGAAAAATCACCTTTTCCGATAGTACACAAGGACTAAAGTCCTAAAAAAAATGAACCATTGGTAGTAAGAATTCTATCCTTATTAATAACATGTTTTTCATTGAAGGTCACTATTTTATCCATCTAAGCATACGTCAATTTTGTGATGATGGTAATAAAGTAAAATTTCGATCCTCTAAATGTGTTGTTTTCCAAAATAACAAAAAAATATCATATTTAGTGTTAATTGTTTTAATGATGTCTACAAAGTAAATTTCCAATACCTTTTATTTCAAAATGTTACTTGACTCTTGGTTTTAAAATATATCCTTTGTTGTGGCATATCTGCCTTTGTAATGCTAGTATGGATTTGCTTTCAAATCTATCTAGGAAAGATATCGTGTTAGGCTTACATAAGCTCAACTTTGATAAGGATAGTTATGTGATGCATGTCAAGTTGGTAAACAACATATAACTTTTCCAAACCATTTATATGAGTGGTTACCACTAGAGCTCTTCAAATTTTACACCTGTATCTCTTTGGTCCAGTGTACGTGACTAGCGTCGGATGATCCATATATGAGTTTGTAATTGTAAATGACTTTTTTAGATATTCATGGGTTCTATTTTTAGCCATGAAAACCTACGCTTTCTATGAATTTTGAAAACTTTGTAGACACATTCAAAATGAAAAAGGGTACTCTTTCATTTGCATGCATAATGACAGTGATACCTAAAGTGTACACTCCATTCATATATTTTTGTGATGAAATGAGGATTTAACCTAATTTCTAGGCTACTATAACTCCTCAGCAAAATAAGGTTATAGAAGGAAAAAATCGAACTTTACAATAAATGGAAAGAACATTGTTGAAAGAACATAAGTTGCCCACATAATTTTGGGGTGAAGCCGCCAATACGTACCCCCATATATTAAATCGAGTATCGATGAGACCTATCATTCTTAAAACCCCATATGAGACCTATTATTCTTTGAAAACCCATAATTTTGTGTTCTTGGGTGTAAATGTAATTCTTAATACTCATGATCATTTGTCAAAATTTGATGCTAAGTCCGATGAAGGAATCTTAATTGGTTGTTCGATCAAGAGTAGAGCATATCGTGTCTAAAATAAACGTACTAATGGCATAGAAATATCAATGAATGCTACTTTGATAAAACAAATCCTTTTGAAAGGAAATAAGAAGATATCATTAAATATCATACATTTTGTCAACTTGAAGAAGAGAATGAACAACCTACATCATCACAACCTCAATATACTCCTCAAGCCAAGGATTTAGATAAAAATATTAATAAAAATGTAAATTTTCCAGAGGAGTTCCTTAGAAGTTGGAATATTTTTAAAGGACCTTATAAGGAATTAAGATATGGAGATCCAAGGAAATGGGTAATGACTCCTTCCAGTGTTAATGCTTTATGTGCTCACCATTCTTTCTTGTCCAGATTAATTCAGTTATGAATATGTGTTAAACTAAGTTAATATCCTCGTAAATCATGTTTTAACTAGCCAGGGATGTAACTTAAGTGTGCTTTTGATATATCCATATTATGCTGAAACAATTATACGAAAAATACATCATCTTAGATAGAAAATGTTAGTAAACAATGCATAGAAATAGGTTTAAGTGAGGTGAGAATAAGTTGTATGTAAAATGTGAGATCCAACCTAGTTGAAAACCCACTTAATTTGAGAACTTAAAGTGAAAAAGGAAAGAAACGATATAACTAGGAGGATGATTGAGGTGATTCTTTGATATCTCTTTTTTGCCTTTAGCTTTCTAACCAAATGAATTTAATTATCATCCTTAGCCCATTTGATCCTTAAGCCTTCTATTTGATAGTCGCATTACAATCATACACCCTTTAGTATTTAGGACATGACCATATTACCCAACCTAGAGTGACAATGCCTTAAGACTAGTTGTCTCGGAGCTTGAGTTTAGGGTGGTGGATATGCGTGTTCATGGGATATATCTAGTGGGTTATGCTTATGTAGAGTTATATCATGATGTGTGATATTGTTGTAATCCTTTACAAATCAGAGAAAAAGAAAAATGACTTATAAAAAAAATACATATGCATATTTATAATTCAACTTGAAAACTCACATCTAAACTAAATTCATGTTGGATTTACAAAAAGAAGAAGGTAAAACGAGAAAAGAAATGAAAATAAAGGAACCCGAGAAAGGAAAATTTTGAATCATAGTGAATTGGTTTTGGGGCTTCGAAGATTCTTATTTAGCGCATCAATGGTGGATGAGTGAAAACATATTTTGAGTAAAAATGCAAGCTCCAAGGAGATTAGTTGACGTCCAGTGAGAAGAGAGACAAAATCTAAATCTAAGTTATCTAAATGCATCACAAACAACCTTAAGCCTATGATAGCCGAAACATCTCAAGATTTATAGTATGTGGTTGTGTAAAGATTAAGAGGTGAGGGAGTAGTTGAGTGGAATATCAGACATCATGAGAAGTTCAAGGAATAATACATAGCGAAACTAAGTGAAAATAACCCCTTTTCTTGCACTGCGAAACTTATCAATTCTTGAATTTAAAATGTATTAATTATTTTTATGAAAGCATCTTTTGTGGATTATTTATTAAGTAGGACTTCGTGAGACTTGTTTGGTATTACTTTGGGATCATTAATTTCTTCTACCTTGCGTGACTTGTTGGACTTTCGAGCCTAGCTTTGTTTTTATTTTGTCTAGATGACCATAATTTGATTTTGGGGTCTTTATATATATTATTTTATGATATATTTATAGGGTCACAAGACATTATTATTTGGGTTTGTGGACTTAATTATGAGATTTGTCCCTATTATGTGGCATTATCTTAGTTAAGTGTGTAGCTCCTAGGTACATGAACAATATGAGACCCGAGCTGGAATTTTGAAGTCAAAAATTAAAATTCAAACCCAATTTAAGTCGCGAAGAAATAAAAGTTTTTCTCAAATAGCTAAGTGTAATTCTGGTAAACATAATAATCAACTCTGAATAGTGACCACACGCAATTTGTGTGATTTTTGATCAATCTGCCAATGCTAATGATATCCCTTTGAGTCTAGATCGTATGACCAGAAACGGTTTGAAAATCTGAGTTAAGACTACAAAGTTATACTAACGATTGAACTAGTCCATGGTGACTCAAACCTATCCAAACTTGTTAAAAATATTTGTGGGTTACGTTTGACCCACACAAGTGGGTCCCACAATACAAACGTTATTGGCTAATTACATAGCAGAAACTGAGCATTGAAATAGTTACATTTTCACCTATAAAAAGATACTAACGATTGGAGAGAAGACAAGAGATAACATCGAGACAACATCAAAACTCCAACACCTCTATCCATCGATGCCTTCAATTTTTTGTGTAATATTTTAACTTTTGTCCATTATAGTACTAATTATGTCACTTTTAAATATTGTATTTTGATTCCATAATATAAGATAATTTCCATTTATCTTGAGAATAGCTAAGGGTATAAACCCTACACCATGATTATGACATTTTTCTTGTAATTTGGGATTTAATTATTTAATTGAGATACAGATTTCCATTGGTTATATATATGTTTGAATTTGTAAACCACTAAACTTGATCACATAGTGGCCTAGGATAGACTTTATACTACACCCAGAAAGGGGGTTGGAGTTTGGAATTTATATATAAATATTTGATGTTCGCTTAAGAAATGGAAGGTTTAAGTTAATTTGATAGTCACATAGGGTAGGTTCTTAATTTGTTTGAAGCCTTTATAGGGTAACTCGGAAGATGTCCCTAGAGTCGGGTAATAGTCCATATCTACCTAGGAGGGATTTGGGTGGATTACATACTTCTGATTAACAGTAAAATATTATTCACTCTTAAGTTAAGAAATTTCTAAATCATATTTGGTTGGGATTACACGATTCTCAATTTATTCTTCTCATATTTCATACTTATTGCATTTAATTTATATCTCTCATTAATATTATTCCTTAAAGATTTACTTTTTACACTTTAGTACTTTAGTAATATTCGAATATACAAAATTAAAACTCAAAACCATCTTAAATTTGTGTTTTTCTGCAGCTATATATCATCCTAATTACACTCCTATAAATCGAAATTAAGTCTATAGTTTTTTTGGAGAACGATATAATATATTTATAAGCACAAAGTTCACGTCTCTTCTTATATTACAAGGTCTAATTTATTTTCTCAACATAGAAGAACCTTTGTATGACTCGTTTATTTAAGAGTTCTATCAAAATATGTCCTAAAATCATAATAATCTTATTCATTAGACGGTGGTCAAATGAAAACCATCTTATACATACCTTTTTTCGTTCCTTTATACTAAATCGTAACATCACGCAGCCCAAGAGAGAGAAAGAGGAGAGGCAATGTGAGCAAATCTTCATCATCTTTTTTCATTGTAATTTCGTTTACAATGGTTCCATAGAACAGTTACTGAAGAATTGTGTGACAGACTTGGAGTGTGTACCGTCAGAGAAGAATCTGGATAATCCATTTATTAAAGGCTTAATCAGGAGAATAGCTCTAGAAACATTGAGGGCGGTGGGGCTTAAGCCCATCAATGGGGAATATATGGATGATACGTCCATATTAGGCACTATTTTCTCGTACCTATGGTGTAAAATATGCATATGAACTAGAGCATATTAACTCTTAAGAAAGTCATAGCCATTGGGGGTGGTTCTATTGAAAAAGACTTGATGAATTCATTGATGAGGTTGAGATGAATTATTCCTAATATGATCTCAAGGCCTTAGAGGGGTAGTCTTTATTTATAAGTTGCGAGTATCATAATAATTTGTCTACTTTCCCTTGATAGAGTAGTTTATTACTTATGACAATTTCCGTCCCTCTTTTAATCATAGTAGTCTATTACTTTTAAAAACTTCCCAACCTAGGAGTGAGCTATCTTCATATTTTTTCACTTAATTATTCATTACATAAGAGTGGTTATTAATATAACTTTTGAAAATTAAAATAAATACCCAAAGATTAGAACAAATAAAGGATGAGATCCATAAGGTCCATAGCCAAAATAATTTTCTTTAGTAGGTCTAGTATATTTCTATAATGGGAACATGTTTAGTGGGCTCGTATAATCGCTTTTGGAGATTCAAACGATGGGTAAAAAATTCACTAATCATTCACAAGACTATTTCTAGAATATAGATTTTTTTTGGTTGGTGATCTCCTATGTACCACAATAATATTTTTTTTTAAATATTCATTAAGCTTTGTAAAAATAATCCATCCAATATACGATGGTCCTATTATATATATATATCTAATCATATTACAGAAAAAATCTCTTGTTTCATGCTTTCATTCACTAATTGACATAACTACCACTGCCATATAATGTCATATGTCTATTATATAGATCCATAGTTAAGATTTATTAGAAAATATAGGATGCAATTCTTACCCTGAGAACTTACAAAATATAGGCTTTGAAAAATATCTCTACAAATATATTCAAATAATAATTTCCAAAAATATCACGTACGTTTAAAATTCATAGAAATTGTCGTCACTGTCACTGGAGTTGAAGGATACAACTGTGACATTTCATTCTGATAATACAATTAATGAAAATTAGAAATATGGGTTTCCTTTGCTTTCTACAGGAATAACGAGAACACCAAAGCGTAAAAGGAATGCAGTACTTTATACATTTTCTAAAGGTCTGTCAAATAAATCATTTTCATTTAGGTGTACACACTAGGATGATATTTATCTGCAAACCACTAGTTAATGAGGTGTTGTAATTACATTAAGAATATTGATCCAAACTATTTTTAGACAACAATGAGAATAGGTTGATGCATGGAGAAGACATATTCCCAGAGTCCAAGTTTAATGTGGTTGATGATGTCGTACTGGAAGAGGATGAGACATCAACACATTTTTGGCGTTCCTAAGAGGTGTGGTAGGAAAGTACACAGGTTTAGCGTGACATATTAACCGTTCAACTATTGGGACATGACCACATTTCAACAAAACTCCATCAAATCTAGAATCCACATGAACAATTTGAATTAGTTTACATTTTTCATGGATATTTCTTAAGTAAATATGTCGTAGATTGGTGTTTCAAATTTGCGTTAGGTAGGTCGATGGATGATTTTTTTCATTATCTCATCGCACGAAATGGTCCCACACCTTTAAGTTCCACCTTGCGTCAATTACTATAACAATAGATTAGGTCCACGTCTCAAAGTAGGTATATATAGCCTATTTTTGTAAGATAAATGATAAGTTCGGAAAATTATGTGTATTTATCCACTTAAAAAAACTAGGACAAGAGAAAGATGCACGTCTTGTGGTTAAGTTTGATATATGTAAGCCTCAAAACCTAGTTTTGAGAATTAGAAAAAAAAGACTTGTAAATCCGAGTATAAACACTTGTGTCTTATTTTATTTTGGTGTAGGAGATCCAAGCATTATAAGGATAGTTCCTCTCCAAATGCACCTTGAACATTAGTTGAGCATGTAGCAACATATGATATGGATATGATTGTTTCCTCGTCTTCAACAATCCAGTGTCGTGAATGTGGGGGGGGTTTCTCATATTCATCTATTTCTAAAGGGATCAAGATAAACAAGTGAATGTTGAATAAATGGAAGTGAAACTAAGGGAAATAGGGGGAATAAAATAAGAAATAGTAGTGGTATAGTTATGTCAAATAGAGATAATTTAAAAGTTCAAATATCTTGGGACCTTGTATCAAGGAACTATATATCAAATGGATAATGACTTTGAAACAAGATATAATGTAGTGAAGTCAAGTATTAAAGTGCAAAAAAATTCAACAAAATGGTACATGTAAAACCAAAGATAGCCTCCAAGGTTATAAACAATATTGTTTATGCTTCATTTATGGGCTCGACGTTAGGAAATACCATGATTTCCATAACAAAATTACCTAAAACAATAGTTGGAGACATTACTGAAACTATGAGCTTAATATTATTTAAGCAAAAACAAAGAGGTGATCAATTTGGAGAAGGGAAATATGTTTATTTCAACACATGGTAAAGATGATAGGTTGGATGGATCGAAGAGAATACAAGTATACAAAGGGGACATTAAATATGTTAAAAAATGGACTAGGAAATTATATAATCTTGGGTAATAATATTTCCAGTATAGTTATAAATAATCGGGTCTTTAGTGTTGACGTGATAGTTTGGGGTTAAAGGATTATGGTAAAGTAAATATTGATGAGGCTCGGGTAGTGTTTAACATGCGGCTTATATCTAGTACAAAGGGTGACGCCACCAATCAATAATTTTATTTAGGCACCAAGCAATCTGATATGCTCTTTACGAGCTAGGTACCAAATTTTTATGTTATTAAATATTTAGAGATTATCCATGAATGTTGGCAAGTATGTGGGACTAAGGATATTGTGATGTTCCTACATAAGGTTTTTTTAGGGATATGCTTGTATATTTACATCTTATTAATGTGTATATTATATTATAATCATTGTGGGTTCTAGAGTTTTCAAAATACACTTGTTTAGAACTTCCATGGAGAAATTATTTGTAACTTTAGGTGTATGGCTCGTAAATTGATGCAAGTACATACGATTTGGTTGAAAGTTATTGTGTAGCTACTTGCTAAGTGGTTAAGGTGAACAAAATTATGAGGTCTCTCAAGAAATATAATTCAGGTCGATAATGAGACATGTAAGAAAGATATATGGCTTCTATAGTATAGTCCAGATATTTCAATACGGGTAATATATGTTGTTCATCAATATATTAATATTAATATTAGTAGACATGATTGCTTGCCATGGGATTTTTTAGAATTCTACCCACGGTCACATGTAAGGGAACATAAGAAGTTATGGAAGTCTCTCATTTAAATATTTAATAACCTCACTACACCTAGTTTAATTGTTGGTGACTTTTATCAAATCGGGAAGGAATATGATAAGTGGGAGGAAATTCTGCGTATCACTCGTCAAATGGAAAACTTTAATAATTTACATCATGGTTGTGAGGTGGTTTATCTTAGGTTTGAGGATCCATGATTCACCTGGAGTGAATTTTGTGATACAAGTCATTGCATCATGATTCGTTTTGACTAGGGTTATGTGAATGTTGAGTGGCAAACTTTATTTTCATGATTGAAGGGGTTGACATCTGGATTTGGCTTACTCTTACCAAGACCCAAATCTCATTCAGATCATGCAACATTAGAGTATCTTGTCCTAGACCTGACATTTTATATTTGAGGTGGTATAGTATATCCGTGAAGGGTGGTAGGTTTTAAATAATAAGTGGCATACATGCAATGAGAGTTTTGGAGAGAGTATTTTAGCTATCGAAAAAATTATTATGCATTGTATGTTAGATGTGTTTTGGGATTTAATTAAAGGAATGGCTAGTGGAATCCAATATCATATGTATTCAACTCTTTTCCACTCCAGAGGTTGTATAAATCCTCTTTATTTTGGATAGGAAAAAGGTTGTGGGGATAACATTTGAGTTTATTATAACGAGAAGAATTCATATGGTATATATTTAATATTATTTGGGAACTACAATACACAGTTCTACCATCTTTCTAAACCTAAGAGAAAGAAAAAACTGAGAATATCAAAACTGTGTTTATTAATGATCATTATATTACAGAGGTCGTGGAACAACATTCTCTCGTTCAAATTTATTCAGATGCTTTGGATTGTAGGGGCTCGTTTACTTTCCACATATCTACTTAATTGTGGAGAAGCTGGCAAGGTAACCTATTGAGTAATTGAAAAATTATAAAATCTAGATGTTCATTCTTTAGTTCAATCCGACTAAGTCACCTGAAATAGGTGGTATGTCAGCATTGTTCTTTCAAAATTGGTGGGATATAATGTGATAGGCAATTTATGATGATGGTGCATAGTTTCCTATCTTCGAGTCTACTTTTTCCTCGACCAGTGGCATGCTCATTCACCACATCACATCTCTAATCTAGAAAAGGTAAATCAATTTCTTTTATCACTCCTTATAGATGTATGTTGCAAGATAAGTATGAAAGAAATTGTGGAGATATTATGGCCTAACCTTGCAGAGTGCATTGGTCCATACCAGAGAGTTTCTTACATGCTCGGTCCATCATAGATAACTTTGTATTGGTAAAGGAGGTGGATAATTAAATTAATTATGTAATGGGATCTCGTGGATATATGGAAATCAAGATTTATCTTTCCAAAGCATATGTAAGCTCAGTTTGTCATTCAAATAGGGTACTATCCTTTATTTTCAGGTTCCTCATTTCTGTTTGAAACTTATTATGTTGTCTATAGCCGCTAACAAGATGCATGTTTTGTGAAATGGAGAAGTTCTAGAGCCATTCATACCCCAAATGTATTATTCAAGGTGAAAATTTATCTCATTATACTTTTGTACAATATATGGAACATTTATCTTTACTCGAACATGATCTATGTACAAAGAGAATGTGGTAGCCTATCTCGTTGCATAAGCCGGGGCCTATTTTAAAAAAAATGATGTGATATTGATCATTTAGGCATTAAAGGGCGAGATTGATTTTGTTAAAGAGACCCTTCAAATTATTTTGTTCAGAATTTGGTAAGACAGTTAGTCTTGAAAAGCCATTGATTTATTTATCCAAGAACATCACATAATCAGGACATGTAGAGTTGGCTTGTTTTAGCACATTTACAATAGCCACTTCCTTGGGTACTTACTTGGGAAATATTATCTACTTGTGATATATTATTAGGTATTTTATAGGGTCAATTATTTGCATGGAGCATATTATCAGAATAAAGGACACAAAATCTCCCTCTTGTTGGGTGTATAATAGTCACATAATCGGTTATGAGTGTTATTTCGGCATATACCTTGCACACCATGAAGCTACATGTTTATGTTTGTAATGATATTGAGTGTATCATTTGTGACTTTAAGGTTATTTAGTAGAGGCTCAAGTATGGTAAAATTTATGTCGTCTAAAACATGAAGGTGAATAGGGTCTCAGAAATGCACATAGTTTGAATAAGGCATTACTTGCTAACTTTGGTTGGAAAGTATTACATGATAAACCTATTTTATGGTTTAAAGCACTCCGAAAGATTTTTTTTTAAATTATGTACCTTGACTCGAAAAACGCGCTATCAAGGATGTGCACAAATATATTGGAAGGAGACCAGGTATTGCTAGAGGGGGTTGTTTATAATAGGTTAAAATTTGGAAGCTAAAATGCTCACAAAAATCAAAGTTTTACTTTAGCGAGATATATTGGACCGTACACTAACTCCCTTTAATATTTCTAAAAATGGTATTATTGATTCTCCTATATGAAGTAAGTGTGGATGTGAGATAGAATCCACACCATGTCTTCATATCATGTAAATTTGAAGTATTTGCGTGAAAAAATTAGGACGTCATCTACAATAATCCGAACGACTATTTATTCTACTTGGAATAATAATGATTTTGAGGTGGTGGGATCAACTTGGTAGATATCAAATCTAACAGGTACATAAAATTGCAAATATAGTGATGACCAATCCATTCACTATAACTTATTAGTTATAATGGACAAATAGAAATTCTAAGATTTTTGACGCGAAAGTAAATAACCATAGAAAAAGTAACTTTAAATATCATGCATTAATGTAATTATAAAGAGATTTTATGAAAGCCACGGCGAATGTAAAAGATGGAGGGATAATAATATCACTTCAAAATTTCCTAAATACATGGGTAAAACCAATTCCTGGAGTTAAGCTCAACTTAAATAATTTCTTTAGGTGGAATTCTAACAAAATTGTACTAGGGATATATTTTTGATATAAAGTGGTCATTCCCAAGTGGGTTCGTAGGGGCATGCATAAATGAATCGACATTAGTGACAATATCTTGTGAACTTTATTAGGGTCTACTAATGATAGAGAATCATTGATTCATAGATCTAACTCACGAGACTAATTCGCTAGAATCACAGATTAGTGAAGGTTGGTTTATGTGGGTATCAGTCTATTGGCTCAGTATGTGATTGTGTTAATATTTGGAGTCATAATATAAGTTTTGTGGTCTTTCATATATATTAGGTGGCAAATACTTGTGCATATTCATTTCCTAGGATAAGAACAAATTCAATGATGTACATGTTCAGTAACGACCCTCACAAAGATTTATGGGAAGTTCTTACGAGACCTTGGAGTGTCTAACCTACGTTAAGTGTTATATTGAATAACCAAACAGTCTTTATAGTAAATACTTAGATGTATTAGAGAAAAGTTTTTATTTCTTCGAGGAAAAATGGACTTATATTAAGAAGATAAAAAAGAGGATGACTTATCCTATTTCTCTTGAAAAATCATTCAAAAAAAACGTCAAAATTCAAAGGAATAATTATTATAGCAATTAGGTCATAAATTCTTAGAAAAAGTATTACTATACCAATACACCACTTGATTAGTTGTTATTCTATCACCTTGGATTTAAACATAAGGTAAGACCAATTATATTATTTTAATACTTTTGAGAATAGGCCTAATATTCCATGAGCAAACAAGACTAAAGGAATTAATAGCACATATAATAGATTTTGCATCTGCTTCGATTGTGATGTTGGATTAAGCTAGGTCTTTAGCTAAAGAAGAGGGAATTTTTAAGATTTTCCCAACGTGTTACATCACATCAATCATAGCCTTACCTTTTACCTAAATCCAATTAAATAATGTAAGGACTTATATCTAACCCAAAATAATCCTGAAATGAAGCTTTCCGGCAAGCAGTTGGAATAACTTCAAATTCCAGTAGAATGAAAAACTGGTTGGAGAGGTCTGCGTCTTTCTGTCAATCGAGATGGTAACAAAATGGGTTTAATACTGAGATCATTTTTTATATATTTGCTTTGTAATAATGCCTAGTTCTTCGAGACGCGAGGTATCATTGTCGAAGGAACCACTACCAATTGCTTCAGAAGCGTAATATAGAGTGGAGAAGGATGTAGAGGCAATTGCAGAGCCTACGTCGAAAGACATGAAAGGGAGACTGACCTACGATTATCGTGAAGGCTGAAACGATATTTCTGTTTGCCAATTTCATCGACATTAAAATTTGTCGTGTAATTAAATGATATAAAATAAGTAATAAATAGTAATTAATCAATTGATAAGAGATATGTTAATTTTATATGTAAATGTGTAATATAGACAAAAGGCGTAAAGAGTAAAAAAAAATATTTGACCTAGTTTTAAAAGAGAGATTTGTTAGTTTAGTTAGAAAAATAATCTTTATAATAAAATTTAGAAGCTTAAAATAAGGTAGAAAAATTATTTGTAAAAGATAATATTTGAGAAGGAGATAATATTTTAATTTTAATAGACAATTGAAAAATTATTAGTCTAAGTCCAACGAACAAATTCAATGGGCCTTCTTTCTTGAGTTTGGAAATTTTTTAAAAACGTGGGCAAAAGATTATCTTATACATAATACTAGTCTTCTAATCAAACAATCATAACCCTTATTTTTGTTTTTCAAGTTCTCTTTCTATTTTTTTTATATCTTATAAAAGCCGTAGTCCACAAGAAACCTGCCATAAGAACAGAATTCTCCCATTAATTGGTAAATAATCTATCAATTCTTTGTTCAAACTATCGAAATTTGATAAGAGTATCCATCCATGGATAAATAAATTTTAGAAACTCACCAAATCTCATTTGCAAAGTATTTTTTTTCTTAGATCTTAAATATTTTTGATCTTATTTGAAAATTTGTTGTTATTATGAAAAGAAAATTCATATCTATCATCGAATTTGTTTTTCTTTCAATTTTCCTTTTTACATTTTTTATTACTTTAAAACAAAACAATGGAATGCTAGAGATACGAAACTTTTGTAACAAAAAAAATAGTGAGTTTTATTTTATAAATTGAAAAGAAATAAAATATTATTGGTGATTTTCTCTTTGTTTAGACTCTCACTGTAAATGTTAAATTTAATTATCATTTTATATATTTTATTTCCACAGATTATGTTTTAATTTGTTAAAGATTCTTTTTTTTATCAATCTTTCTTTTATTAATTGGTATAAATAATAATATCTTATTTACATAATTGTGCAGCTTACATATATATATTCTATTTTTCTACAGGATAATGTTTAAAGTAAAATGGATTTCATTAAGATGTATAAATTGAGATTGATGCTCATGACATTTCAATATCTAGAAAGTCAATCATTTTAAAGGTTAGAATATAAATCTTTTTATTTTATATGAAATATTAAAAAAAATGAAATATTTATTTAAAAAATAGTAAATTATGATATTAATTTAGAACTATTTAATATGGGTATGACTTACATCCTCTGGATGGTCCAATATTCATATCACAACCATTGATTAATATAATAAAATACATGCCATTAGTTTAAGGGTAAAACCCTCGTGTAGTCCATTAACTTTCCTCAAACTGCATGAACCGCCCCTACCATTAGCCCTTTTTTCACAATGCCACTTGGCACCATGTCACCGCCACCTCAGCGCCCCCTCACCTTAAGTGTCTTCTTCATCATCATCCCTAACTTAAAATAAATAAAAAATTCTCTAAATGTTTGAATGCTTCAAATCTTCATAGGAAAACTAGGAAAACAAATATCTTACTACCTTTCATATGAATCATCAACTATAGCAATAATCATTCATTCATTCTTTTCCTTACACCACTAAATAAATTCTTTTTCAATTTTATAAAAGTATAACATGTTAAAAGTATCATCCAGAGATTGATGAAAGATATCGATTCTCTCCATGTCTAACATCTCCGCAAGATTGTTTAATCCACCGTGGAGATTGTTGAAGAATTTCATCAAATGTTTGATGTCATAACTAACAGAAAAATAAATCTTCATTAAATTGATAAACTTCTTTTGTATTTCAGGTAACTTTTGACCAGTCAATATCTTAAGCAAGTAGCCAAAATCATACCCAAAATGAAAAGTAACATAGAAGAATCAATACAATATTCAGCATAGATATCTCTGTTTAAAAGTTTCCTTTTTCATCAGAGAATGTGAGATCCAATTGAATGATCTTAACATGTCAACGTTAGATTTCAAGGTGTAGAAATTAATCTCAGATGGGGTTTTGAATTTAGCAAAGGAACGTACAACTATACCTGGGAACTCTGTGTCCATGGCTACATAAGGAAATTCATCAACGATGGCTCGAAGTAACTTAAACTCTTCTTTCAGATTATTGTTCCATACTTCCCTTATCTCGATTCGATTACTCTTCAGAATCGTCATTTTTGAATTAATGTAGCACGAAATGAAGAAAAGACACAAAACACAATTCAACAAATTCAGAACCCTGATTCTACAAAAATACAAACAGGGTAAAACGTAAGATCGGGGTGGTTCGTGCACTTTGGAGAAAGTTAAAGGTCTACACGAGGGCTTTACCCTTAGATTAATAATTCAGTTACCTTTGCAAATTTAGAACATGAGATATGTGTAACAATATAATTGGTGTAGGATCATCCAATATTGGATGGAAGAATTTTTCAATTAATATTAGTATGTTTTATTAATTAATTTATTATTATTAGTGAAGTAACATTAGTTAGGTATTTATTATTATTAATATTATTATTAGTTGAGATAAGTTTAAAATATCATGTATGCCCTCAAATAATTTTTTAATGATGATATAAGACCATCCATATACTTTTGTGTTGTATTACTTATATATATTAAATTAAAAAACTTGAAAAATTATATCACTAGATAAAATTATAATATATTAGATTTGTTTATATTAAAGTAATAATAGCTCCAGTGAGATATGTATTATCAAGTAAATTATTTACTAGAATTTATATACTAAAACACATAAAGAAAAGTCGAGTTTGACATGTGTCAATGGACCTAAACTCACTTCTTCTTTAATTGAGTGCTTGTTTGATATTCCTTTGTTTAAAAAGCATTTAAAGCCATTTTTAAATTTTTAGAAGTATTTTACCTATAAAAACATATTTAAAAGAAATATTAGATATGTTCTTAAAATAAAATACTTAAAACTCAAAAAAATTATATATTTGACAAGTATTCTATTCCCTCCATTTTATTTTTACACATAGTTTTATTGAAAAACTATTATATGATATTTTAAATAAGTATTGAAAATATAATATCTTAATATGAGTAATAATAGAAAAATGGTGGAAAAAATATCTCGACAAAAATTCAAATACCTTTTTAGAAAATGGACAAACTTTGTATAAATATGGGAGTAATTTTTATTAAATATATTTCTAAATTTAAAATAATAAAATACAAAATGGGCTCAAAAAATAAGATTAATTATACTAAAGAATCCAAATTTTTATATTCATTCACTTACTAGCCACTCAAAGAGTATAGAAACCGATCCTATTAAACAAAACATAAAGATAATCGAAATTATACAAGTCCAAGCGATTTTTTATTTTTTTGTCATTTACCACATTCTTTAAGGCGATAATTCTAATTTTATACAATTGTTGTACATTGATTACAAGATTACAAATAACTAAATTTGTTGCATTATAAATTTTCTAATTATTTATGAAGCATATTACTCACCATCTTTTTATTGGAGATTACCGTTCCTTTATTCTTGACATAGGTAGAATATATCTTTAAGTATTTTATTCCTTCCATTTTATTTTCACACATATTTTTATCAAAATAAATTTATATGATATTTTAAATATGTATGGAAAATATAATATCTTAATACGAGTAATAATGTGAAAAAATGTCTCAACGAACATTTAAACTATATTTTTGGGAAATGGACAAAGATTGTGTAAATGAGGGGGTAGTTTTAATTAAATATATTTTGAAGGAGACTATGAATTGTAAAAGGGTATGTTTATCTGGTTGACGAGGGATGTGATTGGTCTAAATGCAGTATAAATGATTTTGATGTGTTGTTGATAAAATCTGCCTATTGAGCTCTAAATTTACCTAGTCAAGAGAAAAAATTTAAATAGGATAAAATTTGGAAGCTAAAATGCTAAAAAAAATCAAAGTTTTACTTTAGCGAGATGTATTGGACTGTAAACTAACTCCCTTTAATATTTATAAAAAGGATTTTATTGATTCTCCTATTTGAAGTAAGTGTGGATGTGAGCCAAAATACACACCATGTCTTCAAATCATGTAAATTTTAAGTATTTTCCTGAAATAATTAGGATGCCATCTACAACAATCGGAATGACTATTTCTTCTACTTGGAATAACAATGACTTTGGTTGGCGGGTTCAACTTGGTAAATATCAATTCTGACAAGTCCATAAAATTGCAAATACATTGATGACCAATCCATTCACAGTAACTTTTTGGTTATAATGGACAAATAGAAATTCTAAGCTTTTTTACACGAAAGTAATTAACCAATAGAAGTCAAGTAATTTTAAATATCATGCATTGATGTAATTAGAAAGATATTTTATTAAAGCCACAGGGAATGTAAAAGATCGAGGATTAATAATAGCACTTCAAAGTTTCCTAATTATATGGATAAACGAAGTCCTGGAGTTACGCTCAAGTAAAATGACTTCTTTAGGTGGAATTCTAAGAAAATTGTGTTAGGGATATTTGTTTGATATGAAGTGGTCATTCCCAAGTGAGTTCGTAGGAGGCATGCATAGAAGAATCGAATACAGTTACAATATCTTTTGAACTTTATTAGTCTATACTAATGATAGATGATTATGGAATCATGGATCTCACTTAGGAGACTAATTCGCTAGAATTACACGTTACTGATGGTTTGTGTGGGAATGGGTATCAGTCTAATGGCTTAGTATGTGATTGTGTTAATATTTGGAGTCATAATATAAGTTTTGTGTTCTTTCATATATACTAGGTGTCAAATACTTGTGCATATTCATTTCCTAGGAGAAGAGTGAATTCAATGACGATACCAGTTCAGTAACGACCCTCAAAAAGACTTATGGGAAGTTCTTACGAAACCTCAAAGTGTTAATCCATGTTAAGTGTTATATTGAATACCCAAACAGTATTTAGAGTACATACTCAGATGTATTAGAGAAAAGATTGGATTTCTTGAAGCAAAGAAAGGACTTATATTAAGAATATAAAAAATAGGAGTACTTATCCTATTCCTATTGAAAAATCATTCAAAAAAAATACATCAAAATTCAAAGGAATAATTATTATAGCTTAGAAAAAGTTTTACCAAACCAATCCACCACTTAATTAGTTGTTATTCTCTCACCTTGGATACAAACATGAGGTAAGACCAAGTCTATTATTTTAATATTTTCGAGTATAGCCCTACTATTCCATGAGAAAATAAGACTAGAAGAATGAATAGCATGTATAATAGCTTTTGCATCTGCTTCGATGGTGAAGTTGGATGAAGCTAGGTCTTTAGCTAAAGAAGAACGTATTTATAAGATTTTCCCAACGGGTTACACCACATCAATCGCAGCCTTACCCTTTACCTAAATCCAGTTAAATCATGTAAGGACTTATATCTAACCTAAACTAATCCTGAAACGAAGCTTTCCGGCAAGCAGTTGGAACAACTTCAAATTCCAATAGAATGAGAAACGGGTTGGAGAGGTCTGTGTCTTTCTGTCAATCGAGATGGACACAAAATGGGTTTAATACTGAGATCATTTTTTATATATTTGCTTTGTATTAATGCCTAGTTCTTCGAGAAGGGAGGTATCATTGTCGAAGGAACCACTACCAATTGCTTCAGAAGCGTAATATAGAGTGGAGAAGGATGTAGAGGCAATTGCAGAGCCTACTCGAAAGACATGAAAGGGAGGCTGACCTACGATTATCGTGAAGGCTGAAACAATATTTCTGTTTGCCAATTTCACCGACATTAAAATTTGTCGTGTAATTAAATGATATAAATAAGTAATAAATAGTAATTAATCAATTTATAAGAGATATGTTACTTTTATATGTAAATGTGTAATATAGACAAAAGGCGTAAAGAGTAAAAAAAATTATTTGGCCTAGTTTTAAAAGAGAGATTTGTTAGTTTAGTTAGAAAATAATCTATATAATAAAATTTAGAAGTTTAAAATAAGGTAGAAAAATTATTTGTAAAAGATAATATTTGAGAAGGAGATAATATTTTAATTTTAATAGACAATTGAAAAATTATTAGTCTAAGTCCAACAAACAAATTCAATGGGCCTATTTTCTTGAGTTTGGAAATTTTTTTAAAAACGTGGGCAAAAGATTATCTTATACATAATATACTAGTCTTCTAATCAAACAATCATAACCCTAATTTTTATTTTTCAAGTTCTCTTTCTATTTTTTTTTTTTGTATATCTTATAAAAGCCGCCCGTCCACAAGAATCCTGCCATAAGAACATAATTCTCCTATTAATCGGTAAGTAATCTATCAATTCTTTGTTCAAACTATCGAAATTTGATAAGAGTATCCATCCATGGATAAACAAAATTTAGAAACTCACCAAACCTCATTTGCAAAGTATTTTTCTTCTTAGATCTTATATATTCTTTATCTTACGTGAAAATACGTTGTTATTATGAAAAGAAAATTCATATCTATCATCGAATTTGTTTTTCTTTCAATTTTCTGATATACTTTATAAACATCATTTTGGTCCCTGAAATCAAGCAAAATTCCTTATCAAATTTGGTGAAACCATCAATGAATTTACAGTAGTCCAATGTGGACCACATGTTGAATAAAATTTATCTTTATTAGTTATTATTTTTGCATCTATCTTAAGTTTTGAATTTTTTTTTATTTACTTTTTTGATCTCATTGAATTTAATCAATCCATACCTCACCTTTTTACAATAAATATTCTTGAATTTAATTTTCTTTATTTTTTCCATTTTTAAAAAACCTGAATTTTTATATTTTGTAAATCGTTCTAGTTCATTTAATTTTAAAGTAAATTTTATCACATAGTAGATCACATTTTACTACAAAAAGTATAATGCTTCACTTTTTTTATTATTTGTATTTCATGACATGTTTTAGAAGATAGGGCTTTTTTCTTTTTACATCTTTTATTACTCTAAAACAAAACAATGGAATGCTAGAGATACGAAACTTTTGTAACAAAAAAAATATTGAGTTCTATTTTATAAATTTAAAAGAAATAAAATATTATTGGTGATTTTCTCTTTGTTTAGACCCTCACTGTAAATGTTAAATTTAATTATCATTTTAAATATATATTTCCACAGATTATTTTTTAATTTGTCAAAAATTCTTTTTTTATCAATCTTTCTTTTAATAATTGGTATAAATATTAATATTTGATTTACATGATTGTGCAGCTTACATATATATATTCTATTTTTCTACAGGATAATGTTTAAAGTAAAATGGATTTCATTATGATGTATAAATTGAGATTGATGCTCATGACATTTCAATATCTCGAAAGTCAATCATTTTAAAGGTTAGAATATAAATCTTTTTATTTTATATGAAATATTAAAAAAAATGAAATACTTGTTTAAAAAATAGTAAATTATGATATTAATCTAGAACTATTTAATTTGGGTATTACTTACATCCTATGGATGGTCGAATATTCATATCACAACCATTGATTAATATAATAAAATACGTGTCATTAGTTTAAGGGTAAAACCCTCGTGTAGCCCTTTAACTTTCCCCAAAGTGCATGAACCGCCCCTACCATTAGCCCTTTTTTCACAATGCCACTTGGCACCATGTCACCGCCACCTCAGCGCCACCTCACCTTAAGTGTCTTCTTCATCATCATCTCTAACTTTAAAATAAATAAAAAATCCTCTGAATGTCTGAATGCTTCAAATCTTCATAGGAAAACTAGAAAAACAAATCTCTTACTATCTTTCATATGAATCAACAAATATAGCAATAATCATTCATTTATTTTTTTCCTTACACCATTAAATAAATTCTTTTTCAATTTTATAAAAGTATAACATGTTAAAAGTATCAGATCCAGAGATTGATGAAAGATCATCTCCACAAGATTGTTTAATCCACCTTGGAGATTGTTGCAGAATTTCATCAAATGTTTTATGTCATAAATAACAGAAAAATAAATCTTCATTAAATTGATAAACTTCTTTTGTGTTTCAGGTAACTTTTGACCCGTCACTATCTTAAGCAAGTAGCCAAAATCTTACCCAAAATGAAAAGTAACCTAGAAGAATCAATACAATATTTATTTAAAAGCTAGATTAAATCTTCAGCATAGATATCATATTTATATCATATTTATATCACAATATTTATATCATATTTTATCACACCCTAGGCCGTACCAAGTTTTTGGCGCCGCTGCCGGGGACCACATCGTTAGTCCTTGTGCATATATCTTGTGCTTTTATTTTCAGTTAGATCTATTAGTTTTTGTTTTATAGATAGTTACAGATGGAGAACCCAATGAGACTTGAGCTACCCATCGAGTTTAGAGTGGAGCCACGAGGAATTCGCGCTCCAGAAATTCAAGCCGCTAAATATAAGCCTGATCCAGGGATGTTAGCTCAGTTTGCAACTCATGGACTATTCAGCGGTGCTGCACATCAAGATCTGATCCGATATATTCAGAAATTCATGCAAATCTGTGATGCTTATATCGTAAGAGGAGTTACTAGGGAACAAGTTTACTACGTGATGTTCCAGTTCTTCTTGACCGGAGGTGCAAGCGATTGGTATGATACCCAATACCCTCATGTTATTCTAGATTGGGACAAGCTTCAAGCAAGATTCCTAGACCGCCTTTATCCGGTTAGTAGACGTTTAAAAGATATGTTGGAGCTTGAGCAATTTATACATGAAGACGGAGAGAGTTTGGGAGAAGCATGGTTACGATTTACAGAAAAGAAGACGAGATGTCCATATCACAAATCCTCGCCGGAATATTATTTAACCTTGTTTTATGGAGACCTTAATTACAAGTCAAGAGAGAAGACTGATTCGTTAGGAAACGCAGGTTTTGTGTTACTAGATCCTGAAGAAGCTGAGTTGGGGATGGAAAGAATTCTTGAGAACGAGAGAAGTTGGCCCAAGAAACCAGAAAAAGAAGACACTTAAGAATCTCTGAAGCTTAAAGAATTGACCCAACAACTCGAAGAACTACAAGAACAAGCCCGAACAATTGCTCAGGTAAATGTAGTACGTGCAATTCCTTCGTGTCCTTGTTGTGGATCAAGAAATCATGTGTGGGAAGGATGTATGAATAATCCAGCAGTACCTTCTGTTACATATCCGCAAGATAACTATTATTCTAATAGTTATACTTATCCCCAAGAAAGCTACGCTAATTATCAACAACCTCCACAACAAAGAAGTTGGGTCAGAAATCAAGAGACTTATCATCAACCCCAACCTCAATCCTATAATCCACCACAACCTATTCAGAAAAAGGCACCCATTGTTGAGAAAGCTTGTCAAAAAACGAAGAAAGATCCACCTACACAATCAATGCAACTGGCAAAACAAGAACAAATCTAAAGCTTGAATTCGAGTATGGCTAAAATAATGCAAGCAGTTGATGTCTCCCTTTTTGGTCTAAATATAAGCCCTTAGGAGACATCATTTTAGGATGAAAATGGTCTTTTTATATTGACTTTAGTGCTTAAATTGCAATATTACACTTTCTCCCCTTGGAATTAGACTATTTGCATTTATAGAGCTTTTGTGCGTTAATTTACTTATTTTTTAGTGCAAAGTTAGTAGGCTTATGAATTTCATGAGAAACCAATCCAAGGAGGAGAAATGAGAATTAAAGTCTTAGAATATTTCTAGTGTGTTTAGTCGAATTTCCTGAATTTAAATTGCACTTTCTTATTTCTAGTCTTGATTTATTGATTTATTATTTTATAAAGCATATGCGGTTTAATTATTTATTTAATGTGAAGCTTTAGAGATAACATGGAAATAAATTAGATGCTAAATCAATTCTAAGGAGATAAGGAAAGAAGATCTTGAAGAAATCTGGAGATAGAAGGAAGTAAAGTTCAATTAGGAAAAGATAAAGGTGCCTTGTGAATCTGAAATTCCACCCACGTTTTAAAGATAATTCCATAACTAAAGATTGGCATGGATTCTGGATGAATGGTCTGCACCAATGGAAATCTCTTTCCGAGACAAGCAGTTTCATATATTGGAACTCCTCAAACGGATAAGTATTGAAAAAGATATGACCAAATCAAATCAGCATACCTTTCCAAGATTTTAGGGTTACGAATTAAAGAGTCCTTGACTTGTCTTCCACTCCAAGTAATTCGACCTAGCACCTATAAATACCAGCTCTAAACCTTAGAAAATTATCCTTTGGCTGCATAAGCTTAATATACACATATAAATCATCATAGAAGCAATCAAGAGGATCTAGAGGAGGAAGAAGCAAGAAGCTAGAGCTTAATTTCATCAATTTAACACTTCTCCATCTCTATTCTTTGGGTAATTTAGTATTAGATCTATTTTGTCTATGAGGTATTTCTAAGCTATTTATTCAAGAAGTTTATGTATGCATAATTTCTCTTTAGGATTGTAATTATATGAACCTTTGATTATTGTTTCTGTTTTAATTTGAATCTGGGATTTAGTATTTAATTGAATTGGTTCTTAATTTCCATTGAATATATTCTTGTGCTTGTTCACTATCATTGAAGTCATGAATCAAGGGTAGGTTTTAGTAATTAGGCTATTCACTTAGTGGCGAGTGATCATCCGACAGGGGGGTTTAATTACAGACATAGAATATAGACGCGTGGTGTCCGTTATTTGACCGACAGGCTTGAATAACCACGTACCCAAAGAGGTAAAAGAGTATTCATACGAAGAGGCATATTCGCCCATATAGGGGTTTATAGTACTTTAGGATAGCTCCTAGGTCCACCCGACAGGGGGCTAGGAGATATTTGATTCCCGACTATTGTGAGATTTCCCATTCACCCTCATTCTTAGTAATCATAGATTCAATAGGATAGATTCATACTTGCATATCCTTATCTTTCTTGCATAATTATTAATTGTTTATTTTATTGTCTATTTTAATTATAAAACAAACATCTTTATTATTTATCTTTTTAAAGCAATCAAAACTATCTATTCTAATATTGAACACGAAGTTAGAATAACTACTTAAATCCCTAAGGATACGATAATCCCGATTTTACTTATCTATTACTTGGTACGACCCGTACACTTGCGGTCTGTGGATCATTTATTCCTTTGCTTTTATTTCATTATTTTATAACACACAAGGACCCACCAAGTTTTTGGCGCCGCTGCCGGGGATTTATTTTAGTTATTCTATTGTGATTTGATCGATTTTAAAACCCCAGCAGCACCACCAAGTTTTTGGCGCCGCTGCCGGGGATTTATTTTAGTTATTCTATTGTGATTTGATCGATTTTAAAACCCCAGCAGCACCACCAAGTTTTTGGCGCCGCTGCCGGGGATTTATTTTAGTTATTCTATTGTGATTTGATCGATTTTAAAACCCCAGCAGCACCACCAAGTTTTTGGCGCCGCTGCCGGGGATTTATTGCGGTTATTTTATTTTGTGTTTAAGTTAGGTTGGTAGTTTTAGTTGTTTTTAGTTTTACGTTTGTTTTGTTTTAGTCTCTTTTCAGGTTTTTCCTTAGGTATGGAGGTTTTCCCTATCAAGAGAAAGTTCCAATACAGACCTGTTATATACCAGTACAACAATTCATGGATCTAACACGCGGAAGCTTGACAGATCATTATAATAGGCTCAGGAAGTTGGAGGACTCCCTCAGTTGTTTCATGAAGGCCACATAGGATAATATAATAAAGAGTAATGCGAAAATCGATGCTATCATATCATTAGTGCAAGTCATGCAACAAAGACATAAATTAATGGAGCAACGATTGACGCAACTCACAGAAACAATTGAGCAATTACAACAAGTACCATCTATGCAAACATGCCGAAGTACAAATTTAGATGATGAAGCCGTTCAAATTGATAGCGATGTTTGGTTCGATGTAGCCACAGAGTTTAGCCTTCAAGAAGAGGAGGAAGTGGAATCGCCACAAGTTGCACCTAGTGAACTAGAGATTCCAAAAATAGAAGAATCAACCACGCTAAGCATAGATGAGTCAATTGTGGGTAATGGAGTCGAAATTGAATTTACACCTTGTGAAGGGACGATTACATCCATGGAAAACCCAGCCAAGGCGTGTTTAGAGGAAGTAAATATTTAGGTCTTGGTTAGAAAAGAGATTGAAGAAGAAGATACTAGGATTGATTCACCACCTAGTACTCCATTGATGTCACCTCCCAATCCAATAACGACAAATCATTCAAACGGTAACATTGATAAAGCATTTGTAGAGGTGTGTAAAGACAAATCCTACACCCAAATGCTTGAAAGTAATACAAAAGAACTCACACCGAAACAAGTATTCATAGAAGCTATTCCAGAAACAAAGGAGAATGCGAGTGTAGAGATCGAGGTTGAAGACATCGCACTCATAATAACAGCAAGTTCTGAAACATCCGTTGTTTTAGACAAAATTCTAGAGGAGGAGCCACTTGAGTTCCCCAATGTTCCAGAAGTATCTAAAGAGGTTAAGGAAAAGGACCACCACCATGAACCCGTAAAGAAGAGAGCTAAAGATGAGTTTGGGGTCGGAACCACGGTTGCTTGGAAGGCCTCCAAACAAGAGAATAGACCACGAGGATTCAAAAATGAGTGGATGGGACCATTTGTTGTTACTCGAGTAGTGACACCAAAATTAATAGAGATACAACCTCCAAGAGGTCAAAAGCTGCGAATTGTAGACATACATAACCTTACTCACTGCTGGGGAGGTTACATACTCAAGGGATAATGGAGGTAACCCGTCAAACTTTAAATGACGTTAAATAAAAGTGCTCTTGGGAGACACCCCAAACTTTGATTGCTTTCTTAGTTTAGTTTTTAGTGTATATTATTTAGTTTACGTATTTTTTTTAGTTGATAGTGCATTATTGAGGAAGGTAGTAGTGTTTTTGATGATAGGTATTGGAGAAATCTAGTTAGGGAAGCGAGCAAAATTTCTCGGAACGGAGAAACTTCGGCAAGTCATATCTTTGCGCTCGGATGTCGAAATCAGGTGATCTTTGAGCCTAAACTGCATAACATTTCGAGATCTAGCTGTTGGAGAGGTTTTTGACGAGTGCGGTACACCGGACCTCAGCCGCGGTGCACCCCAGACGAGAAACCCGTGCCACGGGGTAGAACCACGTGTTTTATCCAGAGACGAAAAAAATTGGAGCTGTTGGCTGCGGTACACCGGACCCTAGTCCGTGCCCTGCACCGCAAGCCAAAAACACATGCCACGGGGTTGCTCCCACGGGTATTTTGACGAAGGATGCTACAGAGCCGATGGGGTACCCCTGCGGACTACCCCCTAGTCCGCACCATGGTCCGCACGAAGCCGCTGGAGAGAGAAAAAGTTGCGATTTGAGCTTATAAAGGGAGGAAATTAGGTTTTATTCCGAAATTACAAATCCTTAAGCCTCTTTTTCTTCTCCAAACCTCTCCCATCTCCATTAAAGCTCATTCAAACCTTCACCAACCATCAAACCACAACCAAATCACCATGAATTCAAATCTAAATCCTTCCCTACATCACTACAAAGAAGTTTTAATCACCCAAATCATATCAAAACACCTAGAACCCAAGAATCAAAACCATGAATTTTAAAATCTTCTTCCATAAAACCCATATCACCAAAGCTTGATTCAATATTACCCACATAAAGAATTATCATCCTAAGACCTTTCCTAATCCAATAAAGCTTGTTCCACCTATAATCAAGAGTTCAAATTTCAAAAGTGTTCAAAGCTTTAAGTTGGGGTCAAAAGAGATGATAAAGAGATGATAGAGATTTTATCAAGTGTAAGGGAGATGAAGTATCAAGGCAAGATATTGGGTGTTGGAAAAAGATATACAAGAGATTTCTAGAGTGTGATTGATTGGGATGGAGCACAAGAGGATGTAAGGGAAAGCGAAATCGGTGATACATGGAGTTTACATACAAGGAAATCACTGCACCCTATCTTGGGTATTAAGCACGCGAGGCAATTGCCTCGAAGAGTATGTTTTCTTTCTTCCTTACCACTTCTCTATATGCACTATTTGCTATTTTTATATTATTGAGTCTTTTCGAGTCGTGGGGACACGACTCATTTTTGAGTTGGGGGTGGGGATTCGTTGTCCCTCATCTCCATTTTTATGTGATTTACTGTTTTTTTTTAGAGAAATTTGAAAAAAATTGAAATTTTGAAGAGATGGATTAGATGTAGAATGTGTTTAATAGCTTGAAACCATAAGCTTAGTAAGTTGATGATAGAAAGTAGTATGTTTATGAGCTACTTTATTTTGTATGCTTTGAGTATTTGCAGGAAAACATATTGATAGTAAAGAAAAGATTAGTTAGCAATGCGATAGAAAGTATGTTCAATCTCAGGGAGCCATGAGTGGTGTAGGCCGTGAGATATAAGCTAGTTGATAAACCCATTTAATGAACATGCTAAAGGTAAGAGAATGACGAAATTACATAGTTTAGAAAGTGATTAAGGCGGTTCTTTCATAAGCCCCTTGTTGCCTTTTAGCTTGCTGTCCATTTTATTATTATATATCCTTCTCAGCCCCTTCTAGCCTTTCTAAAGCCTTTTTTTTAGCCACATTATAAGCCATATCCCTTTAGATTATATGACTTTTTCCATATGACCCGCACTCGAATCGCGATGCATAGACAATTGTTTTAGAGCTTGAGTTTGGGGTGGTGGGTCCACCATTATGGGAAATATTATTGGGTTAGGATTTTTGAGCTTATTAAGTGTGCTTTGTTCTATATTTGATGATGATTCACAGGTTATTATATTGTAACCCTTTTCCGGGGTAATAGTAAATGAAAAAGAAGCTAAAAAGCTAAAATTATGAAAAGGCATAATTTATGAAAAATAGCGTGATATCTCAACATCAAAAAGAGGATCATAGCTATACAAAAGAAAAAAATTGATATGAAAAGAATATATATTTGGACCGGCAAAGAGGAATTTTAATGTGAACATCTTATTGCTTTAATTGGGTTATTGGGGATGCTAATTTGTGCATCAAGGAATTCATTGGGTTGAGTGAGAACGTTTTACAAGAGTAACTCAAGATCTAGGGCGATTCGTTGATGGCTAGTGAGGAGAGAGCCAAAAGCTCACTCTAAATTATCCAAATAGACTTATCATACCGTCCCTAAGCCAACATTACAACCCTAAAGACCTTATGATTCTTTGCTATGTAATCTAGAAGTTATTGAGCCATTAGAGATTAGTTAAGTGGATCTTTGGATACTAGTGAAGTTCGATGAACAATTTATAGCCTCCTTGGTGAACTGAGTAAAGATCCTCTCCTTCTTACATTGCGAAGCTAATCTAATCTTGAATTCAAGCCGTGTTGATTGTAGATATGACAAGTGTGCAGGTATGTAGTTTGTAAATATTATTACATGAAATTTTCTAAGTAGTTGCTTTGAGCTTATTCTATATATTCTGCTATCTTCTTCTTCCCTGTGCTTCATTGATATAGCTGATATTTTAAAGACTTCCCTATGTTTTTGTTTTTATTGTATCGGGATGATACAAGTTTGAGTTGGGGGTCTTGATGTCTCCCTTTTTCGTCTAAATATAAGCCCTTAGGAGACATCATTTTAGGATGAAAATGGTCTTTTTATATTGACTTTAGTGCTTAAATTGCAATATTACACTTTCTCCCCTTGGAATTAGACTATTTGCATTTATAGAGCTTTTGTGCGTTAATTTACTTATTTTTTAGTGCAAAGTTAGGTGGTTTATGAATTTCATGAGAAACCAATCCAAGGAGGAGAAGTGAGAATTAAAGTCTTAGAATATTTCTAGTGTGTTTAGTCGAATTTCCTGAATTTATTTCTAGTCTTGATTTATTGATTTATTATTTTATAAAGCATATGCGGTTTAATTATTTATTTAATGTGAAGCTTTAGAGATAATATGGAAATAAATTAGATGCTAAATCAATTCTAAGGAGATAAGGAAAGAAGATCTTGAAGAAATCTGGAGATAGAAGGAAGTAGAGTTCAATTAGGAAAAGATAAAGCTGCCTTGTGAATCTGAAATTCCAGCCACGTTTTAAAGATAATTCCATAACTAAAGATTGGCATGGATTCTGGACGAATGGTCTGCACCAATGGAAAGCTCTTTCCGAGACAAGCAGTTTCATATATTGGAACTCCTCAAACGGATAAGTATTGAAAAAGATATGACCAAATCAAATCAGCTTACCTTTCCTAGATTTTAGGGTTACGAATTAAAGAGTCCTTGACTTGTCTTCCACTCCAAGTAATTCGACCTAGCACCTATAAATACCAGCTCTAAACCTTAGAAAATTATCCCTTGGCTGCATAAGCTTAATATACACATATAAATCATCATAGAAGCAATCAAGAGGATCTAGAGGAGGAAGAAGCAAGAAGCTAGAGCTTAATTTCATCAATTCAACACTTCTCCATCTCTATTCTTTGGGTAATTTAGTATTATATCTATTTTGTCTATGAGGTATTTCTAAGCTATTTATTCAAGAAGTTTATGTATGCATAATTTCTCTTTAGGATTGTAATTATATGAACCTTTGATTATTGTTTTTCTGTTTTAATTTGAATCTGGGATTTTAGCATTTAATTGAATTGGTTCTTAATTTCCATTGAATATATTCTTGTGCTTGTTCACTATCATTGAAGTCATGAATCAAGGGTAGGTTTTAGTAATTAGGCTATTCACTTAGTGGCGAGTGATCATCCGACAGGGGGGTTTAATTACAGACATAGAATATAGACGCGTGGTGTCCGTTATTTGACCGACAGGCTTGACTAACCACGTAGCCAAAGGGGTAAAAGAGTATTCATCCGAAGAGGCATATTCGCCCATATAGGGGTTTATAGTACTTTAGGATAGCTCCTAGGTCCACCCGACAGGGGGCTAGGAGATATTTGATTCCCGACTATTGTGAGATTTCCCATTCACCCTCATTCTTAGTAATCATAGATTCAATAGGATAGATTCATACTTGCATATCCTTATCTTTCTTGCATAATTATTAATTCTTTATTTTATTGTCTATTTTAATTAGAAAACAAACATCTTTATTATTTATCTTTTTAAAGCAATCAAAACTATCTATTCTAATATTGAACACGAAGTTAGAATAACTACTTAAATACCTGAGGAGACGATAATCCCGATTTTACTTATCTATTACTTGGTACGACCCGTACACTTGCGGTCTGTGGATCCTTTATTCCTTTGCTTTTATTTCATTATTTTATAACACACAAGGACCCACCAGCAGTCGAGACCAATATGAGTCGTAGCCAACAGAAGATTCAAGCCCAGCAGAAGATAATTAAGAAACTAGAGCATACTTTATCACATATGGAAAGTACATTACAAAATCGGCCGAAAGGGCAACTTCCAAGTGATAGTATTGCTCCTAGAGATGATTCGTGTCATGCAGTTGAATTGTGAAGTGGAAAAAAAACTACCTCCACCTAGAAAAGAACCTGAACCAATCCCTATTCCAGAAAAGGGGGGAGAAGAAACGATCAAAGATACAATAGAGGAGGTAGTTAAAACGAAGAGTGTCCAAGCTGAGACACCTGAAAAGACAAGAAAACCAGTGAAACTTAATATACGCCCTCCACCACCATACCCTTCACGTGTCAGAAAGAAGGATAATGACTTGGAATTCAAGAAGTTCGTTGACATGTTGAGAGTGTTAGAGATTATTATACCGCTTGTTGAAGCTCTTAAGACAATGCCAACCTATCTTAAATTCATGAAAGGCATTCTCTCCAACAAGCGAAATATAGAAACTGGGGAAACAATTGGATCGCCTGTGGAATGTAGTGCTATATGTCAAAGTAAGTTGCCACCGAAGCTAGAAGATCCCAGAAGTTTTACAATTCCCATCGGCATTTGAGATAGTTGGACCGGGAAAGCATTGTGTGATTTAGGCGCGAGTATCAATCTCATGTCTAGATCCCTGTTCGAGAAGCTTAATATAGGAGAGGTAGTACCCACATATGTGGTATTACAAATGGCGGATCGCTCCCTCTCACGACCAGTAGGTAAAATTGAAGATGTTTTAGTTAAAGCTGGTTCTTTTATTTTTCCTTGTGATTTTATTATTCTTGACTACGACGCGAATACGAATGTCCCCATCATCTTGGGTAGACCATTCTTAGCCACGGGGCGTACACTAATTGATGTTGATAATGATGAGTTGATCATGAGTGTACAAGACGAACAGATACGATTCAATGTGTTTAAGGCTATGAAGTTACCAAATTCAAAAGATGAATGTTTCAAAATCGATGTCATCGGAAAAATTGCGCAAGAAGTCTTCAATGAAGCAAGCTTAGATGATGATCTTGACGAAGCCTTAGCACTTGAATCACAAAAGGAACTCGAGATTCCTCCTGAAGATGTTGCTGCATTAGGATCAAATGTACGAGAACTACTTCGAGACTCAGGTGACATTGAACCAATGAAACAACCATCTATAATATGTCCACCTGTTCTTGAAGAAAAACCGCTTCTAGATCACCTACGCTATGCATATCTAGGTACGAATAAAACTTTGCCGGTTATTATTTCTGCTAACCTTTCAGGTCCTCAAGAGGAGAAGCTACTCCATGTACTTCGAGCAAACAAAGAAGCAATCAGATGGACTATTGCCGACATCAAAGGAATTAGTCCTTCCGTTTGCAAACACAAAATCATTCTTGAGAACGAAGGTGGGCGATCTATAGAGGGACAAAGAAGACTCATGCCAGCTATGAAAGAAGTGGTGAGAAAGGAAGTCATCAAGTTGTTAGACGCAGGAATTATCTATCCGATTGCGAGCAGTGATTGGGTTAGTCCAGTGCAATGTGTTCCAAAGAAAGGAGGTATTACAACCATCATTAATGATCAAGGCAAAGCCATACCATCAAGAACAGTTATGGGGTGGCGAGTGTGCATGGATAACCGAAGACTCAACAAAGCTACGAAGAAAGATCACTTCCCGCTAGCATTCATTGATCAGATGCTCGACAAACTTGCAGGGAGAGAGTATTATTGTTTCCTTGACGGATATTCGGGTTATAATCAGATTTGTGTGGATCCCCTTGATCAACACAAAAGAACTTTTACTTGTCCGTTTGGTACTTTTGCTTATAGAAGAATGCCATTTGGTCTATATAATGCACCTGCCACGTTCCAGAGGTGCATGATGGCTATATTTTGGGACATGATTGATAAATACTTGGAGGTTTTTATAGATGATTTTTCAGTATTTGGAGATAGTTTTGATGATTGTTTGAATAATCTTGAGAAAGTCCTTGTGAGATGTAGAGACAAAGATCTTGTGCTTAACTGGAAAAAATGCCACTACATGGTTCAAGAGGGAATTGTGTTGGGACATAAAGTTTTGAAGGCAGGGATGGAGTTTGATCATGCTAAAATTGAAGTTATCAAAAAATTACCACCTCCAGTTTCTGTTAAAGGAGTGAGAAGTTTCTTGGGTCACGCAGGATTTTATCGAAGATTTATTAAAGATTTCTCCAAGATCGCCAAAGCGCTTTAATCTTTACTTGAAAAGGATACTCCTTTTAATTTTACTGACGAATGTCTTCAACCGTTTTTGACGATTAAGGAAAAACCGATCTCTACACCTATTGTTATACCTCCTGATTGGAAAGCTCTGTTTGAAGTTATGTGCGATGCTAGTGATCACGCTATGGATGTTGTGTTGGGACATAGGAAAGACAAGATTTTCCATACGATTTATTATGCAAGTAAGACTTTCAACGCTGCCCAGATGAACTATACAGTGACGGAGAAAGAGATGTTGGCCGTGGTTTATGCTTTTGATAAATTTCATTCCTATCTGATTGGGAAGAAAACTGTTGTATACACGGACCATTCAGTTATCAGGTACCTTATAAAGAGAAAGGACGCTAAGCCGCGTCTTATTAGATGGTTACTGTTACTTCAAGAATTCGACATAGACATATGAGACCGAAAGGGATGT
The DNA here is from genome assembly GCA_029959085.1 of Nemophila menziesii. Taxonomy (NCBI): domain Eukaryota; kingdom Viridiplantae; phylum Streptophyta; class Magnoliopsida; order Boraginales; family Hydrophyllaceae; genus Nemophila; species Nemophila menziesii. The sequence continues at coordinate 8,011,225 of JARWIR010000014.1, forward strand.
GAGAATCAAGTTGCTGTTCATTTATCAAGGCTCGAAGGATCTGATGCGAATAAAGAACCATTGTTGGTTAAAGAGGTATTCCCTGATGAACAACTTTTTGCTATTAAACATGCGTTCGTGCCATGGTATGCAGATCTAGTCAACCTCATTGTGAGTGGTGTATTCCCCAAGCATATCCACCCACATCAAAGACAAAGATTATCTTACCAGGCCAAACAGTATTATTGGGATGAACCATACCTCTGGAAGATTTGTAGTGACCAAGTGGTCAGAAGATGTGTGCATGAAGGTGAAATGGAAAAGATCATTGCAAGTTGTCATAATTCACCTTATGGAGGTCACTTTAAAGGCGATAGAACTGCAGCTAAAATTCTTCAATCCGGATTCTTTTGGCATACCATACACAAAGATTGTCATCGTTTTGTCCAGCCATGTCAAATATGCCAGTTCACTGGTAATATATCAAAAAGAGACGCGATGCCACTTAACAATATTCTAGAAGTTGAAATCTTTGATGTATGGGGAATAGATTTCATGGGACCTTTCATCACTTCTCATGGAAATCTTTATATTTTGCTTGCGGTAGATTATGTATCAAAATGGGTAGAAGCAGCGGCAACACCAAAGAACGATGCTCAAACAGTAATCAAATTCTTTAAAACAAACATCTTTTCAAGACATGGTACGACACGTGTTCTCATCAGTGATAAAGGTACCCATTTTATTAATGCTCCTCTGAGAAACTATCTTCGTAAGTTTGGAGTGAGAACCGTATTTCAACCGGTTATCACCCACAAACTAACGGTCAACCGGAAGTTTCCAACCGGGAAATCAAATCTATTCTTGAGAAAACCGTGAATAAAATGAGGAAAGATTGGTCATTAAAGCTAGATGATGCTCTCTGGGCTTACAGAACAGCATTTAAAACACTAGTTGGGGCATCTCCATATCGCATGGTCTACGGCAAAGCGTGTCATCTACCGATTGAACTTGAAGCTCGAGCCTACTGGGCTATTAAAACTCTGAATCTAGACCCAGAATTGGTCGAAAATCAAAGGATGATGCAGTTGAACGAGTTGGAGGAGTTTCGTTATCTAGCCTATGAAAATTCACGCCTCTGTAAAGAGAAAACAAAGAGATGGCATGTTAAACGGCTCCGTCCAAAGCATTTCGAGAGAGGACAAAAAGTTTTATTATACAACTCTCGATTTTTGAACTACCCAGGAAAGCTTAAATCCCGTTGGGGAGGACCTTACATTGTTATGAAAGTCACACCTCATGGAGCGATTGAAATTGAACATCCAACCGAGCAAAGGACATTCATGGTGAATGGCCAGCGTTTGAAGAGATACCATGACAGTGAGGACTTTGGGCGAGAGGAGACAATCCATCTCGTAGAAAGCACTTAGCCTGAGGCATACGTCTAACTCAAAGACGATAAACAAAAGTTCTCTTGGGAGACACCCCTTGTTTTAAATTTCTTTTTAGATTAGTTTTATTGCTTTGTAGTGTACAATATTAAGTTAGTGTATATTTTTAATTGTGTTTACAAGCTAATAGGAGAGAAAGGGTCAAAAGAAAAAAATTGGAAAAAATTCACAGGGAGGTCCGGTATACCGGCCAAAAAGCCCGGTATACCGCGCCTGGAAAACACGTGACATGGGTATGCGCATCGGGTTTATTGCCGAGAGTAAAAAAATTTGGAACATGACAGGTCCGGTATACCGGGCCATATGGCCGGTATACCGGAGAGGCAGAAACCCGTACCACAGGTTGGATACCGCGGGTTTTTTGACGGAGACGAGAAATTGAACAGTGGCAAAAACCCGTGCCACGGGTTATATACCACGGGGTCTTTGCCGAGACGAAAAAATGAAGAGCTGATGGGTCCGGTATACCGGAGGTTATGCCCGGTATACTGCTAAGTGGCGGTTTGTGAAGAATTTCTTGCCTAATCAAATTCTTACCATAACAAGATTAACCCTAGCCTCTCCCACACGAATTTTTCAGACCCAAACACTATATATACATCTTAAAGCTTGTACAAACCTTCACAATTAACACAACAACTTCTCAAATTCTCTCCTCCATCCTCCATAAACACAATCTCTTCATCAAATTCATCACACTACACCATTAAACACCATCGAATTCAACAAGCTTTAAAGAATTCTTCCAAGATCCATCAAGAAACTTTCTCTTTCATCAAATCCAAGCAACAACCTCAAGCTAAACCAATTTCTCTTAAACTTTTAATCCATCCTTGGTATAACTTGAGTTGTGGGTAATTCAAACATGACTAATAGATCTGAAGCTATGGAATACAAGAGAAAGTGCACCATCCTTGGGAGGAATAAGAAATTGCCTGGAGCCAGCATTGAAAAGCCTATCACCATTGATGAGGCTACTGAAGAATCAAATGAAAAGGCCCCAACAAAACCACTACCAAAGAAGTTAACTACTAGAATGTCAATACCATCAAGGCCTTTGAAGAAGATAAAGATTCATGACCAAGGTTCTTTTACTTCTTCCTCTACAATTGATCATGATCTTCCTCCATGGGCTCTCAAATTACAACATGAAATCGAAAGATTACAAGAAGATAACAGAGAAATTTGGACGGAAGTCATACAGATGCAATCACAGCTGGAAGATTTTACCTTGGAAAGGTATACTGATAGTTATACCGATCCCTCGGCTTCGGATGAGGAGGAGGATATAATGGATCTCTATGGCCAGCCAGGTAAGTAATTCTAATTTTCTTAATAGCTTTTATGCATTAGGTAGTTTAGGTAGTTTAGTTAGTTTTAATTTTATATTTTATTTTTCTTGAGTCCTTTTCGAGTCATGGGGACACGGCTCACTTTTGAGTTGGGGGTGGGGATTCGTTGTCCTCATCTTCTTTTCGTTTTTGCATAAAATTTAAATTTTTTAGGTTGAATTAAGGCATAAAATATTTTGAATGTACCTATTTGAGCATGATTTTATTAGGTCAATGATAGTAAGTAGTATGTTTTTGAAAGATGCAACAAATTTGTTTAGCTTGCATGTAGGAAAACAGGAAATAAAAGATAGGAAAGTTAATGAGCAATGCTATGAAGTCACGTTGAAACTTAGGGAGAGTTATTTGGTATGTAAAAGATGTGCCATTGTTAGGCTCTATTTAAATTGGTGACTTTTGAAGTATGGATTTCAGAATTGTGTTAGTGGTTATTAAACCTTTTTTTATTTTTTATCATGGACTTTTGAAAGATGTTCTATGTGTTTAGATTTAGAATTTGAAAAGCACATGCACACTTAATTGGTTAAATTCTGGGGGGGTGGAGGGTTTATAGATTTTTAGATTGGTTTCACATTAGTTGATCTTTATGCAAAGTGTGGTGAGATGGAATATGAAAACAAGGTATTTTTTTCTAGCCGGAGCGAATGATGTGTCATGGAATGTTTTGCTTAACTGATATGCTGAAGAAAGTGAAGGAGATGAGGTTTTTAAATTATTTTGTAAAATGACCGAGTACGAGATGAAGTTAAGTAATTATACGATATCTACTATTTCAAGAGGTTGTGCAAGTTCCAGGAGTTTAAAACACGGGGAGGCGATTCATTGTGATATTATGCAAATTGCACTACTGTTTTATTGATATTATGCAAATTGCCTCTCCTTCATTTCTTGATTTTTTTTCTTATATAAGGGTTCAAGGCTAAACTGTACACGATCTTTAACTTGTGCAGTTTCATGCAACATGTATCTATGGGGATGAGTGTCTAAATACTGAAGAATTTGGCAAAGAGGGAGGTGAATAATTTATGGAGAGGTATGCCCCAACATCTTTGGATTCGATGACTATGGAAATTCGAGAAGTTTTGCGGTGTAGGTCCTCTAATACATTTCACTTTCATTGTTTAATTATAATAATCCATGCATGTTTTGATTTGATTCAAGGCTAAAAATAGAGCATGATAAGCCTTTCTCGGTCAAATGATATTGTTCTATCTTGATTTACAGGAAATACTTTCATTAGTGTTTAGCGTTATCAGATGATTGTCTAAGATGTGCATAGAAGTTCGGCTAATTTAGTGTACAAAAACCAGTGTAGAATGTTAGTTACATATTATATTTATATTATAGTAATATTTAAACTACACCACTGATATATTTGTTATCTTGCAAAAGCCACTGATAATTGTTTGAGCAATGGTCACTTGTATTCAAGATAAAGATCTTAATTTGATGACATGAGGTTATTTTAAATTATGGTTTCTTCAATTTTTTGGTTTCTTGGCATTTTGAGGATTTTTCTAATATGAATAAAGGTGTGGATGATTTTGCTAATGATGGAAGAGCTATTATAATAATTATATTGTGATAGATGATAGAATAAGCACCTTTTTATTTACTATCCTAATTTTTATTTAAACGGTTATACTCTATCCACCTCCTTTTAACATCTATGAGAATATTGTTCTATCATCATGAAAAGTTGTTTGTTGCATATTATATATCAATAATGAGTGTATTGGAATATCTTGAACTCTTGTACTAAGGCTCTATATATCTAATGGATAATGATTTTGAAACAAGATATAATATAGTGGAGTAAAGTATTAAAGCGTATAAAAGTTCAAAAAAAATGTAAAACATAAGGTAGCCTCCAAGGTTTTAAACAATATTGTTTATGCTTCTTTTATGGGGTCGACGTTAGGAAATACCATGATTTCCATGAAAAAATTACCTAAAATAATAGTTTGATACATTCTTGAAACTATGAGTTTAATTTTTTCGAGAAAAACAAAGAGGTGATCAATTTGGAGAAGGGAAATATGTTTATTTTATCAAATGGTAAAGATGATCGGTTTGATGCACCGAAGAAATAGAAGCATACAAAGGGGATGTTATATATATATATATATAATGGACTAGGAAATTATATAATCTCGAGTAATTATATTAATGGTCTAGTTATAAATAATCGGGTCTTTAGCGTTGACGTGATAGTTGGGGGCCAAAAGATAATGGTAAGATAAATATTGATGAGGCTCGAGTAATGTTTAACATGCGACTTATACCTGGTACAAAGGGTGCCAATCAGTAATTGTCGTTAGGCAACAACCAATCTGATATTCTCGTTACGGACTAGGTACCAAGTTCTTTGGTTATTAAATATTCTGAGATTATCCATGAAAGTTGGACAAGTATGTGGGACTAAGGATATTGTGATACTTTATACATAAGGGTTTCTTATGGATATGCTTGTATTTTAACATCTTATTAATATGTATATTATATTTATAATAATTGTGGGTTCTAAAGATTTCAAAATACACTTAATTTTTTTGTTTAGAACTTCCATGGAGCAATTTAATTATAACTTTAGGTGTATGGCTCGTGAGTTGATGTGATTATATAAGATTTGGTTGAAAGTTATTATGTAACTACTTGCTAAGGTGTTAAGGTGAAAAAAATTATGCGGTCTCTCAAGAAATATAATTAAGGTTGATAATGAGACATATTAGAAAGGTATTTGGTTTATGTAGTAAAATTCAGATATTTCAATATGGGTAATATATGTTGTTCATCAAATTATTAATATTAATATTAGTATGCATGATTGTTTGCCTTGGAATTCTTTAGAAATTCTACCCACGGCTTATGTAAGTGAGTGTAAGGAGTTATAGAAGTCTCTCAGTTAAGTCTATGATAACCTCACCACACCTTCATTAATGGTTGGTGATTTTTATCAAATTAGGAAGGAATATGATAAGTGGGAGGGAATTTTGTGTATTACTCGTCAGATAAAACTTTAATAAATGACATCATGGTGTTGGGATGGTTTATATTGGACTTTAGGATCCATGATTCACCCGGAGTGAATTTCGTAAAGACAAGTCAATGCATCATGATTCGTCGTGACAGGGGTTATGTGAATGTTTAGTGGCAAACTTTATTTTCACATTGAAGGGGTTGTTATCTGGATTGGGCTTACTCTTACCGAGACCAAAATCTCATTCAGATCATGCCACATTAGAGTATTTCGCCCTAAACCTGACATTTTTTATTTGAGATGGTATAGTATATCCATAAGGGGTTGTATGTGTTTAATAAAAAGTGGTTTACATTCAATGATAATGTTGGTGAGAGTATTTTAGCAATCGCAAAAAATATTATGCATTGTATGTTAGATTGTTTTAGGATTTTATAAAAGGAAATGGCTAGTGGAAGCCAATATCATCTGTATTCATCTCATTTCCTCTCCAAAGGTTGTATAAATCCTCTTTATTTTGGATGGGAAAGAGGTTGTGGGGAGAACATTTGAGTTTATTATGACAAGAAGAACTCATATGGTATATATTGAATATGATTTGGAATTCAATACACGGTTCTACCATCTTTCCAAAACTAAGAGAAAGAAAAAAATTGAGAATATCAAAACTATGTGGGATGAATGATCATTAAATTACAGAGGCCGTGGAACAACATGCTATCATTCAAATTTATTCAGACGCTTTGGATTTTAGGGTTTCGTTTACTTTCCACATATCTACTTAGTTGTCGAGGAGTTAGCAAGGTAACCTATTGAGTTATTGATAAATGAGAAAATCAAGATATTCATGTTTTAGTTCAACTTGACTAAGTGACCTGAAATAGATGGTATGTTAGGATTGTTCTTTCATAATTGGTGGGATATAGTGAGATAGGCAATTTATGATGATATTGCATACTTTCCTATCTTCGAATCTACTTCTTCCTCGACTCAGTGGCATGCTCATTCACAATATCCCGATTCCAATTTAGAAATGGTAAATCAATTTCTTTTATCACTCCTTATAGATGTATGCTGCAAGATAATTATGAAAGGCATTTTGGAAATTTTATGTCCTAACCATATAGAGTGCATTGATCCATACCAGAGAGCTTCTTACCTGCTCGGTGCATCATAGATAACTTTGTGTTAGTGTTGGAGGTGTATAATCAAATTTAGTATGAAATGGGATCTCGTGGATATATAGCAATCAAGATTTATCTTTCCAAGGCAAATGATAAGCTTAGTTGGGCATTCGAATAGGGTACTATCCTTTATTTTGAGTTTCCTCATTTTTGTTTGAAACTTATTATGTTGACTATGGCCACTAACAAGATGCATGTTTTGTGAAATGGAAAAGTTCTAGAGCTATTCACCCCCTTAAATGTATTATTCAAGGTGAACCTTTATCACATTATACTTTTGTATGAAACATTTATCCTTACTCGAACATGATCTATGTAAAAAGTTAATGTGGTAGCCCATCTGAATGCATAAGATGAGGCCTATTTTGAATAACGATGTCATATTGTTCATTTATGCATGAAAGGGAGAAAATGATTTTGTTAAACAGACGCTTCAAAATATTTTTAACAAAATTTGGTTAGACTGTTAGTCTGCAAAAGCCATGATTTATTTATCCAAGAACATCACATAAACATGACAAGTAGACATGGCTTGTTTTTGCACATTTACAATAGCCTCTTTCTTGGATACTTACTTGGGAAATATTATCTACTTATGATGTATTCTTAGGTAATTCATAGGGTCAATTATTGTGCATGGACCATATTATCGGAATAAAGGACACAAAATCTCCCTCTTCGTGGGTGTATAACAGTCGCATAATCGGTTACGAGTGTTATTTCAGCATATACCTTGCACACCATGAATCTACATGTTCATGTTTGTAATGATATTGAGTGTATCATTTGTGACTTTAAGGTTATCTAGTAGAGGCGCGAAAAGTGCATTGGGTGGTATTGTAAAATTTATGTAGTAAAAAACATAAAGGTGAATAGGGTCTCAGAGATGCACGTAATTGAATAAGGCATTACATTCTAAGTTTTTTTGGAAAGTATTACATGATAACCCTATTTATGGTTAAAGCACTCCAAAATAATTTTTTTTGTATTATGTACCTTGACTAGAAAAATGCGCCATCGAGGATGTGCAAAAATATATTTGAGGAGACTATGTATTGCAAAAGGGGGTTGTTTATCTGGTTTACGAGGGAGGTGATTGGTCTAAATGGAGTATAAATGATTTTGATGTGTTGCTGATGAAATTTTCCTATTGAGCTCTAAATTTACCTAGTCAAGAGAAAAAATTTAAATAGGATAAAATTTGGAAGCTAAAATGCTCAAAAAAATCAAAGTTTAACTTTAGCGAGATGTATTGGACTGTAAACTAACTCCTTTTAGTATTTATAAAAAGGGTTTTATTGATTCCCCTATTTGAAGTAAGTGTGGATGTGAGCCAAAATATACACCATGTCTTCATATCATGTAAATTTTAAGTATTTTCCTGAAAAAAATAGGACGCCATCTACAACAATCGGAAAGAATATTTCTTCTACTTGGAGTAACAATGACTTTAGTTGGCGGGTTCAACTTGGTAAATATCAAATCTGACAAGTCCATAAAATTTCAAATACATTGATGACCAATTCATTCAAAGTAACTTTTTGGTTATAATGGACAAATAGAAATTCTAAGCTTTTTTACACGAAAGTAATTAACTAATAGAAGTCAAGTAATTTTAAATATCATGTATTGATGTAATTAGAAAGATATTTTATTAAAGCCACAGGGAATGTAAAAGATCGAGGATTCATAATATCACTTCAAAGTTTCCTAATTATATGGATAAACCAAGTCCTGGAGTTACGCTCAAGTAAAATGACTTCTTTAGGTGGAATTCTAACAAAATCGTGTTAGGGATATTTGTTTGATATGAAGTGGTCATTCCCAAGTGGGTTTGTAAGGGGCATGAATAGAAGAATCGAATATAGTGACAATATCTTGTGAACTTTATTAGGCTATACTAATGATAGATGATCATGGAATCATGGATCTCACATAGGAGACTAATTCGCTAGAATTACACGTTACTAATGGTTTGTGTGGGAATGGGTATCAGTCTAATGGCTCAGTATGTGATTGTGTTAATATTTGGAGTCATGATATAAGTTTTGTGTTCTTTCATATATACTAGGTGGCAAATACTTGTGCATATTCATTTCCTAGGAGAAGAGTGACTTCAATGACGATACCAGTTCAGTAACGACCCTAAAAAAGACTTATGGGAAGTTCTTACGAGACCTCAAAGTGTTAATCCATCTTAAGTGTTATATTGAATACCCAAACAGTCTTTAGAGTACATACTCAGATGTATTAGAGAAAAGTTTGCATTTCTTGAAGGAAAAAAAGGACTTATATTAAAAATATAAAAAAAGAGGAGTACTTAGCCTATTCCTCTTGAAAAATCGTTCAAAAAAACGTCAAAATTCAAAGGAATAATTATTATAGCTTAGAAAAAGTATTACCAAACCAATCCACCACTTAATTAGTTGTTATTCTCTCACTTGGATACAAACATGAGGTAAGACCAAATCTATTATTTTAATATTTTCGAGTATAGCCCTACGATTCCATGAGCAAATAAGACTAGAAGATTGAATAGCGTGTATAATAGCTTTTGCATCTGCTTCGATGGTGAAGTTGGATGAAGCTATGTCTTTAGCTAAAGAAGAACGTATTTATGAGATTTTCCCAACGGGTTACACCACATAAATTGCAGCCTTACCCTTTACCTAAATCCAGTTAAATCATGTTAGGACTTATATCTAACCCAAAATAATCCTGAAATGAAGCTTTCCGGCAAGCAGTTGGAACAACTTCAAATTCCAATAGAATGAGAAACGGGTTGGATAGGTCTGCGTCTTTGTGTCAATCGAGATGGACACAAAATGGGTTTAATACTGAGATAATTTTTTATATATTTGCTTTGTATTAATGCCTAGTTTTTTCGAGAAGCGAGGTATCATTGTCGAAGGAACCACTACCAATTGCTTCAGAAGCGTAATATAGAGTGGAGAAGGATGTAGAGGCAATTGCAGAGCCTACGTCGAAAGACATGAAACGATTAACGTGAAGGCTGAAACGATATTTTTGTTTGCCAATTTCACCGACATTAAAATTTGTCGTGTAATTAAATGATATAAAATAAGTAATAAATAGTAATTAATCAATTTATAAGAGATATGTTAATTTTATATGTAAATGTGTAATATAGACAAAGGCGTAAAGAGTAAAAAAAAATTAATTGGCCTAGTTTTAAAAGAGAGATTTGTTAGTTTAGTTAGAAAATTGATCTATATAATAAAATTTAGAAGCTTAATATAAGGTAGAAAAATTATTTGTAAAAGATAATATTTGAGAAGGAGATAATATTTTAATTTTAATAGACAATTAAAAAATGATTAGTCTAAGTCCAACGAACAAATTCAATGGGCCTTCTTTCTTGAGTTTGGAATTTTTTTTAAAATCGTGGGCAAAAGATTATCTAATACATAATACTAGTCTTCTAATCAAACAATCATAACCCTAATTTTTATTTTTCAAGTTCTCTTTCTAGTTTTTGTATATCTTATAAAAGTCGTCGTCCACAAGAAACCTGCCATAAGAAACAAAATTCTCTCATTAATCGGTAAGTAATCTATCAATTCTTTGTTCAAACTATCGAAATTTGATAAGATTATCCATCCATGGATAAAGAAAAATTAGAAACTCACCAAACCTCATTTGCAAAGTATTTTTCTTCTTAGATCTTAAATATTTTTTATCTTATTTTAAAATAAGTTGTTATTATGAAAAGAAAATTCATATCTATCATAAATTTGTTTTTCTTTCAATTTTCTGATATACTTTATAAACATCATTTTTTCATGAAATCAAGCAAAAATCGTTATCAAATTTGGTGAAACCATCAATGAATATACAGTAGTCCAATGTGGATCACATGTTGAATAAAATTTATCTTTTATTAGTTATTATTTTTGCATCTATCTTAAGTTTTGAATTTATTTTTTATTTAATTTTTTTATCTCATTGAATCTAATCAATCCATACCTCACCTTTTTACAATAAATATTCTTGAATTTAATTTTCTTTACTTTTTTCATTTTTAAAAAACCTGAACTTTTATAATTTGTAAATCATTCTAGTTCATTTAATTTTAAAGTAAATTTTATCAAATAGTAGATCTCATTATACTACAAAAAGTATGATTCTTCACTCTTTTTATTATTTGAATTTCATGACATGTTTTAGAAGATAGGGCTTTTTTATTTTTACATTTTTTATTACTCTAAAACAAAACAATGGAATGCTAGAGATACGAAACTTTTGTAACAAAAAAAATAGTGAGTTATATTTTATAAATTTAAAAGAAATAAAATATTATTGGTGATTTTCTCTTTGTTAAGACCCTCACTGTAAATGTTAAATTTAATTATCATTTTATATATTATATTTCCACAGATTATTTTTTAATTTGTCAAAAACTCTTTTTTTTATCAATCTTTCTTTTAATAATTGGTATAAATAATAATATCTGATTTACATGATTGTGCAGCTTACATATATATATATATATATTCTATTTTTCTACAGGATAATGTTTAAAGTAAAATGGATTTCATTATGATGTATAAATTAAGATTGATGCTCATGACATTTCAATGGGTAAGACTTCCATCCAATATTGGATGGTCCAATATTCATATCATAACCATGGATTATTTTAACAAAACACATGTCACTAGATTAATATGTTAGTTATTTTTGCAAGTTTAAAACATGGGGTATGTGTATTAATATTATTGGTGTAGGATCATCCAATATTGGATGGAAGAATTTTCCCATTTCAATATCTAGAAAGTCAATCCTTTTAAAGGTTAGAATATAAATCTTTTTTTATATGAAATATTTATTTAAAAAATAGTAAATTATGATATTAATCTAGAACTATTTAATATGGGTATGACTTACATCCTATGGATGGTCCAATATTCATATCACAACCATTGATTAATATAATAAAATACATGTCACTAGTTTAAGGGTAAAACAGTTGTGTAGCCCTTTAACTTTCCCAAAGAGCATGAACTCCCCTACCATTAGCCATTTTTTCACAATGCCACTTGGCACCATGTCACCGTCACCTCAGCGCCACCTCACCTTAACGGTCTTCTTCATCATCATCCCTAACTTTAAAATAAATAAAAACTCCTCTGAATGTTTGAATGGTTCAAGTCTCTTACAACCTTTCATATGAATCAACAAATATAGCAATAATCATTCATTCATACTTTTCCTTACACCATTAAATAGATTCTTTTTCAATTTTATAAAAGTAAAACATGTTAAAAGTATCAGATCCAGATTGATGAAAGATTTCGATTCTCTCCACGTCTAACATCTCCGCAAGCTTGTTTAATCCACCGTGGAGATTGTTGCAGAATTTCATCAAATGTTTGATGTCATAAATAACAGAAAAATAAATCTTCATTAAATTGATAAACTTCTTTTGTGTTTCAGGTAACTTTTGACCAGTCAAAATCTTAAGCAAGTAGCCAAAATCATACCCAAAATGAAAAGTAGCCTAGCAAAATCAATACAATATTCATTTAAAAGCTAGATTAAATCTTCAGCATAGATATCTCTGTTTAAAAGTTTCCTTTTTCATCAGAGAATGTGAGATCCAATTGAATGATCTTAACATGTCAACGTTAGCTTTCAAGGTGTAGAAATTATTCTCAGATGGGGTTTTGAATTTAGCAACGGAACGTACAACTATGCCTGGGAACTCTGTGTCCATGGCTACATAAGGAAATTCATCAACGATGGCTCGAAGTAACTTAAACTCTTCTTTCAGATTATTGTTCCATACTTCCCTTATCTCGATTGGATTACTCTTCAGAACCGTTATTTTTGAATTAATGTAGCACGAAATGAAGAAAAGACACAAAACACAATTCAACAAATTCAGAACCCTGATTCTACAAAAATGCAAACAGGGTAAAACGTAAGATCGAGTCGGTTCGTGCACTTTGAAGAAAGTTAAAGGTCTACACAAGGGTTTTACCCTTAGATTAATAATTTATTTACTTATGAAAATTTAGAACATGGGATATGTGTAAAAATATAATTGGTGTAGGATCATCCAATATTGCATGTAAGAATTTTTCATTTAATATTGGTATGTTTTATTAATTAGTTTATTATTATTAGTGAAGTAACATTAGTTAGGTATTTATTATTATTAATATTATTATTAGTTGAGATAAGTTTAAAATATCATGTATGCCCTCAAATAATTTTGTAATGATGATATAAGACCATCCATATACTTTTGTGTTAGTATTACTTATATATATATATATATATATATATATATATATATATATATATATATATATATATATATATATATATATATATATTAAATTAAAATACTTGAAAAATTATATCACTAGATAAAATTAAAATATTTTAGATTTGTTTATATTAAAGTAATAATAGCTCCAGTGAGATATGTATTATCAAGTAATTTATTTACTACAATTTATATAATAAAACACATAAAGAAAAGTCGAGTTTGACATGTGTCAATTGACCTAAACTCACTTCTTCTTTAATGGAGTGCTTGTTTGGTATTCCTTTGTTTAGAAAGCACTTAAATCCGTTTTTAAATTTTTAGAAGTATTTTACCTACAAAAACATATTTAAAAGAAATATTAGATATGTTCTTCTTAAAATAAAATACTTAAAACTCAAAAAAATTATATATTTGACAAGTATTCTATTCCCTCAATTTTATTTTTACACATAGTTTTATTGAAAAACTATTATATGATATTTTAAATAAGTATTGAAAATATAATATCTTAATATGAGTAATAATAGAAAAATGGTGGAAAAAATGTCTCGACAAAAATTCAAACTACCTTTTTAGAAAATAGACAAACTTTGTATAAATATGGGAGTAATTTTTATTAAATATATTTTTAGATCTAAAATAATAAAATACAAAATGGGCTCAAACAATAAGATCAATTATACTAAAGAATCCAAATTTTTAAATTCATTAACTTACTAGCCACTCAAAGAGTATAGAAACCGATCGTATTAAACAAAACATAAAGATAATCGAAATTATACAAGTCCAAGCGATTTTTTTTGTCATTTACCACATTCTTTAAGGCAAGAATTCTAATTTTATAGAATTGTTGTACATTGATTGCAAGATTACAAATAAATAAATTTGTTGCATTATACATTTTCTAATTATTTATGAAGTATATTACCCACCGTCCTTTTATTGGAGATCACCGTTCCTTTCTTCTTGACATAGGTAGAATATATCTATAAGTACTTTATTCCTTCCATTTTATTTTCACACATATTTTTATTAAAATAAGTTTATATGATATTTTAAATATGTATGGAAAATATAATATCTTAATACGAGTAAGAATGTGAAAAAATGTCTCAACGTACATTTAAACTATATTTTTGGGAAATGGACAAAGATTGTGTAAATGAGGGAGTAGTTTTAATTAAATATATTTTGAACTCTAAAATAATAAAACCCAACATGGGCTCTAAAAATAAGATTAATTACACTAAAGAATCCAAATTTTAAAATTCATTTACTTACTAACCACCCAAAAAGTATAAAAATCAAGTCCATTAAACAAAAGATAAAGATAATCGAAATTATAAGTCCAAATTTTTTTTTTTTCGATCATTTACCACGTTCTTTAAGGCGAGAATTCTAATTTTATTGTACATTCATTGCAAGATTACAAATAAGTAAATATGTCTTATCATTTGCCTAATTATTTCTTTAGCATATATTTCATCGTCTTTTATTGGAGTTCACCGTTCCATTCTTCTTGACTTAGGTAGAATAAGTGCTTCTTATAGAAAATATGACATTGAATTGTTAGATGATTAACTAAAGAATTATGTTTTTCTTTATCATGAGTTAATTAAAAATTCTATATACTAGTATAATATGTATGCTAAGTATAAGTTTTGATAAGTCTTCTACATTTCTTATCAATTCTAGAAAATCAATTTGTTTTCTATATTCTTAAATATTTAATATTGATAATTATAATTTTATATACATGTTTGATTATTCTAATGGGATATATATACATTACGGGGTATAAAGAAGGGCCGAGATTGATTTTAGCTAACAATGTATTACAAAGAATGATCCATCATTTCGTTACGAAATCTTTTTAAAAACTTCCAAAAATGCCCATATTATATATAAGCTACTAAATGAGAAATTCTAAAAATAGAAATCACACAACTCATTCTATCCCTACAAAATCTCTCTCTCCTCTCTCACTCAAAATTTCATTTTTTGTTTCTAAAACACAATTCACATACATTCACGGTGAAAAGAAAACAAAAATACACTAGAGAAATCTCACCTCACCGCTAATCTCACCATTTCTCTGAAAACACTTGAAAACCTCACCAACTCTCTCAGCCCACATAGCTCACACCTCACCACCATCTGAAACTGAACACCGTAGTTCTTTAATAAATTTATATGAAAAATGTGGTCAGTTGGATTGTATGCGTCAAGTGTTTGATTTGATGCCTATAAGAGATGTGTCATGAACCGTGTGTATATAAGAGTTTGATAAAGTATCAAAAAATTTGAATTGTAGGTAACGAACAGTGGTTTTACTAATCTCTCTAAGGGAAAATTCAGGAGCAAGCATTAACAGATCCGAGTTTAAAACACAAATAAAGGAAAATACTTGCAAATTTAGAAATAAGTAATGGTCACAAAGGAATCGCAGGTTATTTAGCGGAATCTTCATTAATATCTCATCTTTCATCGCTTAAATTAAAAGAGAACAAAGAAGGCGAAAATGGAGATTGTCCCTGTGCTATGTGAACGAGATAAGTTTAATATGCGATGAAGATCTTTTATTGAAGTATACTTTAGCTGCTTTAAGAAATGCAACACAAGATGCTATGACAATTCATGAACTTTTTAGATTAGAATTGTTTGAAAAGAAGATATTTAATGGAGAATTTAGAGATGTGGATAAGAGAGTTGTTTCAATACTTTCGAGGAAAGGGATTAGGATACGACAGCATGATGAACCGGTCATGCTGCTGCGAGAAGGAACCAAATAAGCTTCGAAGCTACAAGGGTAGAAAGGACTTTTTGTTAATTCATCAACGCATTATAAAAATAAAGGTATGTTTGTGCACATTTGTTTAAAAGATATATTACTCTTTTTTGCTATGATTTTTATTTTAAATTGTTTAATATTTATTTATAGGACTTATGCAATAAACTCTAGAAACTGATATAGTGACCTATATTGCAATTTTGACATATTAGAGGGACTTATAGTGCAATGTTTGTATATTATAGGGACCTATAGTACAATTTCGAGTATATTGTAGGGACATAGTACAATTTTTAACATATTATAGGGACCTGCAATGTTTGTATATGATAGGGACCTATAGTGCAACTTTTAGCATATTATAGGGACATATAGTGCAATGTTTAGCATATTGTACATACCTATAGTGCAATGTTTTCATATTATAGGGACAGATAGTGCATTATAGTTCATTTTGTGCGTATTGAAGGGACCTACAGTGCTACAGACCTATACTTCAATTTTTTGCATATTATAGGGGCCTACAATTCAGTTTTCTGCATATTATAGGGACCTAAAGTGCAATTTTGAGCATATTATAGGGACCTGTGGTGCAATGTTTTCATATTGTATGGACCTATAGTGCAATTTTTAGCAGGAGCTATAGTGCATTTTTGGCATATTACAGCGTTCTATAGTGCAATTTTTATCATATTACAAGGATCTATAGTGCATGTTTTTCATATAATTTGGGAAAATACAAGTTTAGGTTTGTGTTTGTTTTAAAGATTAGTTACTCTTTGCTATGAATTTTTCAATTTAATTTTTTGTCTCTATCGAGTTTCAGATTAGTGTTTATTTTTCTTGAATAGGCGCATTTTAGAGGGTATCAAGTAAGGAAGAATTATAAAAAAATAACATGGTCAGTAGGAATAGGATAGAAGATTGTTTTAAGATAGAGACGTAAAGGAAGTGGGTTACGTAGATTCGAACCAGATGAAGTTAACGTGGGACCTATAATTCAAAACAAGGTCTTAAAAGAAGATAAATATGATTTTCTTATTGATCGAAGAAAACAAACCGAAGAAAGATTACATAAAGCTCTTGCTAGAGTTAAATCTATGGTTCAATATCCTGAAGCGAGAGATCAGTATCGAAGGTTACTTATGTTGTGTCTGAAATGAAATAACTTAAGGTAAATGGGTGGTAAATTTTTTACTATGATGTTAATGTTTGGGTTTTTGTTTGTTATAGGATAAGTTTTTTATCGGTGAGGATGAACTGGCTGAGTTTGATGATTTGGTAGATTTACAAGATTGGATGAGGATGATATGTTTATGCCTGAAGATTGTTAGATGTTTTTTTAGGTGTCTTGTTAGATTTTATTTGTTGATGATTATGAGACATATATTACTTCATTTGTGAATGGTTTACATTTGATGTAATGTGTTAGGTGTGAACAAATGAGAATTAGATAACCAAACTGAACCAAGAAACCGGAAAAACCCGAACCAAAATAACCAAATGGTTTGCTTTTTAATTTTTCAAAAACCAAATTTTTTGGTTCGGTTCGGATTTCCTACGTAAAAACCGAACCAAACAAACCTTACAAAAACCGAACTAACGAAGGAAAAAATAGGGAATGTGTGAACTACTTTTATAAGAATTATGTGGGAGAAACTTTTGTTAAGAATTTATCATCTACGTGAAATTTTAGTTATTCTATTCGATGGTCCTATTAGTGAGAATTTTTTTATATCACTTAAGATTATAAGTATTCATTACTTGATTAATTTTATAAATCATGATTGTATGAAATAGGAAGTAATAGATTAAAATTTATTGTATTATTGTAAATTAAGATAAGTATTTTTATATTATAAGTTTATATTTAATTGATATATTAATAGAACACATGGACAAGTAAAAGTAGCATAATTGTATTGGAATATTAGTGTTTATTGGACAATGTATTTCAAGAAATGGGGTGAAAATATTATTGACCAAGCATCTGAATTCGAAGCGAACCAAAACCGAACCAAAAGCAAGCAATTCTGAACCAAAAACCGAATGTGGAACGAAATGCGTACCACCCGGTTTGGTTATTAAATTATAAAAAACTAAAATATTCGGTTAGGTTCCGGTTTTAGGCAAAAACCGAGATGAACCGAACAATGCTCAGCCCTAGAATGTGATGGTAAAAGAGGTAGTGTTAATCTTAGGAGATGTGCCATTGTTAGGCTCTGATTAAATTGGTGGCTTTTGAAGTATGGATTTCAGAATTGTGTTAGTGGTTATTAAACCTTTTTTTTTATCGTTGACTTTTGAAAGATGTTCTATGTGTATAGATTTAGCATTTGAAAAGAACATGCACACTTAATTGGTTAAATTCTGGGGGGTGGAGGGTTTATAGATTTTTAGGTTGGTTTCACATTAGTTGATCTTTATGCAAAGTGGGTGAGATGGAATATGAAAGCAAGGTGTTTTTTTCTAGCCGCAGCGAATTAGGTGTCATGGAATGTTTTGCTTAACTGATATGCTGAAGAAAGTGAAGGAGATGAGGTTTTTAAATTATTTAGTAAAATGACCGAGTACGAGATGAAGTTAAGTAATTATACGATATCTACTATTTCAAGAGGTTGTGCAAGTTCCAAGAGTTTAAAACATGGGGAGGCGATTCATTGTGATATTATGCAAATTGCACTAATGTTTTATTGATATTATGCAAATCGCCTCTCCTTCATTTATTGATTTTTTTTCTTATATAAGGGTTCAAGGCTAAACTGTACACGATCTTTAACTTGTGCAGTTTCATGCAACATGTATCTATGGGGATGAGTGTCTAAATACTGAGGAATTTGGCAAAGAGGGAGGTGAATAATTTATGGAGAGGTATGCCCCAACATCTTTGGAATCGATGACTATGGAAATTCGAGAAGTTTTGCGGTGTAGGTCCTCTAATACATTTCACTTTCGTTGTTTAATTATAATAATCCATGCATGTTTTGATTTGATTCAAGGCTAAAAATAGAGCATGATAAGCCTTTCTCGGTCAAAACATATTGTTCTATCTTGATTTACAGGAAATACTTTCATTAGTGTTTAGCGTTATCAGATGATTGTCTAAGATGTGCATAGAAGTTCGACTAATTTAGTGTACAAAAACCAGTGTAGAATGTTAGTTACATATTATATTTATATTATAGTAATATTTAAACTACACCATTGATATTTTTGTTATCTTGCAAAAGCCATTGATAATTGTTTGAGCAATGGTCACTTGTATTCAAGATAAAGATCTTAATTTGATGACATGAGGTTATTTTAAATTATGGTTTCTTCAATTTTTTGGTTTCTTGGCATTTTGAGGATTTTTCTAATATGAATAAAGGTGTGGATGATTTTTCTAATGTTGGAAGAGCTATTATACGAATTATATTGTGATAGATGATAGAATCAGCACCTTTTTATTTACTATCCTAATTTTTATTTAAATGGTTATACTCTATCCACCTCCTTTTAACATCTATGAGAATATTGTTCTATCATCATGAATAGTTGTTTGTTGCATATTATATATCAATAATGAGTGTATTAGAATATCTTGAACTCTTGTACTAAGGCTCTATATATCTGATGGATAATGATTTTGAAACAAGATATAATATAGTGGAGTAAAGTATTAAAGCGTATATGTATGAACCCTAGTTTTCATTGACATCTTATCTAATTTGGGAATTCTATGTTTTAAATCGAATTATTGTTTTTATTCTCTGTTTATGTGTTTGAATTTATATTTTGTGTTCTTGTGGAACCGCGGCCATATAGAATTACCATCTAGTAGTTAGGTCACCATTGACAACGGTGTTTAATTACATGTTTAGCACATAACATCTAGTATTCGGTTTAGATCTGAAAAATCAACATGGTTTAGTACATGTTACTATTTACCAATTACAGGAACAGTTTGCTTAGGAAGCCTTATTGACACAAGTAAATCCTATTTAAAACTACCTAGCGTAATTGGAACCGATTATTGAAATACTACATAATTCACCCTTACATGTTTAGAACGGCAAAACTAGTGGGGATTACATGCTATTTGCTCAAGCTAAACTTTCATACTATCTTCCTTTCTTTTCTGTTATTTACTTTCTGTCTTCTAATTTATTAGTTTAGTTTTATTATTTAAAAACCAAATAAAAATCTATCTTTCGTTCTTTACCCTTGCGTATTATTATTCTAGCTTAATTATTTGCACTTGATAATTTGCATAAGTTCTCTCTAACTTTCGTAGTCTCTAAGGAACGAATCTTCTTATCATTAAAACATGCATACGTCCTGTAATACATGCAGAACCGTGTTAGCGTAGGGTGTTTATTTGTATCTAAATTATATCATCTTTTTATCACACCCTAGGCCACACCAAGTTTTTGGCGCCGCTGCCGGAGACTACATCGTTAGTCCTTGTGCAATTATCTTGTGCTTATATTTTAGTTAGTTCTGTTTTACGCTTTTCTTTTAGTTTTTGTTTTACAGAATTTTTCTAGTCGAGATCAGATTTATTAGGAGAAGGAAGTTTCGTATTACTAGATCCTGCAGAAATGGATGAGATAAACCAGCGCTACGCTGAAGTACACGAACTATTAGCTCAAGGAAATCTAGTACATACCACACCTTCATGTCCTAGTTGTGGAGCAAGAAATAATTCATGGGAGAATTGCATGAATAATCCAGCTTCAATTTCCTTCATACCTTATCAAAGAAACCATTATTATGATGGTTATTATCAATCCCAAGGAAATTACGCTGATTATCAGCCCCCACAGAATTACAATTGAGTCGGAAATCAACGGACTTATTATCAACCACGACCACAATCTTATTATCCTCTACAACCTATCTATCAAAGGCACCGATTCATAAGGAAGCTTATCAAGAACCACTTTCTTATTCAATGCAGCAAACCGTACAAGAACAACCTTTGAGTTTGAATTCAAGCATGGCTAAGATGATGAAACTAATTGAAGATATGGAGATTAGCCAGCAAAGGACAAAAACTCATCCAATGCTCTTAAGAATATTGAGCATACAATGTCACAAATGGTTAATAAACTTCAAATCTTTGCAAAGGAGCAACTCCGAAGTGATACTAGTGCTCCAGAAAACAATGTTTGTCATGCAGTTGAATTAAGAAGTGGAAAACAGCTACCTCCACCAAGACCAGAACCAGAACCAGTCCCCATTCCAGAAAAGGGGGGAGAAGAAACAACAAAAGATATAGTCGAAGAGGTAGTTGAACCGACAAGTGTCCCAGAGAAGACACCAGAAAAGAATGAGAGCCCAGTGGTAACCAACACATGCCCTCCACCACCATACCCTTCACGTGTCAGAAAGAAGGACAATGTCCTGAAATTCAAGAAGTTCGTTGACATGGTGAGCAAGTTAGAGATTAAAATACCGTTTGTAGAAGTTCTCAAGAGAATGCCGAAATATCTTAAATTCATGAAGGACATTCTTTCTAACAAACAAAGATTCGAAACTGAGGATATGAGTGGATCACCAGAGGAGTGTAATACTATCGAGTTACCACCAGAAACACCCCTTCCCACGAAATCTTGGATGGCACCATCCATGATTATAAAGAATCGAGCTGAAAAGTTCGTGGGAATTAGAGGCAAAGGGTGGAAATTTTGTCATTCTTAATCGAGGTAACACGTCTAACTTTAAAAGACGTTAAACAAAAGTGCTATACAGGAGACAACCCGTAATTTCTTTTATGTTTTTATGTTTCTAGGTTTTTAATTTATGTTTAGCTTAGTTGTTTTTAGTTGATATTGCATATTTGAGAAAGGTATTAGTGTTTTTGATGCAT
This sequence comes from Nemophila menziesii, assembly GCA_029959085.1. Taxonomy (NCBI): domain Eukaryota; kingdom Viridiplantae; phylum Streptophyta; class Magnoliopsida; order Boraginales; family Hydrophyllaceae; genus Nemophila; species Nemophila menziesii. Next base: position 8,033,114 of record JARWIR010000014.1, read on the forward strand.
AGGTATTGGAGAAATCGAGTTAGGGAAGGAGAACAAAATTTTTCAGAAAGGCTGAAGCAGCGGTGCGGTATACCGGACCTCGGCCACAGTGTACCGCAGGGGAAGAAAACCCGTACCACGGGTAGATGCCACGGGTTTTATACCGAGACGAGAAAAAATCACATCGATCAGTGCGGTATACCGGACGATGCACCGCAGGTCCAAAACCCGTGCCACGGGTAGGTGCCCGCGTGTATTTTGACGAGACGAAAAATTTTGGAGCAACAAAAGCTGCGGTATACCGCACCATATGCGCGGTGCACCGCAGGTCGCCGCCTGGAGAGAGAAAAACGGGTTTCAAGCTTATAAAAGAGGGTTAATGCTTATTATTCCGAATTTACTAAACCTCAAGCCTCTCTTTCTTCTCCAAACCTCTCCCAACTCCATTGAAGCTCATAAAAACCTTCACCAATCATCAAAACACTACCAAATCATAAAGAAAAACATATCAAATCTTCTCTCCACATCATTACAAAGGAGATTCAAGCAACCAATCCTCACCAAACACATCAATTTGAAGAATCAAAAGCTTAAATTTTCAAAATTCATCCTACAATTTCTTAAATCGAAGCCAATCCATCTTACCCACATAGAGAATCATCATCAAATCACCTTTCCTAACCCAAATTAAGCTTGTACAACCAATAATCAAGAGTTCAAAAGTGGTTAAAGCTTTGAGTTGGGGGTCAATTGAGATGATTAAGAGAATATGAACATTATTTACCGTAAGGGAGATGAAGAGAAGCAAGGTATTGGATTTAATTGAGAAGAAATCAAGTGAGAAAAGTCCTAGTTCCAATTCAAAGGGTAAAACAAGTCAAGAGAAGAGAGGTTAAGCATGCTGTGTTGATTCAATGGGCAAGAAGGTTCTAACTTTAGTGAAGAAGACAACACAACCTCTATAGATCGGAGACTCTACACCTGAAGAAAAAGAGAAAGCTTCAATGGCCATGATAGCTTCTCCAAGGAAACAATTAGAGGAACTGCCTTTTTTTATAAGAAAGTATTTGAAGAAGAAGTTGAAGGAGAATACATGAAGATGCGTGGAGATTTGGAAAGCTTGGGTTGGTCTACGTTACTGGTAAGATGTTCTTTTTGTGAATTGTATTGTGTGAGAAGAGGGAGAAGATGTGACACAATTGATCTATGAGGAGGTGAGACGATTTTCGATCTCTCCCATATCATTATTCAATGCAATATCCTACTATGATCACGTGTCTTGATCGGAAAACGAATAAGAAGTTGGGTGAAGAAGAAACACGTGAGTTTAGATGAGTAACAATATTGACAATGCTTGGATCATTAAAGTTTTGAGAGTAATTACGCAACTTTCAAAAGAAGAAACGGAGTACATCATAACACTCCGTGAGCAAATAAAGAAAAATCCAGCAAATCCTATCTTGGATGTCGATAAGGTGAGGTAATAGCCTCGAAGAGTATGTTTTCTTTCTTCCCTACCATTTCTTTATGTGCAATATGTATGCTAATTTTAAATTTTATTCTTTCTTGAGTCTTTTTCGAGTCGTGGGGACACGACTCATTTTTTAGTTGGGGGTGGGGATTCGTTGTCCTCATCTTCCTTTTTGTTTTTTGCATAAAATTTAAAATTTTTTGGGTTGAATTAGGCATAGAACATCTTTGAATGTACCTATTGAGCATGATTTTATTAGGTAAATGATAGTAAGTAGTATGTTTTTGAAAGATGTTATAAATTTGTTTAGGTGCATGTATGAAAACAGGAAATAAACGATAGAAAAGTTAATGAGCAATGCTAAGAATTCACGTTGAAACTTAGGGAGAGTTATTTGGTGTGTAGAACGTGAGGTTTGAAATTAGTTGAAAACCTGCTTATCTATGAACTAATAATGAAAACTTAACGAAATCCGGTAGTTAGAAAAAATAAATAAGGCAGTTCTTTCATACTGAAAACACTTGAAGACTTTATACTTTCTCACCCTTTTTACTTGATTATTGTTATTATTTATCCGTCTTAGCCCCTCTGAGCCTTTCTAAAGCCTCTTTATTGAACCACATTATAATCCATACCCTTAATTTATAGGACTTATCTATATGACCCGCACTCGAATCGCAAAACATAAGACAACTCGTTTTAGAGCTTGAGTTTGGGCTGGTGGGTTTCATCATTCGGGAACATTGGGTTTTTGGAATTGTCATTGTGATTTTATTGATGATGAAATTGTTATTATTGTAACCCTTTGCCGGGGTAATAGTGAATGGAAAAGAAGCTACGAGCTAAATTGTCCAACAAGGGCATAAAAATAATATATACATGAAAAAATAGTATGATATCTCAACATCAAAAAGAGAATCATAGCTATACAAAAGAAGAAAAATTGATATGAAAAGAATATATATTCGGACCGGCAAAGTGGAATTTGTATATCATCATAAAAGGTTTTATTTGAGATTTATTGGGGATGCACATCAAAAGCATCAATAAATTGGATCGAGTGAGAACATCTTTGAGTGAAAACTCAAGCTCTAGGGCAATTCGTTGATGGCTAGTGAGGAGAGAGCCAAAAGCTCACTTTTCATTATCCAAATATACCACATCCGTCCTTAAGCCACGTTATAACCAAAGACCTTAGGATTTCTAACTACTTGATGGAGAAACAATTGAGCTATTAGGTAATAGGTGAGTGGACTATTAGATTCTATAATAGGAACGACGAACAACCTATAGCCATTAACCTGAACTAAGTTATCATCCTCTCCTTCTGGCAGTGCGAAATTAATTCGGACTTGAATTTATGGATTGTTGATTACATGTGTATTAAGCATACTTGTGCATTATTTCTTGATCATTACTGCATGAGACTTTTAAGATATCTTGCTCTAGGATCATTCATTATGTTCTGTTCTTATTCTCCTCCTACTTCTTCTTCTTGACTTCCCTACTGTTCTTTACTTTTATTGTATCGGGACGATACAACTTTGAGTTGGGGGTCTTGATGTCTCCTCATTTGTGATAATAAAATCTATTTCTGAGACATCATTTTAGGCGTATTTTTATAGGTCGAAGTTAGCTTAATTTAGTGCCCTTTCCTATTTTGAGTCTTGATTTAGTAACATAATATTTTTAGAGCATATTGGGTTTAATTGTTTATTTAGTGTGAAGCTTTAAAGATAATTATGGAGATTAATTAGAGTCCAAGTCAAAGACTACAAGATATGGAAAGAGATAAGCATGGTAATTGGAGATAAAGGAAACAAAAGCTAAAATCATGGAAAAGGAAAAGCTGCCTCAAATCTGAATTTCTGCAGCTACGTCTAAAGAAGTGGTGATAACTCCAAAACCGAGCCGATTTTGGAAGATTCCTTTCATAGGGACGTAGATAATTCTGTGAGATTCTTTTGGTATCTTATGGGCTAAAAACCGACCAATAACGAAGAAGATATGATTAAAAAAGTCAGCAGTAATTATCTTTATTTCCATACGAATTTGAGTTGGGGTAGGAGTCCATTACTTTCCTTCTCCTTCAAGAAAACGAATTAGGTCTTCATATACCCTATAAATACAGCCTCTTAACACTCTAAAATCATCCTTGGCCAGACCTTAAGGCTGAGAGGAAGCTGCAACACAAGAGAAGAAGTCTGGAAGGAGCAAACACCATATGTCTCCTTCAACCTTTGATTCTGTAATTCTTTTCTCTTCTTTTCTTAGTATGAATTAATTATTTTTAACTTGAGTTTTAGCATATATGTATGAACCCTAGTTTTGATTGACATCTATCTAATTTGGAAATTCTATGTTTTAAATTGAATTATTGTTTTTATTCTCTGTTTATGTGTTTGGATTTATATTCTGTGTTCTTGTGGAACCGCGGTCATATAGAATTACCATCTAGTAGTTAGGTCACCATTGACAACGGTGTTTAATTACATGTTTAGCACATAACGTCTAGTATTCGGTTTAGATCTGACAAATCAACCTAACTAGATAATCACCATGGTTTAGTACATGTTACTATTTACCAATTACAGGAACAGTTTGCTTAGGAAGCCTTATTGACTCAGGTAAATCCTATTTAAAACTACCTAGCGTAATTGGGATCGATTATTGAAATACTACATAATTCACCCTTACATGTTTAGAACGGCAAAACTAGTGGGGATTACATGCTATTTGCTCAAGCTAAACTTTAATACTATCTTCTTTTCTTTTTTGTTATTTACTTTCTGTCTTTTAATTTATTAGTTTAGTTTTATTATTTAAAAGCCAAATAAAAATCTTTCTTTCTGTCTTTACCCTTGCGTATTATTATTCTAGCTTAATTATTTGCATTTGATAATTTGCATAAGTTCTCTCTAATTTTCGTAGTCTCTGAGGAACGAATCTTCTTATCATTAAAACTTGCATACGTGCTATAATACTTGCAGAACCGTGTTAGCGTAGGGTGTTTATTTGCATCCAAATTATATTATCTTTTTATTACACCCTAGGCCACACCAGCAGTTGTGAAGGTCTTACTGGCATAATAAATCGTGTGGAAGAGCTTATCCTTCCTCTGCCCCAGCACAACACCCATAGCGTGATCATTAGCATCACACATAAGTTCAAACTGAGCTTTCCAATCAGGAGGTATAACAATAGGTGTGGAGATCAGTTTCTCCTTAATCGTCAAAAACGCTTGAAGACATTCGTCAGTAAAGTTAAAAGGAGTATCCTTTTCAAGCAAAGAGCAAAGCGGTTTGGCGATCTTGGAGAAATTTTTCATAAATCTTTGGTAAAATCCTGCGTGACTTAAGAAACTTCTCACTTCTTTTACAGAAACTGGAGGTGGTAATGTTTTGATAACTTCAATTTTAGCACGATCAACCTCCATTCCTGCCTTCGAAACTTTATGTCCCAACACAATTCCCTCTCGAACCATGAAGTGGCATTTTTCCCAGTTAAGCACAAGATCTTTTTCTTTACATCTCACAAGGACTTTCTCAAGATTATTCAAACAATCATCAAAACAATCTCCAAACACCGAAAAATCATCCATAAAAAAATCCAAGTATTTATCAATCATGTCCCAAAATATAGTCATCATGCACCTCTGGAACGTGGCAGGTGCATTACATAACCCTTTCTATGTTTAATCTCTAAATTGAATTCTTGAAGCAATAAAACCCATCTTATCAACCGTAGCTTAGAATATTTATTTTCCATAAGATATCTAATAGCAGACTGGTATGTATAAACAACAACTTTCGCTCCAAGAAGATAGGAACGAAACTTATCGAATGAATAAACAACATCTAGCAATTCTTTCTCTGTAACAGTATAATTAGTTTGAGCACCATTGAAAGTTTTGATTTCATAGTATATCGAATGGAATATCTTATCTTTCCTTTGGCCTACAACGGCACCCATAGCTAAATCACTAGCATCACACATAACCTCAAACGGTAAATTCCAATCTGGTGGTAAAACAATAGGAGCGGTAATGAGTTTTTCCTTGATTGCTTTAAAGGCCACCATGCAATCTTCATTGAAAAGGAATTTGGTGTCCTTCTCAAGTAAATTACACAGTGGTTTAGCAATCTTAGAAAAGTCTTTAATGAACATCATGTAAGCCAGCATGGCCAAGAAAACTTCTCACCCCTTTAACAGAAACCGGAGGTGAAAGAGTTTTGATTACCTCTATCTTCACGCGATCAACCTCTAAACCAACACTCGAAACCTTGTGACCCAGTACGATTCCTTCTCGAACCATAAAATGACACTTCTCCCAATTCAAAACCAAATCACTTTCCTTGCATCTAATTAACACTTTCTCCAAATTCTCTAAACATTTATCAAAGTCATCACCAAATACAGAGAAATCACCCATAAATACCTCAAGGAAGTTATCTATCATATCCCAGAATATTTCCATCATACATCTTTGAAACGTAACAGGTGCATTACACAACCCAAATGGCATTCAGCGATATGCAAAAGTACCAAAGGGACATGTAAAGGTTGTCTTGTGTTGATCTTCAGGTTCCACGTAAATTTGATTATACCCGGAATATCCGTCTAAAAAGCAGTAATACTCTCTACCAGCTAATTTGTCTAACATTTGATCGATGAAGGGAAGCGGAAAGTGATCTTTTTTGGTGGCCTTGTTCAGTTTACGATAATCCATACAAACTCTCCAACCAACTACTATTCTTGAAGGAATATCTTCATTTTGATCGTTAAGAATTGTTGTGATTCCTCCTTTCTTTGGTACACACTAAACTGGACTCACCCATTCACTACTCGAAATGGGATAGATAATCCCTGCGTCTAACAGTTTAATAACCTCTCCTTAAAACTTCCTTCATGTCTGGAATTAATCTCCTTTGACCTTCAACTGAGCGTGCGTTGTCATCTTCAAGAATGATTTTGGTTTGACAATAGAAAGGGCTAATGCCTTTGATATCAGAAATAGTCCATCCTATCGCCTCTTTGTTAGCTCTTAACACACGCAACAATTTATCTTCTTGAGGACCTGTTAAATTTGCTGAAACAATAATAGGTAGAGTTTCATTAGTACCTAAATACGCATACCTCAAGTGTGATGGCAAAGGCTTTTCTTCCAATTGCGGAGGAGATTCGATTGACAGTTTCTTTTTAGTTACAATCTCCCCGGGTTCTCTCACAGGTTCATAGGCTAGACGCCTATACTATGGATTCTCAGAGTTAAGAGCTGCCACTGTTTCGGCAAGCTCTTCCATCAATTCAGGTAGATCTAATGTCAAGGCTGCCTACAAAACATCATCATAAGTAAATTCATTATATACCTCTTGCGTGGCATGCTCAATGACATCCATTCGGAAACAATCCTCTTGTGAATCTGGAAACTTCATAGCGCGGAATACGTTGAACTTCACTACCTCGTCTTGGATTCGCATTGTTAATTCACCATTCTCTAAATCAATTAAAGTACGCCCCGTGGCTAGGAATGGTCTTGATGTCTCCTCATTTGTGATAGATTTATGTTAAGATGAGACATCATTTTTAGTGTTTTAGAAGTCAATAATGTCGATTTTCTTGAGTTTTAGTGCACTTTCCTATTTTGAGTCTTGATTTGTAGAATTATTATTTTAAGCATATTGGGTTTAATTGTTTATTTTAGTGTGAAGCTTTAAAGATAATTATGGAGATTAATTAGAGTCCAAGTCAAAGACAACAACTTATGGAAAGAGATTAGCATGGTAATTGGAGATAAGGAAATAAAGGCTAAAAAGATGGAAAAGGAAAAGCTGCATAAATCTGGGATTCTGCATACACGTCCAAAGATGTGGGTTTTTACCTAAGAAATAGGCCGAATTTGGAGATTTCCTTCTTAAGGGTCAAGATAATTCTGTTGCGATTCTTTTGGTATATTATGGAGCAAAATCCGACCAATACAAAGAAGATATGCTCAAAACGGTGCAACAGTGTTTATCTTTATTTCCATACAAATTTGAGTTGGGCTAGAAATCCAATAACTTGCCTCTTCCTCAAGAAAACGAGTTAGGTCTTCTAAACACCTATAAATACACCCTTATATCACTTGTAAATCATCCTTGCCTCATAGTAATTAGTTCTTAAGGTTTTATTCTTCCAGTTTATTGTAGAGAGCAAGATGATGTCTTTTGTAATTTCTTTTAGTTTATTTCCTTCAGGTATGAACTAAACCTCCCATAGCTTGGGTTTTGCATCATGTATAAACTATGAATTATAATTCTTCTATCTAAGTTTCTTTGGGAATTATTTGTTTTAATCTGATATTAGCTACTTACTCTATATTTGCTTATGTGTTTTGATTTAATGTCTTTCCTAGAACTGATCACTTTAGGATTGTTTTAAGAGTAGTTAGATGGTCTCCTTGACAGGGTGTTTAACTATTGAACCACCACATAATGTCTAGTGTCGATAGCAGTTCTGACAAAACATACTTCTAACTAAATAGTCATTAAGGTTTGTTTTAACCACCATATCACCAATTGATTGTAGTGTGCTGGATAGGGCCTTAGTGGCGTTTGATAACCCTATTTGAGTCCTCGTCTTGGTTGGGTCGTAGCCCCCTTAGTCGCTCTCAAGGTCTAAGATTGGGGAATTTAGAATCCTGACTAAGTATACCAAGAGCTAATATTCTCCCTTATGAACTAGGTCTATAGATAGAATTAGAAGGATTAGTGCATACTAGCAAAACCTGAGCTATACTTCTCATCTCATATTCTTAATCTTTTATTTTATTGTCTTTATTTTCTTAGTTTTAATTGCTTAATTTCGAAATCTGTTCCCTTTACAGTTCTGTTTTCTAATTATTTACTTTTACTCGTAATTTCTACTCACGCGATTAACACACTTAAGACCCTGAGAACGAACTCTATTTATCATTAAAACTTGCATACGTCCTGTAATACTTGCAGTACTGTGCCTGTCTAGGGTGAGAGTGCGTAGTTTCTTGGTCTTATTTTGTATTAATTTTATCACACCCTAGGCGACACCAGGTCTTCCCAAAATAATGGGGACATTCCTATCCGTATCGTATTCAAGAATAACACAATCAATGGGAAATACTAAAGTACCTGCCTTGACAAGGACATCTTCGATTCAACCTTCACGATATGCAAGGGATCGATCCGCGATTTGCAAGGCCATAGAGGTGGGTCTTGCTATTCCAATTTTTAATTTATCAAAGATTGACTTGGGCATAAGATTCATGCTTGCACCCAAATCACATAGTGCTTTACCTTTCCATTCTTCTCCAACTGAAATAGGAATTGTGAAACTCCCAAGATCAAGTAACTTCGGAGGTAGCTTACTCTGACAAATAGCACTACATTCTTCTGGTAGACCAATCATCTCATTATCGCAATACGACCTTTTATTAGTGAGAGCTCTTTTCAATAACTTCGTATACTTAGGAATATCTCATATAGCTTCTAATAACAGAATATTAATACTCAAGCCTCTCACTCTATTAAAGAACTTCTGATAATCGGCTAAATCACCTTTCTTTTGAACTCTAGAAGGAAATGGTGGAGGAGGACGACTTACAACATCATCCTTCTTTTTCGGAATTTCAACAGGCCTTTCCACTTCCTCAACTTCATCATCTTTACTCTTTTCCACCACATCCTTTTCTTTTCTAATAACTTCTTTCTCTTTCATAACAAGAAAAGGCGGTGGAGGAAGATTCTTACCACTTCTGAGAGTCACAGCATTACAATCTTCTTTCTGTATAGGATTTTCTGTGTCACTAGGGAGCTGCCCTTGTGGACGCTGATTCAAGCATTTTGTCATTTGTGCAATTTGATCCTCTAACATCTTGATGTGTGCTTCAGAATCGTGTTGTCTTTGGGATAATTGTGCGTGAAGTGCAATCAAACTTTCTACGGTTTTCTGAAGATTATTCGCACCTTCTTGTGGTTGAGCAGGTAAGGCTTTTTGGTTCATGGTTTTGTTATAATTCACTTGAGGAGGTTGTCTCTGGACATAGTTTCCTTGATTCTGTCCTCCCTGATAATTATTCTGAGGTCTTCGATTATAGTTATTACCTTGGGGACGCGGCTGATATGCGTATGTCGGATTAGCTGCCCCATTAGGATTTGAATACTGAAACCAAGGATGGTTTCTGTTAGGCTGATATCCATTCGAATTAAAATTTCCTCTGTAGGACACAAACATCACAGACTCTTGACTATTTTGACAATTAATTACCAACTACATCCTTGATATTTTTCATATTCAAATTAAACCCATCCCCAAGCATTCCAAAGAGAAACCAACTACATCTGTTAGGATACATCCTTGATATTTTTCATATTCAAATTAAACCCATCCCCAAGCATTCCAAAGGGAAACCTGGAAACATCCTCTTTCATAGCATCACTCTTTGTTATTAACGGTTTAGTCCCTGAGGAAAACTCATTAACAGAAGAGGCCCTTGAAGTTTCGGGTACAATTTCACTTGCGGGACACACAAATTCATCCATTGATAATTTTTTGGAGGTCTCAGATGAGCTTTCTTCTTGAAGATTTCATGAAAATTCACCGGTAATGTTTAAATCACGCCCTTGATGAAGATGAAGTTATGTTTGCTTCATCGTGGGCTCGGGGCCGATTATTCTCTGTACCAATCACAGAATGATGCATCTCACAAAGGGTATCGAGGTTCGCCATGTCAGCGTCTGAAATATCTTTGGAAAGCCATTTTAATCCTTAAAAAAACAAAAAAAATAATCCACCAAAAATGCTATAAGATCTAGAATTTCGATCTATAACACAAAAGGATCTTTAGTTTGTTTATATAAAATTGTGAAAATCTAGTTAATTAAGTAGAAAATACATAAAATATTTAAAAAAATCCGATCTATAGTGTAAAGATTTTTAAATTTCACGGAATGTATTAGAAACAGAAAGTATATAGCATAAAATATTTGAAGTTAAAGTGAATTTAAAAGAGGATTAAGTATGAGTGAAGTATCTTTAAAAGCTCGGAAAGTATGAGTTTAATATGAGCGATGCACTGTAATATTATGAGAAGATTAAACAAGTAGCTAGATTTATATGTATCGGAGTGTTATGAAAAAGGACAATTATACCCCTGTGTACATTAAAGTAGTGAATGTATACGTGTTACGCGTATCAAAACAGTGTGGTGCAATACATCAAGGGATAGAGTTAATTGCACAACTAGTCCCTAAGTTATTCAAAGACCAAAACACCCTTGTATATTGTTAAGTCATAAATGTACACGCGTTACAATACAACGAGCAACTATACCCCTCCTCAAGGGTATATTTCCTATTTAGGAATAATACAAGTGTATATCCATTCTACTTTAAGAAACAGGTGTATTATACAAGGACTAATGGTGCAATTTACCAAAGAAGCTTGCAAGTGCAGATGATACGGCTTAAGAGAATATCTATATGGGCTCGTTTTATACTAAACCCATGATATTACTCAATAAGCCCAAACACAAATTTATCAATTAATAAACTATCCTCACATTATATGGACAATAACCGAAGAATAGCAAAGACAAGTTCTGTAGTTCCAAAGAATTATATACATATAAGACTCTAACTATGGGAAGCATAAATATCAAAAAAGCTTCGTGATGGATAATCTGGAGTACTATATCCATAGAGTAGCTCAAAAGGTGACTTATTATATCCAAAGTAGGCTTATGTAAGTAATTAATTAGAAAACAAAATAATTATCTTTCTCAATAATCAAATAATCTGAAATCTACCATCAATTTGACCAATTTAAGATTTGACATAAAATAAAAAGTATATAAAACTTACTGAGAGCATAACACAGATTATTCTCCTTTGCTGAAATGACATGGTCAACGATCTTTCCTGTCAAATATATATAATTCTATATAAAATCTTTAAATATTTTCTGTCTAGTATATTTATAATTCTATAAATAATACTAATTATAATCAATTAAACATAAATTTATTAAAAGAGATATAAAGAAATAAAGTTAAACATTTAAATTAAACTAAATCTCTTTCGACCTAATAATCCCTTGTTAACAACTTGGGTTAATAAACATAATTAGAAATAAAATTTAAATTACTTGAGCAAAAAATCAAATTGATAAGATGTTATCTCTGATCTCAAATTATACTTCAAATTGTTAAATTAAATTAAACTAGTAGATAATGTACAAAATATTACCTTATTAAAACAGCTACCTTTACAAACCTGAGACTAGTATTAGTTTTTTTTTCACCTTTTAATTTTTCCACCTTCTCTTGTTTGTTCATGGAGAAAAAGTATTCAGTTGTGAGAATAAGATGTTTATGAAAAAAAAATAGTGACGAAGTTGAAAGTGTTGAGTTTCTTAGAAAAAATTAAAATAAAAAAAATTATTTTATTTTGATAAATTAGGTGATTAACCTAAAACATAATCTTTATTTATCTAATTCTATTGTAATAATAGAATAACCCTAAGATTTTAATCAGAAATCTTAGTTACTACTGAGAAGAATTCGAGAGAAAGAGAGTGAGAGGGAGAGAGAGAGATGAAGGAAGAGCTGAAATACTGAAAGTCCAAGTTTGACCAAATATGAAGAAACAGTGTTTATATATGGGCGTTTTAGGTTTATAATATTGCCCCTCCATAATAGAATAAGATCAACGCGTATAGATGTGTCATATGTCCATAAAGAAATAACGCTTGATTTATTTTACTGAGCTGGAATCAAATAACACACCTCATACAAATAATACATTGACTCAGCTCATCAGAAGAAAGAAGCCCAAACAAATCAAAACACTTAATAAATGACCCCATATAAGAAGTCTTAATTAAACTTTATATTCGACAATCTCCAGACTTGAAGCTTCTTCCATAGTTTCCTTAACATGTAAAACAAAATAAATACCTTACTCAATATTTGATAAACTTAAACAATGTTAAAATTTGCTAACAATCAAAATTTTTTTCCCATATCTGTTGAAACATCATGAATTGAAAATTTACACAATTTTACAGCTTTAGAAGAAAGCCAGTTTTTAACAAAATTAAAATTAACATCAACATTCTTTGATTCATGATAAACTGAATTTTTACTCAAGTACATGACACTATAAATAGTAAGATCCACTTAACATCCCCATGTGCTTCATACAAGTACTCGAAACAAACCAAAACAAAAAAAATTCAACTCTTCATCTCCTCTAATCCACTCATTATTTCCATTCCCAAGCTTTACACATTTAGCCTACTTCTTCATTAAAATTTTAGGAAGGTGATAAAATCACGTATTTTGCTTAGCCAACACGATTCATTCTTCTTTCAATTTCTGAAAATACATTCTGTCCTCAAATTATAACACACTCTCATACTAATTCATTAAACGGTTACACAACCGGCAAAGAGATGAATTATATGAGACCTGTAGGGCTTATTGAATACCTCTAAGTCTCACTGTCAAAAAGCTCTTCCTCTGTTTAATGTCCCCAAAGCTATCCACTTTCCATCTAGTAAGTTGATTTAAAATTTATTCAACTCATGGTCCAATTCCATTTCTTACGCCATCCCATTTCTCATTTACAAATCCTTGGATGTCCTTTTGGATACACCACGTCACTTTAAATCGAAATTTACGGGAGTGTATGCACGGTTTAAGAATAGGACATATTTGTATCAAAACCGGCATGTGATCTAAATGTATCCGAGCAAAATGTACAACTCGAGCGTTAGGGAAAAGTAATTTCCATTCCAAATTCCCATACGCCTTATCCAATCGATTTATAATACGTTGACCTGCATTCCAAGAATCAGACCATGTATAGTGTGGTCCTATCAAACTCAAGTCAATTACCCAGAACTCTGTCTCTACTCTTCAAATCTTTCCATATGTCTCGACACACCCACAAGTCCTCCTTTTTATTTTCCTCCTTACCTACTTGGTTGAATACACCCGCCTCTAACCAAGGTATATTTAAGTTATGAAATACCTGATATTACGCAGTCCATAACTCCTCTCTTTCATTTGTGAGGAGTGCGCGTGTAAATTGCCAAAAAACCAATGATTCGCAACCAGATTGACCCACTACTACATTGATTACTCTATAGCCAGCCAAGAGAGCAAGGACATTTATATTTGAATTATCCCAAATAAGCCATATTTCACCTTTATGACACTCAAAATCAACACAAACATAATTATCCTTTTCTAGGGAATTAATAATCTTGTCCTCCTTAATCCCACCCAGGAGCAATTAAATAATTACCATAAGCCAAACTTTATCTTTTGAAATATTGGATTTTGCTCACCATAACAGTTCCAAACAAGAATATTTAAGGATTGCTTCAAATTTTTCAACCTGTTAACTACATTATCTAGTGTAGGCATTAATAATTAATAATTAAAAAGTGACAGTGTTGAGAGTACCCCGAGTGTGTGTTACATCAATAGTATGGACATCTCCATGTCATCATTAATCTACTCACATGCCTCCACAATCGTATCTCTATCAGGCGAGTTTGGAACTTGACTCTAATATTTGCATGTCCAAACCCATTTCCATGTGACTAGGAAATTCTAGAACATTGGATCAGTCAGGTGGGTCTGCTCCAATGTTCGAGGTGGAAGGCAGCAACTTCGACCTCACAAAAACATGAGAAGCATGCGTTGTGCCCGGGATAACTATTAGGTTTAAAGTTCCTCATATGTAATTCCTAGCACCAATATTCATTGCATAAGGTCCCTAGAATTACCCCTTTGTTCAACTGTAACTTCAACAAGCAACTACTTTTAAGGTCACGAAACGCGACCGTGATCCCTTGTTATAATTGGATCTTTGCGCAACCGGACCTGTTGACCCACTATTTCTTCCCGCAACCTCGATTACTCCTCTGAATTGTCATCTGTTCACCATATTTTTTCACCTCGATTATCCATAGAGAAAGTTTGGACTTGACTTGGTCACCCCATTAGTACCCATGTTTTTTACAACATTTGGAGGGAAATTCTCCTTGCGATGAACAAACTTCCCACATCCAAAATAAATAAGGGTAAGTCTCTCATACTCCACCACACACATCCATTCCAATACACACTTTTGGATTATTCTCAATTGCCAAGTGGGTGTAATTACCCTTAAGTCTACTGGTGGTCCTTTGTGTGTTCTAAAAATAAATGCAAATGCTAGTCGAACCACAACCGCAAGTGTACGGTTGTCCCAAGTAGTATAACTGATAAATCAGATTCGTTCCAAGGACGGGATGGTTGATCACAATGTCTAGCAAGTAGTGATTGATGCACTTATGAAAGTAAAAGATAATAAAATGTTTGTTTGGTTTTGTTTATTAAAATTACTAAATGGAAGACAAATTATAAATGCAAGTAAAAGCTAAGACGCAAGTAAAATGAGTGAAAACGCAATATGAGAGGTAGTACTTGAGAACGCAAGGATCCTCCTAATCTTATTTCCTAACTTATGTTGTTTAAGGGCTAAATCGGTCAATTACAATGGTCAGGATTCTAAATTCCTCATACCCCCGTCAGGGTGGACTATAAGGCGATCCTAAAGTGTCACTAGTCCCGTCAGGGTAAATATGACCCACCGTTGGATGTTTAAATGTTTTACCTCATTGGCCCTAGAATTAGCTAAGTTCGTCAGAATCAATAGCTTTTATCCTAGATTGAATAATTAATTCTATACCTAAACCCTCCGTCAGGATGATCCACACGCCACATATGTGGAATAGCCTAGATACTAACACCTGTTCTTAGTTCGCGACTCTAAAAACAGTAAATAATCACAAATTATCGAAAAGAGTAATAGACCCAATCTAATTTAATTTAGCATAAACCCAAATTCAACATTCGTTATTTCATAAAATTAAGATTCACTCATTGTTTGTTCTCAAGCACTATGAAAAGCTTAGCTCATATTAAAATTAAAAACTAAATTAAAAGAAATGGAATTCATATTGTTTACAAAATTAAAATATAAAAAGAACCTAATTTCCGGAATTGGAATGACTACGAACGGAGCTATAGACCCGCTCCAGCTCTTGTAGCTTCTTCTTTCTTCCTTCTGTTGCTTCTCTCTGGTGTTTAATCTTGTGGAATGTGAATTGTGTGAAAAATAGAAGTCCAGACCTCCTTTTATAAGCATAAAAACGGATTAGGGCTTGGACCAGAAAATAAAAGACTAATTAAATGTCCAAGCCCAATTTCTAAGCCCAAAATCCCGTAACTGCTGATACACCATCACTAAAACGGCTTTTCCCGATGCGTTATGACTCCGATTGACCTCATTCCATTTGCTAAAGTTCCGTAACTCGATAAGGAATGATTTCTCTTCAAAGGTCAGAGGCTAAATCATCGCTTAAGAACCTCGAAATCAGCAATCTATGGCCTGGAAAATGGATTTTCAGCTCTAAAAATAATATCTTCGGGATTTATCTTCAAGTCTTGACTCTAATTCACGATCTTTGACTTTCTCCTCGGATTCCTCTCCTAGCTAACATCTAAAACCTGTAAACTTTACACTAAAAATACCAATATTACGCGCAAAAGTTTAATAAATTAAAAATGCTAGAAATAAAAAGGGAATTCCGGATTATTGCATATTTAGTCCAAAAGTCTATCGAATTAAGTAAATAAACACCAAAAATGATGTCTCCCAAGGGTCGAAAATAAGAACAATTAGGGAGACTTCAAGACCCCCAACTCAAACCTTTGTCGTCCCGACAAAGTAAAACAAAACAAAGGGGTAGAAGTAAACGTATAAACCAATAGAAGCTAGCAAATAAACCCTAAAGCAATTCTCAAAATAAATCTCATATAGCAAACTCTAGAAACTAATATACACATACATCTAAAATGCAACATCAAACATAAATAATCTCAATCATAAAATTAAAGTAGCAATGCTTGAAGGTTACACTTGTACTCATTTCTGTATGATGGCTATAGGGTGGTCATTAATCCTAACTCGCTTTGAACGCTCCACCTAGTGTATTCCCTATCAACAGAATCATAAATTCACTATGCACTTAGGAATCACGAGGTCTTTACGGTTATAATATTGGTTAAGGACGGGTGTGGATGTATATTTGGTAAATTTGAAGTGAGCTTTTGGCTCTCTCCTCACTTACCATCAACAATGTCTTCGAGCTTGAGTTAACGCTCAAAAATATGTTCTCACTCACCCATATACGCAACAATTTAGCGTCCCATGTCTACCCATTATAAATAAGATGATTTTCAGAAAAATTCCACTTTGCCGGATGTTTTATTCATTCATATTTTTCTTTTTCATTTCTTTTCTCTTTTTTTGTACAGGAGCAAACCGGGTTCCCGGTTTTGACGAATCCGGGTTCCCGGTTCCTACTGTATGATTTTTCAAAATTTTTCATTTTCATTTTTTTTTCATTTTTCTTCATTCCCGGCAAAGGGTTACAAGTATATATCATCTGCAATTGTGCTACAATACAAGGCACATCAATCCCAATCCATTAAATTCCCCATATGTGGTCCCACCACCCCAAACTCAAGCTCGAGACATGTCTCAGGATTGTGATTCAAGTGCGGGTCATATGGTCATGCCTACTAATCTAAGGGATAAAGGCTTATATCGTGGCTACAAAGAAAAGGCTAAAGGCTCAAAGTGGGCTAAGACGGATAATAATTAATACATGGGATAGAAGGATAAAAAGGCACAAATGGCTAACAAAGAACTGCCCCTATCATTTTCCTAAGTACATAGCTTGTCTTTAGTTTATATCTAGGTGGGTTCTCTACTAATTAGGATTTCACGTTCTACACACCAAACATATTCCTTAAGTACAAGCTTACTTCATTTGCATTGTTCATTAATTTTTCCTATTAATTACCTATGTTTGAATGCAATTCTAAATGCGTTTTATATCAATCCCTAAAGTCTACTATTTACTATCATAGGTTCATCAAGAGTATGCTTAAAGGGATATTTAAAAATTTCTACAGTCAAACGCAACTCCGAAATTTTTTTATATTGAAAGCAAATAAAACAAATAACACATAAAAACTGGGATGAGGCAACGAACCCCACCCCAAACTCAAAAATGAGTTGTGTCCCCACGACTCGAAAAGACTCAATAAAGCATTTAAACTAATCTACACTAAGAGGAAAGTTTAGAAAACGTATCTTAAGCAGCGCGAGGCTGGTTATCGGTGTTGCGTTCTGGACCCTTATCTCGCGTAACAGCATCATAAATCGCGTTTTGAAGTGTGTTTACGCCTAGGATTATATTTCGCAATAGGTCCAATTCTTTTGTAACGTTTCCTAAGGTAGCAATCATCTTCTCCTGATTCTCTTCCAACACCTGAATCTTCGATTCCAACTCAGGTACAGTCTTCGCTTTCTTCGATTGAGGAGTTCTCGGACTCTTGGTAGCTCGTGTTGCTTCTTCATGGATATTCTTGATTGTGCTCAAAGCTATACTCACACCAACTGAAACAACGTCAATATCTGCGTTCTTACGCAGAATTTTTGCGTCTAGACACAACTGAGTAATAGTACAAGGAAACTTCAGATTTTGTTGTTTCATTGGTGATTTCGCGAACTCCATGATTGTATCATAAATGATCTTAGCAACATCGAATGGTTTCTCATGATTGTACTCTTTCTTCAACTCGGAAGTGTGTTTAATACCAAAGAAAGTGGGTATTACGAAACGAGACCAAAACTTAGCACGAGGTGTCAAATTACTGCTGTAAAACTGTCCAGGATATCTTTCTCCTTCAGGAATTGGGCTAGTCCCATTAATAAGCACGGTCCCCCAAAGGGATTCAAAATCGAAAGAAGGGTCATTAAGAGTTTCTTGGAAAGGGCATGTACCAGAAAAGTTGGGTAATTTCAAGGATTTCCGAATACGTTCAATCGAGAAAGGAACTACCTTTTTGCAGATATCAATGGCATCACGGGAGGTTGCTAAACCTTCATAAAATTCTCACACAAAAGTAGGAATAAACTCAAGCTTCCTTTCTTGTAATTCTTTCCAACCAAACTTAGCACATGTCACAGCATATTCTTTGTATTCACTGCTCATAATACCCTTAGGAAAATTTGTCTCCTCACCAAACTTCAAAAATTCAATTCTTTCACGAACTTGAGTATTCCAACAAGTATAAACCCTCTTAGACTTGTGGGCCCACATCTTCATACGCGAAGGTTTCTGAACTGGTGCTTCCGGAATCTCTTGTTCAGTTTCCTTCTCACTGTTATTCGCAATCTCCTCCTCTGGTTCCTTCTCATTTTCTATCTCATCAATCAATCTCCTCTTTTGACCTGTGATTTCTTTTCTGTTAGTCATCTCTTTTCACCCCAAACTCAAAACTTCAAATAATGAAAAACTTAGAGAAAAGTTTAGAATTTTGATGTTTTGAGGCTTAGGAATTGAAGAACTAGGTGAAATATGAGATGGGTCTTGGTTGATTTGGATGGGAGAAGAAAGAATTGGGTTTTATTTAGGGATTTGATGAAGAAGAATCTTGGGAAAAACTAAGGATTTGATGTTATTTTGGAGAGGAGGTGAGTTGATTTTGTGTTTTTGTGGTGAAAGAGGGTAGGATTTGATGATATATAGTGTTCTGGTTGATGATTTTCGGAGGTGGGGAGGCTATTGGTGCGTTTTAGGAAAATACTTGCAAAAGAGGCTAAGTAAACTAGGTTAAAACTTCAAAAACCGACATCACAGCTTCAAAAACCGGGTTCCCGGTTCCGCGTCGCTGTGACAGCGCGGAAAAATACTTAATTAAAATTTTTTTCTTTTCCTTTTTTTTTTTCAAAACGCACCAAAACACTGGATCTCAAGACGCGGGGTCAGAGATTTTACTCGCCGAAACCGGGTACCCGGTTCTGTGGAATGCGGGTTCCCGGATTTTCTCGATGGCGCGAGCCAAAACGCGCCAAAACGAAGCACCCCAAAACGCTGGACCAGAGAATTTCACCATCAGCAGCTCCGAAACCGGGTACCCGGTTCTGTGGAATGCGGGTTCCCGGTTTTGTGTCGATGGCGCGAATCAAAACGCACGAAAACGCAAGCCACCAAAACGCTGGGTCAGAGTTTTTCAGAAATCACAGCACCAAAACCGGGTTCCGGGTTTCGAAAATCCGGGTACCCGGTTCCGACGCTGTGTCGTGAACCCAAAACGCCAAGGGTTGCGTGAAAGTGGTTGGTACCAGCTCCAAAACCGGGTTCCCGGTTTTCGCGAAACCGGGTTCCCGGTTTCTCCTGGATATCCAACAAATTTTTCTCCTATTTTTGCCTCATCGACCCCAAACTCATGACCTTTTTACCCCTGAAATCATCAAAAACAACTACCCTTCCTCATTTCTTAATAATAAACACTAAAATTACGAAAATCAAACTAATCTAAAATGCAAAAATTAAAAAAACTCAGCTAATATACAAGTAATTGGCTTTTGTTTAACGTCGTTAAGCTCGACGGATTACCTCACGCTTCTAAGGAGTCTCGCAGAGGTACATGACCTCCCTGGGATGTGGATCTTCCGAGCGATTGGTATCTTCACCTCCATGGTATATCTTTAATCTATGACCGTTCACCATAAAGGTACGGTTTTCTAACAGATGTTCTATTTCTATCGCCCCATGAGGTGTAACTTTGGTCACAATGTATGGACCTGACCACTTAGATCTTAACTTACCCGGAAAATTGCTGAACTTTGAATTATACTTTAATACTTTTTGCCCCACTTCAAAAATCTTTGTACGAATCCGATTGTCATGCCATTTCTTTGTGTTTTCTTTGTAAAGTTTGGCATTTTCATAAGCCTGCAACTGGAATTCGTCAAGTTCATTAAGCTTCATCATACGATTCTTTCCGGCTAAGATAGGATCTAAGTTCAACTGCGCAATTGCCCAATAGGCACCCATTTCAAGCTCTAAAGGTAAGTGACAAGCCTTACCATACACCATACGATAGGGAGATGCACCAACTGGAGTCTTAAACGCTGTACGATAGGCCCACAACGCGTCATCTAATTTCATTGCCCAATCTTTTCTTGTAGGACCAACGGTTTTCTCTAGAATTGACTTGACTTCACGGTATGATACTTCAGCTTGACCATTGGATTGTGGATGATATGCGGTAGATACACGGTGTCTAACTCCATATTTCTCTAGAACAGTCTTCAGATATTTATTAACGAAATGAGATCCTCCATCGCTAATAATTACTCTAGGTGTGCCATGTCTAGTGAAGATATGTGATTTCAAGAACTTGATCACCACTCGTGAATCATTGGTAGGTAAAGCCACCGCTTCTACCCACTTAAACACATAATCAACAGCTAATAAGATATAGAGGTTACCATTTTAAGGGATGAACGGACCCATAAAGTCTATACCCCAAACATCGAATATCTCAACCTCTAACACATTATTACGCGGCATCTCATCCCTCTTAGATATGTTTCCGGTAAACTGGCATCTCGTACATTTCTTAACATATTCATGACAATCTTTAATAAGAGAAGGCCAGTAAAAACCTGATTGAAAAACCTTCGCAGCAGTTCTATCTCCCTTGCAATGTCCTCCATATAATGAATCATGGCATCCAGCTATAATGGCTGCAGTCTCTTCCCTTGCTACACATCTTCGTATCATTTGGTCAGCACAAACTTTGTAGAGGAAAGGATCCTCCCAAAAGAACTGTCTAGCACGATGAGCTAACCTCTTTCTTTCTTGATAAGTAGAACCTTCAGGAAAAACACCACTCACCACTAAATTTGCAATATCTGCATACCACGGAGCCTCATAATCTCGAACAACGAATAAACTCTCATCAGGAAACTCTTCTCTAACCGCTTCAGTACCACTATTCATCTCTGAACCCTCTAAACGCGATAGATGATCTGCCACCTGATTCTCACAACCCTTTCTATCTTTGATCTCTAAATCGAACTCTTGAAGTAATAACACCCATCTGATTAACCTTGGTTTTGCATCTTTCTTCTCCATGAGAAATTTGATCGCGGAATGATCTATATAAACAATAACTTTCGCTCCAAGAAGATAGGAGCGAAATTTATCAAACGAATATACAACTGCTAGCAACTCCTTTTCTGTAACTGTGTAATTAATCTGAGCACCACTAAAAGTTTTACTAGCATAGTAAATCGAATGAAAAACCTTCTCTTTTCTCTGTCCCAATACAACTCCCATACACAAATCACTCGCATCACACATAACCTCAAACGGTAAATTCTAATCTGGAGGTAACACTATAGGAGCAGAAATGAGTTTTTCCTTAATTGCTTGGAAGGCCGCTAAACAAGCTTCATCAAAAAGGAATTTGCAATCCTTTTCGAGTAAGTTGCATAACGGTTTAGCAATCTTAGAAAAATCCTTAATAAAACGCCTATAAAAGCCAGCATGGCCCAGAAAACTCCTTACCCCTTTAACAGAAACAGGAGGGGGAAGAGTTTTAATTACCTCTATCTTTGCTCTATCAACCTCTAAACCAGCACTCGAAACTTTGTGACCCAGAACAATACCTTCGCGAACCATGAAATGACACTTCTCCCAGTTGAGCACCAAATCTGTTTCCTTGCATCTCACTAACACTTTCTCCAAGTTATCTAAACATATATCAAAATCATCACCAAACACGGAGAAATCATCCATGAACACTTCAAGGAAATTATCTATCATGTCCCAGAAGATGGCCATCATACACCTTTGAAAAGTAGCGGGAGCGTTACACAACCCAAATGGCATTCTGCGATATGCAAAAGTACCAAATGGGCATGTAAAGGTAGTCTTATGTTGATCTTCTGGAGCCACGTAAATCTGATTGTACCCGGAGTAACCATCCAAGAAGCAATAGTACTCCCTTCCAGCTAATTTATCTAACATTTGATCGATGAAGGGCAAAGGGAAATGATCTTTTCTGGTGGCCTTGTTCAGCTTTCTGTAATCCATGCAAACTCTCCATCCAACTACCGTTCTTGAAGGAATGGCTTCATTTTTATCATTAAGAACCGTTGTCATTCCTCCTTTCTTCGGTACACACTGAACCGGACTCACCCATTCACTACTCGAAATGGGATAAATAATCCCTGCATCTAAAAGCTTGATCACCTCTTTCTTCACCACATCCTTCATAGCGGGCATTAATCTTCTCTGACCTTCAACTGAGCGTGCGTTGGTATCTTCAAGTATAATTTTATGTTGACAATAGGATGGACTAATGCCTTTGATATCAGCAATTGTCCAACCTATTGCTTCTTTGTTGGCTCTCAACACACGCAACAATTTATCTTCTTGAGGACCTGTTAGATTAGCTGAAACAGTAACAAGTAAAGTTTCATTAGTACCCAAATATGCATACCTCAAGTGTGCTGGCAATGGTTTTTCTTCCAACTCCGGAGGAGATTCAATTGAAGGCTTCTTTTTAGGAATAATCTCCCCCGGTTCTCTCACAGGTTCATTGGCAAGACGCCTATACTTCGGATTTTCAGAATTGAGAGCTGCCACTGTTTCGGTAAGCTCCTCCATCATCTCAGGTGAATCTAATGTCAAAGCAGCCTGCAAGATATCATCAAAATTTAAGCAATTAAATACCTCTTGCGATGCTTGCTCTACTACATCCATTCTGAAGCAATCTTCCTGAGAATCTGGGAATTTCATAGCTCGAAATACATTGAATTTGACTTCCTCATCTTGTATCCTCATCGTTAATTCGCCATTCTCTACATCGATCAATGTTCTCCCTGTAGCTAGGAATGGTCTACCCAAAATAATGGGGACATTTCTATCTGCATTGTACTCAAGAATTACGAAATCAACAGGAAATATAAGTGTACCTGCCTTAACAAGGACATCCTCAATACGGCCTTCAGGATGAGCAAGAGACCTGTCCGCCATTTGCAAGACCATAGAGGTAGGTCTTGCGTTTCCAATTTTAAGCTTATCAAAGATTGACTTGGGCATCAAATTGATACTTGACCCCAAGTCACACAACGCTTTTCCTTTCCATTCTTCTCCAATCGATATGGGAATCGTGAAACTCCCCAGATCAACTAACTTTGGAGGTAATTTACTCTGACAAATCGCACTACACTCTTCAGGAAAGCCAATCATCTCATTATCACAATAAGGCCTTTTGTTAGTGAGGGCCCTCTTCAAAAACTTCGTATACTTAGGAATATCTCGAATCGCCTCTAGTAACGGAATATTAATACTTAGACCCTT
This sequence comes from Nemophila menziesii, assembly GCA_029959085.1. Taxonomy (NCBI): domain Eukaryota; kingdom Viridiplantae; phylum Streptophyta; class Magnoliopsida; order Boraginales; family Hydrophyllaceae; genus Nemophila; species Nemophila menziesii. The sequence goes on from JARWIR010000014.1 coordinate 8,056,869, forward strand.
CACTCTATTAAAGAATTTCTGAAAATCACCCAAATCACCCTTTTTCTGAACTCGAGACGAAAACGGTGGTGGAGGGCGATTGATCACAATATCATCCTTCTTTTTCGGAATTTCTCTTGGTCTCACTATTTCTTCAACCTCACTATCTTTTTCATTCTCTTTCTCTTTCTCAACCACTTCCTTTTCTTTTCTTGGAACTTCTTTCTCTTTCATAACGGGAAAAGGAGGTGGAGGGAGGTTCTTACCACTTCTTAATGTAACAGCCTTGCAATCTTCACGTTGTGTTGGATTTTCTGTATCGCTAGGAAGTTGCCCTTGCGGACTATGATTCAGTTGTTTATTAATTTGACTTAGCTGATTTTGGAAAATCTTCATATTTGCTTCAGCTGCGTTCTGACGTTCCATAGCTTGTGTTTGAAGAGCAATCAAATTTTCAACAGTTTTCTGAAGGGTAACTACTCCTTCTTGTGGATGGGCAGGCAAGGCTTTCTGGTTCAATGTTTCATCATAAGTATTCTGAGGAGCTTGTCTTTGTACGTAATTATTTTGATTCTGTCCTCCTTGATAATTGTTGTGTGGTCTTGGATTATAGTTGTTGCCTTGAGGACGCGGCTGATACGCGTAGGTAGGATTGGCTGCCCCATTAGGATTTGAGTATTGAAACACAGGATGGTTTCTGTTAGGCTGATATCCATTACCACTTGAATTGAAATTACCTCTATTGGACATAAACATCACTGATTCTTGGTTGTTCGGACAATTTTCCTCATCATGATCATCTACCTTACAAATTGAACACATATAAACCTCTTGTGCAGCATGCACAGCTACCATCTTACCCGAAAATCCTTCTTTTACAGCTAGAGTAAGCTGCTTCAATTGTTGCTCTATAGTATTCTGAATCTAATTCTCAAGCGTAGCAAATTTTTCTTCCATATCACCATTATTTACTCCTTTAACTGGTGTTCTTATTGAGTTCCACCCAACTTCATTCTTGTCTGTTCTCTCTAAAATGATTTTAGCATGAGCGGGTTGAACTTGAAGAAAACCTGCACCACATAGCGTATCCAATTTCTCTCTCGAAGTTCCATCAAGACCTCTATAAAAGATCTTTAACTGTTGTTGTTCTGAAAAGCCATGATTGGGAACTTTACGCAAACACATCTGAAATCTTGTCCAACTCTTACCCACAGTTTCATCATATTCTTGACGGAAATGCGTCAATTATAATTCAGCATCTAACCTCATGTTACTTGGGTAATACTTGTCAAAGAAAGCAATCTCTAATTGGTCCCAGTTGGTGATCTTCGTAGGATCTTGCGTATCGTGCCATTCACTCACTCCATCAATAACGAAAAACTTAAACGCGGCAAAATACATCTGTTCTCTCGAAACTCCTTGTGTGATATAAGAATCACATATCTGTTTAAACTTCTGTACTGCTCCGAGAGGATCTTCTGATGGTCTACCACGAAAATTCCCAAAATTTTGGAACTGAGCTAACATACCGAATCTGGACGGAATCTCGGAACATCTATATTTGGAGCACCTACTCCTATAGCAGGAGCACGGAATGGAACTTCTGGAGGACCATTAGTAAACCACGGATCTTGATTCATCACTATCTGAGCTTGAGGATTAGGATTTAGTGGTTGAACTGGAGGAATAACGCCTGGAGCTAACGGTTGGCCATTTGCATCTAGCTGGCCTTGTCCATTATTCTGTTGATCATTAAGATTGATATTCTCCATTCTGTTACTTAACGCTTCGACTTCTAAGGCTTCTCGTTCTCTTCTTCTCTTGTTAGCAAGTTTGATTAACGATTCTGGATTATTAAGGATCAGAGGTGTTGGCTCTAGATCCTTGAATAGTCTTCTTCGCATACACCAAACCTAAAAACCTGAGAAAGATAACCAAACAAAAAGCGTAAAACTGATAAAAACAAAAATAAAAATAAATGCACTATCACTAAAGGATAAACACCGTAGTCACACGCTACCGTCCCCGGCAGCGGCGCCAAAAACTTGGTGGTCCTTTGTGTGTTCTAAAAATAAATGCAAATGCTAATCGAACCACAACCGCAAGTGTACGGTTGTCCCAAGTAGTATAACTGATAAATCAGATTCGTTCCAAGGACGGGATGGTTGATCACAATGTCTAGCAAGTAGTGATTGATGCACTTATGAAAGTAAAAGATAATAAAATGTTTGTTTGGTTTTGTTTATTAAAATTACTAAATGGAAGACAAATTATAAATGCAAGTAAAAGCTAAGACGCAAGTAAAATGAGTGAAAACGCAATATGAGAGGTAGTACTTGAGAACGCAAGGATCCTCCTAATCTTATTTCCTAACTTATGTTGTTTAAGGGCTAAATCGGTCAATTACAATGGTCGGGATTCTAAATTCCTTATACCCCCGTCAGGGTGGACTATAAGGCGATCCTAAAGTGTCACTAGTCCCGTCAGGGTAAATATGACCCACCGTTGGATGTTTAAGTGTTTTACCTCATTGGCCCTAGAATTAGCTAAGTTCGTCAGAATCAATAGCTTTTATCCTAGATTGAATAATTAATTCTATACATAAACCCTCCGTCAGGATGATCCACACGCCACATATGTGGAATAGCCTAGATACTAACACCTGTTCTTAGTTCGCGACTCTAAAAACAGTAAATAATCACAAATTATCGAAAAGAGTAATAGACCCAATCTAATTTAATTTAGCATAAACCCAAATTCAACATTCGTTATTTCATAAAATTAAGATTCACCCATTGTTTGTTCTCAAGCACTATGAAAAGCTTAGCTCATATTAAAATTAGAAACTAAATTAAAAGAAATGGAATTCATATTGTTTACAAAATTAAAATATAAAAAGAACCTAATTTCCGGAATTGGAATGACTACGAACGGAGCTATAGACCCACTCCAGCTCTTGTAGCTTCTTCTTTCTTCTTTCTGTTGCTTCTCTCTGGTGTTTAATCTTGTGGAATGTGAATTGTGTGAACAATAGAAATCCAGACCTCCTTTTATAAGCATAAAAACGGATTAGGGCTTGGACCAGAAAATAAAAGACTAATTAAATGTCCAAGCCCAATTTCTAAGCCCAAAATCCCGTAACTGCTGATACACCATCACTAAAACGGCTTTTCCCGATGCGTTATGACTCCGATTGACCTCATTTCAATTGTTAAAGTTCCGTAACTCGATAAGGAATGATTTCTCTTCAAAGGTTAGAGGCTAAATCATCGCTTTAGCACCTCGAAATCAGCAATCTATGGCCTGGAAAATGGATTTTCAGCTCTAAAAATAATATCTTCGGGATTTATCTTCAAGTCTTGACTCTAATTCACGATCTTTGACTTTCTCCTCGGATTCCTCTCCTAGCTAACATCTAAAACCTGTAAACTTTACACTAAAAATACCAATATTACGCGCAAAAGTTTAATAAATTAAAAATGCTAGAAATAAAAAGGGAATTCCGGATTATTGCATATTTAGTCCAAAAGTCTATCGAATTAAGTAAATAAACACCAAAAATGATGTCTCCCAAGGGTCGAAAATAAGAACAATTAGGGAGACATCATCTACCCTTTGTTAAGGGTTCAATTCTTATAGTATGCCCAATTTTATCACATATATCCCTTAATATACGCGAGGTATAATTATGCATTCCAACATTCAAGACTCTTACCCAAGTTGTAGTTGTTGTAATTGAATTAATCAACGCATTAAAATTTGGCATCCACTCTATAACAACAAGGTAATGGTTAAGAACCATCCATGGTCCTCCTGAGATGGCAAAGTTTAAATCCTCCCTCTCCGCGAATTTCAGCATAGAGTAACCATGCCCCACGTCTACTATCTCTAGTTGTATTGGTCGCAACTTAGTTGAGAGGTATGTGAAGCCTACCAATTGTCCCACTAACCTCACGATTGCGGCATACCTCCATAATCTAATTCCCTCGATAACTCTATGTCAAGTTCGAAATAATGTCATAACATTTTCATTTTCTTCTGCCACATCATCCTTTACCAACTCTTTCATCCCAGTATACTCTTCCTCTTCCATAACTTTACTCATTCTAGGCTCCTCTTTCTCAATAAGTACCAGAATCACCACATTATTTCAGGTTAAAGAGCCTTACTATATGCCAAGTTTCGGACCCCCATTTATCACTAGTAGTGCAACAAGATTGTGTAGTACTTGTGTGCCTTGTCTTGCCAGCCCGGTTATCACTGCAACCCTGACCGGAGGAGCGCTTCTGTTGCTAGTCAAGCAATATTCCTTGTTAGTGATTTACCTTGGCCATTTTCCTTGTCCTGTTCGGTAGCCACCCGGCGAGTCTTGAAGCGAATAAGTCATCTTAGCAGGTAGTTACATCGGTTTTGGATATTTAGGGCCTCAAAAAATTTCAGAGCTTTTTTTTGTTCTATTACTTTTTAAAATATAAAATATTTACCTTACTAAAACAGAGACATCAATAGTTTTTAAGAACTGATTAATATTTTTTATTTTATCCACCATCTTTTTTTTTTTGTCTATGGAAAAAAGTATCCAATTGTGATAAGAAGAAGTGTATACAAAATAAATTTTAAGCGAAATAGGTGAAAGTGTTGAGTTTCTTAGAAAGTATGAACATCAAAATATTTTATTTGTTTGACAAATTAGGTGATTATAAGTGATGGTCGCCGAAATCATAAAATAACAACTTTCTTTAACTAATACTTTTGCGCGGAAGAATACAATTCCCAAAAAAAATGCTGATACTATTACTATAGGTGTTTGCATATAATTTTAGATATCTTTCCCATTATTTCTCACTCATTATGCCTTTGTATATTTGTTTTTTTATATTTTTTGGGTGTTGAAGAGATATTATTGTATTTTGTGCTATTTTATGTGTTTTGTGTACATGTTTGGACCTTTAATAGATCAAAGACTTGTTACCGATGATGGGATCATAATTGGAGGGATATGGAACACAAACCAAGCCTACGAACATCAAATGTTGTTTAGTAGAGATGAGTAGAAAAATGAAGAAGAAGTCACATGCCATAGCAATTTGAGAATAGATTCACCCTTGTAAAAAGTTCTAGTCGCATGAGATTCTTAAGTATATATCTTACTTTGTTCTACAACTGAACATGCTTTCCTGTAAAGCGGTAGGACATGTTTTTCAACAAAAAAAAGCAATCTAATTTTGGTCGAGTTAACACAAATTCTGCATCAAGTGTAGCGAGTGTTTTGAAGACTATATTTGCAAGCCTATTTTGTAACACACATATCATACTTGAGCATTTTGTCTTATTATGGAAAATAATTAATCTCAGTCTCTCTCATCCATAATTACAATTCTAGGCAATCGTACCTTGGTTGAGCAAGCTTAGGTTGTATATCTATATACAATATTTTATTTGTCAATCTATTTAGTTTTACAATTTAATCTGTTTCATTTATTGTGAGTTAACTCCCCTTTATATTTAGGTACTTGGGGTGATCAGATTAACATGTTTGGGTATGGTTGTGAACCTGGGGCTTATTTCCATAAATGGTAGCAAAGCTTAAATGATTTGGTGTAAGATCTTATTGATAGTTTACCCTAATTAATTTTTTGACTCATATGACTGCCCATAAATGTGTTGTTATATACATACATACCTACTATTATGAGAGGAGTGTATGTTTGAAGGATCTGTTTAGGTAGATTAATAAATTAAGAGATTTGTACCTTGGGAACATTCCTTATAGGAGATACAATTTACCTTTGTTATTGACAACTCTTAGGATCTTAATATAGCCTTTTGGGGTCTTGTTGTTATCTTAATTACATATATGTGAGATTAGTGTGTTAGAATGTTAGACATCCTAAGTTGACCATTGAGGATTACCATTTTACCCTTAGTTATTACCAACACAAGGTAAGAAGTTAGTGAGCAATCCAAGCCAACATCAACTGTTCTTGTCCGAACTTCGTATGTAGATAATCCCTTCTTATTATTTTTTCATCATCTACATTAAATCCATATATACATCTGCTATATATTTTCATATCTGTTTTATGAAATCATTTACCACCTTAATCACAAAACCACGAGAAATTAACATTCATAGTCCATATGGATCGATACATTCTCTTGCCTAGTTCTATTACTTGTGATGCGTGTACTTACATATGCCATTAAAACTCCTTTTTGGTGATGCTTACTTTTATATCGTATATCATTTATAGAAATATGCACCATCATGTCGTGACATGCTTGTGGCTCTGATGTCAGAGACTAATTTTCTTATTCATAATGTGGTACAACCATCACTTTGGATGATACTTGTTGCATAAAAAAGTATCAGTCTAAAGTTTTCCAGTCTGCATCAGTAGGCTTTTGTGAAGTTTCTTTCAAACCGTTGCAAATCTATAGCAATGTCGCGATATAATTGATTTTCAACGTTAGCGTTGACAAATATTAGAGAAAACCTATGGTACATTAAGCATCATACCGCGACACGACCTAGAAATCTGTAAATTTATTAATTGTTTTTGAAGATCTCTTTTTTTTGTCCTTCACTTCACAACACGAACTTTGAACCTTACCACAAACCACATAATTCTAACACCATAAAATAACTTTCGTCCATCAAAATTCACTATCCTAATCTAGAAAACTACTATAAACACCAATATACACAATATATTATCCATCATCATTACAAAAGTAACCCTTTATAATCAACTAAATATACCACTTATCAAGTGTTTGAGAAATTGTAACAAATTCGAGAAGAGTAAAATATTTCAGCATGTGAAAAGCAACAAATGTGACATCCCAGACCCAAAGAGATTGAAAAAGAACAATTTATATGACACAAAAGGCCACAAATATCAAAGAAAGTGATTTTGAAGGCACAAAAGAGGTGACATAGAAACCTTCTATAGTTGATATTACAAGAAACAACGGCTGAACTTCACGGCTGATATATTTACTTCCAATATATAATCGTAACTGACTATTATAATAACTTATATCAAAGCATAGACAACATGGTGGTTATAAGAGAAGTTCCTATCGTATTTATCACAAAGGTGATTAATCAACTTTATGGTTAGCAAGATGATATCTCCTTTTTTAGGATACAATAATCGTATTATGAAATATTTTGTTAACAGTATTTAGTACTTAGTTGAGGGATTTTTTCTATTATTTGAAATTTTATGACTTTTTGTATAGTTACAACTTTTATGTTATTTTAGAGTTTTTTTACCATAATTTGTCTGTTAAGTGTTCAATTATTAGATACTTGGATGCTATGATACGTTGATATGATGGTAAGATGTCAAGAAACCAAGGTTACTCCAAAAGAATGATGCAATATGAAAATTCAACCACTTTTATACATCTAGAGTGTTCACCGGTATAGCTTGGAAATCGACTTATTAGAGTCACCACGCGTAATCGGTTACTATTCTGGACAAGCTCTTGGATTTAATGGTAGAAATTAAATTTAAGAGCATGTTAGAGTTGACGGTTTGTGATTTGGATCTGGAATGATATATGTATTCAATTTTCCTCTTCCTTGGCTAAAACCAATCCACAAACCTTTAGAAATTTTTTTGGATTGACTTGCACCATTAAAAGGGGAACCATAACACAACAAACTTTGCTAAGAAGATAAAAACATCATTTACAAAAATTTACTTCCATTATTATGAGCATGTGAATTCACATACCTAATTACTTAATAGAAAGTTGATTTGTAAACTAACATCATTCCTGTAAAATAAATTACAGCTTATTCTACAAGACTAACACCAAGTTGGTTGAAAATTTACCTAAAAAAGGTAAATAATGCACTATATATATCTAATTAAGTTATTAGATAGACGTGCATCTTAGATTTGGGAGAACAATTAAGAAGACCGTGTTCTTTTTTAGGTATAAGAAGATGTATTACTCCAGATCTGTTTTCTTGTTTGTTTCTCATGCTTCTAGTTTTAATATAAACCAAAGTAGTAAGGTAGATAATGTATTTAGTCCTTTATCTTTGATCTTTCAACATTCTAGTCCCTTATCTTGTAAATAGAATATTTTAGTCCTTATTCTCTTACTATCAAGTAAGTGTTGTATCTTTCGAGATATTATTGAAACTTGTAGCCTTATTTGGTCCAGTGTATCATTTATCTACCCTTATTTACTATATTGAGAATTTATATACAACTTTATCAACATCTCTGCCTTCTTCGAGATGTTAAAAATGTATTTAATTAGCTTCATTCCTTTGTTTTATTACACCGATCATATAAAAATGGTGGGAAATTCTTACCTTGGAAGTTCTAAAGAGTTTCTTTTCTTGATATTCTCTTCTTTATATTCCTTAAGTATATAAAGATCTAGTCTATTTTAATGTCTTTAGTTAAAATTCCACTAAAATAATACTTAAGATATACTTTTTTATGAATCTATTGAGACCAAACAAGAAAACAAAAAATTACGTGAACTTATATGCATTTAAATTAAGTTTTTAACTATAAATTTCATTTAAACGTTTTTACATCTATGTTCAGTTTCAAGAAGAATCATCAATGGGTGACTCACTAGGCAAATATGTTTTCAGTTTTTGAAAAATTCTAGGTCTATTTTGTATATGATTTTACATGAAAATAATTAATATAATATTTATTTTACATAAAGTTAATTGTTGATATTTTTGGTTTACAGAAAAATAGAAAACTACTTATGTATCAGTACAAGGATGACAAGGATGAGTTGCTGCAAGCTATAAATGATCACCAGGTAATATTAAAATTCTTTGTTTGTAGTAGAATTTAATAGATATGTAAATATATAATTTTAATTGATATGTATTATAATAGGTTATTATAGGTTCTTATAATTGTTGGAGAGACATGTTGTGGAAAAAAAATTCAAGATACATCAACATCTTCACAAGGAAGGGTATACAAAGCGTAGAAAAAAGTATGAATGATTATTACAAAATTAATTTGGTTGTACCTTTTGTAGATCGGTTGTACTCATCATTGTAGAGTTGCATCTATGAGTGTAGTTGCTCGGGTTTAACAGGAAATATGAGTGAAAATTGGTAATGAGGTATTATTATAAATTTCTTGATGAGGTATTTTGAAAATATTAATTAGAAAATATAGTAAATAATGCCTGAAACTAACTATTGTTATATTTTTATTCAGTGTGATTACGGTAGATGAGATCATAAAAGAACACTATCAACTAAAATTTTGTTTGGTTTGGTTAAGGTAAACAATTGTTCTTACATTTAATTTTTTTTTAGTTAATTGCACTATTGACCCCTATATTTTGCAAAACATGCACTATATGCTCCTATATTATGCAAATAAGTTATAGTTTTACAAAAATAGTTTGCTAATTAATTCCTTATCTAATGAATTTCCAGGTTTTTTTTTATGAAGATGCTCAATTGATCTACTCATCGTTGTATAGTTGATAAAAATGACAGAGCAAAGGTATTTTACCATAGGTCTCTATATTATGCAAAAATTGAATTATTGGTCCCTATATTAAACATAGATAATGCACTAGGTCTGTATATTGTGTAAAATTGTACTCTATTTCCCTATGTTTTGCATAAATGTACTCCAAATCTTCATATTATACAAATTTACAAGAGAGGACCCTATAATTTGTAAGAATGCACTATAGATTCTATGATTATTCAATATTGCACTATAGGTACATTCATTAGACAAAAGTTGCACTAAAGTTCCCTAGTTTAAAGATATTTTTGAATTCTTTTATAATTTGAAAGTCTATGTGATGTTTTAAAATATTTGTGGATCATGATCAATTCTCTTTGCTCAGGGTTATTTTTGTATATATTTGAAAGTAAAGGAAAATTCGGAATTTGTAGTTACACAGATCGAAAAACAAACCACGATCCTCAAAAATATTCTTTGATTTGATTTGTTCATCATTTGTTTATTTTTATAAAGTAAGAAACACAATTGAATATTTAATTTGAATATTTTAAATATTATTGATTTTTTAATTTATTTTCTTATCTTTACCAACAACCATATATAGAAACGACATGGGTTCCTGCTATTGTTTTTTAGTTTTTCCCCTAATTTAATCCCTTAGAGGATATATTCAAGCCGTAATTAGTGTCACTGCAAAATAAAATCTCAATAGATAATATGCCTCTAAAGGTGTCTTTAGAAACAAACTTATTACATCGATCAATTAGCGCCAACGAGTTGACTCTAATAATAATTAGCGCCACCGAGTGGCCTCTAATAATAATTGGCGCCAAATTTGAGACCTTTGGAGGCGAATTTGTCGCTGCAAAGGGCGTATTTATTGTAGTGATTACTTTAACCTTAAATCATACACCTTAAACCTCGAGCTTCGACCTTAAACCTTAATCTTCACCTTTACCTTAACTTTAACTTTACCCCTTAACCCTTAAATTTTAAACCTTAACCTTCACCTTCAGTTTCATTTTCGATTTAACCTTAATCTTCACCTTCGGTTTCATCTTTGATTAAACCTTAACCTTAAAGTTAAAAGTTAAACTTAACATTAACCAAAACCTTAACCTTGAATCTTAAATTTTAAACCTAAAAAAAATTAAACATTAATCCTTTTATTTAAAAAATTACAAACTTTAAAGTTTAATTTGAGGAAGCTTTATAAGCAACATTAAATGGAGTAAAATTGTTATTAAGAGGAGGTTGATATTGGATTGATAGAGTTGGGTGCTTGTAATAAAGCTTCGCTAACTAAGATGCTTTGGAAGACTGTTGCGAAAAAGGATTTTCTTTGGATCAAATGGATCCATAGGGAATATCTTCATAATGCAAACTTTTGGGAGAGGAAGTCGAAAAAGATGGGTTCTCCGTTATTGAAGAACATTTGGAATTTCAAGGTGGTCATTAGAGGGTTACTTGAAGTGGATGGTAGAGAGTGTATTTTGGTTTGGCGTTTCTCCTCGGCAACAATTTTTCAATTATTCACAAGTTATCTGCTGACAATTTTTATGCTTTATAAAAGAAACCTTATAATTTGTTCTGCCTTTGATATTATGTGAGGCCTTTGGAGAATATTTTTTGGGATTATTGTGCCAATCCTGTTTACGTTCCATTTTCATTTAGATGACATTAACAGATAGACTCAAGATAAAAGACCGTATGACCTATTTAGAATTGGATCCACTTTATGCTTTATTTGGTAAGATTGTTTAGGCAAATACGGACCTTTATTTTAATTCTACATATGCTAAAGATAATTAGGATGAGATAGATAAGTTGTAGGGTATTTTTAATGAGATTAATACTTTACTTAGCGCACTAAAGTGTATTAAGAAGCTCAAAACTCAATTTAGTGAAGGTAGAACAGGCCTAGAATCTGAAAAGTCGTCTCTTGTAGTCCTTCCGGAGCCCAAATGCTACATATTAGGCTTAGTGGTTCAATTGAAAATGATGGGCCTCTGAGTTAGTGAGATGTGAGAAGTGGTTTAAGTGGATTTGGATTTACGATGCAAACGAAACTACCTTTTTACTGAATTTAAGCCCAAGATGGGCCTAATCCGATTTTAATCTCTATATAAGACTTATTAGACCTCTTGGTTCAGTATACTTCATATTATTACTCATTTCTATAGAAGGAATAAGTCATATGCTTAAGGTCCCAAATCTGTTTTTATTCCTATATATAAGGCTAATCAGACCTCTTAATTTAGCACACTTTATATTATTAGTAATTTATTAGAGAGGAAATAAGTCATACGCTTGGAAGCAAAGGAGTAGAAGTTGTAGAAGGCTTTCTTCGTCAACAACTCAAGTAATTCCAATTAGGTTCTTTTTAGATTAATTTTTGTTTTAGGAATTATGTCTTTTATTAGTTTTAATTATTTTCTTTATTAAATTATGAGCTAAACCTTAAATACTTGAGAATCGTTATATAGGAAAAACCTAATTTCTAATTTAATGTTTCTCTGAATATGGGATTACTTAATTTAAATTGAGTTGCGTATTTTGTATTCACTATATTCTTATTTTGTATTGACTATATGCTTGTGTACCAACAATAACTTAACTAATGTGATATAGGTTTTAGTAATTAGGCTATCGTTAGTGGCGACGATCATCCGGGAAATAGGAGGATATTGAGCCTGTTAATGAGTTTGGCGGCCTTAAATAACACCGTAGCCAATTGGGTAAAATGTTAATCATTCAAATGTAGCTTATAGTCAGCAGGAGTTAGGAAGATATTAGAGTACCGACTAATATTAAAATAACGACTTAACCCTTAAACAAATTCCTTGGATTGTAAACGTTGGTGATTCTCTAGCTAGACTCAAGTATATCTCTCATATTTGTGTAATATTCTTAGTATAATTTCTATATTAATTTAGTTCACTCAATATTAGTGAGTTAATATTTATTAAATCAAACCAAAAACAAACATCCACTTTTATTTATATTGTAATTGGTTCTACTTTGTAATTGAACATTTAAGTCTAATATAGCAATTCGACGAATATCCGTAATATTTAATTATTAGTTGGAACACCTATACACTTATGGTAAGTTTCTCTTCTTCTTTAGTGTTGAATTTATATCAAACGTTGGAGCAACCAGGATTCACTCAGAAGATCCTCACATAAAAGGTATATGGTAGTAATGGAAATTGGGCACCATTATGCAAGCCGATTCTCATCATCAACTTTTCTCTTGCTAAATTCTCCAACAAGGGGAAGATGAAGTTATCACAACTACATAGAGTAGATAATATACATTTCGTTATATACATAAACATGATTTGATATGGATGGAATACATAATGAATAGATAGTTACCTTTTGATATGACTAGAGAAGAAGTGTAGTCCAATCTGATATACATTCTGAAAAAACCCCTAGTTCTTAAAGTGATTTGAGTAGAATCAGTATAAACTTCTACATTTTAGGCATTTTATTTACTACACGCCATATCTTCTCCCAAATTATACACGGAGTATAAGCCTTTATACCATCAAATAGTCCTTCGTGTTTGGGACTATTGAGGACCTTGACGCTTCCACTAGAAAATATAATTAAATAATTAATGAATACAAATATATGCGTTGTCCAAATTACATCTTCATATATGTTAATAGTTTTTAATAACAAATTATACAAGTGTTGATTAATTTTTCTAAACATATATACATAAAAGTAAAGTATGAAATAAAATATGTTTATAACATCAATTAATTAGTTATAGCAGGACTATGTAAAGATCGGAGAATTTTATCTTAATCATCAAATTCTTCCAAAGTAATTATCTTTTACACAAATGACCCTAGACTATGCACGTTTTGACTAATAAACCCTTACTTTTCGAGACTATGTCAAAACATATATAAATAAAGAAGTGTTTTGGATAATTTACCCTATTTGTTTTTTCTAATGACTTAAGATATAATGATTATATCAGACCCCGGTATCGCTAGAAAATATTACATGAGTGTTGCTCCTAAGAAGCGTATTATACAAGGTAAAGTCACTTCTATTCTTGCCGAAGCACTTGGAATTCTCATAACATCCCTTACGTCATCAAGATCCAATCTGGAAGCTAATAACCAAGTCAAAATGGTGCAGGCTTGTTTTCCACTTATTCTTTAGATATTAACGTGTATTTGCTTCTCTTAGATTTCCAGATCTCCAATTCCCCCAACTTTTTAATATTCTATTTTTAGGCTTTGAATAATTTTGTTGTATTTATGTTAAACATATGTTATTTTCTAGGAATATATGGTTAGGTACCCCACGAACTCCCTTGCACGTCCACCAAAATCCCTTCTAATTTTAGTACCATAAACTTCGGAAACCACTTGTTAAGGGTACTGTTCGTACGGGCTAACTTTATTTCCCTATAATATATTTATAACTGTATAACCCAACCCTACATAATTCCATAAATTTCTTAATAATATAGGTCGTTTGTCACCGATTAAAACCTTTACTATAGTAAAGCACGAGGTACAATAAAAGATGAATAGTAAATAGTAACATTACAAAACATCAGGCATCATAATATAAGTATAATTTCCAAAGATAGTAAAAATTTTGGAGTATAGATAATTAACAAAATCTCATTTTTCCAAAACCAAAGAGGACTACTCATTGCATTAGTGTTTCTAGAAAACATGCTATAAATCACAAATACTATGACATTCATATAAAATACACCATACATGTTCACAAATAACTAAATATCATTGTATTAGTCCATAGAGTGTAGTATTAGACAAGTATTTGGTATTCATAAACAATGATTTAAGTATAAAATGTAAGCTTAAAAAGGACAAAAGCATGATTATAGGAAATGAATTTTTTTAGTATCTAGGAAGACATCATACTGATTGCATGGAGTAATCTAGCATGTGTTGTAAATTTTAAGAGAAAATAATTATCTAACATATAACTTGACTAAGTATCTTTATAACAAGGGTATCAATCTTTGAGGTTTTTATTACGAAAGAAATTAATTCCAAAATGAGAAATCCAGCCCACTTACTAATGGTTTGTGCCCGCCAGAAAATATAGGAGACTCACAACAAGAGACTTGATATTTACATTGAGCCAACCGGAGACTAAATGGGAGAAGCTCTTTGTAAGGTAGAAAACTCCAAAGCGGAGCTACCGGAAGCTAAGTTTATAGAGACATAATTCGTAAGAGAAATGGAAGAAGAAAAGTTGGGAAGTTGGGAGAGAACTGACCAATCGATGAAATAGGTTTAGAGGCAATTTTGGAGAAAAAAATAATACTCTTTAACATGCCCAGAGATATACACCCTTTTGATAAAGAGATGATAAAAATTATAGTCCTTAGAATATGGACAATAACAGATGAAAAGATAAGACAAAGACATGTTATGTATTTTCAGAGCATTATAAACATTTAAGACTCTAACTATCAGAAGCTTAAATACCAAAAAACTATTGTGATGGATAATCTAGAGTACTATATCAAAAGATTAGCTCAAAAGGTGACTTACTATATCAAAAGTAGGCTTATATAAATAATTAATTAGAAAATAAAATAATTATCTTTTTCAATAATTAGATAATCCAAAATCTACTGTCAACTTGAAACAATTTAAGATCTGACATACAATTATTATAAAAAGAGAAAATTTACTAAGAGCATAACACATATTGTTCTCCTTTGCTGAAATGACATGACCAACGATCTCTTCTGTAAAATATATATAGTTCTATATAAAATCTATAAATATTTTATGTCAAGTATATATAATTCCATAAATAATACTAAAAACAATCAGTTAAACTTCAATTCGTTAAGAGAGATCTAAAGAAATAAAGTTAAACATTTAAATTAAAGTAATTCTCTTTAGCCTTGACTCCCTCTTAACAACTTAGGTTAAAAAACATAAACAAAAATTAAATTTTAATTACTGGATAAAAAATTTCAAATTGTTAACATGTTATCCCTGGTCTCAAATAATACATCAAATTATTTAAGAAAATTAAACCTTATTAAACAGGACCTTTACAAAGCTGAGACATGTATTTGTTTCTTTTCCTCTTTAATCTTATCCACCTTCTCTTGTTTGTTCATGGAGAAATATTATTTAATTGTGAGAATAAGATGTTTATGCAAAATAAATATTTAGTAAAGCAGTTGAAAGTGTTGAATTTCTTTAAAAAAAATGAAAACAATAAATAATTATTTTATTTTGATAAATTAGGCGATTACCCTAAAATACCAACTTTTTTTTATCTAATAGTATTTTAATAATAAAAGAAACCCTAAGATTTAAATAAGAAATCTTAGTTACTATTGAGAAGAATTCGAGAGAGAGGAAGAGTTAAAAAAAATTCCATATGTATAGAAATAGTGTGTATATATACAGATTAGGGATAACCTGTGTCCGAGGGCACTGATAAGTTTTTTAATAATATAAAAGAGAATGGAAAGCAATAGTTATAGGTAATCTATTCGGGAAAGAAGTTATACATTATCTAACTTTTGTTTTTCAAGATTATTTCTAAAACAAATTTGAATCTTTTAAATAAATATATATTACCCATCTAGTTAAACTATGTTAAAAGTTGGTTAATTAATACCTACAATTTTGTAAAATAATACCCACTCATCTTTATTTAGAAATTTGCTTCTGACTTGTTTGAAACACATAAGTAATGATAACAAAACATACTAAAACATTTAAGAAATCCCTATATGTTTTCTTCAACGTCTCACCTCCAAATAAACCCTTATGCTACATAAACTGAAAATTAAGAAAACTGGAATGATTAATAATAATAAATCAAGAGTTAAAAATAAAATATTATCACAAAAATAGAATCTCAATTTAAAACTTGAATTGAGATTTACAAATTTATTCATATATTAATACATACATCTTATAGATAAAAATATAATTATATGTTTAAAGGAAAAAGATTGATTTTAAAAAATGATAAAGTTTTCCATTTTGTTACATTTCAATAAATAATAATTTTTTAAGACATAGCTAAGAGAGTAACATAAAGTTATTGGATTTAGCACTAATATAACTTTTTTTAGCAAATATCTACGCTTTAATAAGAACACATTTCACAGACTACCACTTTTGCACCAACTAATTTTACAACAATAAATTAGTTGATTACGTTTAATCTTAATCTTTGACAAAAAATGAATCTCCTTGCAAAAGTGAAAAATATGTTTAATTTCTATTAATAATAAAATTATTATATAAAAACTATAAGAAAATTATCATAATATGATTATAAATATATTATTACTCTGAAACTAAAAGAAAATTATCATAATTTGTCTATTTTTTAAAGGACCGGTGTTGTAAATCACACTTAATAGACATAATTACCTATAAAAATAGTAGAAGATATTTTGCTTTTTATAAATTATGTATCATAAAATTCACTAAGTTTCACAACCTATACCGTCAAACAAATCAGAATATAGTTGAACAAAACATAAAGAATAGCAGACACAAAATATGTTCTTTTACAGTTTCTATAAATCATGTAGTATAAAATTTAATAAATTTCACAACCTATACTCGGAACAAAAATACATTGCATGATATTATTTTCTGAAAATCAAAATCAAGTTAACAGGTGACTCTTATTTTCTATTTAGCTTAAAGAAATATCTAAGTTTTAAAATTATGCAATTAACTTCTATTGGCATAATATCTACAAAATTCAAGGAACAATTCAACAAGTACGTTAAAAATGTGATCAATAAAAAAATTGTTAATTTTGTTTAGTATATCTAATTTAAATAAATCATTAGGAATGTGATAGAACAAATAGAAAGGGGAAGGAAAAGGTCAAACCCCCTGTTAAATCAAAATCCTAGAGAAAGAGTTCGCAAATGGTACACTGTATTATTTGTTTTTTACCATATTAGAAATTCAACTACCTTCATGTACAAAATTAACTTTAAATTCGTCACAAAAAATAGGATCCATGAAATATTGAGTTATCTAGAGCTGTATTAGCACAACGTATACGGCGAGAGCGGTAATGGTTAGCTCATACTTCTCAAGTGATAAGTAATGAGCCAAAATTACCCTCACTGAATTCTCTGCGTCGATTAAATCCACAATTACATAGAGCACATGAGATTTCATGTGAACAATTGAATATTCCAAACTCACACAACTCATTTCAAAACATAACAATACAAGCTCATATTCAACCACAACTACATTGCTCAAGTAATTATGTGGATGGAATTTCAATCAATCGTGACCAAGAGGTTCGGTTGTTATCTAATCATATTTACGTTGGAAAAAATATAGGTCACGTCAAATTAAATCGTAGGGACTATCCCAGTGATACTCTCCTACAAACAACTCATCCTCGAAGTAACCATGTGCTTAATAGAACTCCAATCACACCAAACCATATTGACATATCAAATACACATTCCATGGTTGAAACACAACATATCGTGGAAACCTCTCTTTATGAACAAATTATTGAAACCCCAACATATTCGTATCATGAAGACGAATATGATAGTGGTGGAGAATAAAATAGTGGAGCTCATCCAAAATATACCATCACAGAAGATATAAATGATGTACGCGATTCATGGGATGAAATGAATGTAATATGCCCGCATTGTAAAGCTTTATATTGGAAGGCTGAAAGATTAAAAAAACCTCATGTGTCGCAACCAAAATTTGGAAAATGTTGTTTGGAAGGCCAAATTATTCTACCCAATGTTATCACTCCTCCACCATAAATTCAAGCTTTATACGATGGATCAACACCACAGTCTATATCTTTTCGTCGTTACACTCGAGGGTATAATGCACTAAAGCTTTTACAAGTTTGGGTGTCAAAATGGATGAAAGGGTTATAGGCGGAAGAGGGCCGTCGGTATTCACAATTCATGGAGAATTACGACATCGAACTGGTTCACTGGAACCACAAGAAGGTCGAGATCCTACATATGCTCAATTATATATTTACGATACTGATTGTGCCTTAGGATTTCGTAATAAACGAAATCCTTATCTAAGGAGTGATGTCTTGAGCACTATCCAAAATTATATGATGGAGCATAACATATTCACTCATAAATATCGTCAGGCTTCTGCAATCTTAAAACGACCTGAAGTGGCCTCTGAAAATATTCTGGTGTACTTACATTATTCTGCGGCGAAGGATCGTCGACGATACAATCTTCCGACTTCAGATGAGGTGGCTGTAATCATTCCGGGGGATGGAACTGAGACGAGTGCAACGAGAGATATCATTCTACTTATAAAAGGAGATTACCAGTTCACGAGGATCAGTGAATGTCATCCAGCTTATCTACCTTTACATTATGTACTCATGTTTCCATATGGGGAACTTGGATGGGACCCATGATTTAAACGATGGGATACTTCTCGCAATTGATATTCAAGAAAAAGGTTAACGCAAATGGATTACTATGGTTACCGCATATTTCAGCGTCCTACCAAATATTCTACAATTTTAAGAGGTGGTAAATTATTTCAAGAATTTCTGGTAGATGCTTGGACTGCAACAGCGCAAAATCGTCTGGCATATTATAAGTTAAATCAAGATAGATTCCGCGTAGAGTTATATGATGATTTTACAGATGTTGTTATGGAAGGGGTGTCACCGGAAAAAGTTGATATGCAGAGGATTCTTCCGTCTTCTTTTACTAGAAGTGCTAGAAATATGTTTGAAATATTCCAAGATTCGATGACAATAACGCGCTATAACCAGCATCCAGATATTTTTCTGACAATGACAGCGAATCCAAACTGGCATGAAATAACATCAGCTTTGCTTCGAAATCAGAAAGTATCTGATAGACCCGATTTAGTGGCACGTGTTTTTGAGATAAAAAGAGCTCTACTGTTGAAAGAAATCTATGAAAAAAA
Organism: Nemophila menziesii; assembly: GCA_029959085.1. NCBI lineage: Eukaryota > Viridiplantae > Streptophyta > Magnoliopsida > Boraginales > Hydrophyllaceae > Nemophila > Nemophila menziesii. The sequence continues at coordinate 8,076,309 of JARWIR010000014.1, forward strand.
CATATTCGGAAAACTAGTAGGAAAGGTCTTGGAGTTTCAAAAACGATGTCTACCACATATGCATGTTTTGATATTTTTGGATGGACATGACAAAATTCGAACAAGTGCATAAGTAGACCTGTTTGTATGTGCTGAACTTCCTGATATAAATACTGACCCGATTCTTTTTGATAATGTGGTCAATTTTATGGTTCATGGTCCCTGTGGTGCTCGAAATCCTAAATCACCGTGTATGGAGAATAAAAAATGTACTAAAAAGTACCCAAAAGATTTTGTGGATGCCACATCAATGGATCAAGATGGATATCCGATATATCGTCGTCGGAATGATGGTCAGGTTTTTGAAGTTAGGGGATGCAAAATTGATAATAGGGATGTTGTACCATATAATCCGTATTTATCCAGAATGTTCCACTATCATATTAATGTTGAAGTTTGTGAAGGGATAAGATGTGTCAAGTATATCCATAAGTACATATACAAAGGTCATGATCGTACAACTATGGTGTTAGGTGGAGATGAGATTCAACAATATCTTGATGCGAGATATATTGGACCCCGTGAAGCAGCATGGTGAATATTTGGACATATTTTACATGATGAAATACCCAATGTTCTTCGATTGCATATTTATTTATCGGGAGAACATCAAGTTACGAATCTGTGGAATCGATTATTACTGGTGCTATGCATCAAAAATCAAGTCTGGTGGCATTTTTTGAGTTTTGCACAAATAATGAAGCTGCACGTGATTTTACGTATCAGGAATTCGCACAACATTTTTTTTGGAATAAAAATGATACGATTTGGACACCTAGAAAAAGAGGTTTTGCTATAGGCTGCATGTATTTTGCTACTCCTAATTGTGGAGAGAGATTTTATCTTCGATTGTTACTTACTGTTGTCAAAGGCCCCCATTCATTTGAGTGTCTACGTACATATTATAATACAATATATGGTTCATTCAAGTTAGCATGTGCTGCTAGAGGACTTCTAGAAGAAGAAGATGAATGAGTACATTGTTTGGAAGAAGTATCACTTATGAAAACTGGTTGTCAGTTGAGAAGATTGTTTTCAATTATATTAATGCATTGTAATTTGTTACAACCACATGAGTTGTGGAAAAAGTTTTCACATAACATATGTGATGATCTTGCATCAAAGTTGAGTAAATCTTATGGTAATGTGCAACCCACTGTAAATGAAGTTGAAGATAATGGCTTATATCTCTTGAATACCATGTTGATAGAATCGGGAAAAAATTTAGCTGACTTTCCTCCAATGCCACAATCAAATAGAAATTGGAGCAAACCTATGAGAAATAGACTGATTCGGGAACATTAGCAACTTAAGAGGGAAGCGCAAGAAATTGATGCACAAGTAAATGTGGATCGGCTAAATATTGCACAATAACATCCTTACAGAAAAGTCATGGACTCCGCTATACATAGTAAGGGGGAAACCTTTTTCTTGAATGGAGGTGCTAGAACATGAAAGACATTTTTGTATAACACAATTGCAACAAAATGTCGGAGCTTAGGTTATACTGTTATAATTGTAGCTTCATCTGAAATTGCATATTTGTTATTGAAAGGAGGCTGAACTGGACATTCAAAATTTTCTATAGCTTTGATTATTTTAGAAGATTCAATTTGTGGATTTACTAAACAATCGTTTCAGGCAGAATTGATGAGGGAAACAAAACTTATAATTTGGGATGAAATTCTGATGCAACATTGAAATTGTGTAGAAGTTGTTGATCGAACATTACAAGATGTATGTGAAAATGAAAAACTCTTTGGGGGTATCACAGTTTTTCTTGGAGGTGATTTTCGATAAATTTTACCTGTTGTGCGTAAAGGTGTACGCGAACAAATAGTCGGGGCTTCATTAAGACGTTCACCCATTTGGAAAAACATTGATGTACTTACGCTGGATGTCAATATGCGTCTCAACGAATCGATTAGCGGGAATTCAGAATTTGCTAAGTACTTAATGCAGGTATATCTGAAATTGCGTTATTCGAGGTTTTGTAAATATATAAACGTATTCCTTAAATCTAATCAATTATTTATTATAATAGATTGGATCTAACCCACACGAAATTATAGACATCCCATCAAGAATATGAAAATGCAATGACTTAGATAGCCTATTATCATCAACTTATCCCGATTTTCATGTCAATGGAACCTCAAGTAGTATATACTTGAATGAACGAACTATTATTTCGGCACAGAATGATGATGTTAGTGATATCAACAACTCAACATCAAAAGAAATTCCAAGAGATGCGGTGATGTATCTAGCTGTTGATAAAATGGTTGAAGAGGATAATGTGGATCAAAGTATAACTTCTCGATATCCAAATGAATATTTAAACTCATTGAATCCAAGTGGTTTACCTCCATCTAGGGTGGAGTTGAAAGTAGGGTGTCCCATCATGTTGTTGAGGAATATTGATCCTAAGGATGGACTTTTTAATGGCACAATGTTGTTGGTGGTCATGTTCTCTTCGCGTGTTATTGAAGCACAAATATTAACAGGAGATAAATCCGGAAATTTGGTGTTCATTCCACGAATATCATTAACACCTTCCTCGTCAGAAGTACCGTTTATAATGACAAGACGACAATTTTCTATCAGGTTAGCCTTTGCCATGACCATAAACAAATCTCAAGGACAATCTGTGAAGTACGTCGGTATTGATTTATGAACAACAGTATTTAGCCACGGACAATTATTTGTTGCATTATCGAGATGTACAAATTATGATCACATCAGTCTCCTTCTTTCTTCCGATCATAATCAAACAACAAAAAATATTGTATATCCAGAAGTTTTGATATACTTAACTTATTAATCGTATGCGAATAGAATTAGTGTAGGTTAAATAGGTTAAATTAATATAGTATTCTACTAAAGAAATTTCTCCATCTCTGCTAAATTTAATTAATAAAGTATCTTACTAAGAATTATTCTTCATTTCCAATAAATAGACCGAGTTGGAGATTTTGGGAAGAGAGGAAATGACTATCTTTAAAAGTCATGCAGTAAGTCTTTATTGTGGCATACTTTTTTTATTGTTGTAATCATTCACTAAAATATTTTATTATTAGCAGTATCACAAGGAACTCGGGTGTATCGTAAGTCAAGTATTTCTTATAAACATCACATGGTCAAATATACTATAACATTGCAAACATGTGTGTGTTAAGAAACTTCAAACAAAAAATGTTACTATTACATTACGTGACGAGGAGGATTTATATCGCATCAAGTCATCACATGTAATACAGATTTGCTTGCTTACTTTATATTTGATAAAATCGTCAATATTATATTACTTAATTTGAAACATTGTAATATTTATAGGATTGGAAGATGAATGCACGTCATGATTGGATAGAAGGAAAACGCTAGCTAAATGGAATTATAATCATATGGTATGAAACTTCATCATAAAATTTTTATTTCATACGATCTATTCATTTTATCCATCACATGATCACTAACTTCAATATATTTAAATAACTAGGTTGTTGTTGCGGCTTCGGTTATTGGAAAATATATCCATGTCGATGTAAACACATGGTGTAGAGTTATGAGAGATATGCACGACTCTAATGATGTTCAAATACTTCCTTAGATTATGCTTTTTTATTTTCTTTAGGGTGGGGATTTTCTGAGATTATGTTTTTTTATTATACATTATGGTGTAAATTTCCTTAAATTGATTTTGTTAATTTTTATGGTGGATATTTTGCTAGATTTTATTTTTTATCGTCTTTATGATTGATATTTTCTTAGGTTGTTAAATTTTTTTTTTTTGGTTTATTGTGTATAGATAATTTAGACTCTTGGACTTTATTGTAAGATTTACAACTGAGTGGATCGAGAGTATTGTTAAAATCAATTTATACTGCGTATTAATTTACTAAATCATAATAATGTAAATTTACGTAAACTCAAGATGTTTCTTTGATAATTATAATCACACAGTATTTAAATAGTGCACCTCGGGCACGGGTTATCCCTAGTAATTATACACACAATAAATAATATCGAGTATATTAGTCAAAAATCTTAAACTATTAATCCAGGAAGAACATTTAGGAACATTTTTGATAAATTCTTAATTATTGGGTTTTAGTTACACATGATCTCGACCATCATGAGAGTGTATATACATATATATCATAACTTACATGTATAGTATTAATCTAAAAGAAATTTGAATATCTTACAACTATTACTTAATAAAATAATTGAATTTTACTTTACACCATACAAACCAATATATTAAATTATGTTTTTCTTTAGGCCATTTTGCATATTGCCACTTCTACATTGAGTATCAGAGTATCATCAGGGTATTATAGTATAGTCCTTATATTCCAAGGTTCATGTCCATGTTCAAGAAAACTGAAGGACGACCGTTCCATCACGCTAACTTCAAGCATGTCTCAAAGATGCATTTTGTGCACTATCAACACATAATATATGACACTCATAATCAACAAGTAATACATGATTATAAAGTCATCCTTACTTTACAAGATGGAAAAGAATATGTTGGTTTTTATTTATTGTTATAATATATGAGGTACATAACATATATGACTGAGACATTCACCCAAACTAGATGAGACTCAATAATTAAATTTGTCATTCATTCAGTATGAACCCTACATGGGAGAGATCTCACTTCATCTGGAGATGTATATGTGATGTCTCCTCATTTGTGATAATATAATATACTTCAGAGACATCATTTTAGGCTTATTTATTAGTTTATAGGTCGATCTTAGCTTAATTTAGTGCACTTTTCTATTTTGAGTCTTGAGTTAGTAAACATAATATTTTTAGAGCATATTGGGTTTAATTGTTTATTTAGTGTGTAGCTTTAAAGATAATTATGGAGATTAATTAGAGTCCAAGTCAAAGACTACAACTTATGGAAAGAGATATGCATGGAAATTGGAGATAGAAGGAAACTAAGTTCAATTAGGAAAAGGAAAAGCTGCCTAAATCTGGGATTCTGCATACACGTCTAAAGATGTGCGTTTTTACCTAAGAAATAGGCCGATTTTGGTAATTTCCTTCTTTAAGGTCAAGATAATTCTGTTGCGATTCTTTTGGTATCTTATGGAGCTCAAACCGACCAATAACGAAGAAGATATGATCAAAACAGTCCAGCAGTGTTTATCTTTATTTCCTTACGAATTTCAGTTGGATTAGGAGTCCATTACTTTCCTTCTCCTTCAAGAAAACGAATTAGGTCTTCCTATACCCTATAAATACAGTCTCTTAACACTCTAAAATCATCCTTGGCCAGACCTTAAGGCCAAGAGGAAGCTACAACACAAGAGAAGAAGTCTGGAAGGAGCTGTGCAACAACTATGTCTTCTTCAACCTCTTATTTTGTAATTCTTTTCGCTTCTCTTCTTAGTATGAATCAGTTCCTTTTAGTTTGAGTGTTTAGCATATATGTATGAACCCTAGTTTTGATTGACATCTATCTAATTTGGGAACTTAATGTTTTAAATTGAATTATAGTTTTTATTCTCTGTTTATGTGTTTGGATTTATATTCTGTGTTCTTGTGGATGCGCGCCCATATAGAATTACCATCTAGTAATTAGGTCACCATTGACAACGGTGTTTAGTTGCATGTTTAGCACATAACGTCTAGTATTAGGTCTGATCTGACAACCGAACCTAGCAAGATAATCACTATGGTTTAGTTCTTGTGACTATTTACCAATTACAGGAAAAGTTTGCTTAGGAAACCTTATTGACACAAGTAAATCCTATTTTAAACTACCGATAGCATATTGGGACCGATTAGGGAAATACTACATAATTTACCCTTACATGTTTAGAACGGCAAAACTAGTGGAGATTGCATGCTAATAACTCAAGCTAAACTTTCATACTATATTTTCTTTCTTTTATTTATTTTTTGTCTTTTAAATTATTAGTTTAGTTTATTTATTAGAAAACCAAATAAATATTTGTCTATCTTTTCTTTCTCTAGCGTATTATCGTTTCTATCTTTAATATCTGCACTTGATAAATTGCATAAGTTCTCTCTAACTTTCGTCAGTCCCTGAGGAACGAATCTTCTTATCATTAAAACTTGCATACGTCCTGTAATACTTGCAGTACAGTGTTAGTTTAGGGTGTGTATTTGCACTTATTTATATCCTTATTTTATCACACCTTAGGCCACACCAATATGTCATATATCATATGGTTTCTATTTCTCTCACTAAGCCTTGATTTTCCATTTCATTTATGTAATAGTCTCTTTGTAAGTTTTGAAACACCTCAAAATTGTCTTGTCTAGGTATAATTGTACGAGTCTTATAAATCCACAATTAAAGGGTGTTGTCGTTAATTTCATGCTCTACTACCTAATTTTTAGCTAAATCCACCTTGATAACATATTGAGACAATTAAGCAAACTAGTAATACTCAAGTTGCGAAACAAGTTTTAAATGCAAAAATAGAGAAGAGAAGTTATACAAGAAGTTGTGAACCTTGAATTAGATCATATAAAAGAAAACAAAGAAATAACATATTCATAAACATATACAAGAAATGAAAGTGAAAAATACATACAAAAATTGATAGGATAGTTGAATATTTGCTTCCCCTTTTTTCATTGCGCTTCTAACCATTGTATATTCTTATTCACCCTTGGAGCATGTTTAGAAATCGCCTAGTCACTCTGAAAATTTTATAAATATATATATATATATATATATTATATCTTGCCTCGTCATTCATTATAGGGACTACACACTTTTGCGTTGGTTAGGATTACTTTGCATTCAGATTACCAAATTTTTATTTCACATAACAACATTTTTTACGGATACATTAAATACAATAGCCAAAATGGTTCACAAATATATCCAAGAGAACCTAGTACCATAAAACAACACAAACAAAAAACAAGACATGAAGCACAACATACAAAACATAAAACAAACCGAGATCTATGCCCGACCGAACCAAGATATCGTTGAGAATTACAACAAGTAAGTGTCGAGGAATCTTCTTCAAGTTTTCTGGTACCAAATTTTGTCTAGCAACTCTAGCGAGACCATCGGTCATGCCATCTGCTGCTGTTATGGGAATGTGCCGCACAACGATACCACCATCAATGATTGTCATTTATTGGAACATATTGTACTGAAGAAAATATAAACTAAGACCTAATCTCACTTTTGACCTTTGTCTAACTAAACCACTATTCAAATCATTTTTTATTAAATCATAGGTCTACTATAATATAATGAATACATGACATAAATTGTTTAGATAGGATATGTGAAGCAAACCATGTGGTAGAGATACATTGATTTTGGGACTAAACTTGCATATATAACCTTAAAAAGTCATCACTAATGATTTTTTTGGAATTAGATATTTAATAATCTTTTAGTCAAAAAGACTATTCATGAGGTAGGGTCTAGTTTGGTTGCATAACCACATATATTATTTTTTTAATTGTAGAGTTCACCTAATTAATAATTTTGTTGTTAAGTGATAATGTGGTAAAAAATAATTTATAATTAAATAAAAAATATTATATTACATCAGCATTTAACGTGTATTTAATTGCAGATATTAAAAAAACAAAAATAAAAATATTAAATACATGAATGTCCATTGTTAAAAAGTTAAATATTTATTTATCAAAATTTATAATTTAGATATTTAAAAAGTCTTTTTCTTTTATTTAAATGAAAAGATACAAAAATATTAAATAAGAGACCAAATTAAATTATTGAGCCAAGTCTATGTATAAAAATTAGTATTATAATTACTCTATCATTAATAAATATTTTATTTAATCCTAACCTTTCATTTTCATATGCCCTACGCGTATATATATCCTTTTTTCTGCCAAATGCATTGGTGATATGCAACATATCACGTCATATGAATATGACATTAATATTATACATATTATATCTATCTTCTATTATGAAGTGTATCATTTTGAAAAATATTACCCAAATAAGAAATCCAATCATTTCTTTTTCTACTTTTATCCATAATTAATCTATTTAAAATCTATATAATAAAAATATTTAGATAATAACTTTTTAATAAAAAATTCAAAATATTTAATTTCTTTAATAATAAATCTAATTCTAATTTTGTCTTAAAAATAATATATGTAATTAAAGAATAATTGCTCAATTGACCATGGTCTTGTTTTTTATTCTACACTTTGAGATTGTTAATGAAAAGTATAAGGTTCGAATCTCTCCCTTAATATAGGAAACTCAATATTATATCTCATCTTATAATATTAAAAATTATAAGATGAGATATATATAATATAGAATAAAATGCATGATTATCATGAGATTTGATGCATGCGTGAGATAGGATGCATGCATTTGATATGATTGAGAAAGATGCATGAGATTGAGATATATAAAACATGATAAAATCCATGATTAGCATGAGATGGGACGCATGAATGAGGTTGGATGCTTGAGATGAAAGAAGATGAGATGGGATGCAAAGCATAAGATGAGATGAGATAGGGTGTATGAGATATATCATGCATTGCACATGACATGAAATGCTAGGGATGTAATGCAACAATGAACATAAAATTGGATGATGAATGGAATGAGATGGATGAGATACCATGCAATGCACATGCGATGTACATGAGATGGGATACTGCATGAGATGAAATGCAAGGGATGTAATGTAATGCAAATGAGATAGAATGCAATACAATACACATGAGATGAGATGCAATGCACATGAAATGAGATGCAATGCACATGAAATGAGATAAATAAAACTAACTATATACAATCACCAAATAAGACAACTTACATACGTCGTGAAGGACCGGGGTGGTGGAAGTGAAAAACTCTGAAACACTTAACACTCTCTTTAAGACCATGTAATTTAACATGTGCATTGCATCAGAGTGTTATGAAAAAGGACAAATATACCCTTGTGTATCGTAAAGTAGTGACTGTACACATGTTACGCGTATCAAACAGGGTGGTGCTAATAGAATGGTGCAATACGTAATTGCACAACTAGTCCCTACATTTATGTATCGTAATGTAGTGACTGTACTTGTGTTACGCGTATCAAAACAGTGTGATGCTAATAGAATGGTGCAACATACAAAGCGATAAAGTTAATTTCACAACTAGTCCATGAGTTATGCAAAGGCCACAACACCCCCTGTATATTGTTAAGTCATAAATGTACAAGGGTATATTTGATATTTTTGGAATAATACGAGTGTGTATATGATACTTCAAGAAAGAGGTGCATAATACAAGAAAAAATGGTGTAATATACAAAAAAGGCTTAAAGAAATATCTATGTGGGCATACTATCATAGAATAGTAAGCCCAAGATATTTAATAAGCTCACAACACAAATTTATCAATTACTAAAGTGTCTTCACATTAGTCAATTTGAGAATAGTAATTTGAAGTTAAAACTCTAAAGGTTACATACGTAATTATAATTTATCTATACACACAAACAAGTATAAATGCACACACGTATATTTATAAAAATATTGAAATAAAACACCCATTTATTTTTCCTTTTTATCTCCCGATAATATTCAGACATGCCTATAATGGGATTAAAAAAAATCATTGAATCCTTATTCCAATACAAAAATAAATTTATTATTCATACCAAAAAGATGTAAATTATGGGGAGGCTATTTCTGTTACTCAATTTGTAATTTTAAGTTATACAAACGATAATTATATTATCCCACCAATTTAAACAAAACATAAATAAACTAAGAAATAATAAGTTAATGAAAATTTCAATTAAACACCCGAAAGAGACAACAAAAAACATCATAACTTAATTCTAGTTTCTGTTCTGTAAATTTTGCAAGACATTAAAGTTTTGAGGTTCATGAAAATTTAAATTATATATTTTTAAATTATTAATTTCACCACTTTAACTTAAAAGATAAATTTTTGGGATTTATATCGCAAACTCGTATCACTATAACACTTCCATTTTCCTCCTCGCTCCATGTAATTGATTCCATCCCCAAAAGTTTACCAATCTGTAAAGAAAATTAAAAAATAAATAAATTCAATATTGATTTTTTTTCAAGATCATGGTATAAATGGTCCAAATTTTCAATATGACGTGTGTATATTCTAAAGAAATGAAATTAGCCTTCATTAAGCTTGGTTATGTATATATTGTTATTAATTATATACCTTATGAACCCCAATTTCTTTAGATGTTACACTCTTCCCCTCAAAATTCAACCTCATTGGATGATTATTTTGTTGTTTTCGAGATAAAATTATAGGATTTTTAGTGTAATTAATTAGAAAATGTTAATTTATGGAATGTGAGTGCACTTCATGCCTAATTTAGGAACTTGTAGTGGAATATTTGCATAATATAGGGACCTATAGTGTAATTAACAGACTTGTAATGCAATTAACTCAAAAAAATTAATTTAGTGACTTGTATTGCAATTAAATCAAAAAAATCAATTTAGAGACCTATATTGCAATTACCTTTAAAAAATCTATATAAGGACCTATAATGCAATTTACTCAAAATAAATAATATAGGACCTATAGTGCAATTTTTGAATAATATAGGGACCTATAGCTTTATGGGCAAGGGGGCAACAGTGAGTAAATTACAATATAAGTCCCTAAGTTATGAAAATATTGGAGTACAGGTCCCTATATTATGCAAAAATTGCACTATAGATCCCTATATTATGCAAAAACTATATAATGTCATTATATTATGCAAATATTGCATTATAGGTCCCTATATTATGCAAATAATGCATTATGGGTCCCTATATTATGCAAAAATTGCATTATGGGTCCCTATATTGTGCAAAAATTGCATTATAGGTCCCAATATGATGCAAAAAGACACTATAAGTTCCTACATTATGCAAAAATTTCCCTACAGGTCCCAAAATTCAGCTAAGTAACATGTTATTTTCACACATTAAATTTTTTCTTAAATTTATTCATGTCACAACTAAACTAACTTTAAATTTCTATAAATATCAAATATTTTAAAATTTAATCGAAAATTAAAAACAAATACATATCAAACGCTTTCTACGTATTGAAAGAGGATCATTATCTCCAACTGTCAATTTCAAATGCGGAATAGCTGATAAGTAATTAAAATCATAAGTTGTCAAATTAAATATAAAAATTCAATAATTAAAAGGTTTTAAAGAATAAAAACTCACTTGAAATACCAGAAATACAATGTAACTGCACTTTTAGTTGACTAATTGCTTCTTTTGGTTCAAAATCTAGAAAATTTAGACCCAAATCTTCCTTGGCCTCACTACATTAAAAAAAATGAGTAAAATTCTTTTTTTTTACTGTTAGTAAAAATAAAAAATCTTCACTTACTTATTCTCAATAAGCATTTGACCAGCTTTTTCATCTGCTGCTCTAGCCTTTTTCAAAAAGAAATGTCCATGATTTAATAAAAATTAGAAGCAAAAATAATAAAAATTTATTGTAAACAATGAGTTAAAGTGGAAAAGTACAAATTAATATACATGATCCTGATATTTTGTTGCTTGACGCCTCAACACACTTTTAACAACTAAAAGGATCAGTTTGCAAAATAAAAAATAAAATTTAATCGAAAAATGAAAAAGATTAAAACTTTAAGGACTTACCAATGTGTAATACTGAATCGTAGTATTCTAGTACTCCTTTGAAGCTTTTTTCAAAGCTTCAAATTCTTCTTCTACATTATCTAAATTGTGATTAAAAGAAAATAATTATTTTGAACTTTTAAAATGATTAATATAATTGAAAAATTGATTTACCTATTAGAGTTACTCAAACTAGTGTACATATTGGTTTAGTTTTGGTTACAGGTTCATCTTTAGGAACTTTAATACTCTGAATTTGCGATTTCGATCCCTAAATATCTCCTAAAATACGGATTTTTTCTTAATCTTTTTCTCTTCTTTTAGGAGTAGTAAATAACGAGTTAGAAATATCCTTTTCCAGCTCAGATTTCGTATTTTTCACTTTATTGCTTGTTGAAGAGTTAGCTTTTGAGATGTAGAGTATATAAGAATTAAGTTAATAAACATATTTTCGAATTATATAAAATTTATGAGCAAATTAAAATCATACCTCTCAGAAAGCATATCCCATCTGTTTCATGAAATATTATGAGAAAAAAACAGAATAAAATTAAATTAAGAAATAAATAATAATTACATCTTTGGCCGTCATGACTGGAACTTCTTCACAATTTCGATATTTCGAAGATAAATCCACAAGCATCTCCATGCTGCACATAAATCATAAGTAAAAAAAATAAATTTAATAAATAAAACAAAAAGACATCTTTAGTTTTTGTGTTATAATAAGTAAGAAAAGTTTTCAACTTGCCTTTTTCACATCATTATCACAAAGCTCTGCAAATATTCAACAAATTTGTATCAGAAATGGAAATTTGACCAAATAAATTTTCGAGAAAAATTGAAAGTTTAAGAGTTAAATGAAAATTAATTACCAACTACATCCTTGATATTTTTCATATTCAAATTAAACCCATCCCAAGCATTCCAAAGAGAAACCTGGAAACATCCTCTTTCATAGCATCACACTTTGTTATTAACGATTTAGTCCCTGAGGAAAACTCATTAACATAAGAGGCCCTTAATGTTTCTGGTACAATTTCACTTGCGGGACCTACAAATTCATCCATTGATAATTTTTTGGAGGTCTCAGATGAGCTTTCTTCTTGAAGATTACATGAAATTTCACCGGTAATGTTTTAATCACGCCCTGATGAAGCTGAAGTTATTTTTGCTTCATCGTGTGCCCGGGGCCGATTATTCTCTCTCCCAATCACACAGAATGAAGCCTCTCACAAAGGGTATCAAGGTTCGCCATGTCAGCGTCTGAATATCTTTGGAAAGCCATTTTAATCCTTAAAAAACAAAAAAATTAATCCAGCAAAAATGCTATAAGATCTAGAATTTCGATCGATAACACAAAAGGCTCTTTAGTTTGTTTATATAAAAGTGTGAAAATCTAGTTAATTAAGCAGAAAGTGCATAAAATCTTTAAAAAAATCCGATCTCTAGTGTAAAGATTTTTAAGTTACACGTAATGTATTAGAAACGGGAAGTATAGAGCATAAAATCTTTGAAATTAAAATAAATTTAAAAAAGGATTAAGTATGAGTGAAGTACCTTTAAAAGCTCAGAAATTATGAGTTTAATATGAGTGAGGCACTAAGAATATGGTGAGAAGATTAAACAAGTAGTTAGGTTTATATGTATCGGAGTATTATGAAAAAGGACAATTATACCCTTATCTATAGTAAAGTAGTGAATGTACACTTGTTACGCGTATCAAAACAGTGTGGTGCAATACATAAAGGGATAGAGTTAATTGCACAACTAGTCCCTGAGTTATGCAAAGGCCAAAACACCATTGTGTATTGTTAAGTCATAAATGTACACGCGTTACAATACAATGAGCAACTGCACCCCTCCTCAAGGGTATATTTCCTATTTAGGAATAATACGAGTGTATATATATGCTATTTTAAGAAACAAGTGTATTATACAAGGACTAATGGTGCAATTTACCAAAGAATCTTGCAAGTGAGGATGATACAGATGAATAGAATATCTATATGTGCCTGTTTTATACAGTCACAGAATAGTAAGCCCATGATATTACTTAATAAGCCCACAACACAAATTTATCAATTAATAAACTGTCCTCACATTATATAGACAATAACAGAAGAATAGCAAAGACAAGTTATATAGCTCCAAAGAATTATATACATATAAGACTCTAACTATGGGAAGCATAACTACCAAAAAAACCTTTGTGATGGATAATCTGGAGTACTATATCCATAGAGTAGCTCAAAATGTGACTTATTATATCACAAGTAGGCTTATGTAAGTAATTAATTAGAAAACAAAATAATTATCTTTCTCAATAATTAAATAATCTGAAATCTACCATAAATTTGATCAATTTAAGATTTGACATAAAATAAATATAAAAAATGTAAAACTTACTGAGAGCATAACACAGATTATTTTCCTTTGCTAAATTGACATGGTCAACGATCTTTCCTGTCAAATATATATAATTCTATATAAAATCTTCAAATATTTTCTGTCTAGTATATTTATAATTCTATAAATAATATTAATTACAATCAATTTAACTTCAATTTATTAAAAGAGATCTAAAGAAATAAAGTTAAACATTTAAATTAAAATAAATCTCTTTCGACCTAATAATCCCTTGTTAACAACTTGGGTTAATAAACATAATCAGAAATAAAATTTTAATTACTTGAGAAAAAAATCATATTGATAAGATGTTATCTCTTATCTCAAATTATACTACAAATTGTTAAATTAAATTAGACTAGTAGATAATGTACAAAATATTATCTTATTAAAACACCACAAAGCTGAGACCTGGTATTAGTTTTTTTTCACCTTTTAATTTTTCCACCTTCTCTTGTTTGTTCATGGAGAAAAAGTATTTGGTTGTGAGAATAAGATGTTTATGCAACATAACTACTGACGAAAGTTGACAGTGTTGAGTTTCTTAGAAAAAATTAAAATAAAAAATAATTATTTTATTTTGATAAATTAGGGGATTAACCTAAAATATAATCTTTATTTATCTAATTCTATTGTAATAATAGAAGAACCCTAATATTTTAATCAGAAATATTAGTTAGTATTGAGAAGAATTTGAGAGAAAGAGAGTGAGAGGGAGAGAGAGAGAGAGGGGAAGGAAGAGGTGAAATACTGAAAGTCCAAGTTTGACCAAATGTTAATAAATAGTATATATATATATATATATATATATACTAGGTATTACCCGTTTCTAAAGGCACTACTAAAATTAACAATAGTTGGGGCTAAAGATAGGTATAGTAGGGATAAAACAACTTTAGTCACAGGATACCGTTGAAATTCACTCATTTCATACATACATTATCCTACACATAATTATATATCCTCAATTAAAACAATTATTATTTACAAATATAAAAGACAAACATTACACCTATCTGATCAAGAACCCCTTTTACAAAAGAAAAAGAAATAAATAAAGGGTGATTAATACAAAAGGTCTATGAAAAATATTGTTGTCTAATTAAATTCTTACCAATTGCACCCACGTAACTCATTAAAAAACATTTTCATCACATTAAAAAACACATGTGAAAGGAGAAAAAACCTAAACATTTTAAAAAAGAGAAAATAGGATTTTGTACCTTTTAGGAAATTAACTCATAAATAAATCACAACGTAGTAAACGGTCTTTACAAAAGTTTACTAAATATAAAAAATAGATACTTAAAATAATCACCATAAGTTATGTGTATCATAAAAAAAAAATTAATAAAAGAATACTATCAAATCTCATTCATATACATTTTCAGATTGAAAGACCTACAATAACCACACCCAATCCTATGATTCTAAAAAAAGAAAAATTATGATTTCAATAAAAGATAGCTAAATTAATAAGAAAATAAAATATCTTTTGGATATCTAATCCTAGTGATACATAACCAAACAACGTTTAATTTACAACCTATTTAGTTATAGGCAATTGAAATCTTAATGTAATTACCAAATATTATGTTTTCTTCAAGAAATATTATTGCTTCAAGTGTATTTCGTATTTGTATATCTTTTTAGGATATAAGTCACACTTATGTTTATTCCAACAATTGTCGTTATCTCTACATAATGACAAACATGACACATAACTGTAACTATGGGAGAAGAAATATACTTGATTTTTTTTCTATATATATTTTTTCAAACAAACCATTTCGAATACTCAGATTCCTTATTAAAGTAAACTAAAAAATTGAATATGAATATTCAAAGGTTAAAAATTTGAAATGTAGGCTCCCTACAAAAAATTATTTTACATAAATAGGGTACTTAATACTAAGGAGAAAGATATAGTTGAATGTCTCTTTTAAAACTATTTTATAGAATCCTCTATTAGGTAAAAAATTTGTTTCGATATTTGGATATTTTTCCAAATGACAGAAACTTTGTTTATTTTTCACTTATCTTCTACAATTTGATTTAAAATAATATCTGAAGATCTACCTTGTCTTTTATATTCTTAAATTTCTACTGTTTTATTTAATTGAATAAAATAAAATTACAAAACAAACCAAACATATATAGTTTTGTTTTTGTTTTAAAACACAAACAATTTTTAATAATTAAATATACCTCAAGTACAAATTAACACAAAGTCTTTTATTTTCTTAAACTTCTATTGCTACGTTTGATACTTGTCTATCAATAACATGAAACATTTTAATTAATTGAATAAAATAAAATTATTAGAAAAAATCATAAATTTCCTTAAATCTTGATATAAGCACAATATATTCTTCAAAAAACATGTGAATTCAACAATAATGTATCAAAAAATTGTTCATTCAAGATCCAAATCTCCTGAAACTTGATTTATATCTCAACTATATGCCCCAAATATTCTTTACAAAAGTGTAAATTCAATAATAATATATCAGTTAATTACTTCATACTACACCCAAATTTTCTGAAAACTTGATTATCTTCTACAATTTGATTTCAAATAATATCTGAAGATCTATCTTGTCTTTTATATTCTTAAATTTCTACTGTTTTATTTAATTGAATAAAATAAATTACAAAACAAATCATGAATTTCCTTAAAACTTGATATAAGCTCCATATATTCTTCAAAAAACCTATGAATTCAACAATAATGCATCAAATCATTAGTTCAATCAAGATCCAAATCTCGTGAATTAGACTTGGTGTTTGAGAAAAGGCTTTCCTTAATATCTGTAATTGTGTATAATATTTTGAATTTAAATAGAGAATGTGTGAAAAGTTGGGGAAGTATTAGTTTAGAAAAGAAAATGGGTAGAAGTTATTAGTTTTGAAAAGATGTTAGAATAGTTTGGTTAGAAAAGAAGTTAACTTATACACATGGCATGATCTCATCTTCCGGATGGGTCACACATTTTTTGTCTAAGAAAATCAGGATCGTTGATTGACTTTCGAGTTGTCCCATATAATATAGATGGGCTTTTTAGGTTTATAATATTGCCCCTCCATATTAGAATAAGATCAACGCGTATAGATGTGCCATATGTCCATAAAGAAATAATGCATGATTTATTTTAATGAGCTGGAATTATATAACACAACTCATACGAATAATACATTGACTCAGCCCATCAGAAGAAAGAAGCCCAAACAAATCAAAACACTTAATACATGACCCTATATAAAGAAGTCTTAATTAAACTTTCTTATTCAACAATCTCTAGACTTCAAGCTTCTCCCATAGTTTCCTTAACATGTAAAACAAAATAAATACCTTACTCAATATTTAATAAACTTAAACAATGTTTAAATTTGCTAACAATCAAAATTTTTGTTTCCATATCTGTTGGAACATCCTGAATTGGAATTTTACACAATTTTACTATTTTAGAAGAAAGCTGGTTTTTAACAAAATTAAAATTAACATCAACATTCTTTGATTCATGATAAACTGAATTTTTACGCAAGTACATGACACTCTAAATAGTAAAATCCACTTAACATCCCCATGTGCTTCATACAAGTACTCAAAACAAACCCAAACCAAAATTTTCAACTCTTCATCTCCTCTAATCCACTCATTATTTCCATTCCCAAGCTTTACACATTTAGCCTACTTCTTCCTTAAAATTTTAGGAAGGTGATAAAATCATGTATTTTGCTTAGCCAACACGATCCATTCTTCTTTCAATTTCTGAAAATACATTCTCTCCTCATATTATAACACACTCTCATATTAATTCATTAAACGGTTACACAACCGGCAAAGAGATGAATTATATGAGACATGTAGGGCTTATTGAATACCTCTAAGTCTCACTGCCAAAAATCTCTTCCTCCAATTAATGTCCCCAAAGCTATCCACTTTCCATCTAGTAAGTTGTTTTAGAATTTATTCAACTCATGGTCCAATTCAAATTCTTACGCCATCCCATTTCTCATTTACAAATCCTTAGAAATCCTTGTGGATGCACCACGTTACTTTAAATTGAAATCTACGGGAGTGTATACTCAGTTTCAGAATCAGACATTTGTATCAAAACTGACATGTGATGTGAATGTATCCGAGCTAAATGTACAACTCGAGCGTTAGGCAAAAGTAATTTCCATTCCAAATTCCCATACGCCTTATCCATTCGATTTAGAATACGTTGACCCGTATTCCAAGAATCAGACCATGTATAGTGTGGTCCTATCAAACCTAAGTCAATTACCCAAAACTCTGTCTCCACTCTTCGAATCTTTCCATACGTCTCGACACACCCATAAGCCCTCCTTTTTATTTTCCTCCTTACCTATCTGGTTGAATACACCTGCCTCTAACCAAGGTATATTTAAGTTATAAAATACATGATATTGCGCAGTCCATAACTCTTCTCTTTCATTGTGATGAGTATGCGCGTAAATTGCCGATAAAACCCATGATTCGCATCCAGATTGACCCACTACTACATTGATTACTTGATAGGCAGCAAAGAGACCAAGGACATTTATGTTTGAATTATCCCAAATAAGCCATATTTCACCTTTATGACACTCAAAATCAACACAAACATAATTATCCTTTTGTAGGGAATTAATAATCTTGTACGCCTTAATCCCACTCAGGAGCGATTCAATAATTACCATAAGCCAAACTTTATCTTTTGAAATATTGGATTTTGCTCACCATAACAGTTTCAAACAAGAATATTTAAGGATTGCTTCAAATTTTTCAACCTGTTAACTACATCATCTAGTGTAGGCATTAATAATTAATAATTAAAAAGTGATAGTGTTCAGATTACCCGAGTGTGTGTTACATCAATAGTGTGGACATCTCTATGTCATTATTAATCTACTCACGTGCATCCTCAATCGTATCTCTATCAGGCGAGTTTAGAACTTGACTATAACATTTGCATGTCCATACCCATTTCCACGTCACTAGGAAATTCTAGAACATTGGATTAGTCAGGTGGGTCTGCTCCAATGTTCGAGGTGGAACGCAGCAACTTCGACTTCACAAAAACATGAGAAGCATGCGTTGTGCCCGAGATAACTATTGGGTTTAAAGTTACTCATATGTAATTACTATTACCAATAGCTATTGCATAAGGTCCCTAGAATTACCCCTTTGTTTAACTGTAACTTCAACAAGAAACTATTTTTAAGGTCACGAAACGCGACCGCAATCCCTTGTTATAATTGGATCTTTGCGCAACCAGACCTGTTGACCCACTATTTTTTCCCGTAACCTCGATTACTCCTCTGAACTGTCATCTGTTCACCATATTTTTCCACCCCGATTATCCATAGAGAAAGTTTGGTCTTGACTCGGCACCCCATTAGTACCCATGTTTTTTACAACATTTGGAGGGAAATTATCCTTGCGATTACCAAACTTCCCACATCCAAAATAAATAAGGGTAAGTCCCTCATACTCCAAGTGGGCGTAATTGCCCTTAAGTCTACCCTTTGTTAAGGGTTCAATTCTTATAGTATGCCCAATTTTATCACATATATCCCTTAATATACGCGAGGTATAATTATGCATTCCAATTTTCAATACTCTTACCCAAGTTATAGTTGTTGTAATTGAATTAATCAACGCATTAAAATTTGGCATCCACTCTATAACAACAAGGTAATGGTTAAGAACCATCCATAGTCCTCCTGAGATGGCAAAGTTTAAATCCTCCCTCTCTGCGAATTTCAGCATAGAGTAACCATGCCCCATGTCTACTATCTCTAGTTGTATTGGACACGACTTAGTTAAGAGGTATGTGAAGCCTACAAATTGTCCCACTAACCTCACGACTGCGGTATTCCTCCATAATCTAATTCCCTCCATAACTTTATGTCGAGTTCGAAATAATGTCATAACATTTTCATTTTCATTTGCAACATCATCCTTTACCAACTCTTTCATCCCAGTAAACTCTTCCTCTCCCATAACTTTACTCATTCTAGGATCCTCTTTGTCAATGAGTACCAGAATCACCACATTATTTCTGGTTAAAGAGCCTTACTATCTGCTAAGTTTCGGACCTCCATGTTTCACTGGTAGTGCAACAAGATTGTGTAGTACTTGCGTGCCATGTCTTGCCAGCCCGGTTATCACTGCAGCCCTGACCGGAAGAGGGCTTCTATTGCTAGTCAAGCTATGTTCCTTGTTAGTGATTGACCTTTAACATTTTTCTTGTCCTGTTAGGTAGCCACCCATCGAGTCTTGAAGCGAAGAAGTCATCTTAGTAGGCAGTTACATCAGTTTTGGATATTTAGGGCATCAAAAAATTTCAGAGATTTTTTTTGTTCTATTACTTTTTAAAATATAAAATATTTACCTTACTAAAACAAAGACATCGATAGTTTTTAAGAACTGATTAATATTTTATATTTTATCCACCATCTTTTTTTTTGTCTATGAAAAAAAGTATCCAATTGTGATAAGAAGAAGTGTATACAGAATAAATGTTAAGCGAAATAGGTGAAAGTGTTGAGTTTCTTAGAAAGTATGAACATCAAAATATTTTATTTGTTTGATAAATTAGGTGATTATAAGTGATGGTCGCCAAAATCATAACATAACAACTTTCTTTAACTAATACTCTTGCGTGGAAGAGTAAAATTCCCAAACGAAAAATGCTGATACTATTACTATAGGTGTTTGCGTATCATTTTAGATATCTTTCCCATTATTTCTCACTCATCTTGCGCGAAATTATTGTATTTTGTGCTATTTTATGTGTTTTGTGTGCATGTTTGGACCTTTAATAGATCAAAAACTTGTTATTGATGATGGGATCATAATTGGAGGGATATGGAACACAAACCAAGCCTACGAACATCAAATGTTGTTTAGTAGAGATGAGTAGAAAAATGAAGAAGATGTCTCCTCATTTGTGATAATAAAATCTATCTCCGAGACATCATTTTAGGCGTATTTATTAGAGTATAAGTCGATTTTAGCTTAATTTAGTGCACTTTCCTATTTTGGGTCTTGATTTAGTAACATGATATTTTTTTAGAGTATATTGGGTTTAATTGTTTATTTAGTGTGAAGCTTTAAAGATAATTATGGAGATTAATTAGAGTCCAAGTCAAAAGACTACAAGATATGGAAAGAGATAAGCATGGTAATTGGAGATAAAGGAAACAAAAGCTAAAATCATGGAAAAGGAAACAAAAGCTAAAATCATGGAAAAGGAAAAGCTGCCTTAATCTGAATTTCTGCAGCTACGCCTAGAGAAATGGTGATAACTCCAAAACCAAGCCGATTTTGGAAGATTCCTTTCATACGGACGTAGATAATTCTGTGAGGATTCTTTTGGTATATTGTGGAGCAAAAATCGACCAATAACGAAGATGATATGCTCAAAACAGTTCAGCAGAAATTATCTTTATTTCCATACGAATTTGAGTTGGGCTTGGAGTCCATTACTTAACCTCTTCTTCATGAAACAAATTAGGTCAACCAATACACTATAAATACAGCCTCTTAACACTCTTAAATCATCCTTGGTGAAACCTTAAACTAAGAGGAAGCTTACAACACAAAAGAGAAGTCTGGAAGGAGCTGTTCGTCACAATGTCTTCTTCTACCTTTAAATTTTCAATTTATTTCTTTTCTTGCATGAACTAAATTTCTTTAGCTTGAGTTTTAGCATATACGTATGAACCCTAGTTTTGATTGACATCTATCTAATTTGGGAATTTTATATTTTAAATTGAATTATAGTTTTTATTCTTTGTTTATGCGTTTGGATTTATATTCCGTGTTCTTGTGGATGCAGCCATATAGAATTTCCATCTAGTAGTTAGGTCACCATTGACAACGGTGTTTAATTACATGTTTAGCACATAACGTCTAGTATTCGGTTTAGATCTGAGAAATCAACCTAACCAGATAATCACTATGGTTTAGTACATATTACTATTTACTAATTACAGGAACAGTTTGCTTAGGAAGCCTTATTGACACAGGTAAATATTATTTAAAACTACCTAGCGTAATTGGAACCGATTATTGAAATACTACATAATTCACCCTTACATGTTTAGAACGGAAAAACTAGTGGGATTACATGCAATTGACTCAAGCTATTTTATCATACTCCTTTTCTTCGTATTTAATTTTCTGTCTTTAAATTCTTAGTTTTAATTTAGTTAATTAAAAACCAAACAAATATCTATTTGTCTTTACTTTTATTGCATTTTATTTGTTCTAGCACTAATTATCTGCACTTGATTATTGCATAAGATTCCCCTAACTTTCGTATTCTCTGCGGAACGAATCTTACTTATTTTCTAAAACATGCATACGATCTGTAATACTTGCAGAACCGTGCCAGTCTAGGGTGATTATTTGCACTTTATTTATATCATATTTTATCACACCCTAGGCCCCACCAAGTTTTTGGAGCCGCTGCCAGGGACTACATCCCTTGTGCATATACCTTGTGCTTTTATTTCAGTTAGTTCTATTTTACGCTTTTGTCTTTTAGTTTTTGTTTTATAGATAGTTACAGATGGAGAACCCAAGGAGACTTGAGGTACCCATCGAGTTCAGAGTGGAGCCACGAGAAATTCGCGCTCCAGAAATCCAAGCCGCTAAATTTAAGCCTGATCCAGGGATGTTAACTCAGTTTTCAACTCATGGATTATTCAGCGGTACTGCACATCAAGATCCGATCCGATATATTCAGAAATTCATGCAAATCTGTGATGCTTATATCGTAAGAGGAGTTACTAGGGAACGAGTATATTACGTGATCCTAGTTCTTCTTGACCGGAGGTGCAAGTGATTGGTATGATACCCAATACCCTCATGTTATTCCAGATTGGGACAAGCTTCAAGCAAGATTCCTAGACGGCTTCTATCCGGTTAGTAGACGTTTAAAAGATATGTTGGAGGTTGAGCAATTTATACAGGAAGACGGAGAGAGTTTAGGTGAAGCATGGTTACGATTTACAGAAAAGAAGGCGAGATGTCCATATCATAAATCCTCCCTGGAATATTATTTAACCGTGTTTTATGGAGGCCTTAATTACAAGTCAAGAGAGAAGGCAGATTCGTTAGGAAACGCAGGTTTTGTGTTACTAGACCCTGAAGAAGCTGAGTTGGGGATGGAGAGAATTCTTGAGAACGAGAGAAGTTGGCCCAAGAAACCAGAAAAAGAAGACACTTCAGAATCTCTGAAGCTTAAAGAATTGGCTCATCAACTCGAAGAACTACAAGAACAAGCCCGAACAATTGCTCAGGTAAATGTAGTACGTGCAATTCCTTCGTGTTAGGTTGTGGATCAAGAAATCATGTGTGGGAAGGATGTATAAATAATCCAGTAGTAGCTTCTATTACATATCTGCAAGGTAACTATTATTCTAATGGTTATACTTATCCTCATGAAAGCTACGCTTTTTATCAACAACCTCCACAACAAAGAAGTTGGGTCAGAAATCAAGAGACTTATCATCAACCCCAACCTCAATCCCATAATCCACCACAACCTATTCAGAAAAAGGCACCTATTGTCGAGAAAGTTTGTCAAGAAACGAAGAAAGATCCATCTAAACATCGTTGAATTTGTAGTTACACTAATCTGACAAACAAATCACGATACTAAAAAATATTCTTTGATTTGATTTGTTCTTCATTTGTTTATTTTGATAAAGTAGAAACACAGTTGAATATTTAATTTGTATATTTTAAATATTATTAATTTTATAATTTATTTTCTTATCTTTACCAACAACCATCTATAAAAAGGACATGGGTTCCCGCTATTGTTTTTTAGTTTTTCCCCTAATTTAATCCCTTAGAGGATATATTCTAGCCGTAATTAGTGTCACTGCAAAATAAAGTCTCAATAGATAATATACCTCTAAAGGTGTCTTTAAAAACAAACTTAATACATCGATCAATTAGCGCCAATGAGTTGCCTCTAATAATAATTAGCGCCAAATTTGAGACCTTTGGAGGCGAATTTGTCTCTGCTAAAGGGCGTATTTCTTTTAGTGATTACTTTAATATTAAACCATACACCTTAAATCTCGAGCTTCGACCTTAAACCTTAATCTTCACCTTTACCTTAACCTTAACTTTACCCCTTAACCCTTAAATTTTAAACCTTAACCTTCACCTTCAGTTTCATCTTCGATTTAACCTTAACCTTCACCTTCGGTTTCATCTTTGATTTAACCTTAACCTTAATGTTAAAAGTTAAACTTAACATTAACCAAAACCTTAACCTTTAACCTTAAATTTTAAACCTAAAAAAAATTATACCTTAATCCTTTTATTTAAAAAATTACAAACTTTGAAGTTTAATTTGAAGAAAATTTATAAGAAACATTAAATGGAGTAAAATTGTTATTCCGTAAGAGGAGGATGATATTGGATTGAAAGAGTTGGGTGCTTGTAATAAAGCTTCGTTAACTAAGATGCTTTGGAACACTGTTGCAAAAAAGAATTTTCTTGGGATCAAATGGATCCATAGGGAATATTTTCATAATGCAAACTTTTGGGAGCGGAAGTCGAAAAATATGGATTCTCCGTTATTGAAGAACATTTGGAATTTCAAGGTGGTCATAGAGGGTTACTTGAAGTGGATGGTAGAGAGTGTATTTTGGTTCGGCGTTTCTCCTCGGCAACAATTTTTTAATTATTCACGAGTTATCTGCTGAGAATTTTTATGCTTTATATAAGAAACCTCATAATTTGTTCTGCCTTTGATATTATGTGAGGCCTTTGGAGAATATTTTTTGGAATTATTGTGCCACTCCTAAACGTTCCATTTTTATTTAGATGACATTAACAGATAGACTCAAGATAAAAGATCATATGAGCTATTTAGAATTGGATCCACTTTATGCTTTATTTGGTATGATTTTTTAGGCAAATACGCACCTTTATTTTAATTATACATATGCTAAAGATAATTAGGATGAGATAGATAAGTTGTTCGGTATTTTTAAGGAGATTAATACTTTATTGAGTGCACTAAAGTGTATTAAGAAGCTCAAAACTCAATTTAGTGAAGGTAGAAGAGACCTAGAATCTGAAAAGTCGTCTCTTGTAGCCCTTCCGGAGCCCAAATGCTACATATTTAGACTTAGTGGTTCAACTGAAAATGATGGGCCTCTGAGTGACTTGAGAAGTGGTTTCAGTGGATTTAGATTTACGATGCAGACGAAACTACCTCTTTACTGAAGTTAAGCCCAAGATGGGCCTAATCCGATTTTAATCTCTATATAAGACTTATTAGACCTCTTAGTTCAGTATACTTCATAATATTACTCAATTTTATAAAAGGGATAAGTCATATGCTTAAGGTCCCAAATCTATTTTTATTCCTATATATATGTCTAATTAGATCTCTTGATATAGCACACTTTATATTATTAGTAATTTATTAGAGAGGAAATAAGTCATATGCTAGAAAGCAAAGGAGTAGAAGTTGTAGAAGGCTTTCTTCTTAAACAACTCAAGTCATTCCAATTAGGTTCTTTTTAGATTATTTTATGTTTTAGGAATTATGTCTTTAATTAGTTTATTTATATTCTTTATTAAATTATGAGCTAAACCTTAAATACTTGAGAATCGTGATATAGGAAAAACCTAATTTCTAATTTAATGTTTCTTCGAATATGGAATTACTTAATTTAAATGGAGTTGCGTATTTTGTATTGACTATATTCTTGCGTACCAACAATAACTTAACTAATGTGATATAGGCTTTAGTAATTCGGCTATCGTTAGTGGCGACGATCATCCGGGAAATAGGAAGATATTGAGCCTGTTAATGACCTTGGATTGTTAAAGTTGGTGATTCTCTAGCTGGACTCAAGTATATCTCTCATATTTGTTTATTCTTCTTAGTTTAATTTCTATATTAATTTAGTTCACTCAATATTATTGAGTTAGTAGTTGTTAAATCAAAACCAAAACAAACATCCACTTTTATTTATATTGTAATTGGTTCTACTTTCTAACTGAACATTTAAGTCTAATATAGCAATTCGACGAATATCCGTAATATTTAATTATTAGTTGGAACACATATACACTTCTGGTAAACATGATTTGATATGGATGGAATACATAATGAATAGATAGTTACCTCTTGATCTGACTAGAGAAGAAGTATAGTCCAATCTGATGTACTTTCAGAAAAAAACCCTAGTTCTTGAAGTGATTTGAGTAGAATCAGTTCAAACTTCTGCATTTTAGGCATTTTCTTTACTACACTCCATATCTTCTCCCAAAATATACACGGAGTATAAGCCTTTATACCATCAAATAGTCCTTTGTGTTTGAGACTATTTAGGACCTTGAAGCTTCCACTAGATAATATAATTAAATAATTAATGAATACAAATATATGCATTGTCCAAATTACATCTTCATATATGTTAATAGTTTTTAATAACAAATCATACAAGTGTTGTTTAATTTTTCTAAACATATATACATAAAAGTAAAGTATGAAAAAAATATGTAAATAACATCAATTAATTAGTTATAGCAGGGCTATGTAAAGATCGGAGAATTTTATCTTAATCATCAAATTCTTCCAAAGTAATTATCTTTTACACAAATGACCCTAAACTATGCACGTTTTAACTAATAAACCCTTACATTTTGAGACTATGTCAAAACATGTATAAATAAAGAAGTGTTTTGGTTAAGTTACCCTATTTGTTTTTTCTAATGACTTAAGATATAATGATTATATCAGACCCTGGTATCGCTAGAAAATATTACATGAGTGTTGCTCCTAGGAACCATAATATACAAGGTAAAGTCACTTCTATTCTTGCCGAAGCACCTGAAATTCTTTTAACATCCCTTACGTCATCAAGATCCAATCAGGAAGCTAATCACCAAGTCAAAATGGTGCAGGCTTGTTTTCTACTTATTATTTAGATATTAACGTGTATTTGCTTCTCTTAGATTTCCAAATCTCCACTTCCCCCAACTTTTTAATATTCTCTTTTTAGGCTTTGAATAATTTTGTTGTTTTTATGTTAAACATTTGTTATTTTCTGGAATATATGGTTAGGTACCCCACGAACTCCCTTGCCCGTCCAACAAAAGCCCTTCTAATTATAGTACACTTTAAATAACTAAGTACCATAATCTTCAGAAATCACTTGTTAAGGGTACTGTTCGCACGGGCTAAATTTATTTAATTATAATATATTTTTAACTGTATAACCCAACCCTACATAATTCCTTAATAATATAGGTAATTTTTCACCGATTAAAACCTTTAGTATAGTAAAGCACGAGGTACAACAAAAGATGAATAGTAAATAGTAACATTACTAAACATCAAGCATCATAATCTAAGTATAATTTCCAACGATAGTAAAAATTTTGGGGTATAGATAACTAACAAAATCTCATTTTTCTAAAACCAGCAAGAGGACTATACATTGCATTAGAGTTTCTAGAAAACATGTTATAAATCACAAATACTATGACATTCATATAAAATACACCATACATGTTCACAAATAACTAAATATCATTGTATTAGGCCATAGAGTGTAGTATTAGACAAGTATTTGGTATTCATAAACAATGTTTTAAGTATAAAATATAAGCCTAAAAAGGACAAAAACATGATTATAAGAAATGAATTTTTTTAGTATTTAGGAAGACATCATACTGATTGCATGGAGTAATCTAGCATGTGCTGTAAATTTTAAGAGAAAATCATTGTCTAACATATAACTTGACTAAGTATCTTTATAACAAGGGTATTAATCTTCGAGGTTTTTATTACTAAAGCCATTAGTTCCAAAATGAGCAATCCAACCCACTTACTAATGGTTTGTGCCCGCCAGCAATACAGGAGATTCACAACAAGAGACTTGATATTTACATTGAGCCAACAAGAGACTAAATGGGAGAAGCTCTTTGTAAGGTAAAAAACTCCAAAGAGGAGCTACCGAAAGCTAAGTTCATAGAGACATAATTCGTAAGAGAAGTGGAAGAAGAAAAGTTGGGAAGTTGGGAGAGAACTGAAAACCAATGGATGAAATAGGTTTAGAGGCAATTTTAGAGAAAAAAATAATACTCTCGTTAAACTTACCATGCCTAGAGATATACACTCTTTTGATAAAGATATGATAAAATTTATAGTCCTTAGATTATGGACAATAACAGACGAAAACACAAGACAAAGACATGTTATGTATTTTCAGAGCATTATAAACATTTAAGACTCTAACTATTAGAAGCTTAAATACCAAAAAACCACTGTGATGGATAATCTAGAGTACTATATCTAAAGATTAGCTCAAAAGGTGACTTACTATATCAAAAGTAGGCTTATATAAATAATTAATTAGAAAATAAAATAATTATCTTTTTCAATAATTAGATAATCCAAAATCAATTGTCAATTTGAAACAATTTAAGATCTGACATACAATTATTATTAAAAGAGAAAACTTACTAAGAGCATAACACATATTGTTCTTCTTTCTTGAAATGACATGACCAACGATCTTTCTTGTAAAATATATATAGTTCTATATAAAATCTATAAATATTTTATGTCAAGTATATATAATTCTATAAATAATACTAAAAACAATCAGTTAAACTTCAATTCGTTAAAAGAGATCTAAAGAAATAAAGCTAAATATTTAAATTAAAGTAGTTCTCTTTAGCCTTGAATCCCTCTTAACGACTTGGGTTAAAAACATAAACAAAAATTAAATTTTAATTACGGGATAAAAAAATTCAAATTGTTAACATGTTATCCGTGGTCTCAAATAATACATCAAATTATTAAAGAAAATTAAACCTTATTAAACAAGGACCTTTACAAAGCTGAGACATGTATTTGTTTCTTTTCCTCTTTAATCTTATCCACCTTCTCTTGTTTTTCCATGGAGAAAAATTATTTAATTGTGAGAATAAGATGTTTATGCAAAATAAATACTTAGTAAAGCAAATGAAAGTGTTGAATTTCTTAAAAATAGTGAAAATAATAAATAATTTTTTTATTTTGATAAATTAGGCGATTACCCTAAAATACCAACTTTTTTTATCTAATACTATTTTAATAATAGAAGAAACCCTAAGATTTAAATAAGAAATCTTAGTTACTATTGAGAAGAATTCGAAAGAGTGGAAGAGTTGAAAAAAAGTCCATATGTATAGAAATAGTGTGTATATACACATATTAGGGATAACCTATGCCAAAGGGCACTGATAAATTTTTTAACAATATAAAAGAGAATGGAATGCAATAGTTATAGGTAATCTATTTGTGGAAAGAAGTTACACATTATCAAACTTTTTTTTTTCAAGATTATTTCTAAAAAAAATTTGAATCTTTTAAATAAATATATGTATTACCTATCTAGTTAAACTATGTTAAAAGTTGGTCAATTAATACCTACAATTTTGTAAAATAATACCCACTCATCTTTATTTAAAAATTTTCTCCTGTCTCGTTTGAAACACATAAATAATGATAACAAAACATACTGAAACATTTAAAAAAACGCTATATGTTTTCGTCAACGTCTCACCTCCAAATAAACCCTTATTTTGCATAAACTGAAAATTAAGAAAACTGAAATGATAAGTAATAATAAATCAAGAGTTAAGAATAAATTATTATAACAAAAATAGAATCTCAATTTAAAACTTTAATTGAGATTAACAAATTTATTCATATATTAATACATACATCTTATAGATAAAAATATAATTATATGTTTAAAGGAAAAAGATTGATTAAAAAAAAATACAATATAACAACCTTAGATCACTACATCATTTAATTTTAAGTTAATTTGATAATAAATCCAAAGTTATTATTTTTTCTGTATAAAGTTGTCCATTTTGTTACATTTCAATAAATAATAATTTTTTAAGGCATAGCCAAAAGAGTAACATAAAGTTATTGGAGTTAGCACTAATATAATTTTTTTTAGCAAATATCTACGCAGAACACATTTCACAGACTACCACTTTTGCACCAACTAATTTTACAACAATAAATTAGTTAATTACGCTTAATCTTAATCTTTGACAAAAAATGAATCTCCTTGCAAAAGTGAAAATTTGTTTAATTTCAATTAATTAAAACTAAAAGAAAATTATCATATTATGATTATAAATATATTATTACTCTAAAACTAAAAGAAAATTATCATAATGTCATTATTAAATATAGTGTGTTTATATTTGTCTATTTTTTAAAGGACCAGTGTTGTAAATCACACTTAATAGACATAATTACCTAAAAATAGTACGATGATATTTTGCTTTTTATCAATTATGAATCATAAAATTCACTAAGTTTCACAACCTATACCGTCAAACAAATCAGAATATTGCTGAACAAAACATAAAGAATTGCTGAACAAAACATAAAGAATAGCATACACAAAGATATGTTCTTTTACAGTTTCTATAAATCATGTAGTATAAAATTTAATAAATTTTACAACCTATACCGCGGAACAAAAACACATTGCATGATATTATTTTCTGAAAATCAAAATCAAGTTAACAGGTGACTCTTATTTTCTATTTAGCTTAAAGAAATATCTAAGCTTTAAAATTATAGAATAAAACATCAAGTATGCAAAGAACTTCTATTGGCATAATATCTACAAAAGTCAAGGAACAATTCAACAAGTACGTTAAAAATGTTATTAATAAAAAAATTGTTAATTTTGTTCAGTATATCTAATTTAAATAAATCATTAGGAATGTGATAGAACAAATAGAAAGGAAAAGGTCAAACCCCCCTGTTAAATCAAAATCCAAGAGAAAGAGTTCGCAAATGGTACACTATATTATTTATTTTTTACCATATTATAAATTCAACTACCTTCATGTACAAAATTAACTTTAAATTCATCACAAAAAATAGGATCTAGGAAATATCGAGTTATCTAGAGCTGTATTAGCACAACTTATACGGCGAGAGCGGGAATGGTTAGATCATACTTCTCAAGTGATAAGTAATGAGCCAAAATTACCCTCACTGAATTCTCGGCGTCGATTAAACCCACAATTACATAGAGCACATGAGATTTTATGTGAACAATTGAATATTCCAAACTCACACAACTCAGTTCAAAACATAACAATACAAGCTCATATTCAACCACAACTGCATTGCTCAAGTAATTATGTGGATGGAATTTCAATCAATCGTGACCAAGAGGTTCGGTTGTTATCTAATCATATTTACGTTGGAAAAAATTTAGGTCACGTCAAAATTTAAATCGTAGGGACTCTCCCAGTGATACTCTCCTACAAACAACTCATCCTCGAAGTAACCATGTGCTTAATAGAACTCCAATTACACCAAACCATATTGACCTATCAAATACACATTCCATGGTTGAAACACAACATATAAAAGCTGTTACACTAAGAAGTGGAAAGAGTCTTCTTCCACCTCCTTTTCCCTTTATGAAAGAGAAAGAAGTTACAAGAAAAGAAAAGGAAGTGGGTGAGAAAGAGAAAGAGAAAGAATAAGATAGTGAAGTTGAAGAAATAGAAAGGCCAAGTGAAATTCCAAAGAAGAAATTTGATATTGTCGCTAATCGCCCTCCACCACCGTTTCCATCTCGAGTTCAGAAAAAGGGTGATTTGGCCGAGTTTTCAAAATTCTTTAATAGAGTGAAGGGCCTAAGCATTAATATTCCGTTACTAGAGGCGATTCGAGATATTCCTAAGTATACGAAGTTTTTGAAGAGGGCCCTCACTAACAAAAAGCCTTATTGTGATAATGAGATGATTGGTCTTCCTGAAGAGTGTAGTGCGATTTGACAAAGTAAATTACCGCCAAAGTTAGTTGATCCGGGGAGTTTCACTATTCCGATATCGATTGGTGAAGAATGGAAAGGAAAAGCACTATGCGATTTGGGTGCTAGCATCAATTTGATGCCCAAATCGATCTTTGATAGGCTAAAAATCGGAGAAGCAAGACCTACCTCTATGGACTTGCAAATGGCGGACAGGTCTCTTGCACATCCTGAAGGCCGAATTGAGGATGTCCTCGTTAAGGCAGGTACACTTATATTTCACGTTGATTTCGTAATACTTGAATACGACGCGGATAGAAATGTCCCCATTATTTTGGGTAGACCATTTCTAGCCACGGGGCGTACTTTGATTAATGTAGAGAAAGGCGAATTAACGATGAGTATACGAGATGAGGTGGTCAAATTTAATGTGTTCCGAGCTATGAAATTCCCAGATTCTCAGGAAGATTGCTTCAGGATGGATGTAGTCGAGCAGGCGTCGCAAGAGGTATTTAATTGCTTAAATTTTGATGATATTTTGTAGGCCGCTTTGACATTAGACTCACCCGAGATAATGGAAGAGCTTGCCGAAACAGTAGCAGCTCTCAATTCTAAAAATTCAAAGTATAGGTGTCTTGCATATGAACCTGTGAGAGAACCGGGGAGATTATTCCTAAAAAGAAGCCTTCAATTGAATCTCCTCCGGAATTGGAAGAAAAACCGTTACCAGCACACTTGAGGTATGCGTATTTAGGTACTAATGAAACTCTACCTGTTATTGTTTCAACTAATTTAACAGGTCCTCAAGAAGATAAACTGTTGCGTGTGTTGAGAGCCAACAAAGAGGCAGTAGGTTGGACAATTGCGGACATCAAAGGCATTAGTCCATCCTATTGTCAACACAAAATTATACTTGAAGATGTGAACGCAAGCTCAGTTGAAGGTCAAAGAAGATTAATGCCCGTTATGAAGGATGTAGTAAAGAAAGAGGTGATCAAGCTTTTAGATGCGGGGATTATTTATCACATCTCAAGTAGTGAATGGGTAAGTCCAGTTTAGTGTGTACCGAAGAAAGGAGGAATGACAACAGTTCTTAATGATAAAAATGAAGCAATTCCTTCAAGAACGGTAGTTGGTTGGTGAGTTTGCATGGATTACAGAAAGCTGAACAAAGCCACCAGAAAAGATCATTTCCCTTTGCACTTCATTGATCAAATGTTAGATAAATTGGCCGGAAGAGAATACTATTGTTTCTTGGATGGTTATTCTGTGTATAATCAAATTTACGTGGCTCCAGAAGATCAACATAAAACAACATTCACATGCCCTTTTGGTACTTTTGCATATCGCAGAATGCCATTTGGGTTGTGTAATGCTCCTGCTACCTTTCAAAGATGTATGATGGCCATATTCTGGGATATGATCGATAACTTTCTTGAAGTGTTCATGGACGATTTCTCTGTGTTTGGTGATGTTTTTGATAAATGTTTAGATAACTTGGAGAAAGTGTTAATCAGATGCAAAGAAACAGATTTGGTCTTAAACTGGGAAAAGTGTCATTTCATTGTTCGCGAAGGTATTGTTCTGGGTCACAAAGTTTCGAGTGCTAGATTAGAAGTTGATAGAGCAAACATAGAGGTAATTAAAACTCTTCCCCCTCCTGTTTCTGTTAAAGGGGTAAGAAGTTTTCTTGGCCATGCTGGTTTTTATAGGCGATTTATCAAAGACTTTTCTAAAATTGCTAAACCGTTATGCAACTTACTCGAAAAGGATTCCGAATTCCTTTTTGATGAAGCTTGTTTAGCGGCATTCAAAGCAATCAAATAAAGGCTTATTTCTGCTCCTATAGTGTTGCCTCCAGATTGGAATTTACCGTTTGAGGTTATGTGTGATGCGAGTGATTTATGTATGGGAGCTGTATTAGGACAAAGAATAGAGAAAGTTTTTCATTCGATTTATTATGCTAGTAAAACTTTTAATGGTGCTCAAGTTAATTATACAGTTACAGAAAAAGAGTTGCTAGCGGTTGTGTATTCATTCGATAAATTTCGCTCTAATCTTCTTGGAGCGAAAGTTATTGTTTATACAGATCATTCAGCGATTCGATATCTTATGGAGAAGAAAGATGCTAAACCAAGGTTAATCCGATGGGTTTTATTGCTTCAAGAGTTCTATTTAGAGATCAAGGATAGAAAAGGGTGTGAGAATCAGGTTGCAGATCACCTATCGCGGTTAGAAGGTTCAGAGATGAATAGTGGTACTGAAGCTGTTAGAGAAGAATTTCCTGATGAGAGCTTATTTGTTGTTTGTGACTATGAAGCTCCTTGGTATGCGGATATTGCAAATTTAGTGGTAAGTGGTTCTTTTCCCGAAGGTTCAACTTATCAAGAGAGAAAGAGATTAGCTCACCGTGCAAGACAATTCTTTTGGGAGGATCCGTTCCTCTACAAAGTGTGTGCTGATCAAATGGTAAGAAGATGTGTAGCCAAGGAAGAAATTGAGGAGATTATAGCTGGGTGTCACGATTCACCTTATGGTGGACATTTTAAAGGAGATCGAACTGCTGCTAAGGTATTACAATCTGGTTTTTATTGGCCTTCTATTATAAAAGATTGTCATGAATATGCTAAAAGATGTGAAAGATGTCAATTTACCGGAAACATATCCAAGAGGGATGAGATGCCACGTAATAATGTGTAAGAAGTTGAAATATTCGATGTTTGGGGTATATACATTATGGGTCCTTTCGTTCCTTCAAATAGTAACCTCTACATCTTATTAGCTGTGGATTACGTGTCTAAGTGGGCAGAAGCTATAGTTTTACCAACCAATGATTCACGAGTAGTGATTAAGTTCTTGAAATAGCATATTTTCACTAGACATGGCACTCCGAGGGTAATTATTAGTGATGGAGGTACTCATTTCGTTAATAATTATTTGAAGACAGTCTTAGAGAAATATGGAGTGAGACATCGTGTATCTACTACTTATCATCCACAAGCTAATGGTCAAGCCGAAGTCTCAAATCGTGAGGTAAAATCTATTTTAGAGAAAACCGTTGGTCCTACTAGAAAAGATTGGTCAATGAAATTAGATGATGCATTATGGGCCTATCATACTGCGTTCAAAACTCCCGTAGGTGCTTCTCCGTATTGAATGGTATATGTTAAGGCTTGTCACTTACCTCTTGAGCTTGAGATGGGTGCATATTGGGCTATTGCGAAGTTAAATTTAGATCCTACTCTAGCTGGTCAGAATCGAATGATGAAACTTAATGAGCTTGATGAATTTCGATTACATGCTTATGAAAATGCAAAACTTTACAAAGAAAATACCAAGAGATGGCATGATAATCGGATTCGAGAGAAGAACTTTGTAGTGGGACAAAGAGTGTTGAAATATAATTCAAAGTTCAGTAATTATCCGGGGAAATTAAGATCGAAGTGGTCAGGACCTTACATCGTGACCAAAGTTACACCTCATGGAGCTATAGAGATAGAACATCCGCTTGAAAACTGTACATTAATGGTGAACGGTCATCGTTTAAAGATATATCATGGAGGTGAAGATTCCGATCGTGCTAAAGACCCACATACCGGAGAGGTCATGTACCTCCTCGAAGCTCCTTAGACGTACGAGGTAACCCGTCGAGCTTAACGACGTTAAACAAAAGCCAATTTCTTGTATATTAGCTTAAGTTTTACAATTTTCATAGTGTAAATTAGTTTAATTTTCGTTGAATTTAGTGTTTATTTTTTAAGAAATGAGGAAGGGTGTTTGTTTTTGATGAATTCAGGGGTATAATGGTCATGAGTTTGGGGTCAAAACGGTGAGAAAACAGAAAAATTTGGAGTCCACAGCAGGTTTGACTGGCTAGCCGGCGAGCTGGCCGGCATACCGGCCAAAAGAGCTGAAGGACCCCAACTCTCTGACCACTGCGTCAGCAATGACGCAGCATTACTGCGTCACGATTTGCGTCAGCGAGAATCTGCCGGCATGCCGGTCAGCTGACCGGCTAGCCGGCCAAAGAGGAAGAAAGTTTCTGGTCCTTGCGTCAGCAACGACGCAAGGTCGCTGCGTCTCGAAATGCGCCATCGACATGCCGGCGAATCCGCCGGCTAGCCGGCCAAGGAATTCAAAGTTTCAGATCACTGCGTCAGCAATGACGCAAGGTGCTTGCGTCTGAGGTAAAAAAAAATCGAATTTAGTAATTTTTTTCCACCGCCCTCGCGACCGGCATGCCGGCGAATCCGCCGGCTAGCCGGTGCGCTGTTGCGAGAGGCGGTTTTGAGCTTATTTAACCTAGTGTGTTGCCTCTTTCTCCAAGCTAACCTCCTATTCCGAATCCTTGCCTCCACCTACTCCAAAAATCATCAACAAACAGCTATATAATCATCAAATCTAGCCTTCTTTCATCACAAAAACACACAATCAACTCATATCTCCTCCAAAACATCACCAAATTTCACCTTTTCTCCATAAATTCCCTCTTCCTAATCTAGAAATTAAACCCAATTCTTCCACAATTCCCTTCAATTAACCTTGACTCATCTCATATTCCACCATATTCTTCAAGTTTTAAGCCTCAAAACATCAAATTTCAAAGCTTTTCTCTAGCTTTTTCTCTATTTGAAGTTTTAAGTTTGGGGTGAAAAGAGATGACTAACAGAACCGCTTCCATGTGTAACTATCGAAGAAACTTACCAAGAAATAGGAACACTGTTGGAGCTAGCCCAGAACAAGCAATTGAGATTCTGAATTCGCGATCCAAAAAGACTGAACAAATCCCAATTGCTCCGAAAAGAAAAGAAAATCCAAGTAAGGCTAATCCGAAAAAGAGTAGGTTAATTGATGAAAGTGATGAAGAGAGTGAAGAAGAGTTAGAAGACGAAATTGAGGAAGAGATAGAACAAGAAGTTCCCGAAGAACCCGTGCAACAACAAAAACCTCCGCGTAGGAAAACATGGGCTCAAAAGCCTAAGAGAGTCTTCATACCATGGGATACTCAGGTTCGTGATAAAATTCAATTTTTAAAGTTTGGTGAGGAGATGAATCTTCCAAAAGGTATTATGACTAGTGCTTATAAAGATTATGGTATTACTTGTGACATATTGGGTTGGAATGAATTGAGAGAAAGGAAGCTTGAGTATATTCCTACTTTGGTGCGAGATTTTTATGAAGGATTCGCCTTCTCGAAAGATGCAGTTATAGTTCGCAAAAAGGTAGTTCCTTTCTCCGTTGAGCTTATTAGGAAGTCATTGAAATTACCAACCTTTACTGGGGTATGTCCTTTCCAAGAATCCCTTAAAGAGCCGTCTTTTGATTACGAATCCCTTTGGGGATAAGTTATTGTTGATGGGGCCCGCCCAATTCCCAAAGGAGAGAGATATCCTGGACAGATGTATAGTAGTAACTTGTTACCATGTGCTAAAATTTGGTCACGTTTCATAATCCCTACCTTCTTCGGAGTTAAACACATATCGGAAGTGAAGAAGGAACATCTTTTGTTCATTAAGTGTATTATCGAGGAGAAACCTATGGATGTTGCTCGTGTGATATATGATACTATCATGGAATTTGCTAGAATTCCCACTTCACAACAAAATCTCAAATTTCCTTGTACCATCACTACTTTGTGCTTAGACGCAAAAGTTCCGAGTAAAGACGCGGATATTGATCGTGTTGTAGTGGGTGAGAGCATGGGTATGGCTTTGGTTCAGAATATTCATGATGAAGTGTTAAGAGCAGTAAGAACTCCTAGAGCTCCTCCAAAGAAAAAGATGCACACTACTAATGAGTTGGAAGCGAAAGTAAAGGTGTTAGAAGAGAACCAAATGATGATGATTGCGTCTTTGGAAAACGTTACAAAAGAGTTAGAACTTCTCCGAAACATGTTAATGGGGGTGAGCACAATTCAACACGCCACATATGGTCTACTTACGAAGGAGAAGGTTCTTGGACGCAATACCGATAACCAGCCCCGCGCTGGTTAAGATACGTTTTCTATCCCTTTCGCGTTTTAGTTTAGTTTAGTTTATTTACTTGCGTTGAGTCTATTCGAGTCGTGGGGACACGGCTCATTTTTGAGTTTGGGGTGGGGTTCGTTGCCTCATCCCAGATTTTATGTGTTATGTGTTTTACTTGCTTTCAAGAATATAATTTTCGGAGTTGCGTTTGACTATAGAAGATTTTAAATGTCCCTTTAAGCATACTTTTTATGAATCAATGATAGTAAATAGTGGACTTTAGGGAATAATATAAAACGCATTTAGAATTGCATGCGAACATAGGTAGTTGATAGGAAAAATTAATGAACAATGCAAATGAAGTAAGCTTGTACTTAAGGAATATGTTTGGTGTGTAGAACGTGAAATCCTAATTAGTAGAGAACCCACTTAGATATGAACTAAAGACAGGCTATGTACCTAGGAAAATGATAGGGGCAGTTCTTTGTTAGCCATTTGAAGCCTTTTAGCTTGTTATCCGTTATTATAATTTTATCCGTCTTAGCCCAATTTTGAGCCTTAAGCCTTTTCTTTTGTAGCCACGATATAAGCCCATTATCCTTTAGATTATTAGGCATGACCAAATGACCTGCACTTGAATCACAACCCTGAGACTTGTCTCGAGCTTGAGTTTGGGGTGGATGGTCCACATTTGGGAATTTACATTGGGAAGGGATTATTATGTGTTTATATTAAGGAACAAAAATAAAAGATGATATTATTATTTGTAACCCTTTGCCGGGATTTTTAAAAAAAAAATAAAAATTATAAGAGACATGACCTTTCACATCAAAATGATGGTCATGGGTATCTTTTACAAAAAAGAAGAAAAGAAATGAAAAAAGAAAATAAAAAGAAAGAAAGAATAAATAAAACGACAAAGTGGAATATTTTTGGAAATCATCTTAATTTTATTTGGGTTAACATGGGGACGCAACATTAGCGCGTCAAATGGGTGAGTGAGAACATTTTTTAGCGTAAACTCAAGCTCGAGGACATTGTTGATGGTAAGTGAGGAGAGAGCCAAAAGCTCACTTCAAATTTACCAAATATACATCCATACCGTCCTTAAGCCATTATTAAAACCGTAAAGACCTCGTGATTCTTAAGTGCATAGTGAATTTATGATTCTGTTGATAGGGAATATGCTAGGTGGAGCGTTCAAAGCGAGTTAGGATTAATGACCACCCTATAGCCATCATACAGATATGAGTACAAGTGTAACCTTCAAGCATTGCAACTTTAATTTTATGATTGACATTATTTATGTTCGATTTTGCATGATAATTGTATGTGTATATTAGTTCCTAGAGTTTTGCTATATGAGATTTATCTTAAGAATTGCTTTAGGTGTATTTGCTAGCTTAAATTTGTTCTTGCGTTTACTTCTACCCCTTGTTTTGTTTTGTTTTGCATTGTCGGGACGACAAAGGTTTGAGTTGGGGGTCTTGATGTCTCCTTAATTGTTCTTATTTTCGACCCTTAGGAGACATCATTTTTGGTGTTTATTTGATTAATTTGATAGACTTTTGGACTAAATATGCAATAATATGATTTTCCTCTTTTATTTCTAGCATTTTTAATTTATTAAGCTTTTGCGCGTAATATTGGTATTTTTAGTGAAAAGTTTACAGGTTTTGGATGTTAGCTAGAAGAGGAATCCGAGGAGAAAGTCAAAGATCGTAATATGAAGTCAAGACTTAAAGATATATCCCGAAAGAAATTATTTTTAGAGTTGAAAATCTGTTTTCCAGGCCATAGATTTCTGATTTCAAGGTGCTTAAGTGATGATTTAGCCGCTGACCTTTGAAGAGAAAACATTCCTTATCGAGTTACGGAACTTTAGCAACTGGAATCAAGTCAATCGGAGTCATAACTAATCGGGAAAAGCCGTTTTAGTGAAGGTGTATCAACAGTTACGGTATTTTGGGCTTAGAATTTGGGCTTGGACATTTAATTAGTGTTTTATTCTTAGGTCCAAGCCCTAATCCGTTTTTCCACTTATAAAAGGAGCCTTTGACTTCTATTTTCATAACAATTCACATTCTACAAGATTAAACACCAGAGAGAAGCAACAGAAGGAAAAAAAGAAGAAGCTGCAAGAGCTGGAGAGGGTCTATATCTCCGTTCTCAGTCATTCCTATTCCGGAAATTAGGTTCTTTAATCTTTAATTTTGTAAAATAATATGAATTCCATTTTATTTAATTTAGTTTTGTTTTCAATTAATATGAGCTAAACACATTTTAGTGCTTGAGAATGCTATATGGGTAATTCCCAATCGTATTAAATTTCATATGTTGAATTTGGGTTTCTGTTAAATCAAATTAGATTGTGTCTTTTACTCTTTTCGATAAAGTGAGAGTATTTACTGTTTTTAGAGTCATGAACTAGGAACAGGTGTTAGTATCTAGGCTATTCCAATTAGTGGCGATTGGATCATCCTAACGGAGGGTTTAGATACAGAACCATTTTTTCAATCTAGGATAGAAGCTATTGATTCTGACAAACTTAGCTAATTCTAGGGCCAAGGAGGTAATTAACTTAAACATCCAAAAGTGGATCATATTTACCCTGACGGGACTAGTGACACTCTAGAATAGCCTTATAGTCCACCCTGACGGGGGTATAAGGAATTTAGAATCCCGACCATTGTAATTGACCAATTTAACCCTTAAACAGCATAGGTTACGAAATAGGATTTGGAAGACCCCTTGCGTTCTCAAGTGCTATCTTCTCATACTTACGTTTTACATCATTTTACTTTCGTCTTAGCTTTTAATTGCATTTTCCATTTAGTCTTTTATTACTTAGGATTAATAAAAAAATCAATCAAACATATTATCTTTATTTGCTTTCATAAGTGCAATCATTCATTAGTGGATAAGCATTGTAGTCAATCATCCCTTCCTTAGAACGAATCTGTATTATCACTATCATTACTTGGGACAACCGTACACTTGCGGTTGTGGTTCGATTATTTATTGCATTATTTTTAGAACACACAAAGGGCCACCAATGATTGTTGATGGAAGAACAGGATTCCTCCAACACTAGCTTCTCCTTGCCTTCTTGCTCTGACTTGAAAACCTTAAGCCTCTTAAAAGAGGAGGTTAAGGGGTGTATTTATAGGTGTTAGGGAACCATAGGTCGAATTTACTTGGAGTGGAAGACAAGTCAAGAACTCTCAAATTCGTAGCCCTAAATTCTAGGAAAGGTAAGATTATGCTGCTGATTTGATTTGGTCAAATCTCATTCAATACTTATCCGTTTGAGGAGTTCCAATATATGAAACTGCTTGTCTCGGAAAGAGATTTCTATTGGCGCAGACCATTCATCCAGATTCCTAGCCAATCTTAAGTTATGGATTCGTCTTTGAAACGTGGCTGGAATTTCAGATTCATAAGGCAGTTTTATCTTTTCCTTCTTTGCATATATCTTTCCTAAATCTTCTTTCCTTTACTTCTCTATCTCGACTTGGTCTCGAAGTAATTACCATTTATCTTTTAAAACTTCACAATAAATAAATAATTAAACTGCATATGCTTTAAAAAGAATAAATTAATAAATCAAGAAATAGAAATAGGAAAGTGCACTCTAAAAAAAGAAACTTGAGTCAAAACATTTCCTAACACTCTAAAATACACTAAGACTTTAATTCTCACTTCTCCTCCTTGGATTTATCTTTCATGAAATTCAAGAACCTATTAAGTTTGCACTAAAAACAATCAAATTTACGCACAAAAGCTTAGAATCTGCAAATAGTTAATTTCCAAGGGGAGGAAGTGCAATATGATCAAATAAGCCTAAAAGTCTATCAAATAAGTCATTTATTAACCTAAAAGGATGTCTCCAAAGGGCTAATAATTAGAACAAATAGGGAGACATCAAGACCCCAAACTCAAACCTTTGTCGTCCCGACAAAGTAAAATAAAAACAAAGGATCTTTTAGGTGAACGCGGAAGGTAGAATCTAGTAAATAATCCCAAAGCACAACTTAAAATAAATTTCATTTAGTCTAATATAGGAATTAATATACACCTACACTTATCATGCAAAGTCAAATACAAATAAATATCAATCTAAAATTAATTTCACAATGCTAGAAGGTTACACTTATTACTTATCTCAAGATGGTGGCTATAGGGTGTTCCTTGATCTTTACTTGCTTTGAACTCTCCACTTAGCATACTCCCTATCAACTCACTGTGCATCTAGGAATCACGAGGTCTTTACGGTTTTAGCATAGGCTGGAGGATGGTTTGGTATGTATATTTGGTAAATTTGAAGTGAGGTTTTTGGCTCTCTCCTCACTTACCATCAACAAACTGTCCAAGAGCTTGAGTTTACACTCGAATAACGTTCTCACTCAACCCAATTCTATTGCTTATTTAGCGTCCCCAAATTAACCAAATAAGCACTCAGTATGATTCACATAAAAATTTCCACTTTGTCGGTCCGAATATATATATTCTTTTCAAATCATTCATTTTTTTTGTATAGCTATGACTCTCTTTTTGATGTTGAGATATCATGCTATTTTTTCATAGTTATATCTTTTCATATCTTGAGCACGTAGCTTCTTTTCCATTCACTATTACCCGGGCAAAGGGTTACAATATAATAAACCTATGAATCATCATCATGTATAGCACAAAGCACAATTAATAAGCTCAAAAATCCCAACCCAATGTAAATTCCCATATAGTGGACCCACCACCCCAAACTCAAGCTCAAGACAGGAAGTCTCAGGACCGTGATTCAAGTGCGGGTCATATGGTTATGCCTAACAATCTAAAGGGATATTTGTTTATAATGTGGCGACAAAAGAAAGGCTTAAAGGCTAATAATTTGGCTAATAAGTATAAAATTAATTTAGGGATAGACGGCCAAAAAGGATTCAAAGGGCTAACAAAGAACTGCCTCTATCATCTTCCTATCTACACAGCTTGCCTCTAGTTCATACCTAAGTGGGTTCTCTACTCATTTAGATCTCACGTTCTACAAACCACCCATTCTCCTTAAGCACAAGTTTACTTCTTTTGCATCGTTAATTAATTCTTCCTATCAATTATCTCATACTTGCATGCAATCAAAGTGTGGTTTACACTAACTCCTAAAGTCAACTATTTTCTATGATTAATTCATAACAAGCATGCTTGATGGGGGCATTTAGAATACTCTACAGTCAACGCAACCCTAAGATTAATTTTATTGAAAGTATGTAAATCACAAAAAATTGGGATGAGGCAACGAACCCCACCCCAAACACAAAAGTGAGTCGTGTCCCCACGACTCGAAAAAGACTCAATAAAGAAATAAAATTAAACTAAATTACCTAACTAGTGCCTACCATCAATTAAGAAGAAGAATTAGAACGGGATACCTAGCCATAAAGATCCATCATGTCCTCCTCCGAAGGAGAAAAATAATTATCAATTTCCATGTTGGTAGTTACCTCTTCCAATGTTGACTCAATCTGTGTGATTTCCATCCAAAGTGCTCTGTTGTCTTCTCTCAAAAGTTCAATTTCTTGTTGCAATTTGAGAGCCCATGGAGGAATACAAGAATTAGTTTGAGAAGAAGAAGAACCTTGATATTGAACTTGTATCTTGTCTTTAGGCTTTGTTGATACCCTCATCCTTGCTGTTAATTTCTTGTGTAGTGGTGGTGCAGGTGCCTTTTCTTCTTGTTTCTCTTTAATAGGCTCATCAATATTGATGGCCTTTTCAATTGTAGAACCAGGAAACTTCTTGTTCTTCCCTAGGATACAAAACTTCCTCTAATAATCCATAGCATCTGTTCTGTTTGTCATGGTTGATTTGACCCCAAACTCAAGTTATACCAAGGATAAAATAAAGTTAAGAAAACTTGGTGTAGCTTGAGTTTCTTGCTTGGATTAGATGAAGGAATGTGGTTTCTTGATGAATCTTGGAAGAATTCGTGAAAGCTTGATGATCTTGATGGTGTTTAATGGGGTTTTGTGATGAATTTGATGAAGAGGATGTGTTTATGGAGGATGGAGGAGAGAATTATTGATGTTATTGTGTTTGTTTTGGAGGTTTAATTAAGCTTCAAGGGCTATTTATAAGGTTGGGACCTGGAAAATTCGTATGGGACAGGCTAGGGTTTGCTTGTGATAAGGTAAGAAGTGTATTAGGTAACAATCTCTTCAAAACCGACCTAGCTGCGGTATACCGGAGGTATGGCCCGGTATACCGGACCTGAGCGTATTTTTTTTCGAACCCTCGGCAAAAAACCTGAGTCTTCTACCCATGGTCACGGGTTTTTCTCCTGCGGTATACCGGACGTGAGGCGCGGTATACAGGACCTGTGACCCTTCGATTTTCGAACTCTCGGCAAAAAACCCGAGTTATAGACCCGTGGTCACGGGTTTTCCATGGCGCGGTATACCGGACGTGAGGCGCGGTATACCGGAGCTGACCTCGAATTTTTCCAAGTGATTCCTTTTTCGTTTCCTAGCACCCCAAACTCAATTCCTGCACCAATAACACACTACCTTTCTCATTTCTTTTAAAAGTAGACACTAAAACTTGATACTAACTTAGAATTATACACTAGAAATTGAAAAACATAAAGCAATAAACTAATATACAATGAACTGGCTTTTGTTTAACGTTGTTAAGCTCGACGGGTTACCTCTCGCGTCTATTCGGCTTCAAGGAGATACATGACCTCCCCTGGATGTGGATCGACTCTGCGATTGGTATCCTCTCCTACATGGTAAAGTTTTAGACGATGCCCATTCACCATGAAGGTGCGTTGCTCGTCTGGATTCTCGATCTCTATCGCTCCATGGGGCGTAACTTTGGTCACTATGAACGGACCAGACCACTTTGACCTCAACTTGCCCGGATAATTGCTGAACTTGGAGTTATACTTG
The DNA here is from genome assembly GCA_029959085.1 of Nemophila menziesii. Lineage (NCBI taxonomy): Eukaryota > Viridiplantae > Streptophyta > Magnoliopsida > Boraginales > Hydrophyllaceae > Nemophila > Nemophila menziesii. Next base: position 8,121,172 of record JARWIR010000014.1, read on the forward strand.
AGGACAATCTGTCCAACTTTGAATTTCTTTTAACGAATGCGATTGTCATGCCATCTTTTCATCTTTTCTTTGTAAAGTTTAGCATTCTCATAGGCATGAAATCGAAACTCATCAAGTTCATTTAACTTCATCATACGATTCTCCGCAGCTAAGGTTGGATCCATATTGCTTTCCGCTATCGCCCAATAGGCACCCATTTCAAGCTCAAGAGGTAAGTGGCAAGCCTTACCATAAACAATACGATACAGAGATGCACCCACAGGCGTCTTGAACGCAGTACGATATGCCCACAACGCATCATCTAATTTCATTGACCAATCCTTGCGTGTGGAACCAACTGTCTTCTGAAGAATGGAATTGATCTCTCGATTAGAAACCTCAGCTTGACCATTGGCTTGTGGATGATACGCGGTAGATACACGATGTCTCGCACCATACTTCTATAGAACTGTCGTCAGATATTTGTTCACGAAGTGTGAACCCCCATCACTGATAATAACTCGAGGTGTACCATGTCTAGTGAAGATGTGTGACTTTAAGAATTTAATCACTACTCGCGAATAATTAGTTGGTAGAGCTACCGCCTCTACCCATTTAGACACGTAATCAACAGCTAGTAGGATGTACAGATTTCCGTTAGATGGTACAAAAGGACCCATGAAATCAATACCCCATACATCAAATATCTCAACTTCAAAAACATTATTACGTGGCATCTCATCTCTCTTAGATATATTACCAGTAAACTGGCATCTATGACATTTCTTGACATACTCATGACAATCCTTATGTAAAGTAGGCCAATGAAAACCGGATTGTAGTACCTTTGCAGCTATACGATCTCCTTTGAAGTGTCCTCCGTATGGTGAATCATGACAACCTGCAACAATGGACAAAATTTCCTTATCTGGTATGCATCTCCTTACCATCTGATCACTGCATGTTTTGTAGAGGAAAGGATCCTCCCAAAAGAATTGTTTGGCTCGATGGGCTAGTCTATTTTTCTCTTGTGAGGTAGCTCCTTGAGGAAAAGAACCACTCACAATAAGATTTGCTATATCCGCATACCATGGAGTTTCTAATGAGTAAACTGAAAACAAACTCTCATTCGGAAACTCTTCTCTTACCAACTCAGGTCCTCTATTGGACTCAGAACCTTCAAGACGCGACAAATGATCAGCAACCTGATTATCACAACCTTTTTGATCCCGAATCTCTAAATCAAACTCTTGTAACAGTAGAACCCATCTAATCAAACGCGGCTTCGCATCTTTCTTTTCCATAAGGTATTTAATCGCAGAATGATCGGTAAACACAACAACTTTCGCCCCAATAAGGTAAGAACGGAATTTGTCAAATGCATACACACCAACTAGTAATTCCTTCTCAGTTACGGTGTAGTTAATTTGAGCACTTGTGAAGGTTTTACTAGCGTAGTAGATAGAGTGAATTACCTTTTCTTTTCTTTGACCCAGAACAGCACCCATTGCAAGATCACTAGCATCACACATAATTTTAAACGGAATTTTCCAATCAGAAGGTAATAAAATAGGCACATAAATAAGCTTCTCTTTGATCTCATTGAATGCCTTTATGCAAGCTTCATCGAAAAGGAATTTGCTGTCCTTCTCAAGTAAGTTGCACAATGGCTTAGAGATTTTGGAGAAGTCCTTGATAAAACTTCGGTAAAAACCAACATGACCCAAAAAGCTTCTTACTCATTTTACAGAAATAGGAGGGGGAAGAGTCTTGATTACCTCAATATTCGCACGATCAACTTCCAAACCAACACTTGAAACCTTGTGACCCAACACTATACCCTCTCGAACCATAAAGTGACATTTTGGTGGGTCCTGGTGTGTTATTAAATTAATGCGAAAGTAAAGGAACCACAATCACCGCAAGTGTACGGTTGTCCAAGTAATATTCGATAAATCGAGTTCGTTCGCAGGGACAGATTATGCACAACTCAAGTATTAATCAAAAAGTAAGAATAATCGCTTAACAGAAAAATAAAATAAAGATTTTTGTTTGGTTTTATAAATTAAGATGCAAATAAATTAAAGACTAAATTAATTAACTAGAAATAAAATAAAGCAAGTAAAAGAGAATTAAACTTCAGATGAGAAAGAGTACTTGATCCTCGCAAGGGTTTCACCTAATCTATCTAATTCATGCTTCTGTTTAAGGGCTAAACTGGTATTATTATGCTAGTCGGGACTCTAATATCTCCTAGCCCCCGTCAGGGTGGACCTAAGAGCTATCCTACGGTATTACAAACCCCGTCAGGGTGAATATAAGCTACTTTCAGATGAATAATAATTTACCTCATTGGCTGCATGGTTAGTTAAGCCTGTCAAGGTCAATAACGGATACTATGCGTCTATAATCTAAGTCTGTAATTAAACCCCCCGTCAAGGTGATCCATACGCCACTATATGGAATAGCCTAATTACTATGAGCTAAGTTTGATTCATGACTTCAAAATTAGTAATTAAAACAAAATAATAGTCAACACAAAATACCTAATCTAATTTAAACTATTAAATCCCAAATTCAGAAAACATAAATTAAAAAGAATTAAGTTCAACCCATATAGCGATTCTCAAGTACTAAAGAAATTAGTTCATAACGGAATGGAAAACTAAAATTAAATTAAATGAACTCATAGTTTTGAATTACAAAAAGAAAATAAAGAACCTAAAGGTTAAGATGACTGATGATGGAAGAACAGGACTCCTCCAGCACTAGCTTCTCCTTGCCTTCTTGCTCTGACTTGAAAACCTTAAGCCTCTTGTGTAATTCTCTGAAGTGTGTGAAAGTAGGAGGTTAAGGGGTGTATTTATAGGTGTTGGAAGACCCTAGGTCGAATTTAGCTTGGAGTGGAAGACAAGTCAAAGACTCTCAAATTCGTAGCTCTAAAAGATAAGATTCTGCTGATTTGATTTGGTCATATCTTTTTCAATACTTATCCGTTTGAGAAGTTCCAATATATGAAACTGCTTGTCTTGGAAAGAGCTTTCTATTGGTGCATACCACTCGTCCAGAATCCTAGCAAATCGTTTATTATGATTTAATTCCTAAAACGTGGCTGGATTTCAGATTTCAAAAGGCAGCTTTATCTTTTCCTCCTTTGAATAAATCTTTACCAAATCTTCTTATTTCCATGTAAATCTTCTTTCCTTTCATCTTTATCTTGACTTGGCCTCTAAGTAATTACCATTTATCTCTTTAAAGCTTCACATTAAATAAATAATTAAACCGCATATGCTTAAAAAGAATAAATCAATAAATCAAGAAATCAAAATAGGAAAGTGTACTCTAAAAACAGAAACTCGACTAAAAATCATTTCCTAACACTCTAAAATACCCTAAGGCTTTATTCTAACTTCTTCTCCTTGGATTGGTCTTTCATGGAATTCAAGAACCAATTAACTTTGCATTAAAAATAGTCAAATTTACGCTCAAAAGATCAGATTCTGCAAATAGTTAATTTCCAAGGGGAGAAAGTGTAATATGATCAAATAAGCTTAAAAGTCTATCAAACAAGTCATTTATTCACCTAAAAGTATGTCTCCAAGGGGCTAATAATTAGAACAAATCGGGAGACATCAAGACCCCAAACTCAAACCTTTGTCGTCCCGACAAAGTAAAATAAAAACAAAGGATCTTTTAGGTGAACGCATAAGGTAGAATCTAGTAAATAATCCAAAAGAAAAACTTAAAACAAATTTCATATAGTCTACTCTAGGAATTAATATACACCTACACTTATCATGCAAAATCAAATACAAAACAATATCAATCTAAAATTAATTTCACAATGCTAGAAGGTTACGCTTATTACTTATCTCAAGATGGTGGCTATAGGGTGTTCCTCGATCTTTACTAGCTTTGAACGCTCCACTTAGCATATTCCCTATTAACTCACTGTGCATCTAGGAATCACGAGGTCTTTACGGTTTTAGCATAGGCTGAAGGACGGTATGGTATGTATATTTGGTAAATTTGAAGTGAGCTTTTGGCTCTCTCCTCACTTACCATCAACAAACTGTCCAAGAGCTTGAGTTTACACTCGAATAACGTTCTCACTCAATCCAATTAATGCGCTTAATTAGCGTCCCAAAATTAACCCAATAAGCACTAAGGATGATTCACTTAAAAATTTCCACTTTGCCGGTCCGAATATATAATCTTTTCAAATCATTCGTTTTTTTCTTTTATTATAGCTATGACTCTCTTTATGATGTTGAGATATCATGCTATTTTTCAAAGTTTTGCCTATTCATAACTGGAGCTCGAAGCTTCTTTTCCATTCACTATTACCCCGGCAAAGGGTTACAATACAAATAAACCTGTGAATCATCATCATGTATAGCACAAAGCATTATTGATAAGCTCAAAAATCCCAACCCAATGTAAATTCCCATATGGTGGACCCCCCACCCAAAACTCAAGCTCAAGACAGGAAGTCTCAGGATCGTGATTCAAGTGCGGGTCATATGGTCATGCCTAACAATCTAAAGGGATATTGGCTTATAATGTGGCAACAAACGAAAGGCTTAAAGGCTAAAAATTTGTCTAAGAAGGATAAAATTAATTCAGGGATAGACATTCAAAAAGGATTCAAAGGGCTAACAAAGAACTGCCTCTATCATCTTCCTATTCACACAACTTGTCTCTAGTTCATACCTAAGTGGGTTCTCTACTCATTTAGATCTCACGTTCTACAAACCACCTATTATCCTTAAGCACAAGTTTACTTCTTTTGCATTGTTCATTAATTTTTCCTATCAATCATCTCATATTTGCATGCAATCAAAGTTCAGTTTACACTAGCTCCTAAAATCAACTATTTTTTATCATTAATTCACAAAAATCATGCTTGATGGGGGCATTTAAAATACTCTTCAGTCATCGCAACCCTAAGATTAAAGCATGTAATTCACAAAAAAAATTGGGATGAGGCAACGAACCCCACCCCAAACTCAAAAGTGAGTCGTGTCCCCACGACTCGAAAAAGACTCAATAGAGCAATAAAATTAAACTAAACTACCTAATTAGTGTCTACCATCAATTAAGAAGAAGAATTAGAACGGGGTACCTGGCCATAAAGATCCATCATGTCCTCTTCCGAAGAAGAAGAATTATTATCAATATCCATGTTCAAAGTTACCTTGTCTCTTGTTGAATTCATCTTGGCAATTTCCTCCCAAAGTGCTATGACTTGTTTTCTTAGATGATTGATTTATTGTTGATGTTTGATAGCACATGGGGGTGTGTAAGAATCATTCAGAGAAGAGGAAGAAGAACCTTGATCTTGGATGGTGTCTTATCTTCTGGCTTTGATGATACCCTCATCCTTGCTGTTAATTTCTCGTGTTGAGGTGGTGCAGGTGCCTTTTCTTCTTGTGCTTCTTCAGTAGGGTCATCAAAATTGATGGCCTTTTCAAGTGTAGAACCAGGCAAATTCTTGTTCTTCCCTAGGATACAACACCTCTTCTTATAATCCAAAGCATCTGTTCTATTTGTCATGGTTGAATTGACCCAAAACTCAAGTTTATACCAAGGATAGAATAAAGTTAAGAAAACTTGGTATAGCTTGAGTTTCTTGCTTGGATTAGATGAAGGAAGTTGTTTTCTTGATGAATCTTGGAAGAACTCTTGAAAGCTTGATGATCTTGATTGTGTTTAATGGTGTTTTGTGATGAATTTGATGGAGAGGATATGTTTATAGAGGATGGAGGAGAGATTTAATGATGTTAATGTGTTTGTTGTGGAGGTTTAATCAAGCTTCAAGGTGTTTTTATAAGGTTGGGAGCTGGAAAATTCGTGTGGAAGAGGCTAGGGTTTATCTCCTTAAGGTTAGAAGTTGACTGGGCTTCGAACTCTTCACAAACCGCCTGGCGCGGTGCATCCCTGCGGTGCATGGGGTATACCGCGGCGCTGTTGGTTTGATTTTTCTCGCTTCTGCCTTGTACCCGTGCTAGCACCCCGTGGCACGCGTTTTTGGGGCGCGGTGCAGGGGTGCGGTGCATGGGGTAGTCCGCACGTGCTCCGTCAAAAAACCCGCGGTACATACCCCGTGGCACACGTTTTGGGCGTGCGGTATAGGGCACGGTGCACCGCGGCTATCAGCTTCGTTTTTTTCTTGCTTTTGGATAAGACCCGTAGTGCGTGTGGTACGGGTTTTTGGGTCGCGGTACATCCCTGCGGTATAGGGGGTACACCGCGGGGGTAGTCCGCGCCAGCCTTTAAATTTCCAAAAAATTACTCCTAGCACCCCAAACTCGATTCCTGCACTATCAACACAATACCGTTCTCATTTCTTTAAAAGTAGAGACTAAAACTTGACACTAACTTTAGAATTATACACTAGGAATTGAAAAAAAACTTAAAGCAATAAACTAATATACACAGAAATGGCTTTTGTTTAACGTCGTTAAGCTCGACGGGTTACCTCTCGAATCATTTTTTCACATAACCTCCACAGCAGTGAGTGAGGTTATCAATATTTGCTACACGGGATTTGCATCCCTTAGCTTTTATGACCACCAGTTGATTTGAAATAACCTTTGTGACCTTGAACGGTCCTTGCCAAGAACTCTTGGCTTCGCGCGTTTTCGAAGGAGGATCAGGCTTCTTCAATGCAACCTCTTCGCCTACTCTGAACGCCCTTTTCTTTCTCTCTTTCTTAGGTTCTTTTGGAACCTTCACGTTACGCCCTTTTTCTTTCTTCTTTGGGTGGTCAAGGTGTGGATTTTCCTTAGGATATGGAGGATTTTTATTAGGTGGTTTCTTTCTTAGCTCTTCTTCCTCCATTCCTGAGGTTTCCACTACCTTAGTTGGTTCCTTGTCTGTTTGTTCAATCACGTCAATCCGGAAGCAATCCTCCTTGGAGTTCGGAAACTTCATTGGCTTAAACACGTTAAATTTCACCTCCTCGTCTTGGATACGCATAATCATTTCACCGTTCTCTACATCAATCAAAGTACGCCCCGTGGCTAGGAATGGTCTTCCCAAAATAATAGGGACATTCCTATCCGCGTCGTAATCAAGTATAACAAAATCAACAGGAAAGATTAACATACCAGCCTTAACGAGGACATCTTCTAGTCTTCCCTCTGGATGTACGAGGGATCTGTCAGCCATTTGCAAAACCATAGAGGTGGGTTTTGCGTTTCCTATCTTCAACTTTTCAAACACGGATTTGGGCATGAGATTAATACTTGCTCCCAAATCAAACAAAGCTTTCCCATGCCACTTAGCACCGATGGAAATCGGGATCGTAAAGCTTCCAGGATCAAGTAATTTGGGTGGAAACTTACTTTGGCAGATGGCACTACACTCTTCTGGCAAACCTACCATTTCATTCTCAAGATACTGACGCTTGCTGGTGATAGCTCTTTTCAAGAATTTCATGTATTTCGGTACACCTTTGATAGCCTCTAAGAAAGGTATATTAATGTTGAGCTTACCCACCATGGTCATGAATCTCTGATATTCCGCAGTATCTCCTTTCTTTTGAACTCTTGAAGGGAATGGTGGAGGAGGACGGACTTCTATAGCATCTTTCTTTTTCGGATTTTCCGGAATCTTCTCCACTTCCATTATTTCAGGTTCATCTTCTTTCTCTTCCACCTCTTTTACCGGTTTCTCTTTCATAGTTGTTTCTATTTCTTTCATAACGTGAAAAGGTGGGGGTGGAAGATTCTTACCACTTCTAAGGGAGATCACGTTACATTCTTCATATGGTTTAGGTTCTTCAGTATCACTCGGTAATTGTCCGTGTTGGCGCTGATTTAATTGCTTTGCTATCTGAGCTATTTGATTTTCCATCAATTTAAGTGATGTGGCCGTAGTTTGTTGAATGTTCATTAGTGTTGTCAAGGTTTGTTGAACATCTAATGCACCTTCTTGAGGTTGAGCAGGTAAAGCCTTCTGGTTCATGGTGTTGGCATAAGCATCTTGAGGAGGTTGTCTCTGATTTCCGTAAGCTTGTCCACCTTGGTAGTTGTTCTGAGGTCTTGGTTGATAGTTATTGCCTTGGGGATGCGGTTGATATGCATGTTGTGGATTAGCGGCCCCATTTGGATTCGAATATTGGAAACCAGAATGCTTTCTATTCGGTTGATAACCTTGACCACTTGAGTTATAGTTTTCGCGGTTGGATATGAACATTACGGATTCTGGATTGTTTTGACAGGTCTCCCAATCATGATCTTCTGTACCGCAGTTAGAACACCCATAAACTTCTTGTGTAACATTAACTTCTGCTCTTTTACTTGCAACACTCTTTGTAACGGCTATAGTAAGTTGTGACTTTTTCATGGCGGTGACTTTTTCTTCAATTGACGCAGTATTTCCACCTCGAACAGGTGTTCTTACAGTGTTCCAACCAAGTTCATTTGTTACAGTTCTATTCAAAATAATCTTCACATGAACTGGTTGTACCTGTAGGAATCCACCAACACAAAGTTAATCTAGATCCTTTCTTGAAGAGCCATCAAGTCCTCGGTAAAATATCTTCATCTGTTGAATTTCTGTGAGGCCATGATCAGGGACTCTTCGTAAGCAAATCTGAAATCTCTTCCAACTTCTACCCAAAGTCTCGTCTTCCTCTTTCTTGAATGACGTTATCTCAACTTGCGCATCTAATCTCATATTCGTTGGGTAGTATCTATCGAAGAACGCGGTTTGTAAGGCGTCCCATGTTGTAATTGTTCCGGGTTCTTGAGAATCATGCCACTCACTTGCTCCATCAATAACGAAGTATCTAAAATTAGAAAAATACATTTGCTCTTTAGTTACTCTTTGCGTAATATAAGAATCGCAAATTTGCATGAACTTCTGTACAGCACGGATCGGATCTTCGCTAGGTGCTCCTCGGAAATTGCCATAACTTTGAAATTGAGATAGCATACCAGGATCGGGTCTGAATCTCTCGACATTAATATCTGCAGGGCCAATTCCGAGGGCAGGAGCTCGAAATGGAGCTTCTTCAGGGCCATTGATGAACCACGGATCATTGTTCTGAGCAACAGGAGCAACTGGAGGGTTGAGTTGTTGATTTCCAACTTGACGATTGTCAACTGGGTCTTCAGCCATTGTTTCTTTTGCTAATTGCTCCTCTAACTCCTTTGCTTTAGCGTTTCTCTTTCTTTTGTTTGCGTCACGAACTAGGCTTTCGGGATTTGCAAGAATCACGATATCTTCACGCATAAACCAAAACCTGTAAACCTGAGAAAGAAAAACAACCCAAAGCGTAAAACTTAAAATAAAACTAAAACTAAACTAAAACTAAACTACTAAAAGATTAACACCGGGGTCACACGCTACCGTCCCCGGCAGCGGCGCCAAAAACTTGGTGTTGCTGCTGGGGTTTTAAAATCGATCAAATAACAATAGAATAACTATAATAAATCCCTGGCAGCGGCGCTAAAAACTTGGTGGGTCCTGGTGTGTTATTAAATTAATGCGAAAGTAAAGGAACCACAATCACCGCAAGTGTACAGTTGTCCAAGTAATAATCGATAAATCGAGTTCGTTCGCAGGGACGGATTAGGCACAACTCAGGTATTAATCAAAAAGTAAGAATAATCGCTTAACAGAAAAATAAAATAAAGATTTTTGTTTGGTTTTATAAATTAAGATGCAAATAAATTAAAGACTAAATTAATTAACTAGAAATAAAATAAAGCAAGTAAAAGAGAATTAAACTTCAGATGAGAAAGAGTACTTGATCCTCGCAAGGGTTTCACCTAATCTATCTAATTCATGCTTCTGTTTAAGGGCTAAACTGGTATTATTATGCTAGTCGGGACTCTAATATCTCCTAGCCCCCGTCAGGGTGGACCTAAGAGCTATCCTACGGTATTACAAACCCCGTCAGGGTGAATATAAGCTACTTTCAGATGAATAATAATTTACCTCATTGGCTGCATGGTTAGTTAAGCCTGTCAAGGTCAATAACGGATACTATGCGTCTATTATCTAAGTTTGTAATTAAACCCCCCGTCAAGGTGATCCATACGCCACTATATGGAATAGCCTAATTACTAGGAGCTAAGTTTGATTCATGACTTCAAAATTAGTAATTAAAACAAAATAATAGTCAACACAAAATACCTAATCTAATTTAAACTATTAAATCCCAAATTCAGAAAACATAAATTAAAAAGAATTAAGTTCAACCCTGGTGGTCCTTTGTGTGTTCTAAAAATAAATGCAAATGCTAATCGAACCACAACCGCAAGTGTACGGTTGTCCCAAGTAGTAATCCTGATAAATCAGATTCGTTCCAAGGACGGATGGTTGATCACAATGTTTAGCAAGTAGTGATTGATGCACTTATGGAAATGAAAGATAATAAATTGTTTGTTTCGGTTTTGTTTATTAATTCTAAATAAATGAAAAACAAATAATTAAATGCAAGTAAAAGATAAGACGCAAGTAAAATAAGTGAAAACGCAATATTAGATGTAGTACTTGAGAACGCAAGGATCCTCCTAATTTTACTTTCTAACTTATGTTGTTTAAGGGCTAAATCAGTCAATTACAATGGTCGGGATTCTAAATTCCTTATACCCCCGTCGGGGTGGACTATAAGGCAATCCTAAAGTGTCACTAGTCCCGTCAGGGTAAATATGATCCACCGTTGGATGATTAAGATTTATTACCACTTTGGCCCTAGGATTAACTAAGTTCGTCAGAATCAATAGTTTTTATCCCAGATTGAACAATTAATTCTGTACCTAAACCCCCCGTCAAGATGATCCACACGCCACATATGTGGAATAGCTTAGATACTAATACCTAATTTTAGTTCGCGACTCTAAAATCAGTAAATAATCATAAATTGTCGAAAAAAGTAAAAGACCTGATTTAATTTAATTTAACAGAAACCCAAATTCAACATTCGTTATAAAATAAAACTAGGATTCACCCATTGTTTGTTCTCAAGCACTAATAAAAGCTTAGCTCATATTAAAATTAAAAACTAAATTAAAAGAATTGGAATTCATATTGTTTACAAAATTAAAATACGAAAAGAACCTAATTTCCGGAATTGGAATGACTACGAACGGAGCTATAGACCCACTCCAGCTCTTGTAGCTTCTTCTTTCTTCCTTCTGTTGCTTCTCTCTGGTGTTTAATCTTGTGGAATGTGAATTGTCTGAAAAATAGAAGTCCAGACCTCCTTTTATGAGTAAAAATTCGGACTAGGGCTTGGACCAGAAAATAAAAGCCTAATTAAATGTCCAAGCCCACTTTCTAAGCCCAAAATCCCGTAACTGATGATAGGCCTTCACTAAAACAGTTTTTCCCGATGCGTTACAACTCCGATTGACCTCATTCTAGTTGCTAAAGTTCCGTAACTCGATAAGGAATGATTTCTCTTCAAAGGTCAGCGGCTAAATCATCGCTTAAGCACCTCAAAATCAGCAATCTATGGCCTGGAAAGTGGATTTTCAGCTCTAAAAATAATATCTTCGGGATTTGTCTTCAAGTCTTGACTCTAATTCACGATCTTTGACTTTCTCCTCGGATTCCTCTCCTAGCTAACATCTAAAACCTGTAAACTTTACACTAAAAATACCAATATTACGCGCAAAAGTTTAATAAATTAAAAATGCTAGAAATAAAAAGGTAATTCCGGATTATTGAATATTTAGTACAAAAGTCTATCAAATTAATTAAATAAACACCAAAAATGATGTCTCCTAAGGGTCTAAAATAAGAACAATTAGGGAGATATCAAGACCCCCAACTCAAACCTTTGTCGTCCCGACAAAGTAAAACAAAACAAAGGGGTAGAAGTAAGCGTATAAACAAGTAGAAGCTGGCAAATAAACCCTAAAGCAATTCTCAAAATAAATCTCATATAACAAACTCTAGAAACTAATATACACATACACTAATCATGCAACATCAAACATAAATAATCTCAATCATAAAATTAAAGTCGCAATGCTTGAAGGTTACACTTGTACTCATCTCTGTATGATGGCTATAGGGTGGTCATTAATCCTACCTCGCTTTGAACGCTCCACCTAGTGTATTCCCTATCAACAGAATAATAAATTCACTATGCACTTAGGAATCACGAGGTCTTTACGGTTATAATATTGGCTTAAGGACAGGTGTGGATGTATATTTGGTAAATTTGAAGTGAGCTTTTGGCTCTCTCCTCACTTACCATCAACAATATCCTCGAGCTTGAGTTAACACTCAAAAAGATGTTCTCACTCACCCATATACGCATTAATTTAGCGTCCCATGTCTACCCACTATAAATAAGATGATTTTCAGAAAATTCCACTTTGCCGGATGTTTTATTCATTCATATTTTTCTTTTTCTTTTCTTTTTTTTTTGTACAGAAGCAAACCGGGTACCCGGTTTTGACGAATCCGGGTTCCCGGTTCCTACTGTATGATTTTTCAAAATTTTTCATTTTTTTCTTTCTTTTTCATTTTTCTTCATTCCCGGCAAAGGGTTACAAGTATATATCATCTGCAATTGTGCTACAATACAAAGCACATCGATCCCTACCCATTTAATTCCCCATATGTGGTCCCACCACCCCAAACTCAAGCTCGAGACATGTCTCAGGATTGTGATTCAAGTGCAGGTCATATGGTCATGCCTAATAATCTAAGGGATAATGGCTTATATCGTGGCTACAGAGAAAAGGCTAAAGGCTCAAAGTGGGCTAAGACGGACAATAATTAATACAAGGGATAGAAGGCTAAAAAGGCACAAATGGCTAACAAAGAACTGCCCCTATCATTTTCCTAAGTACATAGCTTGTCTTTAGTTCATATCTAGGTGGGTTCTCTACTAATTAGGATTTCACGTTCTACACACCAAACATATTCTTTGAGTACAAGCTTACTTCATTTGCATTGTTAATTAATTTTTCCTATCAATTACCTATGTTCGCATGCAATTGTAAGTGCGTTTTATATCAATCCCTAAAGTCCACTATTTACTATCATAGATTTATCAAAAGTATGCTTAAAGGGATATTTAAAAATTTCTATAGTCAAACGCAACTCCGAAAATTCTTTTATTGAAAGCAAATAACACATAAAAACTGGGATGAGGCAACGAACCCCACCCCAAACTCAAAAAAGAGCCGTGTCCCCACGACTCGAAAAGACTCAATAAAGCATGTAAACTAATATACACTAAGAGGAAAGTTTAGAAAACGTATCTTAACCAGCGCGAGGCTGGTTATCGGTGTTGCGTTCTGGACCTTTATCTCGCGTAATAGCATCATAAATCGCGTTTTGAAGTGTATTTACGCCTAGGATTAAATTTCGAAGCAGGTCCAATTCTTTTGTAACGTTTCCCAAGGTAGCGATCATCCTCTCCTGATTCTCTTCCAACACCTGAATCTTCGCTTCCAACTCAGGTACAGTTTTCGCTTTCTTTGATTGAGGAGTTCTTGGACTTCTTGTAGCTCGTGTTGCTTCTTCATGGATGTTCTTGATTGTGCTCAAAGCTATACTCACACCAACTGAAACAGTATCAATATCTGCGTCCTTACGCGGAATCTTTGCGTCTAAACACAACTGAGTAATAGTACAAGGAAACTTCAGATTTTGTTGTTTCATTGGTGATTTCGCGAACTCCATGATTGTATCATAAATGATCTTGGCAACATCAAATGGTTTTTCCTCCAAAATACACTTAATAACAAGTATGTGCTCTTTCTTCAACTCGGAAGTGTGTTTAATACCAAAGAAAGTGGGTATTATGAAACGAGACCAAACCTTAGCACGAGGTGTCAAACTACTGCTGTAAAACTGTCCAGGATACCTTTCACCTTCAGGAATTGGGCTAGTCCCATTAACAAGCACGGTCCCCCAAAGGGATTCAAAATCAAAAGAAAGGTCATTAAGAGTTTCTTGGAAGGGGCATGTTCCAGAAAAGTTGGGTAATTTCAATGATTTCCAAATACGTTCAATAGAGAAAGGAACTACCTTTTTGCGGATATCAATGGCATCATGGGAGGTAGCTAAACCTTCGTAAAATTCTCGCAAAAAATTAGGAATAAACTCAAGCTTCCTTTCTTGTAACTCTTTCCAACCAAACTTAGCACATGTCACAGCATATTCCTTGTAATCACTACTCATAATACCCTTAGGAAAATTCATCTCCTCACCAAATTTCAAAAGTTCAATTCTTTCACGAACCTGAGTATTCCAACAAGTGTAAACCCTCTTAGGCTTGTGGGCCCACATCTTCATACGCGGAGGTTTCGTAACGGGTGCTTCCGGAATCTCTTGTTCAGTTTCTTCCTCAATGTTCTTCGTAATTTCCTCTTCTGGTTCCTTCTCACTTTCAATCTCATCAATCAATCTTCTCTTTAGACCTGTGATTTCTTTTCTGTTAGAACCAAGCTTAACTTCGTCAATTTTTCGTTTAGGACGCGAATCAGGAATCTCAATAGCTTGATCTTGTGAACCACCAATGGTGGTCTTTCTTCTAGGAGCAGTTCTTCGGAAATCACCGGTTCTGTTAGTCATCTCTTTTCACCCCAAACTCAAAACTTCAAATAATGAAAAACTTAGGGAAAAGTTTAGAATTTTGATGTTTTGAGGTTGAAGAATTTAAGAACTAGGTGAAATATGAGATGGGTCTTGGTTAATTTGTATGGGAGAAGAAAGAATTGGGTTTAATTTAAGGAATTGGGTGAAGAAGAATCTTGGGAAAAACTAAGGATTTGATGATATTTTGGAGAGGAGGTGAGTTGATCTTATGTTTTTTTTTTGGTGAAAGAGGGTAGGATTTGATGATATATAGTGTTTTGGTAGATGAATTTCGGAGGTGGGGAGGCTATTGGTGCGTTTTAGGTAAAGACTTGGAAAAGAGGCTAGGAACTAGGTTAAAACACCTCAAAACCGCCTCTCACAGCTTTCAAACCGGGTTCCCGATTTTGGCAAACCGGGTTCCCGGTTCCGCGTCGCTGTGACGGCGCGGAAAAATAATTGTGGACTTTTTTTTTTTCCTCAAAACGCACCAAAACGCTGGACCCCAAGACGCGGGGTCAGGGATTTTCTTCGCCGAAACCGGGTACCCGGTTCTGTGGAATGCGGGTTCCCGGATTTTCTCGCTGGCGCGAATCAAAACGCGCCAAAACGCCGGGTCAGAACTTTTGGGTGTTTACAGCTCCGAAACCAGGTACCCGGTTCTGCCAAATGCGGGTACCCGGATTTGTGTCGATGGCGCTAACTAAAACGCACGAAAACGCAAGCCACCAAGACGCTGGGTCAGGGATTTTCAGAAATCACAGCACCAAAACCGGGTACCCGGTTTTGCCAAATGCGGGTTCCCGGTTCCGACGCTGTGATATTACCCAAAAACGCCAAGTGTTGTGTTAAAATGGTTGGTACCAGCTCCAAAACCGGGTTCCCGGTTTTGCGAAACCGGGTTCCCGGTTTCTCCTGGACATCCAACCAATTTTTCTTCTGTTTTCGCCAAATCGACCCCAAACTCAAGTCCTTTTTACCCCTGAAATCATCAAAAACAACTACCCTTCCTCATTTCTTAATAAAAACAATAAAATTACGAAAATCAAACTAATCTAAATTGCAAAAATGTAAAAACTCAGCTAATATACAAGTAATTGGCTTTTGTTTAACGTCGTTAAGCTCGACGGGTTACCTCACGCTTCTAAGGAGTCTCGAGGAGATACATGACCTCCCCGGGATGTGGATCTTCCGAGCGATTGGTATTTTCACCTCCATGGTATATCTTCAGTCTGTGACCGTTAACCATAAAGGTACGGTTCTCTAGCGGATGTTCTATTTCTATTGCCCCATGAGGTGTAACTTTGGTCACTATGTATGGACCTGACCACTTAGATCTTAACTTACCCGGAAAATTGCTGAACTTTGAATTATACTTTAATACTTTTTGCCCCACTTCAAAGTTCTTTGGACGAATCCGATTGTCATGCCATTTCTTTGTATTTTCTTTGTAAAGTTTAGAATTTTCATAAGCATGCAATCGGAATTCGTCAAGTTCATTAAGCTTCATCATACGATTCTTTCCGGTTAAGATAGGATCTAAGTTCAACTGCGCAATCGCCCAATAGGCACCCATTTCAAGCTCTAAAGGTAAGTGACAAGCCTTACCATACACCATACGATATGGAGATGCGCCAACTGGAGTTTTAAACGCAGTACGATAGGCCCACAACGCATCATCTAACTTCATTGACCAGTCTTTTCTTGTAGGACCAACGGTTTTCTCTAGGATTGATTTGACTTCACGATTCGAAACTTCAGCTTGACCATTGGATTGTGGATGATATGCAGTAGATACACGGTGTCTAACTCCATATTTCTCTAGAATAGTCTTCAGATATTTATTAACGAAGTGAGATCCTCCATCGCTAATAATCACTCTAGGTGTGCCATGTCTAGTGAAAATATGTGACTTCAAGAACTTAATCACCACTCGTGAATCATTAGTAGGTAAAGCCACCGCTTCTACCCACTTAGACACATAATCAACAGCCAATAAGATATAGAGGTTACCATTTGAAGGAACGAAAGGACCCATAAAGTCTATGCCCCACACATCGAATATCTCCACCTCTAACACATTATTACGCGGCATCTCATCCCTCTTAGATATGTTTCCGGTAAACTGACATCTCGTACATTTCTTAACATATTCATGACAATCTTTTATAAGAGAAGGCCAGTAAAAACCTGATTGAAATACCTTTGCAGCAGTTCTGTCTCCTTTGAAATGTCCTCCATATAATGAATCATGGCATCCAGCTATAATGGCTTGAGTCTCTTCCCTTGCTACACATCTTCATATCGTTTGGTCAGCACAAACTTTATAGAGGAACGGATCCTCCCAAAAGAACTGTCTAGCACGATGAGCTAACCTCTTTCTTTCTTGATAAGTAGAACCTTCAGGAAAAACACCACTCACCACTAAATTCGCAATATCTGCATACCACGGAGCCTCATAATCTCGAACAACGAATAAACTCTCATCAGGAAACTCTTCTCTAACTGCTTCAGTACCACTATTCATCTCTGAACCCTCTAAGCGCGATAGATGATCTGCACCCTGATTCTCACAACCCTTTCTATCTTTGATCTCTAAATCGAACTCTTGAAGCAATAACACCCATCTGATTAACCTTGGTTTCGCATCTTTCTTCTCCATAAGAAATCTGATCGCGGAATGATCTGTATAAACAATAACTTTCGCTCCAAGAAGATAAGAGCGAAATTTATCAAACGAATAGACAACTGCTAGCAACTCTTTTTCTGTAACTGTGTAATTAATCTGAGCACCACTAAAAGTTTTACTAGCATAGTAAATCGAATGAAAAACCTTCTCTTTTCTTTGTCCTAATACAGCTCCCATACACAAATCACTCGCATCACACATAACCTCAAACGGTAAATTCCAATCTGGAGGTAACACTATAGGAGCAGAAATAAGCTTTTCTTTGATTGCTTTGAAGGCCGTTAAACAAGCTTCATCAAAAAGGAACTTGCAATCCTTTTCGAGTAAGTTGCATAACGGTTTAGCAATCTTAGAAAAATCTTTAATAAAACGCCTATAAAAGCCAGCATGGCCAAGAAAACTCCTTACCCCTTTAACAGAAACAGGAGGGGGAAGAGTTTTAATTACCTCTATCTTTGCTCTATCAACTTCTAAACCAACACTCGAAATTTTGTGACCCAGAACAATACCTTCGCGAACCATGAAGTGACACTTCTCCCAGTTGAGCACCAAATCTGTTTCCTTGCATCTCACTAACACTTTCTCCAAGTTATCCAAACATATATCAAAATCATCACCAAACACGGAGAAATCATCCATGAACACTTCAAGGAAATTATCTATCATGTCCCAGAAGATGGCCATCATACACCTTTGAAAAGTAGCGGGAGCGTTACACAACCCAAATGGCATTCTGCGATATGCAAAAGTACCATATGGGCATGTAAAGGTAGTCTTATGTTGATCTTCTGGAGCCACGTAAATCTGATTGTACCCCGAGTAACCATCCAAGAAACAGTAATATTCCCTTTCGGCTAATTTGTCTAACATCTGATCGATGAAGGGTAAGGGGAAATGATCTTTTCTGGTGGCCTTGTTCAGCTTTCTGTAATCCATGCAAACTCTCCATCCAACTACCGTTCTTGAAGGAATCGCTTCATTTTTATCATTAAGAACTGTTGTAATTCCTCCTTTCTTCGGTACACACTGAACTGGACTCACCCATTCACTACTCGAAATGGGATAAATAATCCCCGCATCTAAAAGCTTAATCACCTCCTTCTTCACCACATCCTTCATGGCTGGCATTAATCTTCTCTGACCTTCAACTGAGCGTGCATTAACATCTTCTAGTATGATTTTGTGTTGACAATAGGATGGACTAATGCCTTTGATATCAGCAATTGTCCAACCTATTGCTTCTTTGTTGGCTCTTAACACACGCAACAGTTTATCCTCTTGAGGACCTGTTAAATTAGCTGAAACAATAACAGGTAGAGTTTCATTAGTACCCAAATAAGCATACCTCAAGTGTGCTGGCAATGGTTTTTCTTCCAATTCCGGAGGAGATTCAATTGAAGGTTTCTTTTTAGGAATAATCTCCCCCGGTTCTCTCACAGGTTCATAGGCAAGACGCCTATACTTCGGATTTTCAGAATTGAGAGCTGCCACTGTTTCTGTAAGCTCCTCCATCATTTCAGGTGAATCTAATGTCAAAGCAGCCTGCAAGATATCATCAAAATTTAAGCAATTAAATACCTCTTGCGATGCTTGCTCTACTACATCCATTCTGAAGCAATCTTCCTGAGAATCTGGGAATTTCATAGCTCGAAATACATTGAATTTCACTTCCTCATCTTGTATCCTCATTGTCAATTCGCCATTCTCTACATCGATCAATGTCCTCCCTGTAGCTAGGAAGGGTCTACCCAAAATAATGGGGACATTTCTATCTGCATTGTATTCAAGAATTACGAAATCAACAGGAAATATAAGTGTACCTGCCTTAACAAGGACATCCTCAATACGGCCTTCAGGATGAGCAAGAGACCTGTCCGCCATTTGCAAGACCATAGAGGTGGGTCTTGCATTTCCAATTTTAAGCTTATCAAAGACTGACTTAGGCATCAAGTTGATGCTTGCCCCTAGATCGCATAGCGCCTTTCCTTTCCATTCTTCTCCAATCGATATGGGAATCGTGAAACTCCCTGGATCAACTAACTTCGGAGGTAATTTGCTCTGGCAAATCGCACTACACTCTTCAGGAAGGCCAATCATCTCATTATCACAGTAGGGCCTTTTATTAGTGAGGGCCCTCTTCAAAAACTTCGTATACTTAGGAATATCTCGAATTGCCTCAAGTAACGGAATATTAATACTCAAACCCCTCACTCTATTGAAGAATTTCTGAAAATCACCCATATCACCCTTTTTCTGAACTCGCGATGGAAACGGTGGTGGAGGGCGATTGCTTACAATTTCATCTCTCTTTTTCGGAATTTCTCTTGGTCTTTCTATCTCTTCAACCTCACTATCTTTCTCATTCTCTTTCTCTTTCTCACCCACTTCCTTTTCTTTTCTTGGGACTTCTTTCTCTTTCATAACGGGAAAAGGAGGTGGAGGGAGGTTCTTACCACTTCTTAATGTAACAGCCTTGCAATCTTCATGTTGTGTTGGATTTTCCGTATCGCTAGGAAGTTGCCCTTGTGGACGCTGATTCAACTGTTTATTAATTTGACTTAGCTGATTCTGGAAAATCTTCATATTTGCTTCAGCTGCGTTCTGACGTTCCAAAGCTTGTGTTTGAAGAGCAATCAAATTTTCAACGGTTTTCTGAAGGGTAATTACTCCTTCTTGTGGATGGGCAGGTAAAGCTTTCTGGTTTAAATTCTCATCGTAGGTATTCTGAGGAGCTTGTCTTTGCACATAATTGTTTTGATTCTGTCCTCCTTGATGATTGTTATGTGGTCTTGGATTATAGTTGTTGCCTTGAGGACGCGGCTGATACGCGTAAGTAGGATTGGCTGCCCCATTGGGATTTGAATATTGAAACCCAGGATGGTTTCTGTTAGGCTGATATCCATTACCACTTGAATTGAAATTACCTCTATTGGACATGAAATTCACTGATTCTTGGTTATTCGGACAACTTTCCTCATCATGATCATCTACCTTACAAATTGAACACATATACACCTCTTGTGCAGCATGCACAGCTACCTTCTTACCCGAAAATCCTTCTTTCACAGCTAAAGTAAGCTGCTTCAACTGTTGCTCTATAGTATTCTGGATCTTATTCTCAAACGTAGCAAATTTCTCTTCCATGTCAACATTATTTACTCCCTTGACTGGTGTTCTTACTGAGCTCCACCCAACTTCATTCTTGACTGTTCTCTCTAAAATAATTTTGGCATGAGCGGGTTGAACTTGAAGAAAACCTGCACCACATAGCGTATCTAATTTTTCTCTCGAAATTCCATCAAGGCCTCTATAAAAGATCTTTAACTGTTGTTGTTCTGAAAAGCCATGATTAGGAACTTTACGCAAACACATCTGAAATCTTGTCCAACTCCTACCCACAGTTTCCTCATACTCTTGACGGAATTGTGTCAATTCTAGTTCAGCATCTAACCTCATGTTACTTGGGTAATACCTGTCAAAGAAAGCAATTTCTAATTGGTCCCAATTGGTAATCCTCGTAGGATCTTGCGTATCGTGCCATTCACTTGCTCCATCAATGACAAAGAATTTGAAAGCAGCAAAATACATCTGTTCTCTTGAAACCCCTTGTGTGATATAAGAATCACATATCTGCTTAAATTTTTGTACCGCTCTAAGAGGATCTTCCGATGGTCTTCCGCGAAAATTTCCAAAGTTTTGGAACTGAGCTAGCATACCCGAATCTGGACGGAATCTCGGAACATTAATATCTGGAGCACCTACTCCTATAGCTGGAGCGCGGAATGGAACTTCTGGAGGGCCATTAGTGAACCACGGATCATGATTCATCACTATCTGGACTGGAGGATTAGGATTTAGTGGTTGAACTTGAGGAATAACGCCTGGAGCTAAAGGTTGGCCATTTGCATCTAACTGGCCTTGTCCATTCTGTTGACCTTGAATAATGATATTCTCCATTCTGTTACTTAATTCTTCTACTTCTAAAGCTTCTCGTTCTCTTCTTCTTCTGTTCGCAAGTCTGATCAACGATTCTGGATTACTAAGGATCGGAGGTGCTGGCTCTAGATCCTTGAATAGCCTTCTTCGCATACACCAAACCTAAAAACCTGAAAAAGCTAACAAACAAAAAGCGTAAAACTGATAAAATAAAATAAATGCACTTATCACTAAAGGATAAACACCGTGGTCACACGCTACCGTCCCCGGCAGCGGCGCCAAAAACTTGGTGGTCCTTTGTGTGTTCTAAAAATAAATGCAAATGCTAATCGAACCACAACCGCAAGTGTACGGTTGTCCCAAGTAGTAATCCTGATAAATCAGATTCGTTCCAAGGACGGATGGTTGATCACAATGTTTAGCAAGTAGTGATTGATGCACTTATGGAAATGAAAGATAATAAATTGTTTGTTTTGGTTTTGTTTATTAATTCTAAATAAATGAAAAACAAATAATTAAATGCAAGTAAAAGATAAGACGCAAGTAAAATAAGTGAAAACGCAATATTAGATGTAGTACTTGAGAACGCAAGGATCCTCCTAATTTTACTTTCTAACTTATGTTGTTTAAGGGCTAAATCAGTTAATTACAATGGTCGGGATTCTAAATTCCTTATACCCCCGTCAGGGTGGACTATAAGGCAATCCTAAAGTGTCACTAGTCCCGTCAGGGTAAATATGATCCACCGTTGGATGATTAAGATTTATTACCACTTTGGCCCTAGGATTAACTAAGTTCATCAGAATCAATAGTTTTTATCCCAGATTGAACAATTAATTCTGTACCTAAACCCCCCGTCAAGATGATCCACACGCCACATATGTGGAATAGCTTAGATACTAATACCTAATTTTAGTTCACGACTCTAAAATCAGTAAATAATCATAAATTGTCGAAAAGAGTAAAAGACCTGATTTAATTTAATTTAACAGAAACCCAAATTCAACATTCGTTATAAAATAAAACTAGGATTCACCCATTGTTTGTTCTCAAGCACTAATAAAAGCTTAGCTCATATTAAAATTAAAAACTAAATTAAAAGAATTGGAATTCATATTGTTTACAAAATTAAAATACGAAAAGAACCTAATTTCCGGAATTGGAATGACTACGAACGGAGCTATAGACCCACTCCAGCTCTTGTAGCTTCTTCTTTCTTCCTTCTGTTGCTTCTCTCTGGTGTTTAATCTTGTGGAATGTGAATTGTCTGAAAAATAGAAGTCCAGACCTCCTTTTATGAGTAAAAATTCGGACTAGGGCTTGGACCAGAAAATAAAAGCCTAATTAAATGTCCAAGCCCACTTTCTAAGCCCAAAATCCCGTAACTGATGATAGGCCTTCACTAAAACAGTTTTTCCCGATGCGTTACAACTCCGATTGACCTCATTCCAGTTGCTAAAGTTCCGTAACTCGATAAGGAATGATTTCTCTTCAAAGGTCAGCGGCTAAATCATCGCTTAAGCACCTCAAAATCAGCAATCTATGGCCTGGAAAGTGGATTTTCAGCTCTAAAAATAATATCTTCGGGATTTGTCTTCAAGTCTTGACTCTAATTCACGATCTTTGACTTTCTCCTCGGATTCCTCTCCTAGCTAACATCTAAAACCTGTAAACTTTACACTAAAAATACCAATATTACGCGCAAAAGTTTAATAAATTAAAAATGCTAGAAATAAAAAGGTAATTCCGGATTATTGAATATTTAGTACAAAAGTCTATCAAATTAATTAAATAAACACAAAAAATGATGTCTCCTAAGGGTCTAAAATAAGAACAATTAGGTAGACATCAAACCCATATAGCGATTCTCAAGTACTAAAGAAATTAGTTCATAACGGAATGGAAAACTAAAATTAAATTAAATGAACTCATAGTTTTGAATTACAAAAAGAAAATAAAGAACCTAAAGGTTAAGATGACTGATGATGGAAGAACAGGACTCCTCCAGCACTAGCTTCTCCTTGCCTTCATGCTCTGACTTGAAAACCTTAAGCCTCTTGTGTAATTCTCTGAAGTGTGTGAAAGTAGGAGGTTAAGGGTGTATTTATAGGTGTTGGAAGACCCTAGGTCGAATTTAGCTTGGAGTGGAAGACAAGTCAAAGACTCTCAAATTCGTAGCTCTAAAAGATAAGATTCTGCTGATTTGATTTGGTCATATCTTTTTCAATACTTATCTGTTTGAGAAGTTCCAATATATGAAACTACTTGTCTTGGAAAGAGCTTTCTATTGGTGCAGACCACTCGTCCAGAATCCTAGCCAAACTTTTATTATGATTTAATTCCTAAAACGTGGCTGGATTTCAAATTTCAAAAGGCAGCTTTATCTTTTCCTCCTTTGAATAAATCTTTACCAAATCTTCTTATTTCCATGTAAATCTTCTTTCCTTTCATCTTTATCTTGACTTGGCCTCTAAGTAATTACCATTTATCTCTTTAAAGCTTCACATTAAATAAATAATTAAACCGCATATGCTTAAAAAGAATAAATCAATAAATCAAGAAATCAAAATAGGAAAGTGTACTCTAAAAATAAAAACTCGACTAGAAATCATTTCCTAACACTCTAAAATACCCTAAGACTTTATTCTCACTTCTTCTTCTTGGATTGGTCTTTCATGGAATTCAAGAACCAATTAACTTTGCATTAAAAATAGTCAAATTTACGCACAAAAGCTCAGATTCTGCAAATAGTTCATTTCCAAGGGGAGAAAGTGTAATATGATCAAATAAGCTTAAAAGTCTATCAAACAAGTCTTTATTCACCTAAAAGGATGTCTCCAAGGGGCTAATAATTAGAACAAATCGGGAGACATCACATTTCTCCCAGTTCAAAACCAAATCAGTCTCCTTGCATCTAATCAATACCTTCTCCAAGTTCCGTAAAAACTCCTCAAAGTTATCACCAAACATAGAAAAGTCATCCATAAATACTTCAAGAAAATCGTCAAGCATGTCCCAGAATATTGCCATTATACATCTTTGAAAAGTAACAGGTGCATTACATAATCCAAATGGCATCCTTCGGAAGGCAAAGGTACCCAAAGGACATGTAAAGGTTGTCTTGTGTTGGTCTTTTGGATCTACATAAATCTGATTGTATCCTGAATATCCATCCAAAAAGCAATAATACTCTCTCCCAGCTAGCTTGTCTAACATCTGATCAATAAACGGAAGGGGGTAGTGATCTTTTCTGGTGGCCTTGTTCAACTTTCGATAGTACATACACACTCTCCAACCATCAATGGTCCTTGAGGATCCGGCTTCATTCTGCTCGTTCAAGATGGTAGTGATACCACCCTTCTTTGGTACGCATTGAACTGGACTCACCCATTCGCTACTAGCTATAGGATAGATGATTCCCGCGTCTAGCAACTTGATAACTTCTTTCTTTACCACTTCCTTCATAACTAGCATCAATCTTCTTTGTCCTTCAACTGAGCGCGCGTTTTCATCGTCTAGAATGATTTTGTGTTGGAAATAGGAAGGACTAATACCTTTGATGTCATCAATAGTCCAACCAATCGCCTCTTTATTAGCTCTCAGTATGCGCAACAGTTTGTCTTCTTGGGGACCTGTTAAAGTAGCTGAAACAATAACAGGCAGAGTGTTGTTAGTACCTAAATACGCATACCTCAAGTGTGATGGAAGCGGCTTTTCTTCGAGTTGCGGGGGAGATTTGATAGATGGTTTCTTTTTAGACATTATCTCCCCAGGCTCTCGAAATGGCTCATAGGCGAGATGCCTATGTTTCATGTTTCCTGAATTCAAAGCAGCTACAGTCTCGGTTAAGTCTTCCATTAGTTCCGGTAAGTCAAGTGTTAGGTCTGCTTGCAAGATATCGTTAAAATTCATACAATCAAATGCTTCTTGCATAGTCATATCAAGTACATCCAATCGGAAACACTCTTCAAGAAGATCTGGAAACTTCATGGCCCTAAACGCGTTGACCTTTACCATCTCGTCTTGGATTTGCATGGTTAATTCTCCGTTTTCTACATTAATAACAGTACGCCCCGTGGCTAGGAATGGTCGACCCAAGATGATGGGGACATTCCTATCCGCGTCGTATTCAAAAATAACAAAATCAACGGGAAAAATTAAAGTACCTGCCTTGACGAGAACATCTTCGATTCGTCCCTCAGGATGAGCGAGGGATCTATCAGCCATTTGTAGGATCATGGAAGTAGGTCTTGCGTTTCCTATCTTCTGTTTTTCGAAAATTGACTTGGGCATTAAATTGATAATCGCACCCAAGTCACACAAAGCTTTCCCTTGCCACTCATTACCAATAGAAATAGGAATCGTAAAACTCCCAGGATCAAGTAGTTTAGGTGGCAACTTACTTTGGCATATAGTGCTGCTTTCTTCTGGCAATCCTATCATCTCATTCTCACGGTATGGTCTTTTGTTGGTAATGGCTCTTTTCAGAAATTTTACGTACTTCGGAACATCGCGTATAGCATCTAAGAACAGAACATTAATATTGAGACCACGTACCATATTCAAGAACTTCTGATATTCAGCCACGTCTCCTTTCTTCTGAACTCTGGAGGGAAAAGGTGGAGGGGACGGGTCTCTGTCATATCTTTGGATTTTGGCTTTTCCGGAATCTTCTCCACTTCAACTATTTCAGGTTCATCTTCTTTTTCCACCACATCTTTTTCCGGTTTCTCTTTCACAGCTGTCTCTTTTTCTTTCATCACGGGAAAAGGAGGTGGTGGGAGCTTCTTACCACTTCGAAGTGTAATTACATTACAATCTTCTCTTTGCTTAGGTTCTTCAGTGTTACTCGGTAATTGTCGCTGTGGACGCTGATTTAATTGCTTATTTATCTAAGCCATCTGAGTTTCCATCAATTTAAGTGCTACGGTCGTAGATTGTTGAATGTTGATTAGTGTTGTTAAAGTTTGCTGAACATCTAATGCACCTTTTTGAGGTTGATCAGGTAGAGCTTTCTGGTTCATGGTCTCGGTATACGCATCTTGAGGAGGTTGTCTCTGAGCTTGATTTTCGTACGCTTGTCCACCTTGGTAGTTGTTCTGAGGTCTTGGTTGAAAGTTGTTTCCTTGGGGACGTGGTTGATACGCATAAGTTGGATTAGCAGCCCCATTTGGATTCGAATATTGGAAACCCGGTTGGTTTCTATTCGGTTGATAACTTTGACCACTTGAGTTATAATTTCCTCGGTTGGAAACGAACATTACTGATTCTGTATTATGTGGACAATTCTCCCAATCATGATCTTGTGTACCGCAATTAGAACACCCATAAACTTCTTGTGTAACATTGACATCTGCTCTTCTACCAGTAACACTTTTTGTAACAGCTAGAGTAAGATGTTTCAGTTGTTGTTCAAGTTTATTCTCCATGGCGGTGAATTTTTCTTCGATCAATGCACTATTTCCACCTCGAATAGGTGTTCTCACAGTATTCCAACCTAGTTCATTCGTTACTGTTCTATTCAAAATAATCTTAGCATGGACTGGTTGTACCTGTAGAAATCCAACACCACAAAGCAAGTCTAGATCCTTTCTTGAAGAGCCATCAAGTCCTCGGTAAAATATCTTCATCTGTTGAACTTTTGTGAGGCCTTGATCAGGGACTCTTCTTAAACAAATCTGAAATCTCTTCCAACTTCTACCCAAAGTCTCGTTGATGTCTCCTCATTTGTGATAGATTTATGTTAGGATGAGACATCATTTTTAGTGTTTTAGAAGTCAATAATGTCGATTTTCTTGAGTTTTAGTGCACTTTCCTATTTTGTGTCTTGATTTGTAGAAATAATATTTTTAGAGCATATTGGGTTTAATTGTTTATTTAGTGTGTAGCTTTAAAGATAAGTATGGAGATTAATTAGAGTCCAAGTCAAAGAAAACAACTTATGGAAAGAGATTTGCATGGTAATTGGAGAAAAGGAAATAAAAGCTAATAAGATGGAAAAGGAAAAGCTGCCTAAATCTGGGATTCTGCATACACGTCCAAAGATGTGGGTTTTAACCTAAGAAATAGGCCGAATTTGGAGATTTCCTTATTTAGTGGCTAGATAATTCTGTTGCGATTCTTTTGGTATCTTGTGGAGCAAAGCCGACCAATAACGAAGAAGATATGATCAAAACGGTGCAGCAGTGTTTATCTTTATTTCCATACGAATTTGAGTTGGGCTAGAAGTCCATTACCTTAACTATTCCTCAAGAAAATGAATTAGGTCTTCTAAACACCTATAAATACACCCTTATATCACTTGTAAATCATCCTTGCCTCATAGTAATTAGTTCTTAAGGTTTTATTCTTCCAGTTTATTGTAGAGAGCAAGATGATGTCTTTTGTAATTTCTTTTAGTTTATTTCCTTCAGGTATGAACTAAACCTCCCATAGCTTGGGTTTTGCATATGTATAATCTATGAATTCTAATTCTTCTATCTAAGTTTCTTTGGGAATTATATGTTTTAATCTGATATTAGCTACTTACTTTATATTTGCTTATGTGTTTTGATTTATTGTCTCTCCTAGAACTGATCACTTTAGGATTGTTTTAAGATTAGTTAGATGGTCTCCTTGACAGGGTGTTTAACTATTGAACCACCACATAATGTCTAGTGTCGATAGCAGTTCTGACAAAACATACTTCTAACTAGATAGTCATTAGGGTTTGTTTTAACCACCGTATCACCAAGATTGCAGTATTTGCTTAGGGCCTTAGTGGCTTTTGATAACCCTATTTGAAATCACTTCTTGGTTGTGACGTAGCCCCCTTAGTCGCTCTCAAGGTCTAAGCTTGGGGAATTTAGAATCCTGATTAAGTATTACCAAGAGCTAATATTCTCCCTTATGAACTAGATTTATAGATAGAATTAGAAGGATTAGTGCATACTAGCAAAACCTAAGCTATACTTCTCATCTCATATTTCTTAATCTTTTACTTTATTGTCTTTATTTTCCTAGTTTTAATTAGTAATCTTGAATTATTTGCTTTAATTTTCTGTCTTCTAGTTATTTACTTTTACTCGTTATTTTTTCCTACGCAATTAATACACTTAAGTCCCTGAGAACGAACTCTACTTATCATTAAAACTTGCATACGTCCTGTAATACTTGCAGTACTGTGCCTGTCTAGGGTGAGAGTGCGTAGTTTTCCATACTTAAATTGATCTTATTTTTATCACACCCTAGGCGACACCAAGTTTTTGGCGCCGCTGCCGGGGACTTGTGTCTCGTTAGCGTGTGGGCTATCTATTTCGAGTTTTAGTTTTTAATTAGTTTTTACTTTTCAGTTTTTAGTTTCGTTTTAGTCTTTATTTTTCCAGATTTACGCTTGGGTTTGCTTTAGTCTTTTTCAGGTTTCACAGTGTTTAATTCTTGGCCTCCCTTATCGGAGCCTGAGAGGAGCTTCAGACCTTACAACAAACGAGTTCGTGAGGAAAGAGCCTTGAGAAGAGTCATGACATCCCAACTAGATCCACCACTTGGACCACCACTTGGTGGAGTGCAGAATAACCAACAAGGTGGACAACAACAAGAGCTACCACCTGGTGAACAAGAAGGAGTACAACTACCAGTAGGAGGAGGTAATGGGCCGAATAACCTTAATAATCAACAGAACCGAGTTGAACAAGATCTACCTGGCCTTAACGTACCATTCCATGTTCAACCCATCGGTTACCGCCCTCCTGAGATTCCGAATATCAAATTCAGACCCGATCCGGGTATGCTCAGTCAATTTCACAGTTTCGGACTCTACACTGGTACAACAATACAAGATCCGGTAAAAGCGATTCAGAAGTTCATGGAGATTTGTGATGCCTACATTACTCCAGGCATTACACGCGAGCAACTGTATTGTCATATGTTTTCGTTTTTCTTGACCGGAAGAGCTAGCGATTGGCTAGAGAGACAACCACATGGAACCATTCACTCTTGGAGAGAACTTCAAGCCGCATTCTTTAACCGATTTTATCCGAAGAGCATGAGACTTAAAGATCAAACCGAGCTTGCGAGATTTTGCCAAGAAGATGGAGAAACAGTGGGAGAAGCTTGGACAAGGTTTCAACAAAAGTTAACTAGATGTCCGCTCCATGGTTATACACCTGCTCTACAACTTGTTATGTTCTATGAAGGCCTTAATGATAAAGGTAGAGAAAAGGTGGATAACATTGGAAAGGGTAATTTTGTGTCCATGAATCACAATGAAGCTTCCGAGGTGTTGGAAAATATTATGGAACAAGAAAGAAGTTGGCCTTCAACGCGAGCTTCTGTAGCAAAGACCCGAGGAACGCTTCGTTTAGATGCAGAAACTGCGAACTCAGCTCAAATATCCTCTCTAGAAAATCAAATCAAGGAGTTGAGAATCGCGATGGAGAATAATATAGCCGCAATAAAAGTAGTACAAGAAGCACAAGGTTGTCAACAATGTGGAGTTAACGATTATTCATGGGAAGAGTGCGAAACAAATCGGCAATCTGTTTACTTTATATCCAACCGATGGGGCAACCGCAACCATCCGGGTATGCAGTATTCAAATCCACAAGGGGCTGCTAATCCTGGTCATTATCAACAGCGCCCCCAGAACAACTCTTACCAACAGAGAGGTCAGTACCAAAATCAATATCAGAATAGACTTGCTCCTCCACAACAACCTGCTCAAGATGCCTATACCGATTCTTTAGATCAGAAAGCTTTACCTCAGTATCCGCAAGAAGGATCTATGGACAATACACAGATAGTACAAGCTCTAGACCGTTTGAACACAACTATAAACGCTCAAGACGAGAAGGTCAGAGGACATGATGCCATACTTCAGATGCTAACTACTCAAGTAACACAGTTAAACAAAGTGTTAACAAGTGTTGTAGAACAAAAGGAAGTGAAGGCAATCGAAGGAGGTGAAGACAAGGATGAGTTCGAAGCTTGCAAGGCTATATGTCTTGAGATTGAAAAAGCGAAAGAGGAAGCACCACATGCTGCCATTAGTGCCGTGGAAGTTCCCAGTATTGAAGAAGAACCAACCAAGTCCAGACCCGAGGAATCTGACTGTTTTGAAGTTTATATGGAGGACGATCAAGAGAAAGACGAGTTTATAGAGCTACTGAGGAAGGTGCAAGAGGAGATTCGATCGGTAGTGGAATACGCAGTTGAGTTGGCTAAAGAGAAAGAGGAAGAAGCCTCAAAGGAGGAATCGAAAGAAGATGAAGTGGCACCTGCTGTGCTAGAAGAGAAAGTAGAAGAGAAGGTGGAATCGCAGCAAGTTTGTAGAGGCATACCAACCTGTTCTCAACCTATTGTTCAACCAGTGTCATCAACTATTCCTAAGACAAATCCGAGCATTGACACTGTTCTCAAGACATTTGTAGAGGCATACCAACCTGAAAATATCAACGCCCAAATGCTTGAGATTGCGAAGAGAGGACTTACACCGCAGCAAGTTTTTACGCAAGTTATTCCTGAGAAAGAAGCGAGTGTAGAGATCCCGAGAGAGAACCTGAGGGTTTCAAGAAGAAGTGAGAGAGAGCTACCTACAAAGCTTAAGGATCTGGGAAGTTTCAACCTTCCTATTCAATTACATGGTATGCTCAAGGTGAAAGCGATGTACGATGTGGGTTCTGGTGTGAATCTTATGCCTAAGTCCGTGTTCGAGAGACTTGGACTTCAGAAATCAGAGAAAACTCCAGTGAAGTTGCAGTTTGCTGACAACTCAGTGAAAGGGACATGGGAAACAGTGGAGGACGTCTTAGTCCGTGCAGGTAATATTGCCATCCCTACTGACTTTTTTATTCTTGAGTTTGATGTAGATAAGCAGGTTCCGATCATACTTGGACGGCCCTTCATGGCCACAAGTCAAAGTGTGATCAACTTCCAAGATGGGACAATCACCCTTCATGCTAAAAATGTATCCGAGACCTTCTATGTCTTGGGTAAGAAACCAAGGAAGTTGGATCCCACCGTGCCTATCATCCACAGCCTTTCACATCACAAAGTCCCTCCTGAGAAGATCCACTTAAAACCTGTGGATACTAAGCCAGACATTGAGTTTGGGGTTGGCCATGAAGTCTTATGGAAAGCTCACAAACGCGAGAATAGGCCACGAAGTTTCAAAGACTCGTGGATGGGACCATTCATTGTCACTAAGGTTGTTTCAGCCAAAGTGATAGAAATTCGTCCCAAAACTGGGGTCAAGCGCAGATTAGTGGACGTTCATAGCCTTACTCGTTGTTGGGGAGGCTATATTCGCAAATCTTGACAGAGGTAACACGTCTAACTTTGAAAGACGTTAAACAAAAGTGTTGTACAGGAGACAACCCGTAGTTTTTTTTATGTTTTCATGTCTTTTGCGTTTTTAGTTTAAGTTTATTTTAGTTGTTTTTAGTGGATAATGCATATTTGAGGAAGGTATTAGTGTTTTTGTTGTGTAGGAATTGGAGAAATCGAGTTAGAGAAGAAAACGAAAATTTTTGGAGCGCAAATAACCTGCGCGGACTACCCCGCGGACTACCCCCTAGTCCGCAGGTATGTACCGCAGGCCAAAAACCAGTGCCACGGGTTGCACCGCGGGTTTGATCCAGAACCGAGAAAAAATCATGCCGCGGACTACCCCCTATACCGCACCATGGTCCGCGCCCCAAAAACGCGTGCCACGGGGTAGGTACCACGGGTATTTTGACGGAGTTAGCTACAGAAGGCGCGGGGAACCCTCCGGTACACCGGACCCTAGTCCGCGAGTCAAAAATACGTGCCACGAGGTCCTACCACGGGTCAAGACCAGAGAGCAAAAAATTTCGAGCATCAGATGTCGCGGACTACACTGCGGTGCACCCCATGGTCCGCATGGGTAGTCCGCAGCGCCGCCAGAGAGAGAGAGAAACCTACGGGATTGAGTTATAAAGGAGGTATAAATCTTATTATTCCGAATTTAATAAACCCAAACCCTCTTTTTCTTCTCCACAACTCTCCTAACTCCATTGAAGCTCATCAAAACCTTCACCAATCACCAAAACACTACCCAATCATTAAGAAAAACACATCAAATCTTCTCTCCACATCATTAAAAGAGAGATTCAAGCTACCAATCATCACCAAATTCATTCAAATTGAAGAATCAAAGAGCCAAATTTTACAAATTCATCCTACAATTTCTAAAATCCAATCCTACCCATTACAAATCCACCTCACCCACATAGAGATTCATCACCAATTCACCCATCCTAGGCCAAATCA
Source organism: Nemophila menziesii (assembly GCA_029959085.1). Taxonomy (NCBI): domain Eukaryota; kingdom Viridiplantae; phylum Streptophyta; class Magnoliopsida; order Boraginales; family Hydrophyllaceae; genus Nemophila; species Nemophila menziesii. The sequence continues at coordinate 8,153,603 of JARWIR010000014.1, forward strand.
AGCTTGTTCATCCATTAATTCAAGAGTTTAAATTTCAAGGGTTGCTAAAGCGTTGAGTTGGGGGTTAATTGAAGATGACTAATAGAACAACAATTTTATCTAACAAGAGGGAGGTGAAGAGTAACAAGGGATTGGATTTAAACAAGAAGAAATCAATTGACAAAGGTGCTAGTTCTAAATCAAAGGGTAAAGAGAAAGTAGAGAAGAGTGGGATACCTTTGTTTGATCGTAATGGTAAAAAGCTTTATTCTTATGCAAAGGAGAAAACTCAACCTCAACAAGATCTTATACCTATAGAGAAAGTGGATACTTCAAGAGCTCTGAAGATTTCTGCAGAGAAACAATTAAAAGAACTACCTTTTGCTTATGAGAAAGTATTCAAGGAAGAAATTAGAGATGGAGAATACAAGAGATTCTTAGAGCTTGGTGAGAAATTGGGTTGGTCTACGTTCATGGTAAGACGTTCTGAATTATGTCATGAATTAGTTTTGGAATTCTATTTAGGCCTCTTTAGCCGAAATAGTAATTGTGTTCCGATTAGAGGAAAGTTGGTTCCTTTCACAGTTGAGGAGATTAGGAACCACTTCAAGTTTAAGAAATTGAAAGTTTTTTGCAAATTTGAAGAAGCAGTTGCTAAACGAAAAATCTTTGATGAGGAATTACTTTTTGAGCATGTTTTAGACAAAGAGAAAGTGCAATCACATAAGGGAGAATTGAAGGCACCTTGGCCTTACAAATATCTTCAAGCAGATGCAAGAATTTGGCACAATTCCCTTGTCCCTAACATCTTTGGAAACACACGAACTTTGGATGTGACTATGAAGTACGCTCTACTGTTGGACTGTATTTTGAGAGGAGAAGAAGTTGATGTGGCACAGTTGATCTATGAGGAGGTGATACGATTTTCGGTCTCTCCTAAATCAGTTTATAATGTTAAATTTCCTACTATGATCACGTGTCTTGTGCGAAAAGCGAATGTAGCATTGGGTGAAGAAGAGAAACTCGAATTTAAAGTGAGTTATATTGATAATGCTTGGATTAAGGATATCTTTCGAAGAGCGAGTTCTACTCAAGTCTTGAAAGAAGAAAAGGAGCAAACTTGGCAAGAGAAGATGGAGGAGCGTTTAACGAAATTTGAAGCAGCTCAAACTTCCTTAGTCAATGATGTGGCACAAATCAATGCTAATCAAGTGCACATCATGAAACTCCTTGAGCAATTAACGAAAGGTCCAGCAATTCCGACCTTTGATGTCAATGATGCGAGGCAATAGCCTCGAGAGTATGTTCTCTTTCTTCTTTACCATTTCTGTAAATATGCCTATCTGCTAATTTTAATTTCTGTTTTCGAATCTTTTTCGAGTCGTGGGGACACGGCTCATTTTTGAGTTGGGGGTGTGGGGATTCGTTGTCTCTCATCTCCATTTTTTTGTTTTTAGGTAGAAATTAAAATTTTTGATACATGGGAATTAGATGTAGAGTGTGTTTAATAGCTTGAAAGCATAAGCTCAGTAGATTAATGATAGAAAGTGATATGTTTATGAGCTATGTATTTGTATGCTTTGAGTATTTGCAGGAAAACACACATTGATAGTAAAGAAAAGATTAGTGAGCAATGCGATAGAAAGTATGTTCGATCTCAGGGAACCTTGAGAAGTGTGTAGGCCGTGAGATCCAAGCTAGTTGAAAAACCATTTGATGAAAGTGTTAAAGGTAAGAAATTTTCGAAATTACATAGTGTAGAAAGTGATCAAGGCGGTTCTTTCATATTTTTAAGCCCTTGAAGCCTTTTTATACCTTCTCACCTTGTGATTTTTTTATTTTAATTATATCCTTCTTAGCCCCTTCTAGCCTTTCTAAAGCCTTTTTATTGAACCACGTTATAAGCCATATCCTTTAGATTTTAGGACTTTTCCATATGACCCGCACTCGAATCGCGATGCATAGACAGTTGTTTTAGAGCTTGAGTTTGGGTTGGTGGGTCCACCATTATGGGAGTGGATATTTTGTTGGGATTTTTGAGCTTATTATTGTGCTTTGTGCTTTATAATGATGTTTCACGATATGTAACCCTTTGCCGGGGTAATAGTGAATGAAAAAGAAGCTTCGAGCTAATATTGCCAACAAAGGCATTAAAAGAGAAAATATATATATGAGAAAATTAGCGTGACATCTCAACATTAAAAGAGAGTCATAGCTATAGAAAGAATTGATTTGAAAAGAAAAGAAAATATATATATTCGGACCGGCAAAGTGGATTTTTATGTGAACATCTTAAGCTTTAATTGGGTTATTTGGGATGCTAATGCATCAAGGAATTCATTGGGTTGGGTGAGAAACGTTTTATGAGAGTAACTCAAGCTCTAGGGCGATTTGTTGATGGCTAGTGAGGAGAGAGCCAAAAGCTCACTCCAAATTATCCAAATATACTACCATACCGTCCCTAAGCCTACATTACAACCTTAAAGACCTTGTGATTCTTTGTTATGTAATTGAGAAGTGATTGAGCCATTAGAGATTAGTTGAGTGGATCCTTGGATACTAGTAAGGTTTGATGAACAATCTAAAGCTCTCTTGGGGAACTGAGTAAAGTTCCAATCCTTCTTACATTGCGAAACTAATCTGATCATGAATTCAAGCCGTGTTGACTGTAGATATGAGAAGTGTACAGGTATGTGGTTTATGAATACTATTGCATGAAATTTTCTGAGTTATGTGCTTTAGGTCTATTCTATATATTCTGCTATGCTTTTTCCCCTGTGTTTAGAATTTTATAAGTGTGTATTTATAGAATTCCCTAGGTTTTTATCTTTATTGTATCGGGACGATACAACTTAGAGTTGGGGGTCTTGATGTCTCCTCATTTGTGATAGATTTATGTTAGGATGAGACATCATTTTTAGTGTTTTAGAAGTCAATAATGTCGATTTTCTTGAGTTTTAGTGCACTTTCCTATTTTGTGTCTTGATTTGTAGAAATAATATTTTTAGAGCATATTGGGTTTAATTGTTTATTTAGTGTGTAGCTTTAAAGATAATTATGGAGAATAATTAGAGTCCAAGTCAAAGACAACAACTTATGGAAAGAGATTTGCATAGTAATTGGAGAAAAGGAAATAAAAGCTAAAAAGATGGAAAAGGAAAAGCTGCCTAAATCTGGGATTCTGCATACACGTCCAAAGATGTGGGTTTTTACCTAAGAAATAGGCCGAATTTGGAGATTTCCTTCTTTAGTGGCTAGATAATTCTGTTGCGATTCTTTTGGTATCTGTGGAGCAAAATCCGACCAATAACGAAGAAGATATGATCAAAACGGTGCAGCAGTGTTTATCTTTATTTCCATACGAATTTGAGTTGGGCTAGAAGTCCATTACCTTAACTATTCCTCAAGAAAACGAATTAGCTCTTCTAAACACCTATAAATACACCCTTATATCACTTTTAAATCATCCTTGTCTCATAGTAATTAGTTCTTAAGGTTTTATTCTTCCAGTTTATTGTAGAGAGCAAGATGATGTCTTTTGTAATTTCTTTTAGTTTATTTCCTTCAGGTATGAACTAAACCTCCCATAGCTTGGGTTTTGCATATGTATAATCTATGAATTCTAATTCTTCTATCTAAGTTTCTTTGGGAGTTATATATTTTTTAATCTGATATTAGCTACTTACTTTATATTTGCTTATGTGTTTTGATTTATTGTCTTTCCTAGAACTGATCACTTTAGGATTGTTTTAAGAGTAGTTAGATGGTCTCCTTGACAGGGTGTTTAACTATTGAACCACCACATAATGTCTAGTGTCGATAGAAGTTCTGACAAAACATACTTCTAACTAGATAGTCATTAGGGTTTGTTTTAACAACCGTATCACCAAGATTGCAGTATTTGCTTAGGGCCTTAGTGGCGTTTGATAACCCTATTTGAAATCACTTCTTGGTTGTGACGTAGCCCCTTTAGTCGCTCTATAGGTCTAAGCTTGGGGAATTTAGAATCCTGACTAAGTATTACCAAGAGCTAATATTCTCCCTTATGAGCTAGATTTACAGATAGAATTAGAAGGATTAGTGCATACTAGCAAAACCTAAGCTATACTTCTCATCTCATCTCATATTTCTTAATCTTTTACTTTATTGTCTTTATTTTCCTAGTTTTAATTAGTAATCTTGAATTATTTGCTTTAATTTTCTGTCTTTTAGTTATTTACTTTTACTCGTTATTGTTTCCTACGCGATTAACACACTTAAGTCCCTGAGAACGTACTCTACTTATCATTAAAACTTGCATACGTCATGTAATACTTGCAGTACTGTGCCTGTCTAGGGTGAGAGTGCGTAGTTTTCCATACTTAAATTGATCTTATTTTTATCACACCCTAGGCGACACCACTCGTCTTGATCTTGTTTGAATGGCGTTATTTCAACTTGCGCATCTAATCTCATATTCGTTGGGTAGTATCTATCGAAGAACGCAGTTTGTAATGCGTCCCATGTTGTAATTGTTCCGGGTTCTTGAGAATCATGCCACTCACTTGCTCCATCAATAACGAAGTATCTAAAATTAGCAAAATACATTTTCTCTCTAGTTACTCCTTGCGTAATATAAGAATCACAAATTTGCATGAACTTCTGTACAGCACAGATTGGATCTTTGCCAGGTGCTCCTCGGAAATTGCCATAACTTTGAAATTGAGATAACATACCAGGATCGGGTCTGAATCTCTCGACATTAATAATTGCTGGGCCAATACCGAGGTCAGGAGCTCGAAATGGAGCTTCTTCAGGGCCATTGATGAACCACAGATCATTGTTCTTAGGGGCTTGTGGAACAACAGGAAGAACAGGACCAAGAGGAGGGTTTAGTTTCTCTTGCTAATTTCTCCTCTAACTCCTTTGCTTTAGCTTCCCTCTTTCTTTTATTTGCTTCTCGAACTAGGTTTTCGGGATTTGCAAGAATCAAGATATCTTCACGCATAAACCAAAACCTATAAACCTGAGAAAGAAAGACAACCCAAAGCGTAAAACTGAATAATAAAACTAAAACTAAACTAACAATTAAACTACTAAAAGATTAACACCGGGGTCACACGCTACCGTCCCCGGCAGCGGCGCCAAAAACTTGGTGGGTCCTAGGGGGTTATAAAATAACGTGCTAAATAAAGAGGAACCACTTAACCGCAAGTGTACGGTTGTCCCAAGTAATATATGATAATCAAGTTCGTTCTCAGGGACGGATTAGGTTCAACCTAAATATTAATCAAGTAGTAATAATAATTGCTAAACAGAAAATGAAAGATAAGAATTTTTGTTTGGTTTTTGTAAATTAAAATTGCAAATAAAGTAAAGACTAAATTTAAATTAACATAAAGGAAATAAAGCAAATAAACGACTAACTACAGATAATAGAGATACTTGAGTCTCGCAAGGAATCCACTTAATTAATATAATCTATGCTATGTTTAAGGGTAGAATTGGAATTATAATATTAGTCGGGACTCTAATATCTCCTAGCCCCCTGTCGGGTGGACCTAGAAGCTATCATAAAGTATCATAAACACCTGTATGGTTGAATATGACTCTTCAGATGATATGATTTTACCTCTTTGGCTATGTAATTAGTTAAACTTGTCAGTCAATAACGGACATTATACGGGTATTACCTAGATCTGTCTTCAAACCCCCCTGTCGGATGATAACTTCGCCACTGAAGTGAATAGCCAAAATATTAACAGATAATTCTAGTTGTTCCTAAAAGAATTAGTAATGAAAACAAAGTAATATCCAATATATAAAACTCAATTCAGTTTAAATCTAAACAATCCCAAATTCAAAACATAGATTCATTAATTAAGGTTCATCCCTTTAATGCGATTCTCAAGTATAAAGAAATTTAGCTCATAAGAAAATTAAAGACTAACATAAAATAAAAGGAGTTCATGTTCAAATACAAAAGATAAATTGATAACCTAAAGGGTAGGATGACTGTTGATGGAAGAACATGATTCCTCCAGCACTAGCTTCTCGTTGCCTTCTTGCTCTGACTTGAAAACCTTAAGCCTCTTGTTTTATTCTTTGAAGTTTGTGAAAAGAGGAGGTTAAGGGGTGTATTTATAGGTGTTAGGGAACCCTAGGTTGAATTTACTTGGAGTGAAAGACAAGTCAAGAACTCTCAAATTCTTAGCCCTAAAGTCTAGGAAAGGTAAGATTATGCTGCTGATTTGATTTGGTCATATCTCATTCAATACTAATCCGTTTGAGGAGTTCCAATATATGAAACTGTTTGTCTCGGAAAGAGATTTCTATTGGTGCAGACCACTCATCCAGATTCTAATCCAATCTTAAGTTATGGAGTCGTCTTTGAAACGTGGCTGGAATTTCAGATTCATAAGGCAGCTTTATCTTTTCCTTCTTTGCATATATCTTTCCTAAATCTTCTTATTTCCATGTAAATCTTCTTTCCTTTACTTCTTTATCTCGACTTGGTCTCTAAGTAATTACAATTTATCTTTTAAAGCTTCACAATAAATAAATAATTAAACCGCATATGCTTTAAAAAGAATAAATTAATAAATCAAGAAATAGAAATAGGAAAGTGCACTCTAAAAATAGAAAATCGAGTAAAAACATTTCCTAACACTCTAAAATACACTAAGACTTTAATTCTCACTTCTCCTCCTTGGATTGGTCTTTCATGAAATTCAAGAACCTATTAACTTTGCACTAAAAACAATCCAGTTTACGCACAAAAGCTCAGAATCTGCAAATAGTTAATTTCCAAGGGGAGGAAGTGCAATATGATCAAATAAGCCTAAAAGTCTATCAAACAAGTCATTTATTCACCTAAAAGGATGTCTCCAAAGGGCTAATAATTAGAACAAATAGGGAGACATAAATATCTAGTTAGGCAAGACTGTCATGATCACTACCACACACTAGACTTTTATGTGGGTTTTCAACAATTAGACCTCCCCTTTTTGGGTGACCATCCAACTTCTATTAATGGGGTAGTGTATACTCATGCACTAGCAAGAACTATAGTCAATACATCAAAGCACATAAAACAAATATAAAGGTTAAGTTTAAAAAGGTTTTCCCTAAACACACTTAGATAGACGTAATTAGAAGTAAAAGATTATATATATGCAAAACTCAAGCTATGGGAAATTTAGTTCATGGTGAAAATAAATAAACTAAATGAGGATGCATACTGTCAACTTGCTTCATTGATGACTTTTAAGAGTAATATGAATTAAATGCCGAGCAAGGATATGTTTACAATGATAAGAGGGTGTATTTATAGGTGTTTTCTAAACCTACGTCGAAATCTTGGAGGGGAAGACATGTAATTGGAGTCCATGTCTAATTAAAAATCGTTTCCTAATATATCTAAATATTGGACCATATCTCCTTCTTTGCTAGTCCAAATTCAGTGTAATTCATACTAAAATGACCCTAGCAAAAAGATCTATCTAAATATTTAAAGGCTCTTCCAAAATCGCAGCCAATTTGTAGTTATCTTCACTTTAGTAGACATCACTGCAGATTTGGTAACTCTATTTGGCAGTTTTTCCTTTTCTATTTCAACTTTGTTTCCTTTATTTCCTGATTTCTCCTGGATCTTCTTTGCTTAACTCCTTGGAATTGATTTGAAACCTAATTATATTTCATAAACCTTATGAGCTTCACATTTACACACAAATTATACGAAATATGTTCTAAAAGTAAAAAATATTCAAATCAAGACACACATTAAGAATTTATTTAAAAATTCCCTTAATAGTTAATCAAAATACCTAAAGTGATGTCTCAAATCTGTATTATTATATCACAAATATGGAGACATCACTACCACACCGTATATAAACCAATTTTGTGCTTGAACCCCCAGTAGGGTGATAGTTTAAGCACTTAGGTCAATCTAAAATTAATCAATTTATAGAAAGCATAAATTTAATCAATTCATATTCAACTATAAATTCATTACCCAATTAAATTAAATGTAAATCCCAAAAAGGACAAAAATTAGTATTCAAGGTTTATATTAGATGCAAAATCAAGGTATAAGGATTTTAGTTCATAATCAAAGCAATAAAATTAAAAGACAAAAAGATCAAAAGTAACAAGAATCATGTTTAGTACAAGAAACCAATACTAAATTACCCTAAGATCGATGGTAGACCGGAGTAGAAGTGGTGAAATAGGGCTCCAACTTCTTCTCCAAACTATTCTCTCCTTTTCAATCGAATCTCTTGACTTATAATTCTGAGAAATAATATTGAAGGACTTCTTTAGGACTATCGAGGACACCAATATTATGCTAAAACCTGATACATACATATAGAGTCCAAAACGTGTTCTAGGTTGTGGGTTGTTTTTTAGTGACCTAATCCAACCCAAATATGTTTTCTTAAAGACGTTGACTGGTTAGACCCACATAAGCTGAAACTTTATTATCTTCTCAATCCATCACCAAATCACGAACAGTTAGTCTCCCTGCGTTCCTAACTCCAAGTTATAGGTGGATATTAAAGGGATCCTCTAGAATCTTCATCGATCTCGCGTGGTAACTCAAACTATTCACTTTCTAAATCTGACTAGCAACCGCTTTCAATTTCCAAAAGTGGCTTCTTGGTCCTTTAATTTTTTCTTTCAGGTGTTATCTTCATTTCTAGACTTCTTATCCATGATTTGGGATATAATATCATCCATGCAAGTGAGAGTTTCACACTTAACACAAAAATTACACACAAATAGCTCTAAAAGTAACAATTCTCTAAATTTAGACAAGAAGCGAGAAACATTAATATAATAGGAAAAACCCCCTCAACAAAAAAAAAATTGATCCTAAAATGATTTTTCATGATTAGATTAATCTATCACAATTATGTCGACATGATGAGGCTAACATGGAATATTTTAGGTGCAATTTCAACTACCTTAATAACTTCACGAGCGCTCCAAAGTCCTAAAATAGATCTTCATAAGTTCTAACCAAATTCTTTACACTCATCATCTATGCTAACCAAAAAAGAATACTAATATAGTGAAGGTAATTTTTTGATTGGATAAAGGTTCGAATGAAAGCATGTCAAGTTTAGAAATATTGGCTTTGTGTATTGCTTAAGAGTTTTAGGGATTTATTTAGATCTATTAAAAAGAGAGAGTCTAAGGATTTTGTAATTAAGTATAAGAAGAAATTGAAAAGGTTGAGTATATTTATAGAGCTTTGGTTGTGGTTAAGTGTGTGTGCGTGATGTTTATCCTGAAAAAGATACAATCATCTTTAGCATTAGAAAAGTAAACCTAAAATAACAAAATCATACAACCCAAGGTGAATATATTTTATATATGACTGATTGTAGTAATTAAGGATCTATAGCGCATATAAATAACCTGAAATGATGATATATAGATTTTCAAGCAATAGATGAGCGTGTATAAGACATTCGGTAATTAAAAATCTATCAAGCATCAAGTAGTTCAAATTTGGGATCATATATTTTTAGATTAAGTAGGTTATATAAATTAATAAAGATCAAATGAGTTGGAAAATATAGAATTATTACTACACCCAAAAGAAGGTGACAATATAATAGTAAAAAGTATTTTTTGAAACACATATCACAAAAATTGTAATTAACAACATTTAGAGATTTGTTGAAACCCACAATAAAGTTGGATGCCGCGAGACTTATGTTCATTATGTTGTGAAGAAATATAAACTAAAGAGTAGAACGTCTTCTAAGGAGCTTTCTTAGAACCAAAGAATTAACACATGATTTTTACAATTTTTTTTACCATCTGTCACCATTTTCATTACCACAAAAACAAGTCATACCAACCACAATGAGTAAGAAAATATAAAAATCGAGAGGCATGTTTCTGCCTTCACTCTCTGCAACCTTATCTCTTAGGTTCAAATCGATTTTGCAAAATTTATATGCTTTTATTGAATTCTTTGTATTTAATTAGAAAACAAACTTATTTATATTTAAAATAAATAAACTTATTTATAAATTTTAAATTTATTTTGATCCATTTCTATTTGGTCCAATAAGGACAATGTATATTTATTAATTTGTATGTAGTAATAAGTGATCTCTTTTGGGATAATAGTTAGTTAATAAATTTTTTATACATGAACTATAAAAAGCCGTATAAAAGCGTTAAGACGAGTTATTTAATATTTATATCTACTCAACCCTTAATGTTGTAATTATAACTTAGATGTGTATCATTTCAAAACTCTAATTATTATTTAAATTTCATCCTTTACACCCATCACATTCTCTTTTATTTTTTCCTAAAAAATAATGCCACAACTACCATTATATATATATACACACACACACCCTATCTTAGTTAAACACGAGCCATGACTGACTGAATCCTGTATTTTCTTAATAATTTGTATAAAAAAAAGAAGAATTGGCTAACTCGTGTTTAATGTTGTTGTTTCTTTTCCCTAGAAAAAAAAAGAAGACAAAAATTCGCAATCATAAAAAGAGTTGAAACATATATTAAGTAATAATTAATAACCCATAAGAGGCTTTATGTATATATAATATTTAATATCCTATTTTGAAAGTGTTATGAAGGTTTTTAATTTTTTAATTCTTATATGAAGAATTTATAACTAAATTATTATCCAAAAAAATCACTTATAACCGTATGCAAATAAATAACACCACGTTGAGACGGTGTAAATTGAATTAATTTGAAATATTGAAATAAGGGTCCGTTTATTATAACATGAACAAGAAATTTATTTATACATCTATGGAAAACCTAAACAAATATACAAAACTTGTTTTCTAATTAAAAGCAAAGAATCTAAAAAGAACCTATAAAATATAAAATATCGATTCGATTTGAAGAAAATAAGAAGTTGCAAAGAATAAAGGCATATATATACATATACAATTTCTTCCAAAAGTCCAAAATTTATTATTGAAAGCTTTATCATTGATATTATTGATGAAGTTCTGTTAAAGATTTGTCAAAAGTTTACTAGCAAAAGTATTTTCTTTCTTTTATAACATTTATGTAATTTTTTTGGTAAACTATCAGAATTTAAAAATAAAAATTCATAACATTGTTTTTTATTCAAGAAATCCTTTTCAGTTTTTCATATATGCATCACCAGAAATGCACAAGCCATTAGAAATGGCTCACAAGGTTGAAATTGTACACACATGTGCAATTTGTGGCGGGACAAGATGACCTAAAATAATAAATATCTTATAAGGAAAGCTCGCATAGAAACAAATCTAAGTCAAAAGTTTTTTAAACCATCTAAAAATACTAGTCACCCTTTCAATCACCTAAATAATTATCTTAGTTAAACACGAGCCATGACCACCACTGTAAGAAAGAATTCTATATAATAGAAAAGTAAGAACATGCCTTTATTCTTTGCAACTTCTTGTTTTTTTCAAATCAAATTGATATTTTATATTTTATAGGTTTTTTTAGATTCTTTGCTTTTAATTAGAAAACAAATTTGGTAAATTTGTTTAGGTTTTCCATAGATATATTAATAAATTTCTTGTTCATATTGTAATAAACAAACCCTTATTTCAATATTTCAAATTAATTCAAGTTTATTTACACCTTCTCAACGTGTTGTTATTTATTTGCATACAGTAATAAGTAATTTTTTGGATTATAATTTAGTTATAACTTCTTCATAGAAGAATTAAAAAATTTAAAAAACATTTAGAATACTTTCAAAATAGGATATTAAATATTATATATACATAAAACCTATTATAGGTTATTAATTATTACTTAATATATGTTTCAACTCTTTTTATGATTGAGAATTTCTGTTTTCTTTTTTTTCTAAGGAAAAGAAACATCAACATAAAACACGAGTTAGCGGATTCTTCTTTTTCTATACAAATTATTAAGGAAAATAAAGGATTCAGTCAGTGATGTCGCCACCCATGCTTTAAGATCAAAGTCTTGTCTAATTGTTTTGGTGGCTAAGTCAGAGATTTGAATACAGTTCTTTCAGATAAAATGAACTTTTCAATTAAGAAATCGATTCATCTACTTTTTGATTTCAGAAATTATTGGACAAATTCTTCAATCTGACACTTTTATTATATTTGATATCTTGAGCAACTACAAGGTTGTTTAATAAACAAGCTACACTAAAAATTCTGATCGATAGCCCAGACATCTCCTTCCTTTGCGGAGTCAGTTTTGGATCTCCGCATATTTTTTGTTACAATAGATTTTGATCGGAGGCTAATGCAAATGGATGTAGGATCCCGCTTTAGTAAAAGAGGTATCAATTAACCACACAATTTCAGCTGATTTTCACAAAATTTTATTACTTTCAAACACTGCATACTTCATTGTCGCAGTTCTCAGATATTTTCAAAAGTTCATTAATAAGTTTGTTTGTCATGTTAATAATAATTTCAATGTTCCATTCCTTCTTCTCGAAAAGTTCCTCCATTCTCGCCTTCAAGATATTCCAAATTGGTTATAGTGAGTACGTTAGCCGACCAGGTTCCTTTCTCAAATCCTTGATTAATCCTCTAAAATATTAATCAATTTTGATTTGAGGATCTCAGTTGGCCCACACAATATTACTAAATGGACACTTTAAAAATAAATGAGTAATGAATTCATTTTCAGATTCACACCATTCCCAGATTGCTGATACTGATCAGTTTTTCTTATGTAAGTTTTCCTTTGTCGGAAACACTTCGTTGCATATTTTTAAATGGGATTTCGAAGCTTAGAATGGACATTGATAATGCCAAATAGTTTTTCAAAGTTTACAATATTCTTATTCACCTGACTGGTATGTTTGAAAATCTTTGGCCATTTTTTCTCTCCACCAAACTATGATATCCAGACTTATTAGAATAGGTACCCTAATTCGTGTGTGGCCATACAATTTATTCATCTCGATCTAATTTAATAATTTGAATCTTTTGAATTTAGGTGAGTTCCGTTGATGTACAAAGACTCCTTAGAATTTGATATTTGAGAATTTCTATATGGATGGTAATCATAACATCTTTATAATTTTATTTCTAATTAATTTTTATATATGTCTAAATGGAATATAGATATACTTTTTTGGTTGGTGATCTCCTATGAACCACAATTATATTTTCTTTTTTGGGTACGTGGGTGGGGTGGGCTAGTTTGCGCACATCATGCCTAATCCTACGGGAATATGCAAGCCGCCTTATGCATATAAGTATTAGAGAAATAGCAAGACTCTGTGGCCAGTTGAGATAACCTAATTGGTTATATTTTTTTTCTTTATGTTCATTAAGCTTTGAAAAATTCTTCCATCCAATATACGATGGTCCTATGTTATACTTGTCAAATCATATTATGGAAAAATCTCTTGTTTTATGATTTCATTCACTAATTGACATAACTACCACTGTTATTTAATGTAATATTTTTATTATTTATATTCATAATTTAGATTTATTAGTAGATATATGATGCAATTCTTACCCTAAGAACTTAAAAAATCTAGGGTCTGAAGAAAAGTCTCTACAAAAACATTTAAATAATAACGGAGAAAAACGATCACGTATGTCGAAACTTCATAGCAACTACCGTCACTATCGCAGGAGTTGAAGGATATAACTATGACATTGCCTTCTGATGATAAAATGAATAAATGTTAGAAATATGGGTTTCCTTTTCTTTCTATAAGAACAACGTGAACACCAAAGCGTAAAAGGAATGCAATACTTCATACGTTTTCTGAAGGTCCATCAAAGGAATCAATTTCATTTAAGTGTGCACACTAGGATGATCCTTCTTTGCAAACCAATAGTTAGTAAGATGTCATGATTACATTAAGCATAGTGATACCGCCAATGTTTAGACAAAAATGAGAATAGGTTGACGCATGGAGAAGACACTATCCCATAGTCTAAGTTTAATGGTGTGGGTTATGTCGTGCAGGAAGAGGACGAGAAATCAGCACAAATTTGGTGTTCTTAGGAGGAGTGGTTGGAAAGTATACAAGTTTGGCATGATACATTAATCGTTCAACTATTGGCACAAAACCACTTTTCAACAAAACTCTATCAAATCTAGAATCCGCATGAATAATTTGAATTAGTTGATATTTTTCATGGATACTTCTTAGTTATATGTCGTAGATTGGGGTTTCAAATTTGGATTGGAGAGGTTACTGGATTATGTTTATCATTATCTCATTACCATGAATGGCCCCCTACCTTTAAGTTGCAACTTGTGTCGACTACAATGACCATAGCTTAGGTCCACGTCCAAATGTAGGTATGTATGTCCTATTCTTTGCAAGGTAGGTGATAAGGTTGAAAAACTATATGCATTTATTAAATTACAAAATCAAGGACAAGATAAAAATGCAAGTCTTGTGATTAAGTTTGATATGTGTAAGCCTCAAAACCTGGTTTTGAGAACTAGAAAATAGAGACTTGTAAATCCAAATATAAACACTTGTGTCTTATTTTATTTGGTTGTAGGAGGTCCAAGCATTATAAGGATAATATCTCTCCAAATGCACCTTGAGAATTAGTTGAGCATGTAGCAACATATGAGATGAATGTGAGTGTTTCCTTGTCCTTAACAACTCTAGTGTTATGAATGTGGGGGGTTTCATTATACTCATCCTTAAAGGTATCAAGATAAAAAAGTGAATGTGGAGTAATTGGAAATGAAACTACGGGAAATAATGGGAATAATATGCAATCCTAGTGGATATTTATGTCAAGTAGAAATAATTTGGAAGTTCAAATTTCTTGGGTTCGCAAATTCAGGCACTTTAGATCAAATGTATAATGATTTTGAAACAACATATAATGTAGTGTAGTTAAGTAATAAAGTGCAAAAATGTTCAAAAATATATATAACCCAAGGTAGCCTCCAAGGTTTTAAACAATATTTTATATACTTCTCTTTTGGGCTCGACGTCAGAAAATTCCATGATTTCCATTACAAAATTTTAATTAAAAAAATTGTCGGAGACATTCATGAAACTATGAGTTTAATGTTTTAGAGAAAAACAAAGAGGTGATCAATTTTGAGAAGAAAAATATGTTTATTTCAATAAATGTTCAAGATCGTCTGGTTGGATGGACCAAAGGAAATACAAGCATACAAATGGGAAATTAAAATGAAATTTTTTTGAGTAATAATATTGTCAGTTTAGTTATAGATGATGGGGTCTTTGACCTTGACATGATACTTTGGGGCCAAACAATAATGGTAAAACAAATGTTGATAAGGCTCGAGCAGTGTCTAACATACGACTTAGTTATAGAACAAAGGATGACACCACCAATCACTAATTATATTTTCAAAACAAACAATTGGATTCCTAGTTATGAGATAGGTACCAAATTATTTGGTTATTATCTATTACGAGATTATCCAAGAAAGTTATAAATGGATATGGTGATGCGTTCTCCATACAGGGTTTATAAGGATATTCTTGTACATTTACATCTTATTACTGTGTATATCAGATTATAATCCTTGTGTGTTTCAGAGTTTTCAAAATACACTTAATATTCTTCTGTGGAACTTCCATGGAACAGTTAATTGTAACTTTAGATGTATGGCTCATGAGTTGATGCGAGTACATAAGATTTGGTTTGATTTTATTGTGTAACCACTTGTTAAGGGGTTCATGTGAACAATATTATTAGGTCTCTCAAGAAATATAATTTAGGTTGACATTAAGACATATAAAGAGGTATTTTGCTTCTTAAGGATAATTCAGATATTTCAATCTAGGTGATATTTATTGGTTATCAAATTATTTATATTAAGATTAGTAGACATTATTGCTTGCCTTCGATTTTTTCAGAATTCTAACCACGACCATATGTAAGGGAGCGTAAGGACTTATGGAAGTCTCTCAGTTAAGTCTTTAATATCCCCACCACACCTTGGTTAGTGGTTGGTTACTTTTATAAAATTGAGAAGGAGTATGATAAGTGGGAGGGAATTCTGGCCGTCAAATGGAATACTTTCATAAATTACATCATGGTTATTGGGTGGTTGATCTTGGGCTTGAAGGTTATGATTAACATGTACTGAATTTTGTAACAAAATTCAATGCATTATGATTCGTCTTGACAGGGGTTATGTGAATGTTCAATGGAAAATTTTATTTTTAGATTGAAGGGGTTGTCATCTGTTTTGGGCTTACTCTCACCAAGACCTAATTCTAATTAAGATCATTCCACATTGGAGTATCCAGGCCTAGACCTGGCATTTTTTTATTTGAGGTGGTATAGTATATCCATGAAGGGTTTTAGTTTTTTAATAAAAAGTGGCGCACATGCCATGAAAATTTTGGTGAGTGTATTTTAGCTATCGAAAAATAGATTATGCATTGTATGTTAGACATTTTTTCGTTTTTAATAAAAAGAAACGGCTACTAGAAGCCATAACTATATGTATTAATCTTTCAACACTCAAAAGGTTATATAAATCATCTTTTTTGGCTAGGAAAGAGGTTGTGAGGAGTAAATTGAGTTTATTATAACAAGAAGAATTCATATGGTGTGTATTGGATATGATTAGGGAACCACAAAATACACGGTTCTACCATCTTTCCAAAACTAAGAGAAAGAAAATAATTGAGAATATCGAGACTGTAGTGGTTAAGTGATCATTAAATTACAAAGGTCGTGGAACAACAGGCTCTCATTCAAATTTTTTCTAGCAAATTTATTCAGTCGCTTTTGATTTTAGGGGCTCGTTTAATTTTCGACATATCTACTAGATTGTGTAGGAGTTGGCAAAGTAACCTATTGAGTCATTGACAAATAAGGAAATCCGAATATTCGTGTTTTAATTCAATCTAACTAGGTCACCTTAATTGGATGGTATGTCAGCATTGTTCTTTCATAATTGGTGGGTTATAGTGAGATATGCAATATATGTTGATAGTGTATAATTTTCCATCTACGTGTCTACTTCTTTCTCTACTCTATGACATGCTCATTCACCTCATCTCGTCTCTTATCCAGAAAAGGTAAATCAATTTCTTCTATCACTTTTATAAGTTTATGTTGCAAGATAATTATGAAAGGCATTGTGAAGGTACTATGGCCTAACCTTGCATAGTGCATCAGTCCATACCAGATAGCTTCTTACCTGCTTGGTCCATCACAGATAACTTTGAACTGGTGTAGGAGGCGGACAATAAAATCAATTATGTAATTGGATCTCATAAATATATGGCAATCAATATTTATATTTCCAAAGCGTATGATAAGCTTAGTTGGTCATTCATATAGGTACTATCCTTTATTTTAAGTTTACACATCTCTGTGTGAAACTTAATATGTTGTTTGTGGCCACTAACAACATGCATGTTTTGTGAAATGGAGAAGTTCTAGAGCCATTCACCCCCTTCCCACAAATGTATTATTCAAGGTGAACCTTTGTCTCCTTATACTTTGTTACATTATACATAACATTTATCTTTACTCGAATATGATCTATGTAAAAAGATAATGTGGTAGCCCATCTAGGTGAATAAGTACATGCCCTATTTTGGAAAATGATGTGATATTGTTCATTTGGAATTAAAGGGTAAAATTGATTTTTTAAAGAGACTCTTCAAATTATTTTGGACAGAAGTTGGGTAGATAGTTATTTTAGAAAATCCACTAATTTATTTATCTAATAACATCACATAAACAAGACAAATATAGTTGCCTTGTTTTAGCGGATTTACATTTCCATCTTCCTTGGGTGCTTACTTGGGAACTATTATCTACTTATGATATATTATTAAGTATTTCATAAGGTCAATTATTTTGCGTGTAGCATATTATCAGAATAAATGACACAAAATCTCCCTCTTGTTGGGTGTACAACCGTCGGATAATTGTTCATGAGTACTGTTTTTACATATACCTTGAACACCATTAAGCTACATCTTCATATTTGTAATGATACTGAATGTATCATTTGTGACTTTAGATTATTTAGCCGAGGCACAAAAAGTACATTTGGCGGTATGGAAAAAGTTATGTAGTCCAAAACCTGAAGGTGGATTGGGTCTTAGAGATGCACGCAGTTTGAATAAGGCACTACTTGCTCAATTTGGTTGGAAAGTATAATTATAACACTATTTTTTGGTTTAAAGTAATCCGATAAACATATTTTCAAATTACGTACCTTGACTTGAAACATGCACAATCGAGGATGTGAAAATATATATTGGAAGGTAAAAAGGTATTGTAAAATGGGGTTGTTTATATGGTGGACGAGGGAGGTGATTGGTCTAAATGGAGTCTAGATGCTTTTGGTGTGTTCTCGATAAAATCTGTCTATCGAACTCTAATTCTGCCTAGTCAAGAGAAAAAATTTAAATGGGATAAAATTTTGAAGCTAAAATGCTTACAAAATATCTAAGCATTACTTTAGCAAGATGTATTGGATCGTATACCACTCCCTTGAATATTTTTAAAAAGGATGTTATTGAGCCTCTTATATGAAGCAAGTGTATATGTGAGCCGGAGTCCACACCATGTCTTAATATCATGTAAATTCGAAGTATTTTCCTGAACAAATTAGAAGACATCTATTGCAATTGGAACGACTATTTATTCTACTTGGAACATGAATGATTTTGAGGTAACGGGTTCAACTTGGTAAATATCAGATTTGACAAGTACATAAAATTGTCCACACATTGATGGCCAATCCTTTTCACAATAAATTTTTGGTTATTATGGACAAATATACCTAACCTTTCTGACATGAAAGTTAATCACCAATAGAAATCAAGTAATTTTAAATATCTTGCATTAATGTTAAAGAGAGATTTTAACAAACCCACGAGTAATGTAAAAGATGGAGAGATATTAATATCACTACCAAGTTTCTTAGTTAAATGGGTAAACCCAAGTCATGGAGTTAAGCTCAACTTAAATGATTGTTTTAGGTAGAATTCTAACATAATTGTATTAGGGTATATTTGTGATACAAAGTGGTAGTTCCCGAGTGGGTATGCATAGAAGAATCAACGTTAGTGGCAATATTTTGTGAACTGTATTAGGGTTTACGCATGACAGAGGATTATGGATTCACGTATCTAACCGAGGAGACTAATTCACTAGTGTTACACGTTAGTGAAGGTTGGTGTAGGAATATGTATAAGTCTAATGGCTCAAAATGTGATTGTGTTAGCATTCTCATCATAAAAGTTTTGAGGTCTTAATATATACTGGGTGGCAAATACTTGTGCATATTCATTTCCTAAGAGAAGAGCAAATTCAATGACAATACTAGTTCAATATACAACCCTCACAAAGATTTATGGAAAGTTAATACGAGACCTTGGGGTGTCCATCACATAAGTATTATATTGAACTCCAAACAATCTCCATAATAAGGCCTTAACTTAGCCCAACAAAAATATTTAATGGGCCTTCTTTCTTGAGTTAAGGAATTTTTTGAAAAACATCCTAAAAACCTTAAATGGGCCAAAGATCCTCTTATATATAAAACATGAGTTTAATAATTCAATAAGAACATTACCCTAATTTCTACTCTTACTTCCTCTTTACTTCCTCCTTCCTTTTTTTAATTTCTTTTCCTATTTCTAACAAAAACGGCCGTTTATCAAAGATCAGATCTAGATCTGCCATCATCGGTAAGTAATCTATCAATTCTACGTTTAAAATATCCAAATCTGATAGAAATATTTATCCACAGATGAATATTTTTAGAAAACTCCGCCAAACTTCATTAACAAAGTATTTTTTGTAGATCTTAAATATTTTTAATCTTATTTAAAAATATATCTTATTAATTACATAAAATCAAGATCTGGATTTGTTTTTCTTTTAATAATTTTAGATATTTTTAAATATATACCATAAAATTAAGTAAAAACTAAATATCTTATCAAATTTGGTGAAAATCATTAATGAATTTACCGTAGTATGATGTGAGTCACATTTTGAATAAAAATATAAGTGAAATCTATCTTTTATTAGTTATTATTAGTGTATTTACTTAAAAAAAATTATTTGGTTTTTATTTAATTTTTTGGATCTCATTCAGTGAATTTAGTCAATCGATACCTTCATCTTGTTGTAATAAAAACTCTTGATTTATTTTTTTATTTTTTTATTTTTAAAAAACCTACATTTAATAATTTTTAAATCATTTTAGTTCAAGTACTTTTAATGTAAATATTATCAATAGTGGATCTTATTTTACTATTCATCACTTTTTTTTTCTATTTCACGACAGGTTGATATGTTTTTTTTTTATATTTTTTTATTACTCTAAAACAATAGAATGAAGGCTAGAGATACGAATTTTTGAAACAATCAAATGGTAAGGTAGATTTGGTAAATTTAAAAGAAATAAAATATTATGGGTGATTTTCTCTTTGTTTAGATAGTCACTGTTAATGTAAATTATTATTTCTATATCTCATATTTTTACCAATTATTTTTTAATTGGTCAAGAATAATTTTGTTGTATCAATATTTTTTTAATAAATTGTATAAATAGTTAATTTGATTTACATGATTGTGTGGCTTACATATATGTATTCTTTTTTTTAGGATGATGTTTAATGTAAAATGGACGTTATTATGATGTATAAATTCAGATTGATGATCATAACTTCTCAATATAAAGCCGCTTCTGGTAAAGGTTAGAATATAAATCTTTTTAATTTATATAAAATGTTAAATAAATATGTTATATTTGTTTAAAAATATTAAATTATGAGATTAATCTATACCTATTTAATATTATGATGTTATATTAGTTTTTATTATATTATTAGTGAAGTGACATTAGTTGGGTAGTTAATATGATTATTAGTTGGGGTAAGCTTAAAATATCATGTATGTACTCAAATAATTGGCTAATGATAATATAAGACCATCTATATGAGAAAATAAAACTTTTGTGCTAAATTACTTGTATATATTAAATTAAAAAAATTGAAAGGTTTATATCACTGATAAAATTAGAATATATTAGAGTTGTTTATATTAATGTTATAATAGTTCCAATGAGAAATGTATTATCAAGTAATTTATTAACTAGAATTTATATAATAAACCACATAAAGAAGAGTGGAGTTTGACATGTGCCAAGGATCTAAACTTACTTCTTCTTAAATTAATTGTTTGTTTGGTATTACTTATTCAAGAAGTATTTCAAGTCGTTTTTAGATTTTAAAATTGTTTAGACCTTTAAAATATATTTAGAAGAAATATTAGATGTGTGCTCCTTATAATAAAATAATTAAAGCTAAAAAAAACATTTTTTTGACAAGTATTCTACTCCCTCGGTTAAAATTTGTTTTTCTTACTATTATATGATATTTTAAATATGTATGGAAAATATAATATCTTAATGAGTAACAGAAAAATGACTGGAAAAAAATATCTAGAAGAACATTTAAATTACATTTTTAGCAAATGGGTAAATTTTTTGTAATTGAGGGATCAATTTTTATTAAATATATATTAAAATTTAAAATAATAAAATCCCAAATGGGCACTAAAAATAAGATCTTATACTAAAGAATCTAAATTTTTTAACTCATTCACTTACTAGTCACCTAAAAAGTATAGAAATCCATTCCATTAAACAAATCATAAAGAAATCCGGATTTGTACAAGTCCTAGTTATTTTTAATTTTTTGTTCATTTACCACGTTTTTAAGGCAAGAATTCTAATTTTATTGAATTGTTGTACATTCATTGCAAGATTACAAATAAGTAAATTTGTCTACATTATCTATGTTCGAATTATTTATTTATCATATTTGTCATCGTCTATTTCGGAGTTCATTGATCCTTTCTTCTTTGACCTAGGTAGAATAAATGCTTCTTATAACAAATATAACATTGAATTATTAGATTATTAAACTGAAGAATGAAGTTTTTTTTCTTTATGATGAGTCAGTTATACTTTGTAGATTTACTGATATAATATCCATGCAAAATATAAGATTTGATCTGTCTTCTATATTTTAGACTAATTTTAGAAAATCACATTATTTTCTATATTTTTAAATATTTATTATTGATAATTTTAATGTTACATAAACGTTTTAATATTGTATTGGGATAAATATGTTCTGTTAATTTATTTTATTTTGTATTGATAGGTGGTTTTGGTATTACGACGGAGTCTGGTAAAAAAAACCGGTCGATCAGTACAAAAAAACTGGTCGATCAGACAAAAAAACCGTTCGATCATCGTATAGTAAAACAAGGTTTGTGTGTGAAAGGAATAAACCTTTTGGTTGTTTTAAAACCTTGTAACTAACTTTGGATTTTGATGCTAATTTTAGTTTTCTTATATGAATACTAAGTATTCTTCTAACACATTGAAGCATTTTGTTTGTTTATAAATAATTTGGAACGACTTGAAATTTCGTTCTAAAACCTTGTATTTCGTTTGTACTCTTCTTTTTGTGTTTGAATGTTGCTTTTGGAATGACTTTCAAATCGTATTTTTACTATGTCAGATTTTGTTGCTAAACCGTAATTTCTTATGAATTTATGATCTAATAAGTCTCATATTTATGTTAATCAGATACATTTCATGAAGTTAAGAGAAAAAAGGACAAGAAGAAAGAGGTAATATGTTTGTATTGAACATCTAATTAGTGTTTCCACTATTAAAACTAGGTTTTATGTTTGACACTTTCTATTTTTGGTAATACTTAGGCGATATATGACAAGTGGTCCATACAATCAGAGAGAGATTGACGAATGTAGTACAATATGGTGCTCATATACAAAAACCATCACTAGGTTTGCACTAAAGTGTTTTTTATTTCTAGAATGTATTTATCTAAGTTTCTTTGAAATTTATTAAGCATGTTAATTTTTGTGTTTCTTATTCTATAGTGGTGTCAGCTACACATGGAGTTACAAACGCTCCTCGTGTTAAGCCAAGTGATGTTCAGCTTCAAAAATCACATCCAGCTTTGTAAAAACTCCTATGCATCCTCAGTGTTTGTGTGTTTTTTAAATACCGTACACGAATGATGAAGACGCCAACGAAACTAAAAGAGTTAAAAAATGGAGTGATGTGATTTCGTAGAATATTAATGGAATATATATATATATATATTTGTTGTACTCCATGAAATATGATATTTTGTCATTAATTTAGAAGGTTCAATGTACTTTTCAATTTATATTTTTGGAAATATTTACCTACCTAAATTGTGTATGCTATTCTATTAATAATAGAACATAAATAATTTTTTTTGAAAGATGCCTGCACAATAATTGAAAAATATCCCACTACCGATATAAGTTGATTTATGAGTATTATTGTCCCATACAAATTATTGATAATCACTGAAATATTTGATAATTGACAATTTTTGCTGATTTCATTGCCAAACAAAAACAAATTGTTGAAATTTGGCATCATATTATCTGCAATTCTTGATAGATTGTTGTAAATTTTTTTTAAGACAATTACTTATTTAGATCATGAATTATGAGGCTTGTTTCGGGTAAAATAGGCTATCAAAAATATTTTCATTATCACCCTTCGCCTTACTTAGTAATAAAAAAAATCTTGTTTTGTTGTACAAAATTTATGTTTTCTGCTAATAATAGTAAAATTTATATAAAGAATATCCCCAAGGATGAAAAGAATTATCTTAAATGAAGAAAGTTCCTATGGTCCTACCCTACACCCTAAACCTTAAACCTATAATGACTAGGGACCTTCCCATACCTATAAACAAGTGCATCAGGCCTTATTTTTGGGAACTAGGGACCTTCCCCTACCCATAGACAAGTGCATCAGGCCTTATTTTTGGGAAAAGTAAACGCGGTGCACACATGATTAGGTTGTACACTAAGAGAACACTACATCGTAGATAATACCACCCTTATGAGAGGATCACAAGAGTTGTTTAACATAAATATAGAGGAACACGAGGGTATGTCGTCGGTCATCTTACTAAGTGAGTCACATCAAAAAGTTAGAGAGTAAGGTAACCAACATTTCCGTATAAAGATACATATTTAATTTATTACTCTTTTCTCTCCAACATATTTGATCCGCATGAGTGGACTGAGTTGCTCCTTAGAGTGTCATCTAGGGAACAGTCTCCCTTGTCCTGAGAGTAATTTTGTAAAAATTTGAGTTATCTAATAGTTTTTCTTAATTCATCTGCATAAAAATAGGTACAAATGAACTTGTACATGAGGAGTAAGGGTTATTGATTTCATTTTTATACTGGATCTAACAAACTCACATTAGCTCTTGATTGCATTTTTGTATGATGTATCTCTTTTTTATATAGATTAATCCATTCATGAGACATTATTTAAGGATTTTATTGGGCATAAGTAATGGATTTTCCCTATTATTGATTGTATTGTACTTTTGCTTCTTATTTTGGTCATATTGCTATTTATAGAGATTTTATGCCTTAATTGTGTGTTAAGTATGTATATTTTAGGTATATGGTTGATAAAATGTTAGGAGAAGAAGTTAAAAAGTCAAGAAAACCCCAAGAAAAAGCAGATTTTGAGTCTAGAGTTGGTTTTTATGAAATTTGAGCGTTTTCTAGAGAAATATTTACACCTTAGTATTTAAGTCACTACGACATACTAATGAGAGATTTGGACTTGATTCCATCTGATTTAGAGAGAGCTTACAGTTGGTGTCGCGTGAGAAGTGACGAAAGTCAATTCAGAGTTAAGATGAAGAAATTACGTCATTTACTTCCACCATGGCTCGAACCAGAATTCTGCTAAGTAAAATGGGTTGGCCCCTTCTAAACCTAATTAAGAAAGCCAAAAGGGCGCCCAAATATTTTTACTTCATATATAAGTCATTTGGCAGCCTCCAAATCACTATCTATCATTTATTTTATCAGAACGTTCAAGAGGGGAGTAAAGCAGATAAAATTGAGAGACGAAGATAAGGGTTTATCTATGAAACGACTCTTCTTCAACTATCCATCATATCTATTAATCATTAAGAGTAACTATTTTTTTATTTTGAATATGAATTTGTCATTAATTTTAATTAGTTTTTCTTCTTATAGTATGAACTAAACCCTCATTGCTTGAGGATGCTTGTGTAAGAATTTATGCTTATCTGGTTAATTGATTTATTGTATTTGGGACAAAGTGTTTAAAAGTTTGGTTAGATTATTTATTTCATTGATTTATAAATTTTCTTTAAAACTACCTATGCTACAGCCAAGTAGTGGGTAGCTGTTGTAATTGATCTTACACCTAGGAGGGGGTTTGATTAAGGACCTAGTGTATAAACGCCTAGTGCGAGGTCTTGCCCATTAGGTACTCAATAGGGTAGGAACTCAATTTACCAAAAACCATGGTGTATAGGTTGCTTTTTAAGGTACCTTATGGGAGTTAGAGATACATTTGAATCCCGACTAATGCGAAATTCACCATCTCACCCTTATCAGTATAAATATTAACTAGCGGCATAGACAATTACTAGAAATCCCTCAAGCAAATTTCCCATACTTAGTTCATCTTTTGTTTATTTACTTTATCTTATTTTTATATGAATCAAAAACCAAATAAATATTTTACAATTTAAAGTCTTTAGTATTTCTGTATTTCTAATTGCAAGCTTCACACATTTACACTATCCTAAGTACAAATTGTTTATACTGATAATCCCTTGGATGATAAACCCGAACTTATCAAATGTATTACTTGAAACGACCCATACACTTGTAGGATGTTAAGAACCTCCTTGATGTTGATTTATTGTATCACACCAGGAGAGCAAACAAGTTTTTGGCCCCGCTGCCAGGGATTATAGTTTTAGATTGTGTTTTTATTTTTAGTGTAGAAGTGTCTAGTTTATTTTTGGTTTCACGTTGTTTTATTTTTTTTATCTCTTCACAAATTCACAAGTTTTGGTGTATGCTCTTGAATCCTGAGAAGTTGCTTCAAGACCAAAGGAAGAGAGAAAGAACAAGGAAAGCACCAATACTAATTGCTAATCTTGACCCATCACCTGGTTTTGAGGTCAATGAGAATCAAGTAAACCCACCTCTAGGAGCTAATCAACCTGAGGGTGTTCACAAAAATGTCCAACAAAGAGCGACCTTGAATAGAGCCAATCCACCAAATGGGGTAAATCATCAATTGCAAGACATCCTTGAGCCGGGAGTGCACTTTTGTGTCAACCTTTAAGGATTCTCCCTTCAGCTATTCAAGCTGCATGGTTTAAACCTGATATGGGTATTGTTGAATCAATTCCTTAACTATTGGAATTAAGTCGAGCCGTCACCAAGATATGGTACGTGCTATCAAGAAGTTCATGCAGATATGTGACGCTTACATTACTCAAAGCGTTACAAGGGGAAAAATGTACTATTTCATGTTCCAGTTTTTATTAAACAGGGGGCTAGTGAGTGGTTAGATAGACAACCATCTGAGACAATCCCTGATTGGGATTCACTTCAAGCAATATTTTTCAGTCGTTTCATACACAAACTAATAGAATAAAAGACCAAGTTGAGCTTGCAAATTTCAATAAATCCGATGATGAGAAGTTAGGGGAGACATGGACTAGATTTCAGCAACAGTTGGTAAAGTGCCTTTTGCATGGGTACACTACTATGATGCATCTATCTATGTTCTATAAGGGGCTTGATACAAGTTCGAGGTTACAAGTTGATAGTGTCGGTGGTGGTGGTTTGTTTCAATGGATTCTACTTAGGCTGCACAAGCAATGTAAAAAATTATTGATACCGAAAGAAGTTGATCAGTCTCGCGAAACACGAAAAGTATGTCGCAAGTAATTTGTAATATGAAGGTGGTCGATAAGAGTTCTAGCCTGGAAGAGAAATTAAAGGAACTTTACATGCTTGTTAAAGAGAGCATTCATGGTAAGAATTACGAGGTGAAGGTTGTAAATTAAACTCATGGTTATCCCATGGGAAATCGAAGAAGTTTCCAGAATTATCACCAAGGTAATCACCTCCAAAAATCAATTACAAATTGGGTCTCTTATTAAGGCAACTCATATCAGCCTCGACCCCAAGAGACCATTTATCAAGCGACACCTCAAGATATTTATTTGAGTGATCAATCTTATGGGGGTCAAGCGCTTCAACCATCAATTCATAATGCTCATATTGGGAGTAAAGCTCCAATGTCATTCCATCACATCCACAAGAGTCCTTCCTTGCCGATATTCAAAAAACAATGAAGAAGTGATACAAGAAACTATGAAGTCATTCATGGTGATAGCACAAGAGAACACACGGGCTACTAATGAAAATACAAGAGCAATCAAATGTGTTGCAATTGTTAGGGAAACGAGTCACTCAATAAGCCTCCCATTGTGATATTACACAACAAGCTCATTCGCTACACTTAGGCCCAAATACAAAAAATGAGTCAAATTCATACAAAATGATGAGACCAATGGTGGGCATAAGTCATGTAAGGAAATTGTCCTTTGAAGTACAAAAGTTGTAAAGCCACCATTGGTTAAGTTTAGTGAATCAGGAGTTGCAAAAGAGAAATAATCTCAAGAGCCTAATTTAGATGAGGTAAATGTTGAGGATTGGGTTGATGATGTGTTGAAGAAAGAGCTGAGCCAGTGAGTATTGATGAAAATGTTAAGAAGACACCGACAGAACAAAAGAAGAAAGAGATGGTTGTGTACGAAAATCATTCTCTTCCAACATTCCCTTCACGTGTTCAAGATAAGGACAATGGAAAAAAGTACAAGAAGTTCGTGGATATGATGAGAAAATTGCGAATTAATTTTTTGTTTGTGGAAGCCATCCAACGTACACCAAAATATCTTACATTTATGAAAGAGGTACTATCCAAAAGATGCAAGTACATTGAAGATGAAACGATGTGTCTATCTAAGGAGTGTAGTGCAATTTGCCAAAGCAAGTTTCCACCAAAGTTGAAGGATCCCGGGATTTTTAATATTCCTATATCTATTGGTGAAGAATGGACCTGGAGAGTCATATGATTTGGGTGCGAGTATCAATCTCATGCCTAGATCATTATTCGAGAAATTGAAGTTTGGTTAAGCGAGACCTACTATCGTGGTTTTACAAATGGCGGATAGATATATTACCACCCTGAAGGAAAGATAGAGGACGTGCTCGTCAAGGCGGGGAATTTCATATTCCATGTGATTTCATTATTCTTCAGTACGACGCGGTTAATAATGTGTCAATCATCTTGGGTGGCCATTATTATCCACAAGGCATAATTTGATTGATGTAGAGAATGGTAAGTTGATCATGTGAGTACACGATGAAAAAGTCAAAATCAACGTGTTCAAAGCAATGAAATTTCCAAATTCTAAGAATGATTGCTTTTGCTTGGACACCATTGATCGCACAAATAAAGAGCCAAATAAGGTTGTGCAAACCTTGGGATTGGAGGAGAGAGAGCTAAGAAAGAAACTACCATACAGAAAAATCTTCGGTATACCGCAAATCCTTGAACGCAATTAATTTTAAATAAAAACCTACTCGTCACGACAGTCTCCTCTTTTTCACCCCAAACTCAAAATTTTGCATACCTATACATCAAAAACACTTTTATCTTTCTCATTAAATATAGTATACACTAATACTAATATGAACTACATAAAACTAAAACAAAGTGCATAAAACATTATTTGCAACTTTTCTCCCATAAGCACTTTTATTTTACGTCATTCAAAATTGGATGTGTTGCCTTGTTTATTTCTTCTTTATGTAGCCTCCTCAGAAGCGGGTGGGGCTATTCATATCTACCAACCGAAATTTTTAACCGTTCTTTGTTCTTTGTTTGGATTTCCATCAACTTCACCTAAATGAC
Source organism: Nemophila menziesii (assembly GCA_029959085.1). Taxonomy (NCBI): domain Eukaryota; kingdom Viridiplantae; phylum Streptophyta; class Magnoliopsida; order Boraginales; family Hydrophyllaceae; genus Nemophila; species Nemophila menziesii. The sequence goes on from JARWIR010000014.1 coordinate 8,182,435, forward strand.
TCGAGTGACTATGAACGTTCTTATCCAACAATTCTTGTATCCCTTTGGTCTATTCTCGGGTTTGGGAGCTTTCCATGAGACCCCACCGTCAACCCAAACTCATCTTCTTCTTTCTTCTACACCGATTCCTGTGAGATCTCATTTTTAACCTCTTTGGTCAAAAATTGGATTTCTGGGACGTCATGCGGCCCGTCATGATTTTTTCCCAAAACATGGAATGTTTTGGAATCCTCTATAGTTCGGAGGGTTACGGTTCCTTCATGCACATCGATTATGCTGCGACTCATGGACAAGGATGGACGTTTAAGTCAGCTTTGATCTGCAGCATAATCAAGAACAACAAAATGAGTAGGGATAGATAATGTAACTACATGGTTGAGCACATCCTCGATGATTCCATGTGCTTTTGTTTTGGAAAAATCCAGGAACTGTAAGAGGATTGTTGTCTTGGAATCTTATATTCCCAACTCTCAGACATACTCTCGGGCATGAGATTGACACTAGAACCTAAGTCACACATCACTTTAGTTTTGAAGGTACCAGCTATCTTGATTGGGAGGTTGAACCTCCAAGATATTGAAGCTATTGTGTTACATCCCTTTGAAATTTTGTCAAAACTTGTTTAGTGAGGGCCACAGTCTCTATCTCAATATTTTCTTTCTTCTTCGAAAAAATCTCCTCAAAGATCTTTTGCTAACTTGGCTCTTTCTCGACAATCTAGAGTATCGGGACGTTGATTTATGCTTGGCTCGATGTCTCTCCTAAATTCTTGTTCTTGGTACCACCACTACCATAATTCATTCTCATTCGAGGTGGTGGTAATAACAACGGATGTGTTGGCAGCAACTCCACCCTACTCCTCTCTTGCACCCTTGGTGCAACAACGAACGCTTTCTCAACCTCATCTTCAACTTGATTCTCAACAATTATCTCATCTAAGCTAAGTATGGTTGGTTCTTCTATCGTTTAAATATCCTTTTCACTAGCTACAACCCCTAGCGATTTCGCTTCCTTTTCACCTTTAAGGCTAAACTCATCAAACACATTGAACCAAACATATCTATAACTATTTTGAATGGCCTCATCATTAGTATTTATACCTTGACCAATTTTCAGATGGACCTTATTGTAATTTCTCAATGAGTCGTGTTAATCGTTGTTCCATTCATTAATTATGTTGTTGCATGCTCTACAATAAGGATGCATTAGCATTCATTAATTATGAAATAATCGAGATTATTTTCCAACTTCCTTAAACCTTTTTGTGGATGGGCTGGAAGTGCTTTTTGAGCCTGATCCTCCTCATAGGGATTCTGAAGATGGTTGGAAATCTGGAAGACTTGATTCCTCAATATTTTCACGTAGCAAAATGATTGTTGAACCTCTTGTCATTATCTCTCACGTTCTCTTGCATCATTTCTAAGAAATATTGCATTGTTTATTGAAGCTCGTTAATGGAGCCTTCTCGATGATCATGTGCAGGTTGTGGTGGAGCTTGATAGTAATAATCTGGACACCCTTGATAGAAGTTTTGAGGTCTCGATCGATAAGAATTACTTTGATTTACGGCCCTACTCAGATTTGATTGTTGGAAACAACACTCTTCCCAGTGGTGCCCAAATATCCTACTGTTCGAACAACCATACTTAGCATTTATGTTCATTGGTGCAAGAAAATTTGACATACCTAAGAATCTGCAAAGAAATACAATAATAAAAACACAAGCATAAAATGGAAAAACAACTAAAACTGACTAGACTTAAGCAAAAGTCCTCAACAACGGTGCCAAAAACTTGTCATCTCCCAAGGTGTGATAAAACATTACAAATAAAACACACACCTCTAGAGAGAACAAATACTTTTCTCAAGTTTATGGATCATTAACAAGTAATAAAGTAAGTATAAGACTATCTTCTCCATAAAGACTTATGTCGGTAACTTCATACTTGTATTCTTATATAGTGTAAAGGATTTAGGGGTTTAACTAAACAGAATGAAAGAAATAGATTGTTACTAGATTTTTCAACTACGGAACTAAGATACAAATAATAAATCAAACTACTAAAACAAATACATATGATATGAAAAATAGACGAGAATTTAGCTCGCGTTTACTAGTATTCACTTTCTAAAATCTGGCCGACAACCGCTCTCACTTCCAAAAGTGTCTTCTTCATCCTTTAACTTCTTCTTTCAGGTTTTATATTCTTTTCTTGACTAATTATCCATGATTTAGGATATAATATCATCCATACACCTAAGAGCTTCACACTTAACACGCAATTTTTGTACAAATAACTCTACAAGTAACAATTCTCTAAGACTAGGCAAGAAACGAAAATATATCATATAATAGGAAACATCCCTAAAAAATGCATAATATTACTCTAAAATGATGCCCCGTGACTATATAATCTATCACAAATATGGAGACATCATGAGCCGATCTTAGAATATTTTAGGTGCAGTTTATATGACATTAATGACTTCACTAACACTCCAAAATCCTAAAAAAGATCTGCATAATGTCTAACCAAATTCTTTACACTAATAAATTATTATTTCCAACAAAGAATACTAAATATGTTAAATGTACTTTTATAATTGGATGAAGGTTCGTAAGAAAGCATGTCAAGTTTAAAAATATAGTATTTGTGTACTTACTTAAGAGTTTTAGGGATTTATTTAGATATGGTTAAAAGAGAGAGAGAGAGAGAGAGAGAGAGAGAGAGAGAGAGAGAGAGAGAGAGAGAGAGAGAGAGAGTCGGAGGATTTTGTAAGTAAGTATAAGAAGAACCCAAAAGTTTTGAGTATATTTTATGGGGATTTGGTTTTGATTAAGTGTGTCTCTGTGTGTGTGATGTTTATCATGAAAAGGATACATTAAACTTGAGCATCCAACAAGTTAAACTAAAAGGACAAATCACACAACTCAAGGTGAATATATTCTGTAAATGATAAAATTTTGTAATCGAGGAAATATAACACATATTGATAACCTGGAATGATTATATATAGATCTGCAAGTAATAGATGAGCGTGTATACGACATTCAGTAATTAAAAATCTATCAAGCATGAAGTATTTCATATTTAGGATCATAAATGTTTAGAACAAATAGTTATATCAATTAATCAAGATCAAGTGAGTTGGAAAATATAGAATTATTACACTCGAAACGAGGTGACAATACTATAGTAAAAAATATTTTTTAAAACACATACAACAATAATGGTAAGTAACAAAATTTAAAGATTTGTTGAAACCCACAATAATATTGGATGCCACGGGATTTAACTTCCTATAACGATTTGCACTGAGTTGTGAAGATATATAAACTAAAGAATTGAATATCTTTTAAGAGCTCGTTTAAAACCAAAGCAAAGAACACACAATTTTTACACAATATTTTTTACCGCGTGTCACAATTTTTATTACCAACAAAAACAAGTCATGCCAACCACCATGAGTAAGAAAATAATAAAATCGAGTAGCATGTGCATGTTTTCAGTATTTGCAACCTTTTCTATTTGAATTAAATCCACATTTCAAATTTTGTATATTTTTATTATACTCTTTGCATTTAATTAAAAATTATTAATGGTGTTTGGGGTTTGTTTACTTTTGTGAAAACTAACATCTTCATATTAAAAAAAAAACTTTTGTATAAATTTTTAATTGATTTTTGTTCATTTCTATTTTTGTCTAATAAGGACAACGTATAGTTATTTATATGTATATAGTAATAAGTTATATCTTTTGTGATAATAGTTAGATAATAACTTTTTGTACATAGAACTATAAAAATCCATAAAAACGCATTAAGAAGAGTTATTTAATATTTATAATTACTCAACCCTCAATGTTGTAATTATTACTTAGAAACGTAACATTTGAAAACGATAACTCTAATTTATATTTGATCATTTACATGATCACAATATTCTTTTATATTTTCCTAAAAACACAATGTCCACCACAAACAAAAAATATATATATCCATATATATATATATATATATATATATATATATATATATCACTAAGGGGGTATAAAGAAGGGTCGGGATCGATTCTTAGCTAAAAATATGTCACGAACAATGCTCCAAATCATTCCATTACTTAAAAAATTACCATCTTCCAAAAATACCCTTGATATATATATATTAGTTGTTAAAAAAAAATGTAAACAATACACAACTCACACCTACCACACCTCTCTTTTTTTCTCTCTCTCTCTATATATATCTTATAAACACACAATACGCACATCCCATTTTCATACACAACACTCCCTTACCTTCACCATCGATCTCAGCCTCCACCGTCTCCACGCACCTCCACCGCACCTCCACCGCCTCACAATCCATTGCAGTCACATCTCACAAGTCTTATTTAACCTCGCAGACATCTCACTTCACTGTACATTTCACACTCACCTCTCCCCATTCACCTCTCACCCCGTTTCACATCCGTTCACACTCACCAATCTCACACACGCACTCACTTCCACTTCGTGCCACCTTACATACGCCTTCGAACAAGTAGTAGCAGCAAAAGGATATCCTAAATTGATTAGTATTCGAAATTGATCGAGCAATTTCTTAATTGGATCGGTCCAAAATCGCTGCATAATTCGAAGAAATTGTGGTGAAGTGGTGGCGAAGTACGGCGAGGGAGAACCCTTTTCATTACCGATTCTCTCATTGCTCACCTCATTTGAGGCTCATCTCCACTATCCTTCACCGTCTCCATCTTCACCGTTCATCACCGATTCTCAAAACCTCCAATAGCTATAGGATTTTCACAAGTTCGAAAGTTATATTTACACTTTCACTTTTCTACTTATTTTTCTTCAATTGTACTTCAATTTGTATTCAAGTTTGACCGTGCAATTGGTTAATATTAGTATCTCTACTTCTGTTGATCGATTATAATTTAATTAATACTGATCCCTTATTATGTTACAAGGTGTTTGATATCATGTCTCAACGAATAGTTTTGTGGTAAAGCCGACTGGTGGGGGATAAAGATAAAGGTGCTTTCATGGCAATCGAAAGTTTGGCCAGTAACCAATTATGGTAACGAATATTATCACTTTTCACTACCCCATGTCGAAGATATAAGTAAGTGGTCATTCATCTGTTAGTTAAGATATTGTATTTGTATTTGTATTCTTATGACAAAGGCTTAAATGTAAGTCTTTTACCTATGGAGTCGGTTTTCTGTAAATTGTTGGGGATTATGTGGGAAATTTAAAGATTTACTTTCTTCAAATGTATTTACTGTTTCTGAAGTTTCTAACTTTAATCCCCTGATTGTTGTTAAGAAATTGGTACCTATTATTAAAGAGCGTTTCTCAAATTAGCAAGTGATTGAACCATACATGAATTCACTTAGTGCTAAACTGCAGTTGATCCTTATTATCAATTATATATATATTGAACCATAATTGTATTATGCACTTAATGTGACACGAGTTGCTTTGTTTATTAAGCTCAAATAAAACAGAAAGGAAGAGTATTTCAATTCTTTTGTTTATTCTTTAATTTTACAATGAAATATTCTTGAATACGAGAACTGACATTTTGTTACTCATTTCGATACCAGGAAAATGACATGTTTTTTGAAAATGGTTTCCCCAAAATCTCCATTTCCACATGGATGGAAAGGACAAGTTGGATTATATGCTGTTGGATTCAATCTTCTCTAGCTCTTTAGGTTTTCGATAGTTAAAAGGGTTTTACCTACTGAATTTTTTCAACAAAAAAGAACTCTTGAAGCTTAGTATTTTTTCTCATTAATTCAATTCATTGATAAATAAAGAAAATGTAATAACATATACAGAGCATGCATATAGATAGTGATTAGCCATGTCCTGAAGTGTCTCAAGTATGAATTGGGTACTCTTTTTGTATTCGTGATGATTGGGCTTTTACCTCTACTTTTCTCAATTGGGTAAATTAGGTTTTCAATTTTCATTTTTTTCATCTTTATTCAATTTTCTTCATCCATGTGAAACAGAATTTAAGATAAATGATTTGTTCGATCAAATGGCCCACTGACAACCCTCTCTATTGTCCACTTCAGAATGTGTGCAAGATTGGTGCCCAAATGAAACGTAATGAAGAGTAATGAAGCTTATATTCAACCGTTGATTTGTGAAGATGACAAGATTGTTTGGCCAAATGATGCTAAGTTGATTAAACTGTGTTCATGTTTATATATGTGGTTTGTGAACTTCTATTTCCACAAACATTAACATTTGAAGCAAAAACAATTGATTTTGAAGCGGAATTGTTGGCTAAAAGAAGCGAATTTTGGGGTTTTAGGACATGAGATTTGTCGATTGACATTTGAAGTAAAAAGAATTGATTTTTAAGTTATTAGTGCAACTAAATCTTCGTAGAAATAGATACATTGCATTTAATCGGCATAGTTGTATTAGTTAGCTTCATTTTCACTATATTTTAATAATTCACGTTAAATACTCTTCCTGCTTAAGCTTTGTAAAATATGCTATAATTTCATGGTAAATTCTGTTAATGCAAAAAGATGAGATTTCTCTAATTACCTTATTTATCTGAGTTTTTGTAGTTTCTTTCCGTATTTAAAATATGGTAAAGGTCGTGCTTTGAAGCAAAAACTTTGATGTAATTTTCTAACTCTGTTCCATCTTTCAACTCTAAGCAAAAACTTTGCAGCCTTCTTTTCCGTTCATGTTGTAATATAAAATACCGTCCACTAGTAGAAAAGGAGTTGATGACAAAAATTTGAAGTTTGCAATGTGTTACTTTAGTTTGCTTTGTTAAATACATTTAATATCATCAAATCAATAGTATTGCAATTTCGCCAAATATATATTAACTGCAATACAATTCAAAAAATACAGTATAAGACCAAATTGCTCACTTCAACCGTCCCGGTGAATCATGGGACTCACACTCTTTCCATATAGGGCATCACTTCTTATATCGGCCATAAAATGGCCCTTGTAGGATTTGTACAAAAATATAATAAATATCACCGTTATTATACTTAAATTGGATAATTTTGAACAATTGTAAAAATAATGAGATTAAATTAAAAATAATTTAATTTTATACCTTAATTGGGGTTCTTCTCCAAGCCTGGTTGATGATGGTGGGATGGTGAGTGTGACGAGAGTTCTTTTAGTTTTTTTGTTCCAATGCGAGTGTGAAGAAATCCCTTTTTGTTTTTTGTTCCAATGTGAGTGTGAAATAGATGGTTTAAAGTTTTATCATGTTTCATTCTTTTACTTTTTTCGAACATGAAATTATTACATTGTTTTTTAACGTTTCCGTTTGTATATTTTACATCTTAAAGCTTATTATTTATTTAATATTCAGAATATAAAATCAAAAAAATCAGAAACAAAATTCGGACCGGAAAACTAGAAATTTCAAAAAATTAATATGTAGTTCCACTTTTGATCCGAAGTTTTTGGAAAAATCGTAATTTCTGAACATTAAACATTTTTTCTGAACATTAAACATCTTTTCCAAAATTGGAATCTTCGAATTAGAAATATCGAAAATTGCGGATACGAACCTTAACTCTATACCAGTATGTTCTTTAAGGGTTTGAGATTCGTTTTATAAATTTGCAGATGGAAGATTTTCTACTGCAACTACCCGTAAGTTTCATTTTTATGATCATAAAACATAATTATCAGGAAAATTAGTTAATTTGAATGCTTAAATTTACTTATGAATCAATATCAGGTTTTACTCTACAAATTTTTTCATTAATCAAATAAAACATTCAAATATAAACAAAAAAAAAAGTTTCTCTACAAAGATTCTTTGATCATATTTACGGGAAACATGTTTTTATATATGATTTTCATTCAAGTATTGATACAAACTAAATTATGAATTTTTCACAATCTATAATGAATTTTTATATTCATTTTAGCCCAAGTACCTTCAGGTACGGGGTATTCCCTAGTGTATATATATATATATATATATATATATATATATATATATATATATATATATATATATATATATTTATAGAGAGAGAGAGGAGTAGGAGTAGAGCCAACAACTTTATTTTTATTTTTTTTGTTACATAATAGAGCCACTTTGAACTCGGAGTCATTGACTCGGTTCGAACCTGCACCACTAGATTGGATGACCAAGACCCTGTCTATTGAGCTAATCTCAACTGGTTAGAGCCAACAACTTATTTTAAAAAATTCCCATCTATCTCTCTCTCCAAACGATCACATCAAATTTCTCACCAGAATTAATTGCAACCACACCATGTGGTGCCCCTTCTCATGCGTACTCTCTTCTGCCTCTTTTCAAATACATATTATAACGAGGAAAATACAAATTAGGGCCTAAAAACTCCAAATTTATATTTTAAATCCTAACTAAAAACTTGTTCTATAAATGTCACATTTCTAATTTTTTGGTTTGGATTTTTACATATTTACCCTTTGTTCTTAATGGGTACAGACTCGTGTCGTTCTTTACATTTTTCATTGATTCGTAATTAATGGTCATTAAGTCATAGGTTGTCCATGTAAAAGTCCATGTGGGTACGGACCCATCTCGACCAATAACTAGATGGGCTAGGAACAAAAAATAAAACGAAATCTCCTCACACTCATAACCTAGGAACAACAGAAAAAAAAATCTCGGCATACTCATTACCATTGGTTAAAAAAAACAGCAGAGATGAGTGCTTTTTTTGGGTTGTGCCCATGGTATTGGTTTTCTTGAGTTGTACCCATGGCAACATATTTATTGGCTGCACCCATGACAGCTTTTTTCTTTGGTTGTACCCATGGAACAAAAAACAAAACAAAATCTCTTCATTCTCATTGGTGGGAAGAGATCTGGGTGGGAAGATATGATTTGGTGGGAGAAAGAATGACCCTAGGGATGGAAATGGTTACGACTAAAAACCGAGACCGATGATAACTGAACCGATTAACAACCGAATTATATAACCGTGTTTAAAACCATTAGGTTATGGTTTTTAAAAGTGAAACCGGTGGTTAAAACCATTAGGTTATGATTTTAGATAAAAATAAAACCGAATAACCGAAAACCATTTATTATTATATATATTTTCATATTCTACAATAATTTAGGTTAAATTAAATATAGTAAAAATCTAAAATTAAAATTCAAACACTATATTTAAACGATTAATTAATAAAAAATCAATTTAATTATAGACCAACACAGTATTTTATATACCTCGATTATTATTCTTACATGTGTGGTTTGATTTTATGAAAATTAATATATTTATTAAATTATCATTTCGATATGGTTAAAAACCGCAAAACCGTTTAAAAAACCGAAACAGAATAATACGGTTATGGTTTTGAAATGTATAACCGATGGTTAATACCGTTAGGAATGAATGGTTTTTAATAAAATAAGGATATGGTTTTTTATAAAATAAACGATTATGGTTATGGTTTCTGATAAATCTGCAAAAAACTGAACCGTTGCCATCTCTAAATGACCCACACCGGTTATTCTGTGCACCAGATTAGCGGCGAATATGTTAGCTGGTGGAGAAGATGGTGGTGAATATGATAATGGTGAAGGTGTGAATGTGAGATCTGGAAAAGTGAGAAAGGTGGGGAAGTCACTTGGAGAAGAAAGAAGGAGGGGGTGAATGAAATCAAACCCATTATAGAGATCTATGTTTTTGTTTTGAATGTTTCGCTATAAAAGAAAAGAAAGGCAAAAGGATTATTGGATTTTCCCCCTCTCTTTAGTTAGCCTTCTAATGAGTAGTTGGGTTAGGAACTTTTATTATAAAGACCTATATACTATAGACTTTAGAAATTAAATGGCCCTATTATAACTCACGAAAGTATTTGTCATATTAGAACCTTTAACTCATTAAAATCTAGTTGAATATTTACAAAAGCTTCGTGTAAAACAAAAGGTTAATTGCTATCATTCGTCCCTATTTTTCACTTAGGATTTTTTTCTGAATGAGGGTTGATTGCACAATTGGTTCCTGCCATTCTGAACTTTAGTATAATTAATTAGAAAAATTATGTATATATTTATTTTGACAATTACTTTATTTTAGTATTTTTTAGAAAATTGAAGCTGAAAACATGCATACGCAATGAGACCATCCGTGAACACTATGTGTGAAGGTGTTAGTAAATAGTTTTATTGGTGATTGGTATACAAGATTGTGGAAGAGTTTGTTAAAAGGTTGTAACTGTGAGGCATGCGTTATTTAAAGATTGGATATGCATGAAAATGGGGCTCGATTAGCTACTAATACAAATGTTGCTTTTATCAAGGTGGATATGCAAAAGTAAATGATATAACCTCTTTTTAATGTTAATAATAGTCACGGTTTCATAGTTTTGCTCTGAGTTTGGAATAGGATTAGGACATGGAAGACTCGCTTGACTAACTTTGAATGTATTCAAACATTTCAATACTGCATCATAAATTTGGGGTTTTGACAAAGCGGTTTTTAAAGTACAATTATTTTAATTGGTGTGCAAGATATTTTGCCAAGCCGGGAATTTATAATGTGTATATTACCTAGAATTCATCTAATCTTGATATGAATTTCATATATTTTACAAGGCAGAGTAGGTGACGATGCTTTAACTTCAAAATATTTGCACAGATTAGAATGTAAGCATATTGTAAACTACCATGAAGTGGTTTTAAGTGCACAAAATAAAAGCTATGTTTCAGCTGTTGACACGTTTTTTATGCTTACACCTATCTTGTTTCTCTTTGTTCTAAGTTTAGGATCTTTGCGTTACAGTAATATACATCTGAATCATTTCATATTTGAGGCTGACTGACATGTACTTGTACGATGAAATCCATGTACAACGCAACCCCTTATTTATCATCACCTAAGGTGATTATATGCATCAGCGGCTAAAAGAATACTGCCATTATTGAGGTAGATATGGAACACCCTTTGGTTAATTTTTATGATATTATCAATAAAAACATAGCCGGATCAGGTAATTAAACCGTATATCAACCATGATATTAACGTCTCTATCAGCAACCATGGTAATTTCACTACCATACCAATATACATAACCAACATCATTAAATATTTGAATTCTGAATCCGGGTCATTTTGTTTTGTGATTATTGAAAATGGGTTTAATTGCATCATTTGATTATTGAAAATGGGTTTAATTGCATCATTTGTCCCTATGTTATGCAAACACTCTGTTTCGAAACTGTGGTATATCTGCTATGTTTAAAATAACTTGGTATATTTTTCTATTTCACATAAGACATGACTAATGATGCAATTAATCCTAACTGGAAATTAATGGTGTAACAACTTAATAATGGTGTAGGAATTCTCATAAAGGGAATTTATGAACTATGGGGCGAAGGAAGCAATTTCTAGGAGCTAGAAAAAGCTATTAAAAAATATCCAGAAGAGCAAAAATTACCATATTTAACATCTGAGAGCTCATTCAGAATTACTGTCGAGAGCTTCGGAACATCAAAAAGCTTTCCTAAGCAACATGAAAGTATCCTAAAACTTTCTTTCATTCCCTTAAATGTCAGTTTTTTCTGAGTCACGAAACTTTGTTCCTTTTTAAATTAATAACACTATAGGTCGCTAATCTATATTATGCAAACATTTACTTGTTTCAAGGTCGAGTGAATTTGCAGACCTATATCATCAATTCTTTCTTATGGAAACAGATGATTATGGATCGAATAACAGAATTCCACCGATTGTATTAAGGTGAACTATTTTGGGTAGATAGATAGGTGGTGCTGATGGAAGCTTATTACCAACTTATCAGTTAAAAAGCCGAACATATCTTGCTTTCGAGTTGCTGAGTTAGCTTGGATTCCAAGATGGAAAGGCTTCAGAAACAACTCAAGTTAATATAATTTTTGTTCGAATTAGCCGAAGAAACAATAAATTGCCTTGAAGGAATTGATTGTCCACAATTTAATGAGTGCATTGATGCAAATAGCATATAACTTAGAAGTGGAGTCAGTTCTCGGTTGTGCATCTCTGTAGTTAGATTTGGAATTATTATTTAATTTTTTATTTATAATCATTATTATTTTGTCTTTTAGCATTTTTCTTGAATTTTTTAGCATTAATATATTAAGTGGAAGTAGGGATGAGCATTGACCAAGTCAACCGGGTAAAAAAATGAAACCAGAGTCAACCCAGTCCGAATTGAGCTCACCTGTGTAAGTGTAATGGGATATGTTATGTAACGGGTTAATTAAAAACAAACTACAACCCAAATGGGCATTGGTCATTTTAATCAAAAAGGCAAAAAAATACCTACTTAACCCGTACACCCGTGTTTCCAGAACACTTAAGTTTTACTTTAATATTACAAGTAGTCCATTACACATTTGAACAATACAATACTGGCAATTATCAATATACCGTCATTCACAACCAGATAAAGAACACTTTATTTGTATCATTTCTCTTATTTGCTCTTATTGTCACTATAACTAAAAAAAATCTAAAAATTTCACAATTTATGTCAAATCTAAAGACTAATCATCTTATTTCAATGATGATGTTCACCTATTATCTGTATATTTGGTTATTTTTTAGCACTTTCAATGGTTTGCATTTATGGGTATCGTGTTTGGTTAGTACTACCGTGTTTTAACATTTAATAATCGACTGTTCTGTCTAAATCAGGATAGCTTTTGATGTGAATCTGACGGATTGTAACATCTCTTGACTATTTGAGTAGGTGGGTGTATTGTTCAATTCAAGCCATACAATTTCAAGCACTGTACTTTTCTTTAATTTTATATAGTATTTAATTTAATAAATACGTACTGGACAATTTTTTAATTATGAAAACAATTTATTATAAAAACTAAATGTCTTTTTTTTTAATCATTTGACTAAATATGTACTCAGGCAATTTTTTGATTATGCAATTTTTTAGAAAAACTTTATGTTTCTATTTTTAATCATATGACTTTATAAGTTAAAATGTGTAAATGACAATGAAATAACATCTGATCAAATATAATCAATTCATCCACCACTATGTGTGATTTGTTTCTTTATTATTTTACTTTACAAATTAAAAATTCAAGTATCAATGAGGAAATGAACATAATAAATGAAATGATTTAGTACACAAAATATTTTATCCGACACAGTATTTATACTTTGAAGGAAAAAACAGTCTGATTAAATTACATAAATCATACTTCTTATAAAATCTAAAAAACTAATTTGAAACATTGTCCACCACTGTCTATGTTATGTGATATGCAATAAGTTTATGTAATATGTACTGTGTGATTTCATTGTTCAATTTATGTAATATTATTAACATATTCAGTTTATGTAATATTTACTACTTATATGATGTGTAATAGTGATATACAATACAGTATGCAATATGTAATATATAATATCATTGGTTAAAAGTAATTAATTTTTAATTGACTAATAATTTTTTGTTGTTTTTATAATTGCAGATATAAGCCTTTTTAGCCATGGATCAATTAGTTATTGATAGTGAGCAAGCTATTCAAGGTACCCCAAACCTCCTCTTACTCGTTCACAACCTGAAATTGTCTCCATTGTAATTGAGATTGAGAATACCCCTAAAAAAACGACAGCGTAAAAAAAATAAAAACTATGCCCGTTGACTAAAAAAGATCTATGTGTTGGGGCCGCTTTTCTAAATTTTACAAAGGGAAAATTAGATATGGTAGATGTAACTACTGTGAATTTGAGTATGCCACGGATCTGGATATCCATGGTACAACTAACATGAAAAACCACATGGAAGAACAAAGATGTCCAAAATATCCATTTTTTACCCCTAAGAATGGCCAAACTCAACTTGTTTTAACCGCGATGAGGGTTGTTTAAAACCCTTTGTCTTTTCACAAGAAAAAAATAAGAATTCTCTAGCATAAATGGTTATTTTAGATGAGATGTCTTTTCGGGTACTTGATGGTATGGGATTTAGGAGATTTTGTTTAATTATGAAACCCCTCTTTAAACTACCCTCTCGTTGGACTATAGTTAGGGACATTTTTGAATTCCATACATAACAGAAAAGCATTCTGAAAACTCTTTTAAAGGATAAACGAGTTAACCTCACAACTGACACCTGGACTTCTATCCAAAATATGACCTATATTTGTGTTACCGGCCATTTTATTGATGATTTATGGGTTCTCAGAAAACGCATAATCTGTTTTGATATGATTGAAAATCATAAAGAAGAAATTGTAGAAAAAAAATTGATTTTGTTCTTAAAGATTGGGAAATAGACGTTCTAATTCTACCATGGTTTCCTATATGTCCGGAGAGGGAAAAGTTCTGATTGATAATTCTATTTGTCGCCATGAGTTTTTGCATGTCCGTTGTTGTGCACATATACTTAACTTAATTGTTAAAGAGGGTCTTCATGAATCTGATTCAACTATTGTTAAAATTAGGGATTGTGTTAATACGTTAGGTCATCTCCTAGTCATTTTTAACATTTAAACGCTATCTAGCTATTGCTAATATTTCTTTGAAGAATATTGTTTGTCTTGATGTGGCAACCAAGTGGAATTCCACTTATTTAATGCTTGTGGGAGCTGAGAAATACGAGCTCGCATTATTAAAGATGTTCAAAGAAGATAAATTATTTGATGTCTATATAAAAGATATTGGCCTAGGTCTACCCACTACACAAGACAGGAATAATGCTCAGTACTTGATTAGTTTTCTGAAATATTTCTATGATGCAACACTTCGATTCAGTGGCACTAAGTTTATCACATGTAACTTGTATTTTGATGAGATTGTGATGATTTATCGAGGCATTTGTATGTTGGGCCTAGGTTTAGGAATTGATAGTGATAATGTTCTTGATAAAATGTCTAAATCGATAATGGAGTACTTTAGGCGCTGCTGGGGGCTTACTTCTAACATGAAGCTATTACTGTTTATAGCCGTTGTCTTAGACCCGACAAAGAAGTTTAGTTAACCTTTTATATTGGATTGCTCAAATGTATGGTACTGGTAATGAAAATATCTTGATAGATAGGATTAATGAAGCTATGCAACACATTGACAAGAGTTACGATTCTATTATGAACCTAGTAACTATCCGAACCTGAATTTTCTGCCCCAACATCATCAGTCGCACCTTTTGATCCCTGTGAGACCATGTTTGCACAATTCTACTCCTTCCGTGATGCAACCACATTATCTGTTGGTAAGACTGAGTTGGATAAATATTTATCAGAGGAGTTAGAGACCTTGTGCCTATTGTTTTGCTATGGTGGAAAGGTAATTCTGAAAGGTTTAAGGTTCTGTCCTTGATGGCTCGTGATATCTTGCCAATTCCAGTTTCAAATGTTTCCTCAGAATCGGCGTTTAGTACTGGGGTAGATTTCTCGATAGCTTTCGAAGTTTTTTAAACCCGAACACCGTTGAAGCCTTAATATGTACTCAAAATTAGCTCCGAGATTCTATTCCTACCTCGCTTCGATCCGCGAAAGATATCATCGAGGATTTGGAATAAGCTTGTGCTAATTTTTTATATATATATTCTTATTCTTCATATTATTCATATTTTGACAATATTCTTTGATTATATGTTAGGAAGTTTTAATCTCAATGATTTTGAATCTGAAGTGGTCAACTGATGGTTAAACTCGGTAAGCACTCCTTAATATTAGCTTCAATAAACAATGGTTTGGTAGCAACAATGCTTTGGTAGCCGTGTTTTGTTACCGCCTGGTTATGTTTGGCTAATCCCAAGCAGATTTGGCTTAACCGAAATTAATCCCCTTACATTCTGAGGCCAATGATCCTTTATTGAAACCTTTACTAAATATCGGAATATCTATGCAAGATATTGAGCTGAACAGGTGGATCAAGTTCCCGAAACTCCTTGTGTGAAGTCAAAACAAGTCTAGCGAAATCAAATGACCAATGGCTTCAATATTATTTGTATTTTGTGATCTTCTGTAATATTTTGTGGTGTTGGACTAATTTATTCTTGTAATATTTAAAACATAGCTATGTAATTTATTTTGAAACTTTGTAATTTCATTTATAGGCCATAGCTACATATTAACTTATGTTTTGAAGTATTACAATAACTTGAATTATTACAGCTTTTAATTTTGAAGTAGTGTTTATACGAATAGTTTTTTACGGCATACAAAATTGTTTCAACCCGGTATGTAACCTAAGGCAACCCCGGTGTTTTGAACTCGTGCAAGTTCGGTAAAAAAAATAGGGTTGGATTTTTCAAATCCCAACCCGGGATGTTACAATCTCGGGTTAGTAAAAATCTAATCCCGGTACTAACCCAGGGTATGCTCACCCTACGTTGAAGTGTAGCATTATCCTACAGAGATACTAATACTTTGATAAATTTATACCGGAAAGTTATGTGTAACAATATACTGGAGATCAGATATCAATACTACGTGAAAAAGTTAATTAGATTTTATTGTTTTGTTTTGTTTCTTTCTTAATTTCTTTTTAATTCCTCAGGATTTGAATACTTCTATACAACACTTCTTTTGGTTCTATATTTAAATATCTTGATATTTGATGTAATATTGATTATATGTAGTTTCAGGTTCTTTGACCACAGATCAGCAGACTAGATGTCCTAACTAAATTCTTCACACGTCTTCAACCTTCTTCGTCATTTCAAGCCTTTTTCCCCAAATCTTAAACTGAACAGCCCTCGTCTCTAATAGCTTCCCTATCTCTCGGGAGACCTTTAGTTTCAGGCACACATATGAAAACAAACAGCATTCCAAAAACAGCTATAACTTCAAATATAAGAAATGTCCATGATGTCTCAATTATGGCTTCGTTTAAAGATAAAACGATAAAGATTGTGTGAAAATAAGATTAGATACCCAGTTAGCTATACCTCCACATACTCCTTTGTACATAATCCTGGGAACGGTTTCCATTCCATAAGAAAAGAAATAAAGTGATAAACTAATAAGTGCCACCCACCCTACTTATATTTGGACATTCATTAGTGTAACATGACCTTCTTTTTCCTCTACACATATCTTGGACTTTGTTGTTCAAGATTATACAAGCCACTGGAAACATCTGCTAATGAGATTGAGTATGTGTTAAGTCCCCTAGATTATAGTAAAAGTAAAACATATCGTATTGGAAGATGAAGAACAAAATCCACAATCAGGGGATGCTTGCTTAGACTTTGTGCAATCCAACTTCAAAGAAAATCCAGAAGAACGAGGATATGTATACGTTGAAAAATGTGACATTTTGGATGAACTTGTTGAACTAATAAATGAATGATGATTTAATTTATTAATTCATTCATGCTCTTAAAATAAGTGGGAAAAAAATATGTGTGCTCTAATAGTCCCACCTTAATTTTGTGAAGAAATTGTTGGAATTACTAAAACTAAAGAGTTTTATTTTATTAATTCTTTTTTACTCTTGGGAAAAGTTGGAAAACTTTTTATATGTTAAAAAGTCTTACCTAGAAAATGGAGAAGAAAATAAAAGACAAACCGACAAAGAATTGATGGCTCTTTAATTTGTCAGGGAGTTAATAGAGATTGATGCATCACATAGTGAAGTGACAGGGATCGACTCTTCACTTTTTTCTAGTCGAAAGCACACGTATTATGACACATGTGCTATGGTATTATTCATATAGCTCCAATTGTATGTCATAATTTTATAAATGCGATACAGATATATAATTAGACAAGCCTCGTTTCTTAAGATGAGTTCTTCGATCGATCAACCCTTCTATAAAATCAATCAAGCAACTCATATCTGGCTATTATAGACTAAGTAGACAGTGGGATTCTAATTCGTTCATAATATATTCTTAACATGAATCATTCATGTTTATGATCTCATCTTAACATTTAGTTAAGATGACTATCTTAACTCAAGTTCTCTCAGGGGTTCTTCACTACTATGAGTTAGTCTCATCTTTGCTCTACTTGTGCCAAAGGCGATTGCCCGTGTGATAGGGCCAATCTCAGTCTATAGGACATACATAGTTTGAAAAACACACGCATTATAATATATAGCAAACATGATATTATTAAAAGAAACGGTGAAATAAACATAATAATGAAATATATATATGCATTCACATAAACTTGCAATTTATATACATTATATCTTGCGTAATTATATCCCTTGGGATATAATTTGTTAATAGATCATCAAGCATATTGCGTGTGTATGTATTGCAAACAAATTCCTTTTGTGCAATAACATCTCTAACAAGATTATACTTTATATCAATGTGTTTGGTCTTAATGTGATACTTAAGAGCTTTCACACAAGCCTTTTCAGCTTGCCTATCACAATGTATAGTAACAAGACTCCCACTATCATTTGAGAATCCTAATTGTTCAAAGAACCTTTTTAACCAAACAGCTTCATGAACCGCAGTTAGCATGCTACGAACGCAGCTTCCAATATGGACAAAATTACACATGTTTGTTTCTTGCTACATCAAGAAATTGTGCAATTATTCAACAAGAATACATGACCTGAGGTAGATACACACCCATATATATCCTTCTAGGTGTAATTTATTTCCTTGAAAGCATAAGTCATGATCCATAGTGCCGTTTAGATATCTCAATATCCTTTTGAAAACATTCAAGTTCTCTTGTCCCGGGTTCGATTAGATATGACTAACTAAACCTACCACATAACATATATCTGGCTTATTTCATATCATAACATATATAAGACTATCTATGGCACTAGAATATGGCACTGTATACATTATCTGATTCTCCTATGGGGGTGCTAGGACCCATGCGAGAGTTAAGTTTATTCCCTTTGCTACAGGAGTGTCAATGGCATTGCATTTAGTCATACTAAGGCATTCGTGTATATTCATGATGTAAGGTTCTTGAGATAAAGATAATAGTCTTCTAGACCTATCTCTGTGAATCTTAACACAAAGAATATATTATTCTTCTCCCATATCTTTCATATCAAATTGAGAAGCTAGCCGCTCTTTATTAGCTTGAATAAACTGTCATCCATATGTAGAGATAAAATTACGAAATTTTTCTTGGATCGTTTAATATAAACACAGTGGACTTCATTTATCATCTTAAATTCATTTGATGAAATGACTTCATGAAATCTCAAATTCCGCTTTCTCAAGACTTGTTTAAGACCATTGATTGATTTTAACAATATACATACTTTATTCTCTTGATCTTTTGCAATAAAACTCGAGGGTTTTTCCATGAAAATAACCTCTTCTAAATCTCCATTTAGGAATGCAGTTTTGACATCCATTTTGGTCTTCCATTAATTTTCTCCATTCATTCTTGGAAGGATGTGAAAGTGCTTCATTTACTATTCAAGGTTCTTCCTTGTCTTGTGGAGTTATCATAAAGACTTCTCCTTCGATTTCAAATCAATGACGAGGAACTAAACATCTAGAACTTCTCTTTGGTTGAGAATCTTGAGAAATAGGATTATTAGATGATGCAATGGTTCCAACTATCTCAGTTTATAGAGGATAGTCATTCTCTAGTTCTTGAGTGTGTGTTACTTCGTCAGGTGTCACATTTGTTTGTATATCATCCACCTGATTCTCATTATATTCACACAGAATACAATTTAAATCAACCTCACCTCCACTAACAAAATCATTCTCTAAGAATGTAACATCTCGTGATTAAATTTCAATAAGACCTCCATCGTTGTGTTCTCCAATTAAAAACATATCCATTAGAGTGCTCTGGGTGCCTCTTGGAGATAATTTTCCCATATTTATGAGATAGATCATGAACATAACCTGCCAACCCCCAGGATCGCAAGTAGTTCATAAGGAGTTAATGGAACAGTCGTTGTGGGTACTCGGTTAAGTATATAACTAGCAGTAAGTGTTGCATCTCCCCAATAATATATTTGAAATATTAGCTTATTCCATCATAGACTTAACCATTTCTAGGAGAGTTCTCCTTTGTTCATCACATATTTCTTTTAACTGTCTCAGTAGATATGCACATCCACGATTAAGGTTTAAGGTTTTTCACCTTCCTCTCTAACTTATTTTCTACTAAATTGAAATATATCATAAGAACATTTCAATGCTTCATGTTAATGAAAAATCAGGTGGACATAACCAAACCTAGTGATATCAACTACAAAATAATGAAATAATGTTTCCAACGTCTAATTTGAATTCATTGGGTCCTAGATGTCTAAATGAATTACTTGGAATGGGTACTCGACTCCTTTAGCCTTTACAAATGGTTATCGATTTTCCTTACCTACTAGACAATATTCATAAGTTGGAAAGTTGAATTCAGTCAATGAACCCAAAAAGGTTCACCTTAGCCAACAAATTCATGCAGTCTTGTCCAATATGACCTAGTCTAGCATGCCATATACTTTCTTATATGATAGAATTACTAGAAGAAGTAGAAAAACAACCACTTACATAATAACTATTAAATGAGTTATCATCATCTCATACAACTAGACCATGAGAAATAAAACCAGAACCATAATACTTAGCGTTATAATAAAAATCCACTTTACGAAAATGCATATTAAAACCTAATCCTAGAAGAACAGTGTCTGAGACCAAGTTCTGTCGAATGTTAGGTGCCTAAAGTACATTAAGCAGGTACAAGGTATGACCACTTCGCAAGTTCGACTTGCAAGTGTCAACTCCTTTGTCTGATGCAACCTTATTGTTGTCTCCTACATAAATCCATCTCGTTTCCTCTAGAATTAGACGGTACTCTACACATGCCTCTCGGTCTTTGTCTACATAGTCTATCGCTCTTGAATCCACAGTCCACAAAGGATTAGAATCATCAAGCAATACAATATTGCTAACATAATTAAAGTTACAAGAAATAAATAACATTGCTATCTTTCAAGGATTCACTGCACTCTCAAGAGAAGTGACACATTATGTCACAATTATAGCATTTCACTTTACTTTCATCTTTCTTCTTAAAAAAACGTTCTCTTTTATCGTTACCACCATTCTTGTTTTTCTTGGAAGCATGGTCATTTCTCTTCCCATTTTTTTTTCACTTAATGCCAAACCTTTTGTGGGAACTTGACTCAAAAATATACAAATATGACCCTAAGGATTAATTGCATCAAGACGTTCATCGTCCAACGTCATGTGATGAGCAGCATCATCAAAAGTTTTGATATCGTCATTTTGAGTCAAGATTATCTTCATGTGCTCCCACTTATTTGAAATAGATTGGATCACAGCTTGAACCTGATGTTCATTAGTAAGGTTATGACCTTCCATCTTAAGTTCCCTAATCAGGTTAGACATTACCTGGAGATGTTGTTGCATGGTTTGATTAGGCTTCTTCTTGTTAGTGTCAAAGCTTAATGATCAATTGACTCAACTTTATCATATCCGTACCTTCGTACTTTTCATTAAGAGCGTTCCACATCTCGTGAGTAGTGGGGTATTATTGACACTCATAGACAAGATCGTCATCTATGGAACTTATCAAGACGTCTCTTGCTGTGGAATCTCTCTTTTTCCACTTCACATAAGCCTCCATGTCCCTTTTGCTTTGAACTGTGTTGCCTTCCACAGGCTGAGCCATGACATTGTTAATAACCTCAATAATAACTTGTTCCTCTAAAACTTAATGTATTTTAAGTTTATGAAAGGTATAGTTCTCACCATTCATTTTGTCTCCTTTGAGATCATCAATGAGGGTTTTCGATGTCATTTTCTTATAAAGTGAGAGATTTTCATTAGCATACATACAATTATTTAACTACCTAATGCTATTAATGCAAATATAATGAACAAAAAAGATAACAAAATAAGTGATATATAAAGTTCACTATGTTCCCAATCATGAATCACCATATTTTGTTCGTCTTAACCATTCATTTAATTTCATCAACTGCAAAATAAGTTCCACTAGAACTCCCACTACTCTAACATGAATAGAGAAAAATAGTATGAAAACAACTAAAACATATATTCAAAGAAACAAGTTGAATTCATACATAATAAAAAAACAAGTTCAATAAGTAAATAACTGAATTAAAGGATAAACTAATGCAATTCCTAATGAACAATGATTAAAATAAAAAATAAAAAATCAAACTACTAAGCAAACTTTCAAAACATTAACTTAGGAATCGACTCCATAAAGTTTGCTTCATCATAAAGATGAATTGGATTGAATTTATCCATATTAGTAGTTTGAGAATGCATCCCACAGTTGCACTGGTCCGACCTAGTAGAGCTACTATAACGCTTCCTCAAATGGGATTCAGTCAAAGTATAGACTAGCCACTCATATGTTGCTTCTCTCCCTTGAACATGGTCCGCAAGAAACTTTCTTTTCCATATGATATCGATACTTCTTCTCATATGTCTTGGAAAAGTATAGAAAAGAATATAAACCTTTTCATGTTCATGTAAGAGAACACACAAATTAATAACATCTTGTATTATCTTATTCACAACTACTACATGTTGTATTACAGTGTGATTAGGTCTCATCTTATAACGTAGTGCATTGAGACAGTCCTCAAATGCTTGATTTTGTTCCAGTGTCATTTCAACTTTTGGTCTATGAACCCGTAATGGTCCATTAAGATTTCTTACTTTCGTGTGGATCCCTCTGTACTTTACCAGTAGTTCGAGCCTTGATACTCGTGATCCCCGGGATTGTGTCCACACTATTTTTTTCACTATAAAAATAAGAACAGTTAAAGAAAAGAACACCCTAGTCACTGATAGAAGTAGCCTTATAAAACAAATTAATCCAAAAAGTAAAATAAAAATTGCAACCAAAAAATCAATTTCTGTTAAAATGCTGGCAAGTAATAACATGTCAAAAAATAGGCAAGTAATAACATGTCAAAAATTGTTACTTTATTAATGCACAACAAAACCTTAATGTAGCACCATTAACTTAATGTATGTCGACCAAAATTATGTGTGAAAAGAAAACAAACACATCCAATTTTTTCTTTTTTTTTTTAGAAAAGCAACACATTCATTTCATATAACGAAGACTGTATACAAAATTTTCATATATATAATCGCATATAAGGACTAAGGAACATCCTATTCCTTTTTTTTCTTCTTTTATATACCAAAAAAATTCCCAACAAATTCAGCATTAAGGAACAACCAATTCCTCCTTTTTTATGTACGAAAAAATTCCCAACAAATTTAACAATCACATATTGCCGCAAAAAAAATCTATTTGATTTTTTCAAAATCAAGGCTCTAAAAAATAATCGCATCAAATTTTTTGTAACAAAAAAAATTGCAACATTAAATTCAATTTTCTTATCCAAAAAAAAAATCACAAAGCATGAATTCTAATTAACTATCACATGATCTGATACCAAATGTTATAATTTAATTAGAATTAAATATAAAGTAAATGGCAAGAGGTTTATCACAGGAATACCTCTTGAATAACAGCGGAATTGAATCGATTGCGAATTGATGATCTTGTGGCCGTGGATATTCTTATGGGAAGAAAGACCTCTATTTCCACAACCTAAGAGTCTTGTGACTTCTGATGATCAATGTGCATTAGTTTGTGCATAGTAGAGAGAAGAATAAATATTAGAAGAGAAGCGTTTTTACGAATTAGATTCATTCGTTTCTCTTCTTATAGAACGCTGTCTCTTAAATAGTGGGTAATTCGAAAGTGTTATCAAATATACACATATCTGATTTTATAACTTCACAGTTATTAATTTTAAATTTTAAATTAATAACCGTATATTATATTGAGGTTCTTACTTTTGGAGGACTAAAAATATAACAAAATAATAATACATAATTATTTATTCATATATTTTTCTTACATTCTCCACTCCATCTCACAAACGGTCACTCAACTTATCACACCAAAGCAAACTTTGATAACCAAGCTAGTTTACTCCTATCCTAAATTCTTCACATGTCTCCAACCTTCTTTGGAATTTCACGCCTTTTTTCCCAGGACTTAAACTTAAAATCCCTCTTAAACTTCCCTATCTCTTCAAAAGGGAGAGCTTTAGTTTCAGGAAAGCATATGAAAACAAACAACAATCCAAAAACAACTATAACTCCGAATGGCTTTGGTTAAAGATAAAAATGAAAAGGATTGTGCGACAATAAGAGTAGATATCCAATTAGCCGTCGCAGGGAACCGTTCCCATCCAAAAGAAAAGAATATGAAGTAAAGCGCTAAACCAATAAGTGCCACCCACCCTACTTTATTTGGGCGTCCTCTAGTGTAACATGACCTACTTTCTACTCTACACGTATCATGGACTTTGTTATTAAAGATTAAACAAGCCCCTGGAAACACCTGCTAATGAGAATGAGTATGTATTAAATCCCCTATATTGTAGTAAAAGAAAAACATGAAGGATTGGCAATCATGGTTATATCAAATATATGCAGCGAAAAAATATTGCAATCCTAAGCCAATCTAGTTGCAATTTAAAAATTTAAACAGATACAAAGCTTCGATTACATACCTTAAGCCGTTGTATGAGAATTGAATTGCCTGATCGTAGCTTCAAAAACTTGAAGCCTCCACGCTTTGCACACCGAGCTTGAACCTTACTTCCAGAATCACAATTCTAGCTTGGAGACAAAAGACTTTTCTTTTCTTGTGTTTTTGGTTTTTCTTTTAAGAAAAACTGATGAAGATTATATCTGTATAATGACTTTCATTATATTATAAACCCAACTATAGAAAATGAAAAGACAAAGAATAGGAAAAGTCAGGAACGTATAATGAAATTGATTATCTTAATAATCTAGTCCATTACCACTTGTGAAGTGGACTTGAACCTTCTACATTTTACAAAAACAATTGACTAGCCTAGTGGTTAGTGACACATTTAACACTACTAGAGGTCTATGGTTTGATCCACAAACTTGTCAATTTTTCCTTTTTGTCTTAGTTCGGTCTTATATTAGAATATTAAATTGTGCTAGTAAATTAATATACCAATATTCCAAGTATATATTTAATTAATATTTATTATCTAATAATAAAATTAATTAACGACATGAAGCAAGATCAATACACTCGTTAGTGTGCGACTACGTGTGTTCATCGTTAAACCGGTAGTAGTTAACTTAATTAACTACTAATCGAGGTTGGCGTCTAACAACACTCCTGAACGACCGGATAACGTGAAGTAACTCTGTACAAAGAACCCGGTGAAGAATCATATACGTATTCCCTCTATCTTTACAGCTCTGGATTATCCTGAGATATGGTATAACTATCAGATCCCATTTCGAAAATCAAACTACGTTACACGTCGATTATCAACGATTGACGAATGACCTAAGAAACTCCTTTCTTCATTCATTCTATCACCTTGGCCAAGGATTCGATACAATCGTTATAGTCTTATGACATCGTAGAGCTCAAACTCTTTACCTAGAGTTGATAGATTCCATCTTGACTCATCCCTAAGAGCATATATACTTAGCTATGTCCAATATCCTTCCGACTAGCATTATGACACACTAGTACCAGTATCAAAACATAACAAGCCCATACACAACTATAGTGATGATCTCAAGTCAAAGGATTACAAGTATAAAAATCCTTATACAGATTAACCTACTTGACAGTTCAAGGTAATTAACCATTAGGAATCTCTAGTTTTAGTCGGTTCGATAATCACATCTCTATGTGCATTATCTATGCGCCTTACTCGGTAAACGAGAACTACCGATATTTATCCAATAAATACTTGTTAGCTACATATTAATCTAACCGGATTATCGAGGTCCTAACTCGATGATCCTACGATTAAGAACAAGTTTAGATTAAGTCCTATGAGCTAGATTCTCGTTATCATAACACCTTATGATATCTAGTTCGTAACTTAATCAAAGGATCTGCCTTCATATTATGTGGATTAATATCATAATTATAAAAGCTTGCCATAGATTCAAGGAAACAATTTCTTTAATCAAAACTATAGGGATAACTATTATCGTGTACAGTAAACACTTGTGTTCAATTCATTACAAGACGATCGGGGCTAGGGCATAATTCCAACAATCTCCCACTTGGCCTAGACACAATCGTTCAAGTACCATAATTCATAAACAGTTTGTTCTCATCAGACTCTTCTGATAGACACACTTAGATGAATAGATATATAGCGTGTTCCTTCCTTCTACCTATTGAATGTGAACATCTTCATGTTCAATTATTTCTCGAATCAAGCGGTACTACTGCAGAATTTGTATGGATCTATAGTTTATTCTAGGTTTCTTTAAACATACAATATCTCAAATATTGTCATTGTATAAAGGAAAAATATCTACATTGTGAAAACCACACTATGTATATATAAAGAACTATTTTATCCAAACCACTAGCATAGTCGCATCTTATGTTGCTATGTATTCTACTTATGGTAACCGAAATCTGCTACAATGTCTTGATTGGAACTATTCCAATTTATTTCTCCTCTATATAGACACAACCATATCTTGATTTGCTATCATCCACGTTTGAAGCAAAACAAGCATCTATATACCCAATTAGCTTCAACTTATATTCTCCACATATGAGGAACGTGTCCTTAATACTTCTTAAGTACTTAAGGATAGTCTTTACTACTTTCCAACATTCCTCATCAACGTTACCTTCATACCTACTCGATACTCCTAGCGTGTAGTGTATTTTAGACCTTATACATTTTCATGGTATGCTGGATAAATCCTTATTATTTAAACAAATAGGACTATACACATTCATTCTCTTACTTTTAGGGTCCTAGGACGAACCCTTCCACTAAGATTAATTCCAAAGCCTATTGTTAAATACATCTTGGAATTTCCATGTAATACTTTAAAAATAGTACAAATGTACTAAGATTGATATAGGTCAAGTAGCTTCTTTAATCTATCTCTATAGATCTCAATTCAAAGAATATAAGCTACTTTTCCTAAATCTTTCATGGAGAACTATTAGACAAAAAACTTGGTTTATCTGCTTGGTTGGTATATCACATCCTTATGTGATAATATGTCATCTACATATGACACTAGGAAGATGAGTGTACTCCCACTAGTCCTTTGTACTCTTATGACTCATACTCTAAAATCATAAAATCAAACTATTTGATTGTATAAAAATAGAATAATCCAACTTAGTGACATTTGCTAAATCCATTAAATGGATTTTTGGAACTTACATATTTTATTATGAATAAATGGCACTATAAGACCTTTAGGATTGGTCTTAAGGGCGTCATAGACTCCCATTTAGTGAAAGCGGTTTTCACATGATATTACCATAACTCATAATAATAGTATGTAGTTACCAATAGTAGAATCTGAAATAAACTAAGCATTGCTATGAGAAAAGGAATTCACCACAATTAATGTTTTCCTTTTGATTTAAATGCTTGGCAATTAGAAGGACGTTATAGGTCTCTACCTCACCGTCTACTCCAATAATTTCCATAGCACCCATTTACTATAAATGGATCTTATATCTATTGAAGATTCAAACAAAGTACTATACTTTGTTAATTCTTATAGATACTAATTCAGATTCTATGGTTCTTAACCACTTGTCACTATCTAGACTAGTCATAGCCTCTTCATAGGGATTTAGGATCATCACTTGATGGGGTTATCATCTATATGATCCCCTCATCAACTATCACCATTATTACAATTTATTTTGGTGTATGATGATATCTATATAACCTATAGGAAGCTTGTGTACAATAAATTCTTCTTTCTCTTGACTTTGATAAGTACCTTGTTCCAAAAGAGGTTCAAATCGTCCCTAATTCCTCAACGTCTGAGACTTGAACGTTAAATGAAACTATTAACACATTAAAGAAAGAAAGACTGGCATGCATCTGATGCTCTTCAGCTTGTATAAATAACTCTGAAATCTTTATTTAATTTTGATTTTCTACATTATGAATCCCAATAAGGCTGCATTCCTTACCACAAACTCTTTGTATTCTGAATGGTGTAGAAATATAATCATGTCATTTTCTTTGGGTATCCAACAAATCTATATTTGAAAGATCTCAACTCAAGCTTAACCATCATAAGTCGTTTAGCATAAATCAAACAACTTCAAATTTCTACCGTTTGAGATTTGTATTATGTTATCTCCATATCACATATGGATTTTATCGACTATTTAGTGGAACCTAAGAGTTCATTAAATATGCAATTGACTTTAAAACATAATCCCGTAGGAATATTTAAAACCTAGTGAATCACTGAGTCAAAATCTAATTATGTCATAGATAATCTATTAATTCATTGCTAAAATATTCACTTATACAGGTTGATATCTTACTTCCTACATACTCGTATATACTTGCTTCAACTTCAGTCAATAGTAATTTGAACATTTCAAATTATTTATATTGGTGTTACATTTGGTAAACACATCTATATCTGTTATATAGTTTATGAAGGAGATGAAGTAAGAATATCTTTGGCTAAAGTTTAGACTGACCACATACATCATTATATAGTGGACATAAGAACTCATTAACATTGTTTCCATTTTCATCAAAATGAGATTTAGTCACATTTCATTGAGATAAGTCTCACAAGTTTCATATGATTCAAAATCATATTCTTCAAGGAAATCTTCCTTGTGAAACTAGTAAACTTTTTCTCACAATTTATGACTTACTCTATAACACCAAAGATAAGGTTTGATTAATACGATTATCTATTCCGATTTATGACCAGAAACAACTATAACAGTGTTACATAGTTACTTTAGGCAATTATAATCACCATATTGTAAGCATCCAATGAGGTGTAATTCATCACTATGAAAGACTTCATTAGTAATTTTATATTGCATTAATACACCATAACCAACTTATGATCAAATGACCATTTTGTTCGAAAACAAGTTTACGAACAAAAAACACAGTTTTCTTACAATATGTTTTGCCATATGCATCTTAAGAGAATTAGTTATTACAATTGTAGCTGCAACAATTGCTCCGTTACCGAACTTGTAATTTAACTTCTCTTATTCTTATCTGTCTATTAATCTTTAGAGTATGCAACATTTTGCATATTTCTAAACTATTACAAGTATCCAATACCCTTTCCGTGTAATTAATAGAAGTTCAAGAAATTATAGAAACAATTTCCATTAATACCCTTACCTTGTTTCTTGGTATTAGATATCTGGTATCTAACGGTTATACTAAGTTACTTACACATCTTCAAAAGATATTTAAGGATTCATGGGAATATCATGCTTAAAATGTCTTTTGGAGGTCATAACTCATGGATACAAGAATATACACTTAGTACCATTACTAGGTTCATATTACTTTAGACATGCATCATATACATTCTATTCATCCTCAAGAGACACTTTAGTCAATAGCTCATTGAGCATATCAATGAGTCTCATGTGCATAAGAAAGACTCTCAAGTTGCGGTCACAAATCTTGAGATTAACAACCAACTTGTGATGATTTGAGAAGTGATTATGCAGAAATATCAAGAAATCTGATCATGGGAAGGAATAAGGAATATCGCTTTAAGAACAATATTATATATCTGAAAAAGATATGGACTATTATCTAAGAGATATGTAATTGGACATTTTAAAACATGAATGAGCCCCTGGTAGTCAGGTCGTTTCTCACGCATAATTAAAATGAATAATGAAAACTTTAAAACATGAATGAGCCCCCTAGTAGTCAGGCCGTTTCTCACTCATAAGTAAAGTGTGGTACGTTACCTATTTTATCATATAAAATGAGAGACTCAAAACTATTTAGCCCTTTGGTAGTCAGGTCGTTTCTAATAAGTTTTGTTGAGTTAATCCATCCTATAATAGAATATTATCAATCTCACATCCTCTGGGTAGTCCAGACTAAAAACGTGAAACTAATAAATTATCCCATTATCAAACAAAATAGATTTTTATAATTTGTACTCGAACTACAGGTTTATCTGGTAGTCAGATCAAAACCGTAAACATAACAAATTTTAAAAACTACTTACGATGAACAAGTCTCATGACATATCATATAAATCGTTTAATAAACTCAATAATTTTAATGTCAAATGGGAATAGCTTAGTATTCATAATCTAAGCATTTGTTTTATTACTTTTAAAAAAAATTATTACTATAATAATTTTTTAGTAATATGTAATACCAGTATATTTCACCAAATATAGCTCTAGTATGTATTTCATTAAAAGGAATAACAATCAACCAATTGATTAATAAAAGAATAATAAATTTCTGAAATAAAACTCTTTTATATATTCCATTTAGAAAATAAAAATTAGTATATCAAAATATATACCATTAAAATACATATTTACCGAAAAGGAAAAACAATTTCTTTTTTTTTCTTTTGTTAACCGACAGAAGATTTAGACAAAACAAAACAAAACAAAGCATAAAAAAAATTCAGCAAAAGTTTAAATGCTTTTATCACTTTATCTCCTGTTAACAAAGGAGTCACGTGTCTCAACTAAACCAAAAAAAAAGGTTCAACATAAAACCTTTTCAATTTGTTAAAAAAAAAATTCTAATAGACAAGCTACTCTCACAATTGGCCAAAGAAACACCTAGGTCTCAAGAACCCACGGCCAAAGCAATTACTAGGAATATTTTTCTTAACTTTCAAAAAATAAACCAGTCCTTCTTCCTTTTTTTTAATGGAGAACTGAGTCACTTGGATCTCGACGGCACCATACAAATAAAAAAAAAACTGCAGACAGTTTTGTCAGGTGTCATACACCAAAAACTAGTAAGGTGTTTTCTTTCTGATTGAGTCTGTCGATGATAAAAAACAAAAAACCTTTCCTCATTTTTCTTGACAACAATTTGACTTTTACTTAAAATAATTTTGCAGGTTCCTTTTCCTTTTTTTCCCAAAACACAACACTTTGCTTCATCAAAGGAAAACAATTGAAATTGTTTCATAAACAAATCGTCTGACAACATATTAAAACAGATGGCCGTATCAAACTGAACACAACTATCCTTAAATATATTCTATACCCAAAGCAAGCCGCTGCTATAAATTTTTTTTCTTTTTAATGAACAATCGACCAAAAAGAAACACCTTTTCTTATGGTTACTGATTTAAATTAAAACTAACAAAAAAAATATTACGGCCAAAATTATGAATACAAATAAATAATCTAATATATAAAAATAATTTTTATATAACCCTTAAAACAAAACTCATATATTATCAAATAATATCATGATTAAATTCCTAAATCACAACAAGCTGTCTCTGATACCAATTGAAGGATTCGCAATCATGGTTATATCAAATATATGCAGCGGAAAAATATTGCAATCCTAAGCCAATCTAGTTGCAATTTAAAAATTTAAACAGACACAAAGCTTCGATTACATACCTTAAGCCGTTGTATGAGAATCGAATTGCCTGATCGTAGCTTCAAAAACTTGAAGCCTCCACGCTTTGCTTACTGAGAATCACAATTCTAGCTTAGAGACAAAAGACTTTTCTTTTCTTGTGTTTTTGGTTTTTCTTTTAAGAAAAACTAAACCCAACTATAGAGAATGAAAAGACAAAGAATAGGAAAAGTCAGGAACGTTTAATGAAATTGATTATCTTAATAATCTAGTCCATTACCACTTGTGAAGTGGACTTGGACCTTCTACATTATACAAAAACAATTGACTAGCCTAGCGATTAGTGACACATTTAACACTACTAGAGGTCTGTGGTTCGATCCACAAACTTGTCAATTTTTCCTTTCTATCTTATATTAAAATATTAAATTGTGCTAGCAAATTAATATACCAATATTCCAAGTATATATTTAATTAATATTTATTATTAAATAATAAAATTAATTAACGACATGAAGCAAGATCAATACACTCGTTAGTGTGCGACTACGTGGGTTCATCGTTAAACCGGTAGTAGTTAACTTAATTAACTACTAATCGAGGTTGGCGTCTAACAACATTCTTCTACGACCGGATAACGTGAAGTAACTCTGTACAAAGAACCCGTGAAGGATCATATACGTATTCCCTCTATCTTTACAGCTCCGGATTATCCTGGGATATGGTACAACTGTCAAATCCCATTTCGAAAATCAAACTACGTTACACGTCGATTATCAAAGATTGACGAATGACCTAAGACACACCTTTCTTCATTCATTCTATCACCTTGGCCAAGGATTTGATACAATCGTTATAATCTTATGACATCGTAGAGCTCAAACTCTTTACCTAGAGTTGATAGATTCCATCTTGACTCATCCCTACGAGCATATATACTTAGCTATGTCAAATATCCTTCCGACTAGCATTATGACTTATTCGTAGTCCAGTATCTAAACATAACAAGCCCATACACAACTATAGTGATGATCTCAGGTCAAAGGATTACAAGTATAAAAATCCTTATAGAGATTAACCTACTTGACTGTTCAAGGTAATTAACCATTAGGAATCTCTAGTTTTAGTCGGTTCGATAATCACATCTCTATGTGCATTATCTATGCACCTAACTCGGTAAACGAGAACTACCGATATTTATCCAATAAATACTTGTTAGCTACATATTAATATAACCGGATTATCGAGGTCCTAACTCGATGATCCTACGATTAAGAACAAGTTTAGATTAAGTCCTATGAGCTAGATTCTCATTATCATAACACCTTATGATATCTAGTTCGTAACTTAATCAAAGGATCTGCCTTCATATTATGTGGATTAATACCATAATTATAAGAGCTTGCCATAGATTCAAGGAAACAATTTCTTTAATCAAAATTGTAGGGATAACTATTATCGTGTACAGTAAACACTTGTGTTCAATTCATTACAAGATGATCGTGGCTAGGGCATAATTCCAACAAAACATACCTTATAGAAAGATAAAAAAGAGAATCCACAATCAGAGGAAGCTTGCAAACACTTTGTGCAATCCCACTTCGAAGAAAAACTAGATGAACGATAATCAGGACATGTATACGTTGATAAATGAGAGATGTCAGATGAACTAACTGCAAGTGAACGTGAAGTTGCCTAATGAAACATAGCTAATAAAAAGCCAATGAATATTACTACACCAAACAAACTAATACATAAGCTTTTTGTTCCAGGTTCTGTCTAAAAGATATATGTGCACGATCGAGCCACAAGCGTTTAATCGCGCCGTGACTAAAGAGAGAATGAGAGTTGTTTGGTTAGATGCAAAACCTGCCAACTAAACTATGTTTGGGCTGTAGTAACCTTGAAAGTATGCTTCTTCAACACAACTAAAATCTCATCTGCTACACAACACATGATATTCAAAGGTAGACCACCCAACTATTTGAATAAAACTACACATAGCCTCATAAGTAACCCTAGATTACTTAGTTTTAGTATATTAAACACCTTCATTTTCCTTAGTTGTACTATATTAAACACCTTCATAAGTAAAATTAGAACACTCTCCTCTCCTCTTAGTATATTAAACACTTTTATTTTCCTTAGATTTAGTATTAAACACCTTCATAATTAAAATTTGGAAAACTCTCTTTTCCTCTTAAAGTTTGCATATTTTGGCCAGAATTAACGACAAGTTATTAGAAGTAAGAGGCTTATGCTCCTTCTTCTATCTAATTTACTTATTTTTAAATTCCTCTTAACCCAGATGGTTGATTCTAAGCAGCCCGGTCACCAATTTGCAATAGAGTCTCGACCAGTATAACATAACAAACTTTCATTAGGAAAACACTAATATTTCCCTTTAGGCTATCGAACCAAAAATAATGAAACATCATTTCTCAAATAGGAACTAATCTGAATCATGTCAGGCCAATTGCGTCTCTACTTTACAATTGGCCAATCATCCAATTTTAATTAAAATTCATAAAATCATGCATAGTAATTAACATATCAAACAAAATTAAAATTATACAAAAAAATGAATAATAGAATTAAAAAGCATGCAAGGTGGGTTGGAGAATAAGGGGGCAAGAAAAATCATGAAGAAGATCCTTAGCGTGTAGAAGGTGAGGAAGAATATCAAAGAACACGAAGATGATCATGACCTTGCAGTGCAAAGAAAGAAAAAAAATAGAACAAACAAATTATAATTATGTTTTTAATTTTGTATATATATTGATGTCCATTAGCTCACTTTTTAAAATAAGTGGTCATCTCTCTTTCATATATATATATTATTGAAAGCTTTATCACCAATACTGAAGTTCTGTTGAAAATTTGTCAAAAGTTTACTAGCACAATATTTTTTAATATATATATTATATTTTTTAAAACATTCAGAGTCTAAAGAATGAAAAATCAATGACAAAAAGGAAATGAAAAATCATCTCAATATTTTTTATTTATGGAAACTTTTCAACTTTTCATATATGCATTACAAGAAACGCACAAGCCACTAGAAATGTCTCACAAGGTTGAAATTTTATACATATGTACAGTTTGTGGTGGAATAAGATGAGCTAAAATAATGAAAACATTCTAAGAGAAGCTCGCATAAAACTAAATCTAAGTCCAAGAGCTTTTAAAACCATCTAAAAAATAATGGTCACCCTTTCAATTACGTAAACCATTATCTTAGTTAAACACGAGCCATACCCACCACCGTGAGAAATAAATCTATATAATAGAAAAGTATGTACATGGCTTAATTCCGTTAAACTTCTTATTTTCTTCAAATCGATCTTTTATATTTTATAGGTTTTTGGATTCTTTGCTTTTAATAGAAAACAAATTTGGTATATTTCTTTTGGATTTTAATAGATATATAAATAACTTTCTTGTTCATTTTTAATAAAAATACCCTTATATCTAAATCAAGTTCACTTCCACCTTCTAAATATGGTGTTATTTATTTGTATATAGGTTGTTAAATATTATATGTACATAAAGCCTCTTATAGGTTGTTAATTATCATTTATATTCGAGTTAAATTTCTATATAGATGGTAATTATAACACCTTTATAATTTAATTTCTAATTACTATTTATATATGTTTAAATAGAATATAGATTTTATTTTTGGTTGGTGATCTCCTATGTACAACAATAATATTTTTTTTTAATATTCATTAAGCTTTGACAAAAAATCTTCCATCCAATATATGATGGTCCCATTTTATATTTATCTAATCATATTATGGAAAAAAGCTCTTATTTTATTCTTTTATTCACTATTTGACAAAAATATCAAAGTTATATAATGTCATATACTATATATAAATCCATAGCAAAGTTTTATTAGTAGAGATATGATGCAATTCTTACTCTAAGAACTTACGAAATCTAGGCCTAAAAAAACTCTCTACAAAAATATTCAAATAATAATTTCCAAAAGAAATATGGGTTTACTTTGCTCTATACAGGAACAATGAGAACACCAAAGCGTAAAAGGAATGCAGTACTTCATAAATTTTAAAGGTATGCCAAATGAATCGTTTTCATTTAAGTGTGCACACTAGGCTGATCCTTCTCTGCAAACCAATAGTTAGTGAGATGTGTGATTACATTAAGCATAGTGATCCCAAAAAAATTTAGACAACAATGATAATAGGTTGATGGATGGAGAAGACACGTCCCAAAGTCTAAGTAAAATGGTGTGGATGATGTCGTGATGGAAAGACGAGAAATCGACACATGTTTGACGTTTATAAGAGGAGTGGTTGGAAAGTATACATGTTTAGCGTGATACAATAATCGTTCAACTATTGGGACATGATTACTTTTCAACAAAACTCCATCAAATATAGAATCCACATGAAAAATTTGTTGGACAAATGAGATTCTACCCAAGTGTTGACCATGTTTACGATGTTAGTCGGTGACTCAATTTAATGAAATGATTTGGATATTAATACGTTTATTCAAGTTGTAAAGATTAACGTAATATATTCACTTGGTTAAAATCATTTGAAATTGAATGAGAAATTGAGTCATGTAATTTGGAGAAATTGAAAGAAAAAAAAATATATGTTATTTTTTTTATTTTTATAAAGCAAAGAAAGAAAAACAAAAGAAAAAAAGGCTTTGTTGGGCTTTTGAGCCTTAGTTCCATGACCATTAGTTTTGTTGGGCTTTTGGGCCTTAGGTCTATACCTTTGTTGGGCCTTAGGTGGGATATGAACTTGAACCATCATCTTTATTGGGTTTTTGGGCCTTAGGTTCATACTGGACTAGCCCAAGTTTTTTGGTTTTGATTTGTTTGGGCTTCTTTCTTCTGATGGGATGGGTCAATATATTATTTGTATGAGTTGTGTTATTTAATTCCATCTCATTAAAATAAATCACACGTTATTTCTTTAAGGACATATGACACATCTATACGCGTCGATCTTATTCTAATATGGACGAGCAATATTATATACACTATTTCTTCACATTTGGTCAAGCGTGGACTTTCAGTAAATCAGATCTTCCTTCCTCTGTCTCTCCCTCTCACTCTCTTTCTCTCGTATTCTTCTCAGTAGTAACTAAGTCTTAGGGTTCTTCTATTATTACAATAGAATTAGATAAACAAAGATTATATTTTAGGTTAATCACCTAATTTATCAAAATAAAATAATTATTTTTTATTTTACTTTTTTCTAAGAAACTCAACACTTTCAACTTCGCCACTAGTTATTTTGCATAAACATCTTATTCTCACAACTGATTACTTTTTCTCCATGAACAAACAAGAGAAGGTGGAAGAATTAAAAGGTGAAAAAAAAAACTAATACCAGTCTCAGCTTTGTAAAGGTAGATGTTTTAATAAGGTAATATTTTGTACATTATCTACTAGTTTAATTTAATTTAACAATTTGAAGTATAATTTGAGATCAGAGATAACATCTTATCAATTTGATTTTTTTATCAAGTAATTAAAATTTTATTTCTGATTATGTTTATTAACCCAAGTTGTTAACAAGGGATTATTATGTCGAAAGAGATTTATTTTAATTTAAATGTTTAACTTTATTTCTTTAGATCTCTTTTAATAAATTGAAGTTTAATTTATTGTAATTAGTATTATTTATGGAATTATAAATATACTAGACATAAAATATTTAAAGATTTTATATAGAATTATATATATTTGACAGGAAAGATCGTTGACCATGTCATTTCAGCAAAGGAGAATAATCTGTGTTGAACTCTCAGTAAGTTTTATATTTTTTATATTTATTTTATGTCAAATCTTAAATTGAACAAATTGATGGTAGATTTCAGATTATCTAATTATTGAGAACGATAATTATTTTGTTTTCTAATTAATTACTTACATAAGCCTACTTTGGATATAATAAGTCACGTTTTGAGCTACTCTATGGATATAGTACTCCAGATTATCTATCACGAAAGTTTTTTGGTATTTAAACTTCCCATAGTTAGAGTCTTATATGTATATAATTCTTTGGAACTACAAAACTTTTCTTTGCTATTCTTCGGTTATTGTCCATATAATGTGAGGACAGTTTATTGATTGATAAATTTGTGTTGTGGGCTTATTAAGTAATATCATGGGCTTACTATTTTTTGACTGTATAAAACGGGCCCATATAGATATTCTCTTAACCCATATCATCCGCACTTGCAAGCTTCTTTGGTAAACTGCACCATAGTCCTTGTATAATACACATGTTTCTTAAAGTAGCATATATATAAACTTGTATTATTCCTAAATAGGAAATATACCCTTGAGGAGGGGTACAGTTGCTCGTTGTATTGTAACGCGTGTACATTTATGACTTAACAATATACAAGGGTGTTTTGGCCTTTGCATAACTCAGGGACTAGTTGTGCAATTAACTCTATCCCTTTATGTATTGCACCACACTGTTTTGATACTCTTAACACATGTACATTCCCTACATTATTGTACACAGGGGTATAATTGTCCTTTTTCAAAACACTCCGATACATATAAGCCTAGCTACTTGTTTAATCTTCTGACCATATTCCAGTGCCTTGCTCATATTAAACTCATACTTTCTGAGCTTTTAAAGGTACTTTCACTCATACTTAATCCTGTTTCAAATTTATTTTAATTTCAAAGATTTTATGCTCTATACTTTCTATTTCTAATACATTGCGCGAAATTTAAAATCTTTGATTTTATGCATTTTCTGCTTAATTAACTAGATTCTCACACTTTTATATAAACAAACTAAAGATCCTTTGTGTTATAGATCAAAATTCTAGATCTTATAGTATTTTTACAGGATTAATTTTTTTTTGTTTTCTTAAGGATTAAAATGGCTTTCCAAAGATATTCAGACACTGACATGGCGAACCTCAATACCCTTTGTGAGAGGCTTCATTCTGTGAATGGAGAGAGAAAAATCGGCCCCGGGCCCACGATGAAGCAAAAATAACTTCAGCTTCATCAAGGCGTGATTTAAACATTACCGGTGAAATTTCATGTAATCATTATGAAGAAAGCTTATCCGAGACCTCCAAAAAATTATCAATGAATTTGTGGGTCCCGCAAGTGAAATTGTACCAGAAACTTCAAGGGCCTCTTCTGTTAATGAGTTTTCCTCAGGGACTAAACCGTTAATAACAAAGAGTGATACTATGAAAGAGGATGTTTCAAGGTTTCTCTTTGAAATGCTTGGGGATGGGTTTAATTTGAATATGAAAAAAAAACAAGGATGTAGTTGGTAATTAATTTTCATTTAACTCTTAAACTTTCAATTTTTCTCGTAAATTTATTTGGTCAAAATTTCCATTTTAATACAAATTTGTTGAATATTTGTAGAGCTTTGTGATAATGATGTGAAAAAAGAAAGTTGAAAAAATTTTCTTACTTATTATAACACAAAGGCTATAGATGTCTTTTTGTTTTATTTATTAAATTTATTTTTTTTACTTACAATTTATGTGTAGAGCATGGAGATTCTTGTGTATTTATCTTCGAAATATTGTGAAAAAGTTCCAGTCATGATGGCCAAAGATGTAATTATTATTTATTTTTTAATTTATTTTTTGTAATTTTATTTTGTTTTTTCTCATAATATTTCATGAAACAGATTATGGATAATGTGGATATGGACCTCGTAACATATCAAAAACCAACATGGGATATGCTTTCTGAGAGGTATGATTTTAATTTGCTCATAAATTTTATATAATTCGAAAATATGTTTATTAACTTAATTCTTATATACTCTACAGCTCAATAGCTAACTCTTTAACAAGCAATAAAGTGTAAAATACGAAATCTGAACTGGAAAAGGATCTTTGTAACTCGTTATTTACTGCTCCAGAAAGAAGAGAAAAAGATTCAGAACAAATCCGTATTTTAAGAGATATTCAGGGATCGAAAGCGCAAATTCGGAGTATTGATGTTCCTAAAGATGAACATGTAACCGAAACTAAACCAATATGTACACTACTTCGAGTAACTCCAATAGGTAAATCAATTTTTCATTTATATTAATCATTTTAGAAGCTCAAAATAATTTTTTTTTTAATCACAATTCAGATAGTGTAGAAGAAAAATTTGATGCTTTGAAAAAAGTTTCAAAGGAATACTAGAATACTATGATTCAGTATTACACTTTGGTAAGTCCTTTATTCTTTTTCATTTTTTGATTCAATTTTATTTTTATTTTGCAAACTGATCCTTTTAGTTGTTAATAGTGTGTTGAGGCATATATAAATGAGGATATTGATTAAGCAACAAAATATCAGGATCAAGCATATTAATTTTTAATTTTCCACTTTAACTCATTGTTTACAATAAATTTTTTATTATTTTTTTTTCTAATTTTTATTAAATCAGGGATATTTCTTTTTGAAAAAGGCTAGAACAGCAGATGAAAAGGCTGGTCAAATGCTTATTGAGAATAAGTAAGTGATGATTTTATTTTTTATTTTTACTTACAGTGAGGCCAAGGAAGATTTGGTTCTAAATATTCTAGATTTTGAACCAAAAGAAGCGATTAGTCAACTAAAAGTGCAGTTACATTGTATTTCTGGTATTTCAAGTGAGTTTTTATTCTTTAAAACCTTTTAATTATTTAATTTTTATATTTAATTTGACAATTTATGATTTTAATTACTTATCAGCTATTCCGCATTTCAGATTGATTGTTGGAGATAATGATCCTCTTTCAATACGTAGAAAGCGTTTGGTATGTATTTCTTTTTAATTTTCGATTAAATTTTAAAATAATTGATATTTATAGAAATTTAAAGTTAGTTTAGTTGTGACATGAATAAATTCAAGAGAAATTTTAATGTGTGAAAATAATATGTTACTTAGCTAATTTTTGGGACCTGTAGGGCAATTTTTGCATTATGTAGGGACCTATAGGAATTTTTTTGCATAATATAGGAACATATAGTGTCTTTTTGCATCATATAGGGACCTATAATGCAATTTTTGCACAATATAAGGACCTATAATGCAATTTTTGCATAATATAGGGACCCATAATGCAATATTTGCATAATATAGGGACCTATAATGCAATATTTTCATAATATAGTGACATAATGCAGTTTTTGCATAATATATGGATCTATAGTGTAATTTTTGCATAATATAGGGACCTGTACTGCAATATTTTCATAACTTAGGGACCTATATTGTAATTTACTCCCTGTTACCCCCTTGCTCCTAAGGCTATAGGTCCCTATATTATGCAAAAATTGCACTACAGGTCCTTATATAGATTTTTTAAAGGTAATTGTAATATAGGGCTCTAAATTGATTTTTTTGATTTAATTGTAATACAAGTCCCTAAAATTTTTTTTTTGAGTTAATTGCATTACAAGTCCATTAATTACACTGTAGGTCTCTATATTATGCAGATATTCCAGTACAGGTTCCTAAATTAGGCAAGAAGTGCACTAACCGTCCATAAATTAATGTTTTCTAATTAATTACACTAAAAAACCTATATTTTATCTCGAAAACAACAAAAAAATCATCCAATGAGGTTGAATTTTGAGGGGAAGAGTATAACATGTAAAGAAATCGGGGTTCATAAGGTGTATAATTAATAACAATATATACATAACCAAGCTTAATGAAGGCTAATTTCATTTCATTAGAATATACACATGCATATTGAAAATTTGGACCATTTATACCATGATCTTGAAAAAAGCAATATTGAATTTATTTCTTTTTTAATTTTCTTTACAGATTGGTAAACTTTTGTAGAGGGAATCAATTACTTGGAGTGAGGAGGAAAATGGACGTGTTATAGTGATATGAGTTTGCAATATAAATCCCAAAAATTTATCTTTTAAGTTAAAGTGGTGACATTAATAATTCACAAATATGTAATTTAAATTTTCATGAACCTCAAAACTTTAATGTCTTACAAAATTTACAGAACAGAAACTGGAATTAAGTTCTTATGTTTTTTGTTGACTTTTTTGGGTGCTTAATTGAAATTTTCATCAACTTATTATTTCTTAGTTTATTTATGTTTTGTTTAAATTGGTGGGATAATATAATTATCGTTTGTATAACTTAAAATTATAAATTGAGTAACAGAAATAGCCTCCCCATAATTTACATCTTTTTGGTACGAATAATAAATATATTTTTCTAATGGAATAAGGATTCTATCATTTTTTTTGAATCCAATTATAGGCATGTCTGAATTTTATCTGGAGATAAAAAGGAAAAATAAATGGGTATTTTGTTTCATTATTTTTATAAATATACGTGTGTGCATTTATACTTGTTTGTGTGTAAAGATAAGTTATAATTACGTATGTAACCTTTAGAGTTTTACTTTCAAATAACTATTCTCACATTGAATAATGTGAAGACACTTTAGTAATTGATAAATTTGTGTTGTACGCTTATTAAATATTTTGGGGTTACTATTCTATGACAGTATGCCCACATAGATATTTCTTTAAACCTTTTTTGTAAATTACACCATTTGTTCTTGTATTATGCACCTCTTTCAAATACAAACTCGTATCATTCCAAAAATAGCAAATATACCCTTGTACATTTATGACTTAACAATATACAGGGGGTGTTTTGGCCTTTGCATAACTCAGGGACTAGTTGTGCAATTAACTTTATCGCTTTATATGTTGCACCATTCTATTAGCACCACACTGTTTTGATACACGTAACACGTGTACAGTCACTACTTTACGATACATAAAGGTAGGGACTAGTTGTGCAATTAAGTATTGCACCATTCTATTAGCAACCACCCTATTTGATACGCATAACATGCGTACAGTCACTACTTTACGATACACAAGGGTATATTTTTCCTTTTTCATAACACTATGATACAATGCACATGTTAGATAACATGGTCTTTAAGAGAGTGTTAAGTGTTTGAGAGCTTTTCACTTCCACCACCCCAGTCCTTCACAACATATGTAAGTTGTCTTATTTGGTGACTGTATATAGTTACTTTTATTTATCTCATTTCATGTGCATTGCATCTCATTTCAGGTGGATTGCATCCCATCTCATGTGTATTGTATTGCATTCTATATCATTTGCATTGTATTACATCCCTTGCATTTCATATCATGCATTATCCCATCTCATGTGCATCACATGTGCATTGCATGGTATCTCATCTCATCTCATTCCATTTATCATCCAATTTCATGTGCATTGATGCATTACGTCCCTAGCATTTCATGTCATGTGCAATGCATGATATATCTCATGCACCCTATCTCATCTCATCTGATGCTTTGCATCCCATCTCATCTTCATTCATCTCAAGCATCCCACCTCATTCATGCGTCCCATCTCATGCTAATCATGGATTTTATCATGTTTTATATATCTCAATCTCATGCATCTTTCTCAATCATATCAAATGCATGCATCCTATCTCGCACATGCATCACATCTCATGATAATAATGCATTTTATTCTATATTATACATCTCATCTTATAATTTTTAATATTATAAGATGAGATATAATATTGAGTTTCCTATATTAAGGAAGAGATTCGAACCTTATACTTTTCATTGACAATGTCAAAGTGTAGAATAAAAAACAAGACCATGGCCAATTGAGCAATTATTCTTTAATTACATCTATTATTTTTAAATTTTTCGAATTACTATTTTTTCCATTTAAAATAGTCTTCTTAGTAACTTAAGTGTTTCCTCAATTTATCGACGACACAAGACAAAATTAGAATTAGTTTTATTATTAAAAAATTAAATATTTTGAATATTTTATTAAAAATTTATTATCTAAATATTTTTATTATATAGATTTTAAATAGATTAATTATGGATAAAAGTATAAATAGAAATGATTGGATTTCTTATTTGGGTAATATTTTTCAAAATGATACCCTTCATAATAGACAATAGATATAATCCGTATAATATTAACACCATATTCATATGACGTGATATGTTGCATATGACCAATGCATTTGGCTGAAAAAGGGATATATACGCGTGAGATTTTTTATTTTCTTTGTTCCAACACCTGAGATTTAAATTACCATTTAGGGCATATGAAAGTGAAAGGTTAGGATTAAATTAAATATTTAAAAGAAAAATGGAATATTTATTAATGATACAGTAATTATAATACTACTTTATATACATAGGAGGAATCTTCAAATTACAGCCTATTTTCCTCCCCCACCCCATTTTAAAGCCCAAGTTAGTAATTGTTCTATATAAAGCCTAACTAGATGAAACAAGTAACTAATTCATTTTCTCTCTCTTACTTTTACTGACACACATGTCTAGAGAGATAAATCCGTGTACATGGGGCTGTACCTAAGCCATATTTTTTATTCGTGCATTGTTTGTATATGTTGTAGCTCGAGTTTTTCCAAGTCCAAAGCTGTGCTTATAGGGCTGTACCTAAGCCATTTTTTTGTCCATGTTCATGTTCAAAGTGTTCAATATTATACCCAAAGGGCTGTACCCAAGCTCGGGATGTACACAATGGGCTGTACACAAATCATTTTCTGTCCATATTCATGCCAATATATGTATAATAAATAATTTGTCCAGACCTAATGGGCCGGCCTTAAAATACATGTCCAATAGAATAATGTATGAACAAATGTCCAATGAACTAATGTATGGGCTAGATAACAAAGTCTAAATACACCTAATGGGCTGGACAATGTTTTAAAAAAAAAATAAAACACAATGGGTTGGACAAAACTTTAAAATAAAATTAAGACCAACAACAAAGGGCTGGGCCTGGAGGGGCTGGGCTATTGAAAGTTGGGCCTCCAGATATTGACCTTTGTGGTGGATTAAGGTGATGCGGCGGCGGCGGCGAATCAGGCTTCGTCGAAGCTCTATGGAGGTGGGATGAGGAAGAGTGAAGAGAGGGCGGTTTGCAGATGGTGGTTACGGATCTGGTGGTGGAGGCTCTTCTGCTACAGAGCTCGATGTGCAGGAACGGGGGAGGAGGGAAGATAGACATGGCGGTGAACACGGCGGTTTTCTGGGTAACTTGTTGTGCAGCAGTGTGAGGAGA
This sequence comes from Nemophila menziesii, assembly GCA_029959085.1. Taxonomy (NCBI): domain Eukaryota; kingdom Viridiplantae; phylum Streptophyta; class Magnoliopsida; order Boraginales; family Hydrophyllaceae; genus Nemophila; species Nemophila menziesii. Next base: position 8,226,928 of record JARWIR010000014.1, read on the forward strand.
GAGAGAGAGCTGAGAGGGACGGATCTGGTGGCTTCGCTGGAGGGACGGATCTGGTGGCTTCGCTGGAGGAACGGTGTTTCTCGCCGTGGTGTTTACTCGCCGTGGTGTTTCTCGCCGTGTTTACTCGTCGTGGCTTCGCTGGAAAGATGAGGTTGGGACCTCTCTCGCTGCAGATATCATGTTGGTGGTGTTTTGTTCAGATCTGCAGCGTGGATGCTGTGGTGGTGGAGAGACAGCGCGAGGCAGGTGAGGCAGGTGAGGGGGAGGGGCGGTGGGGGAGGGAGGTGAGAAGAGGTAGGAGGAGGGGCTGTGCACTGGTGGGAAGGTGGAGAGACACAGGAGAGAGAGAGAGAAAGAGAGAGCTGAGAGAGAGGGCCTAGCATTTCAGAATTCACGACCCCTAATGGGTCTTTTGTTTTGCTATTTGGTTTCTATCAGTAGGAAAGGGTTTTTAGCTCGGTTATTTGGTTGGGATATAACTAATAGGTAATGTAGGCTTTAATTTAGAAGTTTTATAGTTGTGGGGCTTTAGAAAAATATTACCCCTATACATAGACCTAACTCAATAATTTAATTTGGTCTCTTATTTAAAATTTTGTATCTTTTCATTTAAATAAAAGAAAAAGACTTTTTAAATATCTAAATTATGAATTTTGAGAAATAAATATTAAACTTTTTAAAAATGGACATTCATGTATTTAATATTTTTATTTTTTTCTTTTTTTAATATCTGCAATCAAATACACGTTAAATGTTGACGTAATATAATATTTTTTATTTAATTATAAATTATTTTTACTTGTATTATTTTTACCACATTATCACTTAACACCAAAATTATTAATTAGGTGAACTCTACAATTAAAAAAATAATATATGTGGTTATACAACCAAACTAGATCCTACCTCATGAATAGTGTTTATGACTAAAAGATTATTAAATATCTAATTTCAAAAAAATCATTAGTGATGAATTTTTTAGGTTATATATGCAAGTTTAGTCCCAAAATCAATGTATCTCTACCACATGGTTTGCTTCACATATCCTACCTAAACAATTTATCTCACGTACTCATAATATTATAGTAGACTTATGATTTAATAAAGAATGATTTGAATAGTTGTTTTGTTAGACAAAGGTCAAAAGTGAGATTAGGTCTAAGTTTATATTTATTTCCTGTACAATATGTTCGAATAAATGACAATCATTTATGGTGGTATCGTTGTGCGTCACATTCCCATAACAGCAGATGGCATGACCGATGGTCTCGCTAGAGTTGCTAGACAGAATTTTGTACCAGAAAACTTGAAGAAGATTCCTCGACACTTATTTGTTGTAATTCTCAACGATATCTTGGTTCGGACGGGCATATAATGATGAGTTTGGTGTCTCGGTTTGTTTTATGTTTTGTATGTTGTGCTTCATGTCTTGTTTTTTGTTTATGTTGTTTTATGGTACTAGGTTCTCTTGGATATATTTGTGAACCATTTCAGCTATTGTATTTAATGTATCCGTAAAAAAATGTTGTTATGTAAAATAAAAATTTGGTAATCTGAATGACGAGGTAAAAGTGTGTAGTCCCTATAATGACTGACGAGGCAAGATATAATATATATTTAAAAGGATTTCAGAGTGACTAGGCGACTTCTAAACATGTTCCATGCGTGAATAAGAATATACAATGGTTAGAAGCGCAATGAAAAAATGGGAAGCAAATATTCAACTATCCTATCAATTCCTGTATGTATTTTTCACTTTCATTTCTTGTATATGTTTGTGAATACGTTATTTCTTTGTTTTCTTTTATATGATCTAATTCAAGGTTCACAACTTCTTGTATAATTTCTCTTCTCTGTTTATGCATTTAAAACTTGTTTCGCAACTTGAGTATTATATGTTTGCTTAATTGTCTCAATTTCATTATGTTTCTAAAAGGGGGTTATCAAGGTGGATTTAGCTAAAAATTAGGTAGTAGAGCATTAAATTAATGACAACCCACTTTAATTGTGAATTGATAAAACTCTTACATTTATACCTAGACAAGACAATTTTGAGTTGTTTCAAAACTTACAAAGAGACTATTACATAAATGAAATGGAAAATCAAGGCTTAGTGAGAGAAATAGAAACCATATGATATATGACATATACATCTCCAGATGGAGTGAGATCTCTCCCAGGTAGGGTTCATACTAAATGAATGACAAATTTAATTATTGAGTCTCACTTACTTTGGGTGAATGTCTTAGCCATATATGTTATGTACATCATATATAATAACAATAAATAAAAACCAACATATTTTTTTCCATCTTGTAAAGTAAGGATGACTTTATAATCATGTGTTACTTGTTGAATATGAGTGTCGTATATTATGTGTTGATAGTGCACAAAATGCATCTTTGAGACATGCTTGAAGTTAGCGTGATCGAACGGTTGTCCTTCAGTTTTCTTAAACATGGACATGAACCTTGGAATATAAGGACTGTACTATAATACCCTGATGATACTCTGATACTCAATGTAGAAGTGGCAGTATGCAAAATGGCATAAAGAAAAAGATAATGCAATATGTTTGTTTGTATGGTGTAAAGTAATATTCAATTATCTAATTAAGTAATAGTTGCAAGATATTCATATTTCTTTTAGATTAATACTATACATGTAAGTTATGATATATATGTGTATATAATCTCATAATGGTCAAGATCATGTGTAACTAAAAACCAATATTTAAGAATTTATCAAAAATGTTCCTAAATGTTCTTTCTGGATTAATAGTTTAAGATTTTTTCCTAATATACTCGAAATTATTTATTGTGTGTATAACTACTACGGATAACTCGTGCCCGAGGGGCACTATTTAAAGACTGTGTGATTATTATTATAAAATAAACATTATTATGATTTAGTAAATTAATACGCAACATAAATTGATTTTAACAATTCTCTCAGTCCACTTAATTGTAATAATTACAATAAAGTCCAAGAGTCTAAATTATCTATACACAATAAACCAATAAAAAATTTAACAACCTAAGAAAATATCAATCATAAAGATGATAAAAAATATAATCTAGCAAAATATCCACCATACAAATAAACAAATTCAATTTAAGGAAATTTACACCATAATGTATAATAGAAAAACATAATCTCAGAAAATCTCCACCCTAAAGAACATAAAAAAAATAATATCTAATGAAATATTTGAACATCATTAGAGTCGTGCATATCTCTCATAACTCTGCACCATGTGTTTACATCGTCAGAGATATATTTGCCAATAACCGGAGCCGCAACAACAACCTGGTTATTTATATATTGAAGTTAGTGATCATGTGATGGATAACATGAATAGATCATATGAAATAAGAAATCTGTGATGAAGTTTCATACCATATGATTATAATTCCATTTAGCTAAGCGTTTTCCTTCTATCCAATCATGACGTGCATTCATCTTCCAATCCTATAAATACTACAATTATTCAAATTAAGTAACATACTATTGATGATTTTATCAAATATAAAGTAAGCAAACAAATCTGTATTACCTGTGATGACTTGATGCGATATAAATCCTCCTCGTCACGTAATGTAATAGTAACATTTTTTGTCCGAAAGTTTCTTAACCTGCACATTATTGCAATATTATAGTATATTTGACCATGTGATGTTGATAAGAAATACTTGACTTACGATACACCCGAGTTCCTTGTGATACTGCTAATAATAAAATATATTAGTGAATGATTACAACAATTAAAAAAGTATGCCACAATAAAGACTTTCTGCAAGACTTTTAAAGATAGTCATTTCCTTTCTTTCCACGATCTCCAACTTGGTCTATTTATTGGAAATGGAGAAAATATCTAAGTAAGATACTTTATTAATTAAATTTAGCAGAGATGGAGACAAAGTCTTAGTAAGATACTATATTAATTTAACCTATTTAACCTACACTAATTCTATTCGCATACGATTAATAAGTTAATTATATCAAAACTTCTGGATATACAATATTTGTTGTTGTTTGATTATCATCGGAAGGAAGAAGGAGACTGATGTGATCATAATTTGTACATCTCAATAATGCAACATATAATTGTCTGTTGCTAAATACTGGTGTTCATAAATCAGTACCGACGTACTTCACAGACTGTCCTTGAGATTTGATTACGGTCATGGTAAAGGCCAACCAGATAGAAAATTATGGTCTTGTCATTATAAACGGTACTTCTGACGAGGAAGGTGTTAATGATATTCGTGGAATGAACACCAAACTTCCAGATTTATCTCCTGTTATTTTTCTTTGCTTCAGTAACACGCGAAGAGAACCTGACCACCATCAACCTTGTGCCATTACAAAGTCCATCCTTAGGGTCAATATTCTTCAACAACATGATGGGACACTGGTGGTCCTTTGTGTGTCCTAAAATAAATGAAAATATAAATCGAACTACAACCGCAAGTGCACGGTTGTCCCAAGTAGTATAACTGATAAAACAGATTCGTTCTCATGATTGAATGCACTTATGAAAGCAAATAAAAGATAATGTTTGTTTGATTTTGTATTAATGCTAAGTAAATGAAAGACAATTATTAAAATGCAAATAAAAACTAAGACGCAAGTAAATGATGTAAAACGCAATATGAGAAGTAGCACTTGAGAACGCAAGGATCCTCCCAATCCTATTTCCTAACTTATGTTGTTTAAGGCTAAATTGGTCAATTACAATGGTCGGGATTCTAAATTCCTTATACCCCCGTCATGGTGGACTATAAAGCGATCCTAGAGTGTCACTAGTCCCGTCAGGGTAAATATGATCCACCTTTGGATGTTTAAGTTTTATTACCTCATTGGCCCTAGAATTAGCTAAGTTCGTCAGAATCAATAGCTTCTATCCTAGATTGAATAAATAGTTCTGTATCTAAACCCTCCGTCAGGATGATCCAATCGCCACTAATTGGAATAGCCTAAATACTAACACCTGTTCCTAGTTCATGACGCTAAAAACAGTATATATTCTCAATTTATCGAAAAGAGTAAAAGCCCCAATCTAGTTTAATTTAACAGACCCAAATTCAACATTCGTTATTCAATACGATTGGGATTCACCCATTAATTATTCTCAAGCACTATGAAAAGCTTAGCTCATATTAAAAAGAAAAAATAAATTAAATGTAAAGGAATTCATATTGATTACAAAATTAAAAGATAAAATAGCCTAATTTCCGGAATAGGAATGACTACGAACGGAGATATAGACCCTCTCCAGCTCTTGTAGCTTCTTCTTTCTTCCTTCTGTTCCTTCTCTCTGGTGTTTTAATCTTGCAGAATGTGAATTGTCTGTAAAATAGAAGTCCAAACCTTCTTTTATAAGTGGAAATTCGGACTTGGACCTAGGCTTTTAATTAAATAAAATATAAAAGGCTCAAGTCCACTAACTTAGCCCAAAATCTCGTAACTGCTGATATGCCTTCACTAAAACGGCTTTTCCCGATTCGTTATGACTCCGATTGACCTCATTCCAGTTGCTAAAGTTTCGTAACTCGATAGGGAGCGTTTTCTATTCAAAGGTCAGCGGCTAAATCATCGCTTAAACACCTCGAAACCAGCAATCTATGGCCTGGAAAATGGATTTTCATCTCTAAAAATAATATCTTCGGGATTTGCCTTCAAGTCTTGACTCTATTTCTTGATCTTTTGACTTTCTCCTCGGATTCCTCTTCTAGCTAACATCTAAAACCTGTAAACTTTACACTAAAAATACTAATATTACGCGCAAAAGCTTAATAAATTAAAAATGCTAGAAATAAAAGAGGAAAATCATATTATTGGATATTTAGTCCAAAAGTCTATCAAATTGATTAAATAAACACAAAAAATGATGTCTCCTAAGGGTCGAAAATAAGAACAATTAGAGAGACATCAAGACCCCCAACTCAAACCTTTGTCGTCCCGACAAAGTAAAACAAAACAACACAAGGGGTAGAAGTAAACGCAAGAACAAATAGAAGCTAGCAAATAAACCTAAAGCAATTCTTAAGATAAATCTCATATAGCAAAACTTTAAAAACTAACATATACATACACTAATCATGCAATATCAAATATAAATAATCTCAATCATAAAATTAAAGTCGCAATGCTTGAAGGTTACACTTGTACTCATATCTGTATGATGGCTATAGGGTGGTCATTAATCCTGAGTCGCTTTGAACGCTCCACCTAGTATATTCCCTATCAACAGAATCATAAATTCACTATGTACCTAGGAATCACGAGGTCTTTATGGTTTTAATAATGGCTTAAGGACGGTATGGATGTATATTTGGTAAATTTGAAGTGAGCTTTTGGCTCTCTCCTCACTTACCATCAACAATGTCCTCGAGCTTGAGTTTACGCTCAAAAATGTTCTCACTCACCCATTTGACGCGCTAATGTTGCGTCCCCAATGTCAACCCAAATAAAACTAAGATGATTTCCAAAAATATTCCACTTTGCCGATTTATTTTATTCTTTCTTTTTATTTTCTTTTTTTTTTCATTTCTTTTCCTTTTTTTTGGTACAAGATACCCATGACCATCATTTTGATGTGAAAGGTCATGTCTCTTATAATTTTCTTTTTCTTTTTCTCAAATTTCGGCAAAGGGTTACAAATAATATTATCATCTTTCATTTACAAACACATATAAACCCTTCCCAATGTAATTTCCCAAATGTGGACCCTCCACCCCAAACTCAAGCTCGAGACAAGTCTCAGGGTTGTGATTCAAGTGCGGGTCATTTGGTCATGCCTAATAATCTAAAGGATAATGGGCTTATATCGTGGCTACAAAAGAAAAGGCTTAAGGCTCAAACTTGGGCTAAGAAGGATAAAACTATAATAAGGGATAGCAAGCTAAAAGGCTTTAAATGGCTAACAAAGAACTGCCCCCATCATTTTCCTAAGTACATAGCTTGTCTTTAGTTCATATCTAGGTGGGTTATCTACTAATTAGGATTTCACGTTCTACACACCAAACATATTCCTTAAGTACAAGCTTACTTCATTTGCATTGTTCATTAATTTTTCCTATCAATTACCTATGTTCGCATGCAATTGTAAGTGCGTTTTATGTTATTCCCTAAAGTCCACTATTTACTATCATAGATTCATCAAAAGTATGCTTAAAGGAACATTTAACATCTTCTATAGTCAAACGCAACTCCGAAAATTATTTTATTGAAAGCAAATAAAACACATAACACATAAAAACTGGGATGAGGCAACGAACCCCACCCCAAACTCAAAAATGAGTCGTGTCCCCATGACTCGAAAAGACTCAACGCAATAAAAATAAACTAAACTAACTAAAACGCGAAAGGGATAGAAAACGTATCTTAACCAGCGCGAGGCTGGTTATCGGTGTTGCGTCCATGAACTTTCTCCTGCGTAAGTATACCATAGGTGGCGTGTTGAATTGTGCTCACCCCCATTAACATGTTTCGGAGAAGTTCTAACTCTTTTGTAATGTTTCCCAAAGACGCAATCATCTTCACCTGGTTCTCTTCTAACACCTTCACTTTTGCTTCCAACTCATTGGTGGTATGCATCTTCTTCTTTGGAGGAGCTCTAGGATTTCTTGTTGCTTTTAACACCTCATCATGAATATTCTTGATCAAAGCTAAACCCATACTCTCACCCACTACAACACGATCAATCTCTGCGTCTTTACGCGGAACCTTTGCGTCTAAGCACAAAGTAGTGATGGTACAAGGAAATTTGAGATTTTGTCGCGAAGTAGAAATTCGAGCAAATTCCATGATGGTATCATATATCACACGAGCAACATCTATCGGTTTCTCCTCGATAATACAGTTAATGAACAAAATATGCTCCTTCTTCACTTCCGATATGTGTTTAACTCCGAAGAAGGTAGGGATTATGAAACGTGACCAAATCTTAGCACATGGTAGCAAATTACTACTATACATCTGTCCAGGATATCTCTCTCCTTCGGGAATTAGGCGGGCCCCATCAACAAGCACTTTCCCCCAAAGGGATTCATAATCAAACGAAGGTTCTTTTAGAGACTCTTGAAACGGACATATTCCGGAAAATTCGGGTAATTTCAATGCTTTACAAATAAGCTCAACTGAGAAAGGAACTACCTTTTTGCGAATAACAACTGCTTCTTTCGAGAAGGCGATTCCTTCATAAAAATATCGCACCAAGGTAGGAATATACTCAAGCTTCCTTTCACGCAATTCTTTCCAACCCAATTTATCACAAGTAATACCATAATCTTTATAAGCACTAGTCATAATACCCTTAGGAAGATTCATCTCCTCACCAAACTTCAAAAATTGAATTCTATCACGAACATGAGTATCCCATGGAACGAAGACTCTTTTAGGCTTTTGAGCCCAAGCTTTCCTACGCGGTGGTTTCGGTTGTTGTTCCGGTTCTTCGGAAACTTCTTGTTCAGTTTCTTCCTCAATCTCTTCTTCAACCTCTTCTTCACTTTCTTCATCACTCTCATCAATTAACCTACTCTTTTTCGGATTAGCCTTACTTGGATTTTCTTTTCGTTTCGGAGCAATTGGGTTTTTGACAGTCTTTTTGGATCGCGAATCCGGAATCTCAATTGCTTGGTCTGGGCTAGCTCCAACATTGTTCCTGTTTCTTGGTATGTTTCTTCGATAGTTGCACATGGAATCGGTTATGTTAGTCATCTCTTTTCACCCGAAACTCAAAACTTCAAATAGAGAAAAAGCTAGAGAAAAACTTTGAAATTTGATGTTTTGAGGCTTAAAACTTGAAGAATTAGGTGGAATATGAGATGGGTTAAGGTTATTTGAGAGGGAATGTGAAAGAATTGGGTTTAATTTCAAGTTTTGGGAAGAGGGGATTTATGAAGAAAAGATGAATTTTAGTGATGTTTTGGAAAAACTATGAGTTGATTGTATGTTTTTGTGATGAAAGAAGGCTTGATTTGATGATTTTATAGCTGTTTGTTGATGACTTTCGGAGTAGGTGGAGGCAAGGATTCGGAATGTAAGGCTTGGCTTGGAAAAGAGGCAAAAAACTAGGTTTATTAAACTCAAACCGCCTCTCGCAACAGGTCACTGGCACGCCGGTCGCGAGGGCGGCGGAAAAAAATTACTAAATTTTTTTTTTACCCCAAAACGCAAGTATATTGCGTCGTCGCTGATGCAATGGTCAGAGACTTTACTATGTTTCACCGGCTAACCGGTCGTTTGACCGGCATGCCGGTCGCGTGTCGATGGCGCAACTGATGACGCAGCAACCTTGCGTCGTCGCTGACGCAAGGACCAGAACCTTCAACTTCTTTGACCGGCTAGCCGGTCAGTGACCGGTATGCCGGTGGATGTCTCGCTGGCGCGAAGGGTGACGCAGCAACGCTGCGTCATCGCTGATGCGTGATCAGAGAGTTGGGGTCCTTCAGCTCTTTTGGCCGGTATGCCGGCCAGCTCGCCGGCTAGCCGGTCAACCTGCTATGGACTCCAATTTTTTTCGTTGTCTCATCGTTTCGACCCCAAACTCATGACCATTATACCCCTGAAATCATCAAAAAACAACACACTTCCTCATTTCTTAAAAATAAACACTAAAATCAACGAAAACTTAACTAATTTACACTACGGAAATTGAAATACTTAAACTAATATACAAGAAAGTGGCTTTTGTTTAACATCGTTAAGCTCGACGGGTTACCTCGTGCTTCTAAGGAGCTTCGAGGAGGTACATGACCTCTCCGGGATGTGGGTCTTTTGCACGATCGGTGTCTTCACCTCCATGATATATCTTTAAGCGATGACCGTTCACCATGAATGTACGGTTTTCAAGTGGATGTTCTATCTCTATAGCTCCATGAGGTGTAACCTTGGTTACAATGTAAGGACCCGACCACTTTGATATTAATTTCCCCGGATAATTACTGAACTTTGAATTGAATTTCAACACTCTTTGTCCCACTACAAAGTTCTTTTCTCGAATCCGATTATCATGCCATCTCTTGGTATTTTCTTTATAAAGCTTAGCATTTTCATAAGCATGTAATCGAAATTCATCAAGCCCATTAAGTTTCATCATTCGATTCTGACCAGCTAGAGTAGGATCTAAATTTAACTTCGTAATAGCCCAATAAGCACCCATTTCGAGTTCAAGAGGTAAGTGACAAGCCTTACCATATACCATTCGATACGGAGAAGCATCTACTGGAGTTTTGAAAGCAGTACGATAGGCCCATAACGCATCATCTAATTTCATAGACCAATCTTTTCTAGTAGGACCAACGGTTTTCTCTAAGATAGACTTTACCTCACGATTTGATACTTCGGCTTGACCATTGGCTTGTGGATGATAAGCAGTAGATACACGATGTCTCACTCCATATTTCTCTAGATCCGTCTTTAAATACTTATTAACGAAATGAGTACCTCCATCGCTAATAATCACCCTTGGAGTGCCATGTCTAGTGAAAATATGTGATTTCAAGAACTTAATCACCACGCGTGAATCATTAGTTGGCAAAGCCACAGCTTCTACCCACTTAGACACGTAATCAACAGCTAACAAGATGTAGAGTTTACCATTTGAAGGAACGAAAGGACCCATAAAATCTATACCCCAAACATCGAATATTTCAACTTCTAAACATTGTTACGTGGCATCTCATCCCTCTTGGATATGTTTCCGGTAAATTGACATCTAGCACATCTTTTCGTATATTCATGACAATCTTTTATAATATAGGGCCAATAGAAACCAGATTGCAATACCTTAGCAGCAGTTCGATCTCCTTTGAAATGTCCACCATAAGGTGAATCGTGACACCCAGCTATAATCGCCTCAATTTCTTCCTTGGCTACAGATCTTCTTACCATTTGATCAGCACATACTTTGTAGAGGAAAGGATCCTCCCAAAAGAATTGTCTTGCACGGTGAGCTAATATTTTTCTTTCTTGATAAGTTGATCCTTCAGGAAAGGAACCACTCACCACTAAGTTTGCAATATCTGCATACCAAGGAGCTTCATAATCACGAACAACAAATAAACTCTCATCAGGAAATTCTTCTCTGACTGCTTCAGTACCACTATTCATCTCTGAACCTTCTAACCGCGATAGATGATCCGCAACCTGATTCTCACACCCTTTTCTATCCTTGATCTCTAAATCGAACTCTTGAAGAAATAAAACCCATCTGATTAACCTTGGTTTAGCATCCTTCTTCTCCATAAGATATCGAATCGCTGAATGATCTGTATAAACAATAACTTTCGCTCCAAGAAGATAAGGGCGAAATTTATCGAATGAATACACCACCGCTAGCATTTTTTTTGTAACTGTATAATTCACTTGAGCACCATTAAAAGTTTTACTAGCATAATAAATCGAATGAAAAACTTTCTCTTTTCGTTGTCCTAATACCGCACCCATACACAAATCACTCGCATCACACATAACTTCAAACGGTAAACTCCAATCTGGAGGTAATACTATAGGAGCAGTAATAAGCTTTTCCTTGATTGCTTTGAAGGCCGCTAAACAAGCTTCATCAAAAAGGAATTTGGAGTCCTTTCCAAGTAAGTTGCATAACGGTTTAGCAATCTTAGAAAAGTCTTTGATAAATCGCCTATAAAAGCCAGCATGGCCAAGAAAACTTCTTACCCCTTTAACAGAAACAGGAGGGGGAAGAGTTTTAATTACCTCTATCTTCGCTCTATCGACCTCTAATCCAGCACTCGAAACCTTGTGACCCAGAACAATACCTTCTCGAACCATGAAATGACACTTCTCCCAGTTTAAAACCAAATCTGTTACTTTGCATCTGAATAACACTTTCTCTAAATTATCTAAACACTTATCAAAATCATCACCAAATACAGAGAAATCGTCCATAAATACTTCAAGAAAGTTATCGATCATATCCCAGAAGATAGCCATCATGCATCTTTGAAAGGTAGCAGGAGCATTACACAACCCAAATGGCATTCTGCGATATGCAAAAGTACCAAAGGGACATGTAAATGTTGTTTTATGTTGATCTTCCGGAGCCACGTAAATTTGATTGTACCCAGAATAACCATCCAAGAAGCAATAATACTCTCTTCCGGCTAATTTGTCTAACATTTGATCAATGAAGGGCAAAGGGAAGTGATCTTTTCTGGTGGCCTTGTTCAGCTTTCTGTAATCCATGCAAACTCTCCATCCAACTACCGTTCTTGAAGGAATTGCTTCATTTTTATCATTAAGAACTGTTGTCATTCCTCCTTTCTTTGGTACACACTGAACCGGACTCACCCATTCACTACTCGAAATGGGATAAATAATCCCCGCATCTAAAAGCTTGATCACCTCTTTCTTCACTACATCCTTCATAGCGGGCATTAATCTTATTTGACCTTCAACTGAACGTGCATTAACATCTTCAAGTATGATTTTGTGTTGACAATAGGATGGACTAATGCCTTTGATGTCAGCAATTGTCCGACCTATTGCTTCTTTGTTAGCTCTTAACACACGCAACAGTTTATCTTCTTGAGGACCTGTTAAATTAGCTGAAACAATAACAGGTAGAGTTTCATTAGTACCTAAATACGTATACCTCAAGTGTGCTGGAAATGGTTTTTCTTCCAATTCTGGAGGAGATTCAATTGACGGCTTCTTTTTAGGAATAATCTCCCCCGGTTCTCTCACAGGTTCGTAGGCAAGACGCCTATACTTCGGATTTTCAGAATTGAGAGCTGCCACTGTTTCGGTAAGCTCTTCCATCATCTCAGGTGAATCTAATGTCAAAGCAGCCTGCAAGATATCATCAAAATTTAAACAATCAAATACCTCTTGCGATGCTTGCTCTACTACATCCATTCTGAAGCAATCTTCCTGAGAGTCTGGGAATTTCATAGCTCGAAATACATTGAATTTGACCTCCTCGTCTTGTAACCTCATTGTTAATTCGCCATTCTCTACATCGATTAATGTACGTCCTGTAGCTAGGAATGGTCTACCCAAAATAATGGGGACATTTCTATCTCCATCGTACTCAAGTATTACGAAATCAACAGGAAATATAAGTGTACCTGCCTTAACAAGGACATCTTCAATACGGCCTTCAGGATGTGCAAGAGACCTGTCCGCCATTTGCAAGACCATAGAAGTGGGTCATGCGTCTCCAATTTTAAGCTTATCAAAGATTGACTTGGGCATCAAATTTATGCTTGCCCCCAAATCACATAATTCTTTTCCTTTCCATTCTTCTCCAATCGATATCGGAATAGTAAAACTCCCAGGATCAACTACCTTTGGAGGTAATTTACTCTGGAAAATCGCGCTACACTCTTCAGGAAAGACCAATCATCTCATTATCACAATAAGGCCTTTTGTTAGTGAGGGCCCTCTTCAAAAACTTTGTATACTTAGGAATATCTCGAATAGCCTCTAGTAACGGAATATTAATACTTAGACCCTTCACTCTATTGAAGAATTTCTGAAAATCACCCAAATCACCCTTTTTCTGAACTCGAGATGGAAACGGTGGTGGAGGGCGATTTAACACAATATCATCTTTCTTCTTCGGAATCTCACTTGGCCTCACTATTTCTTCAACCTCACTATCTTTCTCATTCTCTTTCTCACCCACTTCCTTTTCTTTTCTTGGAACTTCTTTCTCTTTCATAACGGGAAAAGGAGATGGAAGAAGGTTCTTACAACTTCGTAATGTAACAGCTTTGCAATCTTCACGTTGTATTGGATTCTCAGTATCGCTAGGAAGTTGCTCTTGTGGACGTTGATTCAGTTGTTTATTAATTTGACTCAGCTGATTCTGTAAAAACTTCATGTTTGCTTCAGATGCATTTTGACGTTCCATAGCTTGTGCTTGAAGAGCAATTAAACTTTCAACTGTTTTCTGAAGGGTAACTACTCCTTCTTGTGGATGGGCAGGTAAGGCTTTCTGGTTGAAATTTTCATCATAAGTATTCTGAGGAGCTTGTCTTTGTACAAAATTACCTTGATTTTGTCCTCCTTGATAATTGTTGTGTGGTCTTGGATTATAGTTGTTACCTTGGGGACGCGGCTGATACGCATAAGTAGGATTGGCTGCCCCATTAGGATTTGAGTATTGAAACCCAGGATGGTTTCTGTTAGGTTGATATCCATTACCATTCGAATTGAAGTTACCTCTATTGGACATAAACATCACGGACTCTTGGTTATTCGGACAACTTTCCTCATCATGATCATCTACCCTGCAAATCGAACACATATAAACCTCTTGTGCAGCATACACAGCTACCTTCTTACCTAAAAATCCTTCTTTTACAGCTAAAGTAAGCTGCTTCAATTGTTGCTCTATAGTATTCTGAATCTTATTCTCAAGCGTAGCAAATTTTTCTTCCATATCAACATTATTCACTCCTTTAACCGGTGTTCTTACTGAATTCCACCCAACTTCATTCTTGACTGTTCTTTCTAAAATGATTTTAGCATGAGCGGGTTGAACTTGAAGAAAACCTGCACCACATAACGTATCCAATTTCTCTCTTGAAGTCCCATCAAGTCCTCTGTAAAAGATTTTTATCTGTTGTTGTTCTGAAAAGCCATGAGTGGGAACTCTACGTAAACACATCTGGAATCTTGTCCAACTCTTACCCACAGTTTCATCATATTCTTGGCGGAAATGCGTCAATTCTAATTCAGCATCTAATCTCATGTTACTTGGGTAATACCTGTCAAAGAAAGCAGTCTCTAATTGGTCCCAGTTAGTTATCTTCATAGGATCTTGTGTATCATGCCATTCACTTGCTCCATCAATAACAAAAAATTTAAATGCAGCAAAATACATCTGTTCTCTTGAAACTCCTTGTGTGATATAAGAATCACATATCTGCTTAAACTTCTGTACTGCTCTAAAAGGATCTTCTGATGGTCTACCACGAAAATTCCCAAAATTTTGGAATTGAGCTAACATACCCGAATCAGGACGGAATCGTGGAACATCAATATCTGGAGCACCTACCCCTATAGCAGGAGCACGGAATGGAATTTCTGGTGGGCCATTAGTAAACCACGGATCTTGATTCATCACTATTTGAACTTGAGGATTAGGATTCAATGGTGGAATTGGAGGAATTAGGCCAGGTGGTGCTAAAGGTTGTCCTGGTTGATTATTTTGTTGATCTTGAAGATTTATCTCTTCCATTCTGTTACTTAATTCTTCTACCTCTAAAGCTTCTCGTTCTCTTCTTCTCCTGTTAGCAAGTCTGATCAACGATTTTGGATTACTAAGGATCGGAGGTGTTGGCTCTAGATCCTTGAATAGCCTTCTTCGCATACACCAAACCTAAAAACCTGAAAAACCTAACAAACAAAAAGCGTAAAACTGATAAAATAAAATAAATGCACTATCACTAAAGGATAAACACCGTGGTCACACGCTACCGTCCCCGGCAGCGGCGCCAAAAACTTGGTGGTCCTTTGTGTGTCCTAAAATAAATGCAAATATAAATCGAACCACAACCGCAAGTGCACGGTTGTCCCAAGTAGTATAACTGATAAAACAGATTCGTTCCAAGGACGGGATGGTTGACTACAATGCTTATCTATTAATGATTGAATGCACTTATGAAAGCAAATAAAATATAATATGTTTGTTTGGTTTTGTATTAATGCTAAGTAAATGAAAGACAATTATTAAAATGCAAATAAAAACTAAGACGCAAGTAAATAATGTAAAACGCAATATGAGAAGTAGCACTTGAGAACGCAAGGATCCTCCCAATCCTATTTCCTAACTTATGTTGTTTAAGGGCTAAATTGGTCAATTACAATGGTCGGGATTCTAAATTCCTTATACCCCCGTCAGGGTGGACTATAAGGCGATCCTAGAGTGTCACTAGTCCCGTCAGGGCAAATATGATCCACCTTTGGATGTTTAAGTTTTATTACCTCATTGGCCCTAGAATTAACTAAGTTCGTCAAAATCAATAGTATCTATCCTAGATTGAATAAATAGTTTTGTATCTAAACCCTCCGTCAGGATGATCCAATCGCCACTAATTGGAATAGCCTAAATACTAACACCTGTTCCTAGTTCATGACGCTAAAAACAGTAAATATTTTCAATTTATCGAAAAGAGTAAAAGCCCCAATCTAGTTTAATTTAACAGAAACCCAAATTCAACATTCGTTATTCAATACGATTGGGATTCACCCATTAATTATTCTCAAGCACTATGAAAAGCTTAGCTCATATTAAAAAGAAAAACTAAATTAAATGTAAAGGAATTCATATTGATTACAAAATTAAAAGATAAAAGAACCTAATTTCCGGAATACGAATGACTACGAACAGAGATATAGACCATCTCCAGCTCTTGTAGCTTCTTCTTTCTTCCTTCTGTTGCTTCTCTCTGATGTTTTAATCTTGCAGAATGTGAATTGTCTGTAAAATAGAAGTCCAGACCTCCTTTTATAAGTGGAAATTCGGACTTGGACCTAGGCTTTTAAGTAAATGAAATATAAAAGGCCCAGGTCCACTAACTTAGCCCAAAATCCCGTAACTGCTGATATGCCTTCACTAAAACGGCTTTTACCGATTCGTTATGACTCCGATTGACCTCATTCCAGTTGCTAAAGTTCCGTAACTCGATAGGGAGCGTTTTCTCTTCAAAGGTCAGCGGCTAAATCATCGCTTAAGCACCTCAAAATCAGCAATCTATGGCCTGGAAAATGGATTTTCAGCTCTAAAATAATATCTTCGGGATTTGTCTTCAAGTCTTGACTCTATTTCTTGATCTTTTGACTTTCTCCTCGGATTCCTCTTCTAGCTAACATCCAAAACCTGTAAACTTTACACTAAAAATACCAATATTACGCGCAAAAGCTTAATAAATTAAAAATGCTAGAAATAAAAGAGGAAAATCATATTATTGCATATTTAGTCCAAAAGTCTATCAAATTGATTAAATAAACACAAAAAATGATGTCTCCTAAGGGTCGAAAATTAGAACAATTAGGGAGACATCAGACACCCTACCTTCAACTCCAGCCTAAATGGAGGTAAACCACTTGGATTGAATGAGTTTAAATATTCATTTGGTTATCGAGAAGTTATACTTTGATCCACATTATCCTCTTCAACCATTTTATCAGCAGCTGATACGTCACCGCATCTCCTGGAATTTTTTTTATTGCTGAGTTGTTGATATCACTAACATCATCATTCCGTGCCGAAAGAATAGTTCGTTCATTCAAGTATATACTACTTGAGGTTCCATGGACATGCATATTGGGATAAGTTGATGATAATAGGCTATCTAAGTCATTGCATTTTCGTATTCTTGATGGGATGTCTATAATTTCGTATGGGTTAGATCCAATCTATTATAATAAATAATTGATTATATTTAAGGAATACGTTTAAATATTTACAAAACCTCAAATAACACAATTTCATATATACCTGCATCAAGTACTTAGCAAATTCCGAATTCACGCTAATCGATTCGTTGAGACACATATTGACATCCAGCGTAAGTACATCATGTTTTTACAAATGGGTGGACGTCTTGATGAAGCCCCGACTATTTGTTCGCGTACACCTTTAGGCACAACAGGTAAAATTTGTCGAAAATCACCTCCAAGAACAACTGTGATACCCCCAAAGAGTTTTTCATTTTTACATACATCTTGAATGTGCAGTTCGGCCTCCTTTCAATAACAAAGATGCAATTCCAGATGAATCTACAGTTATAACAGTATAACCTAAGCTCTGAAATTATGTTGCAATTGTGTTATACAAAAATATCTTCCCTGTTCCAGCACCTCCATTCAAGAAAAAAGTTTTCCCCTTACTATGTATAGCGGAGTCCATGAATTTTTAGTAAGCATGTTATTGTGCAGTATTTAGCCAATCCACATTTACTTGTGCATCAATTTCTCGCGCTTCCCTCTTAAGTTGCTGATGTTCCCAAATCAGTCTATTTCTCACAGGTTTTCTCCAATTTCAATTTGATTGTGGCATTGGAGGAAATTCAGCTAAACCTTTTTTTGATTCTATCAACATGGTATTAAAGAGATATAAGCCATAATCTTCAACTTCATTTATAGTGGTTTGCACAATACCATAAGATTTACGCAACTTTGATGCAAGATCATCACATATGTTATGTGAAAACTTTTTCCACAACTCATATGGATGTAACGGATTACAATGCATCAATATAATTGAAAACAATCTTCTTAATTGAAAACCAGTTTTCATAAGTGATGCTTCTTCCAAAAAATTTACCCATTCATCATCTTCCTCTAGAAGTCCTCTAGCAGCACATGCTAACTTGAATGATCCATATATTGTATTATTATATGTACGTAGACACTCA
Source organism: Nemophila menziesii (assembly GCA_029959085.1). Lineage (NCBI taxonomy): Eukaryota > Viridiplantae > Streptophyta > Magnoliopsida > Boraginales > Hydrophyllaceae > Nemophila > Nemophila menziesii. Next base: position 8,245,326 of record JARWIR010000014.1, read on the forward strand.
AATCATTAGGGGCCTTTGACAACAGTAAGTAACAATCGAAGATAAAATCTCTCTCCACAATTAGGGGTAGAAAAATACATGTGGCCTATAGCAAAACCTCTTTTTCTAGGTGTCCAAATTGCATCATTTTTATTCCAAAAAAAATGTTGTTGGAATTCCTGATACGTAAAATCACGCGCAGCTTCATTATTTGCGCAACACTTAAAAAATACCACCAGACTTGATTTTTGATGCATAGCACCAGAAATAATTGATTCCACAAATTTGCTTGCATCAAAAATAACTTGATGTTCTCTCGGTAAATAAATATGCAATCGAATAACATTGGGTATTTCTTCGTGTAAAATATGTCCAAATATTCGCCATGCTGCTTCAGGGGGTCAAATATATCTCACATCAAGATATTGTTGAATCTCATCTCCACCTAACACCATAGTTGTACAATCATGACCTTTGTATATGTACTTATGGATATACTTGACACATCTTATCCCTTTACAAACGTCAACATTAGTATGACAGTTGATCATTCTAGATAAATACGGATTATATGGTACAACATCCCTATTGTCAATTTTGCATCCCCTAACTATAAAAACTTGACCATCATTCCAACGAGGATATATCAGATATCCATCTTGATCCATAGATGTGGCATCCACAAAATCTTTTGGGTACTATTTAGTACATTTTTTATTCTCCATACACGGTGATTTAGGATTTCGAGCCCCACAGGGACCATGCACCATAAAATTGACCACAGTATCAAAAAGAATCGGGTCACTATTTATATCAGGAAGTTCTACACATAAAAGCAGGTCTACTTGAGCACTTGTTTAAATTTTGTCATGTCCATCTAGAATATCAAAACATGCGTATGCGGTAGACCTTGTTTTCGAAACTAAATTGTCGAGACCATTCCTACTTGTTTTCCGAATATGTTTTTTTCATAAATTTCTTTCAACAGTCGAGCTCTTTTTAACTAAAAGACACGTGCCACTAAATCAGGCCTATTAGATACTTTCTGATTTGGAAGCAAAGTTGATGTAATTTCACGCCAGTTTGCATTCGATGTCATTGTCAGAAAAATATCTGGATGATGGTTATAGCGCGTTATTGCCATCGAGTCTTGGAATATTTCGAACATATTTCTAGCACTTCCAGTAAAAGAAGACGGAAGAATCCTCCTCTTACCAACTTTTTCCGGTGACACCCCTTGCATAACAGCATTTGTAAAATCATCATATAACTCTGCGCGGAATTTATTTTGATTTAACTTATAATATGTTAGACGATTTTGCTATGTTGTGGCCCAAGCATCTACCAGAAATTCTTTAAATAATTTACCACCTCTTAAAATTGTAGAATATTCGGTAGGACGCTGAAATATGCCGTAACTATAGTAATCCATTTGCGTTAAACTTTTTCTTGAATATCTATTGCAAAAAGTATCCCATCGTTTAAATCCTGGGTCCCATCCAAGTTCCCCATATGGAAACATGAGTACATAATGTAAAGGTAGATAAGCTGGATGACATTCACTAATCCTCAAAATCTCTTTTTATATGTAGATTGATATCTCTCGTTGCACTCGTGTCTCGGTTCCATCCCTAGAATGATTACAACCACCTCATCTGAAGTCGGAAGATTGTATCGTCGACGATCCTTCGCCGCAAAATAATGTAAGTGCACCAGAATATTTTTAGAGGCCACTTCAGGTCGTTTTAAGATTGCAGAAGCCTAGTGATATTTATGAGTGAATATGTTATTCTCCATCATAGAATTTTGGATAGTGCTCAAGACATAATTGCGCATATGTAGGATCTCGACCTTCTCGTGGTTCCAGTGAACCAGTCGATGTCGTAATTCTCCATGAATTGTGAATACCGACGACCCTCTTCCCCCTATTACTATTTCATCCATTTTGACACCCAAACTTGTAAAAGCGTTAGCTACATTATACCCTAGAGTGTAACGACGAAAAGATATAGACTGTGGTGTTGATCGATTGTATAAAGCTTGAATTTATGGTGGAGGAGTGACAACATTGGTAGATTAATTTGTCCTTCCAAACAACATGTTCCAAATTTTGGTTGCGACACATGACGTTTTTTAAATCTTTCAGCCTTCCAATGTAAAGCTTTACAATGCGGGCATATTACATTTATTTCACTCAATGAAAAACGTACATCGTTTATATCTTCTGTGATGGTATATTGTGGATGAGCTCCACTATTATATTCTCCACTACTATCATATTCGTCTTCATGATATGAATATTTTGGGATTTCAATAATTTTTTCAGAAAAAGAGGTTTCCACGATATTTTGTGGTTCAACCATGGAATGTGTATTTGATAGGTCAATATGGTTTGGTGTGATTTGAGTTCTATCAAGCACATGGTTACTTTGAAGATGAGTTGTTTTTAGTAGAGTATCGCTTGGAGAGTCCATACGATTTAAAATTTGACGCGACCTATATTTTTCCCAACGGAAATATGATTAGATAACAACTGAACCTCTTGGTCACGATTCATTGAAATTCCATCCACATAATTACTTGAGCAATGAACTTGTTGTTGAATATGAGCTTGTATTGTTATGTTTTGAACTGAATTTTTTGAGTTGGGAATATTCAATCGTTCACATGAAATCTCATGTGCTCTATGTAATTGTCAATTTAATCGACGCCGGGAATTCGGTGAGGGTAATTTTGGCTCTTTACTTATCACTTGAGAAGTATGAGCTAACCATTCCCGCTCTCGCCGTATACGTTGTGCTAATACAGCTCTACATAACTCAATATTTCCTATATACTTTTTTGTGATGAATTCAAAGTTAATTTTGTACATGAAGGTAGTTTAATTTCTAATATGGTAAAAATATATAATATAGTGTACCATTTGCGAACTCTTTCTCTTGGATTTTGATTTAACGGGGGTTTGACCTTTTCCTTCCCCTTTCTATTTGTTCTATCACATTCCTAATGATTTTATTTAAATTAGATATACTAAACAAAATTAACAATTTTTTTATTAATAACATTTTTAACGTACTTGTTGAATTGTTCCTTGAATTCTGTAGATATTATGCCAATAGAAGTTATTTGCATACTTGATGTTTTATTCTATAATTGTAAAGCTTAGATATTTCATTAAGCTAAATAGGAAATAAGAGTCAACTGTTAATTGGATTTTGATTTTCAGAAAATAATATCATGCAATGTTTTTTTCTTTCTGAGTATAGGTTGTGAAATTTATTAAATTTTATACTACATGATTTATAGAAACTGTAAAAGAACATATCTTTGTGTCTTCTATTCTTTATGTTTTGTTCAGCAATATTCTGATTTATTTGACGGTATAGGTTGTGAAACTTAATGAATTTTATGATTCATAATTTATAAAAAGCAAAATATCATTGTACTATTTATAGGTAATTATGTCTATTAAGTGTGATTTACAACATTGGTCCTTTAAAAAATATACAAATATAAACACATTAATCGAATCCAAAGATGTTGGGGCATACCTCTCCATAAATTATTCACCTCCCTCTTTGCCAAATTCTTCAGTATTTAGACACTCATCCCCATAGATACATGTTGCATGAAACTGCACAAGTTAAAGATCGTGTACAGTTTAGCCTTGAACCCTTATATAAGAAAAAAAAATCAAGAAATGAAGGAGAGGCAATTTGCATAATATCAATAAAACAGTAGTGCAATTTGCATAATATCACAATGAATCGCCTCCCCGTGTTTTAAACTCCTGGAACTTGCACAACCTTTTGAAACAGTAGATATCGTATAATTACTTAACTTCATCTCGTACTCGGTCATTTTACAAAACAATTTAAAAACCTCATCCCCTCACTTTCTTCAGCATATCAATTAAGCAAAACATTCCATGACACATCATTCGCTCCGGCTTGAAACAAACACCTTGCTTTCATATTCCATCTCACCACACTTTGCATAAAGATCAACTAATGTGAAACCAACCTAAAAATCTATAAACCCCCCATCCTCCCAGAATTTAACCAATTAAGTGTGCATGTGCTTTTCAAATGCTAAATCTAAACACATAGAACATCTTTCAAAAGTCAATGATAAAAAATAAAAAAAAAGGTTTAATAACAACTAACACAATTCTGAAATCCATACTTCAAAAGTCACAATTTAATCAGAGCCTAACAATGACACATCTCCTAAGATTAACACTACCTCTTTTTACCATCACACATTCTAGGGCTGAGCATTGTTCGGTTCATCTCGTTTTTGCCCAAAACCGGAACATAACTGAATATTTTAGTTTTTTATAACTTAATAACCAAACCGGGTGGTACGCATTTGGTTTCACATTCGGTTTTTGGTTCAAAATTGCTTCGTTTTGGTTCGCTTCGAATTCAGATGCTTAGTCAATAATATTTTCATCCCATTTCTTGAAATACATTGTCCAATAGAGACTAATATTCCAATACAATTATGCTACTATTACTTGTCCATGTGTTCTATTAATATATCAATTAAATATAAACTTATAATCTAAAAATACTTATCTTAATTTACAATAATACAATAACTTTATTACTTCCTATTTCATACAATCATGATTAATAAAATCAATCAAGTAATGACCACTTATAATATTAAGTGATATAAAAAAAATTCTCACTAATAGCACCATCGAATAGTATAACTAAAATTTCACGTAAATGATAAATTCTTAACAAAAGTTTTTCCCACATAATATTTATAAAATTAGTTCACACATTCCCTATTTTTTCCTTCTTTAGTTCGGTTTTTGTAAGGTTTTTTTGGTTCGGTTTTTACGTAGTAAACCGAACCAACCAAAAAAATTAGTTTTTGAAAAATTAAAAAGCAAACCATTTGGTTATTCGATTTTTGGTTATTTTGGTTCGGTTTTTTCCGGTTTCTTGGTTCAGTTTGGTTGTCTAATTCTCATTTGCTCACCCCTAACACATTACATCAAATATAAACCATTCACAAATGAAGTAATATATGTCTCATAATCATCAACAAATAAAATCTAACAAAACACCTAAAAAATATCTAACAATCTTCAGACATAAACATATCATCCTCATCCAACAAAGCTTGTAAATCCACCAAATCATCAAACTCTGCCAGTTCATCCTCACCGATAAAAACATCATCCTATAACAAACAAAAACCCAAAAATTAACATCACAGTAAAACATTTACCACCCATTTACCTTAATTTATTTCATTTCAGACACAACATTAAGTAACCTTCGATATTGATCTCTCGCTTCAGGATATTGAACCATAGATTTAACTCTAGCAAGAGCTTTATGTAACCTTTCTTCGGGTTGTTTTCTTCCGTCAATTAGAAAATCATATTTATCTTTTTTTAAGACCTTGTTTTGAATTATAGGACCCACGTTAACTGTTTCTAGTTAAAATCTACGTAACCCACTTCCTTTACGTCTCCATCTTAAAATAATCTTCTCCCCTAATCCTACTGACCATGTTATTTTTTTTTCTTCCTTACTTGATGCCCTCTAAAATGCGCATATTCAAGAAAAATAAACACTAATCTGAAACTCGATAGAGACAAAAAATTAAATCATAAAATTCATAGCAAAGAGTAACTAATCTTTAAAACAAACACAAACCTAAACTTGTATTTTCCAAAATCATATAAAAAACATGCACTATAGATCCTTGTAATATGATAAAAATTGCACTATAGAACGCTGTAATATGCCAAAAATGCACTATAGGTCCTGCTAAAAATTGCACTATAGGTCCACACAATATGAAAACATTGCACCACAGGTCCCTATAATATGATCAAAATTGCACTTTAGGTCCCTATAATATGCAAAAAACTGAACTGTAGGCCCCTATAATATGCAAAAAATTGAAGTATAGGTCTGTATAATATGAAAATATTGCACTCTAGGTCACTTCAATACGCAAAAAATGCACTATCTGTCCCTATAATATGCAAACATTGCACTATAGGTATGTACAATATGCTAAAAATTGCACTATATGTCCCTATAATATGCTAAAAGTTGCACTATAGGTCCCTATCATATACAAACCTTGCAGGACCCTATAATATGTTAAAAATTGAACTATGTACCTACAATATACTTTAATTTATACTATAGGTCCCTATAATATACAAACATTGCACTATAAGTCCCTCTATTATGTCAAGATTGCAATATAGGTCACTATATCAGTTTCTAGAGTTTATTGCATAAGTCCTATAAATAAATATTAAACAATTTAAAATAAAAATCATAGAAAAAAGAGTAATATATATTTTAAACAAATGTGCACAAACATACCTTAATTTTATAATGCGTTGACGAATTAACAAAAAGTCCTTTCTACCCTTGTAGCTTCGAAGCTTATTTGGTTCCTTCTCGTAGCATCATGACCGGGTCATCATGCTGTCGTATCCTAACCCCTTTCCTCAAAAGTACTGAAACAACTCTCTTATCCACATCTCTAAATTCTCCATTAAATATCTTCTTTTCAAACAATTCTAATCTAAAAAGTTCATGAATCGTCGTAGCATCTTGTGTTGCATTTCTCAAAGCAGCTAAAGTATACTTCAATAAAAGAACTTTATCGCATATTAAACTTATCCCGTTCACATAGCACATGACAATCTCCCTTTTCCCCTTCTTTTTTCTCTTTTAAATTAAGAGATGAAAGATGAGATATTAATGAAGATTCCACTAAATAACCTGCGATTCCTTTGTGATCATTACTTATTTCGAAATTTGCAAGTATTTTTCTTGATTTGTGTTTTAAACTCGGAACTGTTAATGCTTGCTCCTGGATTTTCCCTTAGAGAGATTAGTAAAACAACTGTTCGTTACCTACAATTCAAATTTTTTGATACTTTATCAAACTCTTATATACACACGGTTCATGACACGTCTCTTATAGGCATTAAATCAAACACTTGACGCGTACAATCCAACTCACCACATTTGTCATAGAAATTTATTAAAGAACTACGGTGTTCAGTTTGAAATGGTGGTGAGGTGTGAGCTATGTGGGCTGAGAGAGTTGGTGAGGTTTTCAAGTGTTTTCAGAGAAATGGTGAGATTAGTGGTGAGGTGAGATTTCTCTAGTGTATTTTTGTTTTCATTTCACCGTGAATGTATTTGAATTGTGTTTTAGAAACAAAAAATGAAATTTTGAGTAAGAGAGGAGAGAGAGAAATTTTGTAGGGATAGAATGAGTTGTGTTTCTATTTTAAGAATTTTCTCATTTAGTATCGAAACGATGGATCATTCTTTGTAACACAATCTTCGCTGAAATCAATCTCGACTCTTCTTTATACCCCGTAATGTATATATATCCCATTAGAATAATCAAACATGTATAAAAAATTATAATTATCAATAGTCAACATTTAAGTATATAGAAAATAAAGTAATTTTCTAGAATTGATAGGAGATGTAGAAGACATATCAAAACTTATACTTAGCATACATATTATATTAGTATATACAAATTACTCATGATAAAGAAAAAAAACATAATTCTTTAGATAATCATCTAACAATTCAATGTCATATTTTCTATAAGAAGCACTTATTCTACCTAAGTCAAGTAGAAAGGAACGGTGAACTCCAATAAAAGATGATGAAATATATGCTAAAGAAATAATTAGGCAAGTGATAATGCAGACAAATTTACTTATTTGTAATCTTGCAATGAATGTACAATAAAATTAGAATTCTCGCCTTAAAGAACGTGGTAAATGATCGAAAAATTAAAAAAAGAAATTGGATTTATAATTTCGATTATCTTTATGTTTTGTTTAATGGACTGAATTTCTATACTTTTTGGGTGATTAGTAAGTAAATGAATTTTAAAATTTTGATTCTTTAGTGTAATTAATCTTATTTTTAGAGCCCATGTTGGGATTTATTATTTTAGAGTTCAAAATATATTTAATTAAAACTATTCCCTCATTTACACAATCTATGTCCATTTCCCAAAAATATAGTTTAAATGTTCGTTGAAACATTTTTTCACATTATTACTCATATTAAGATATTATATTTTCCATACATATTTAAAATATCATATAAACTTATTTTAATAAAAATATGTGTGAAAATAAAATGGAAGGAATAAAATACTTATAGATATATTCTACCTATGTCAAGAAGAAAGGAACGGTGATCTCCAATAAAAAGACGGTGAGTAATATGCTTCATAAATAATTAGAAAATGTATAATGCAACAAATCTAGTTATTTGTAATCTTGCAATCAATGTACAACAATTATATAAAATTAGAATTCTCGCCTTAAAGAATGTGGTAAATGACAAAAAAATTAAAAAATCGCTTGGACTTGTATAATTTTGATTATCTCTATGTTTTGCTTAATAGGATCGGTTTCTATACTCTTTGAGTGGCTAGTAAGTGAATGAATTTAAAAATTTGGATTCTTTTGTATAATTGATCTTATTTTTTGAGCCCATTTTGTATTTTATTATTTTAGATTTAAAAATATATTTAATAAAATTACTCCCATATTTATACAAAGTTTGTCCATTTTCTAAAAAGGTAGTTTGAATTTATGTCGAGACATTTTTTCCACCATTTTTCTATTATTACTCATATTAAGATATTATATTTTTAATACTTATTTAAAATATCATATAATAGTTTTTCAATAAAACTATGTGTAAAAATAAAATGGAGGGAATAGAATACTTGTCAAATATATAATTTTTTTGAGTTTTAAGTATTTTATTTTAAGAATAACATATCTAATATTTCTTTTAAATATGTTTTTATAGGTAAAATACTTCTAAAAATTTAAAAACGGCTTTAAATGCTTTTTAAAAAAGGAATACCAAACAAGCACTCAATTAAAGAAGAAGCGAGTTTAGGTCCATTGACATATGTCAAACTCGACTTTTCTTTATGTGTTTTATTATATAAATTCTAGTAAATATATTACTTGATAATACATATCTAACTGGAGCTATTATTACTTTTATATAAACAAATCTAAATATTTTAATTTTATCTTGTGATATAATTTTTCAAGTTTTTTAATTTAATATATATATAAGTAATACAACACAAAAGTATATAGATTGTCTTATATCATCATTAAAAAATTATTTGAGGGTATACATGATATTTTATTCATATCTCAACTAATAATAATATTAATAATAATATATACCTAACTAATGTTACTTCACTAATAATAATAAATAAATTAATAAAATATTCCAATATTAGATGAAAAATTCTTCCAATCCTACACCAATTATATTGTTACACATATCCCATGTTCTAAATTTGCAAAAGTAACTAAATTATTAATCTAATGGTAAAGCCCTCGTGTAGACCTTTAACTTTATCCAAAGTGCACGAACCGCCCCGATCTTACGTTTTACCCTGTTTGCATTTTTGTAGAATCAGGATTCTGAATTTGTTGAATTGTGTTTTGTGTCTTTTCTTCATTTCGTGCTACATTAATTCAATAATGACGGTTTCGAAGAATAATCCAATCAAGATAAGGGAAGTATGGAACAATAATCTGGAAGAAGAGTTTAAGTTACTTCGAGCCATCCTTATGTAGCCATGGACACAGAGTTCCCAGGCATAGTTGTACGTTCCGTTGCTAAATTAAAAACCCCATCTGAGAATAATTTTTACACCTTTAAAGCTAACGTTGACATGTTAAGATCATTCAATTGGGTCTCACATTCTCTGATGAAAAATAAAACTTTTAAATGGCTACTTGCTTAAGATTTTGACTGGTCAAAAGTTACCTGAAACACAAAAGAAGTTTATCAATTTAATGAAGATTTATTTTTCTGTTATTTATTACATCAAACATTTGATGAAATTCTTCACCAATTTCCACAGTGGATTAAACAAGCTTGCGGAGATGTTAGACGTGGAGAGAATCGAAATCTTGTATCAAGCTGGATCTGATAGTCTTTTAACATGTTATACTTTTATAAAATTGAAAAAGAATTCCTTTAATGGTGTAAGGAAAAGAATGAATGAATTATTATTGCTATATTTGTTGATTCATATGAAAGGTAGTAAGAGCTTTGTTTTTTTAGTTTTCCTATGAAGATTTGAAGCATTCAAACATTCAAAGGATTTTTTATTTATTTTAAAGTTAGGGATGATGATGAAGAAGACCGTTACGGTGAGGTGGCGCTTAGGTGGCGGTGACATGGTGCCAAATGGCATTGTGAAAAAAGGGCTAATGGTAGGGGCGGTTCATGCACTTTGGGGAAAGTTAAAGGGCTACACGAGTGTTTTACGCTTAATCTAATGACATGTATTTTATTATATTAATCAATGGTTGTGATATGAATATTGGACCATCCATACGATGTAAGTCATACCCATATTAAATAGTTCTAGATTAATATCATAATTTACTATTTTTTAAATAAATATTTCATTTTTTTAATATTTCATATAAAATAAAAAGATTTATATTCTAACCTTTAATAGGATTGACTTTCTAGATATTGAAATGTCATGAACATCAATCTCAATTTATACATCATAATGAAATCCATTTTACGTTAAACATTATCCTGTAGAAAAAATAGAATATATATATGTAAGCTGCACAATTATGTAAATCAGATTTATTATTTATACCAATTATCAAAAGAAAGATTGATAAAAAAAAGAATTTTTGACAAATTAAAAAATAATCTGTGGAAATATAATATATAAAATGATAATTAAATTTAACATTTACAATGAGGGTCTAAACAAAGAGAAAATCACCAATAATATTTTATTTCTTTTAAATTTATAAAATAGAACTCACTATCTTTTTTGTTACAAAAGTTTCGTATCTCTAGCATTCCATTGTTTTGTTTTAGAGTAATAAAAAATGCAAAAAGAAAAAAGCCCTATCTTCTACAACATGTCATGAAATACAAATAATAAAAAAAGTGAAGAATCATACTTTTTGTAGTAAAATGAGATCTACTATTTGATAAATTTTACTTTAAAATTAAATGAACTAGAACGATTTACAAATTATAAAAATTCAGGTTTTTTAAAAGTGAAAAAAATAAAGAAAATTAAATTCAAGAATATTTATTGTAAAAAGATGAGGTATGGATTGATTAAATTCAATGAGATCAAAAAATTAAATAAAAAAAATTCAAAACCTAAGATAGATGCAAAAATAATAACTAATAAAAGATAAATTTTATTCAATATGTGATCCACATTGGACTAATGTAAATTCATTGATTGTTTCACCAAATTTGATAAGGAATTTTGCTTGATTTCATGAAAAATAATGATGTTTATAAAGTATATCAGAAAATTGAAAGAAAAACAAATTCGATGATAAATCTGAATTTTCTTTTCATAATAACAACATATTTTCAAATAAGATAAAAAATATTTAAGATCTAAGAAGAAAAATACTTTGCAAATGAGGTTTGGTGAGTTTCTAATTTTTCTTTATCCATGGATGGATACTCTTATCAAATTTTCGATAGTTTGAACAACGAATTGATAGATTACTTACCGATTAATGGGAGAATTCTGTTTCTTATGGCAGGTTTCTTGTGGACGGCGTCTTTTATAAGATATACAAAAAAAATAGAAAGAGAACTTGAAAAATAAAAATTAGGGTTATGATTGTTTGATTAGAAGACTAGTTTTATGTATAAGATAATCTTTTGCCCACGTTTTTTAGAAAATTACCAAACTCAAGAAAGAAGACCCATTGAATTCGTTCGTTGGAGTTAGACTAATAATTTTTCAATTGTCTGTTAAAATTAAAATATTATCTCCTTCTCAAATATTATCTTTTACAAATAATTTTTCTACCTTATTTTAAGCTTCTAAATTTTATTATATAGATTAATTTTCTAACTAAACTAACAAATCTCTCTTTTAAGACTAGGCCAAATAATTTTTTTTACTCTTTACGCCTTTTGTCTATATTACACATTTACATATAAAATTAACATATCTCTTATAAATTTATTAATTACTATTTATTACGTATTTTATATCATTTAATTACACGACAAATTTTAATGTCGGTGAAATTGGCAAACAGAAATATTGTTTCAGCCTTCACGATAATCGTAGGTCAGTCTCCCTTTCATGTCTTTCGACGTAGGCTCTGCAATTGCCTCTACATCCTTCTCCACTCTATATTACGCTTCTGAAGCAATTGGTAAAATGGGTCCACTTCGATTGACACAAAGACGCAGACCTCTCCAACCCGTTTCTCATTCTATTGGAATTTGAAGTTGTTCCAACTGCTTGCCGGAAAGCTTCATTTCAGGATTATTTTGGGTTAGATATAAGTCCTTACATGATTTAACTGGATTTAGGTAAAGGGTATGGCTGCGATTGATGTGGTATAACCCGTTGGGAAAATCTTATAAATACGTTCTTCTTTAGCGAAAGACCTAGCTTCATCCAACTTCACCATCGAAGCAGATGCAAAAGCTATTATACACGCTATTCATTCTTCTATTTTTATTTGCTCATGGAATAGTAGGTCTATACTCGAAAATATTAAAGTAATAGACTTGGTCTTACCTCATGTTTGTATCCAAGGTGAGAGAATAGCAACTAATTAAGTGGTGGATTGGTTTGGTAATACTTTTTCTAAGCTATAATAATTATTCCTTTGAATTTTGACGTATTTTTTTTGAACGATTTTTCAAGAGGAATAGGCCAAGTACTCCTCTTTTTTTATATTCTTAATATAAGTCCTTTTTTTCCTTCAAGAAATGCAAACTTTTCTCTAATACATCTGAGTATGTACTCTAAAGACTGTTTGGGTATTCAATATAACACTTAACATGGATTAACACTTTGAGGTCTCGTAATAACTTCCCATAAGTCTTTTTGACGGTTGTTACTGAACTGGTATCGTCATTAAATTCACTCTTCTCCTAGGAAATGAATATGCACAAGTATTTGCCACCTAGTATATATGAAAGGACACAAAACTTATATTATGACTACAAATATTGACACAATAACATACTGATCCATTAGACTGATACCCATTCCCACACAAACCATCAGTAACGTGTAATTCTAGCGAATTAGTCTCCTATGTGAGATCCATGATTCCATGATCATCTATCATTAGTATAGCCTAATAAATTTCACAAGATATTGTCACTATATTCGATTCTTCTATGCATGCCCCCTACGAACCCACTTGGGAATGACTACTTCATATCAAACAAATATCCCTAACACAATTTTGTTAGAATTCCACCTTAAGAAGTCATTTTACTTGAGCGTAACTCCAGGACTTGGTTTATCCATATAATTCGGAAACTTTGAAGTGATATTATTAATCCTCGATCTTTTACATTCCCCGTGGCTTTAATAAAATATCTTTCTAATTACATCAATGCATGATATTAAAAATTACTTGACTTCTATTAGTTAATTACTTTCGTGTAAAAAAGCTTAGAATTTCTATTTGTCCATTATAACCAAAACGTTACTGTGAATGGATTGGTCATCAATGTATTTGCAATTTTATGGACTTGTCAGAATTAATATTGACCAAATTGAACCCGCCAACCAAAGACATTGTTACTCCAAGTAGAAGAAATAGTCGTTCCGATTGTTGTAGATGGCGTCCTAATTTTTTCAGGAATATACTTAAAATTTACATGATATGAAGATATGGTGTGTATTTTGGCTCACATCCACATTTACTTCAAATAGGAGAATCAATAAAACCCTTTTTATAAATATTAAAGGGAGTTAGTTTACAGTCCAATACATCTCGCTAAAGTAAAACTTTGATTTTTTTGAGCATTTTAGCTTCCAAATTTTATCCTATATAAATTTTTTCTCTTGACTAGGTAAATTTAGATCTCAATAGGAATATTTTATCAACAACACATCAAAATCATTTATACTCCATTTAGACCAATCACCTCCCTCGTAAACCAGATAAACAACCCCCTTTTACAATACATAGTCTCCTCAAATATATTTTTTCACATCCTCGATGGCGCATTTTTCTAGTCAAGGTACATAATTCAAAAAAATTTATTTTCTGAGTACTTTAACCATAAATAGGGTTATCATGTAATACTTTCCAAACAAACTTAGAATGTAATGCCTTATTCAATTACGTGCATCTCTGAGACCCTATTCACCTTATGTTTTTGACTACATAAATTTTACCATACCACCCAATGCACTTTTCGCGCCTCTACTAGATAACCTTAAATTCACAAATGATACACTCAATATCATTACAAACATGAACATGTAGATTCATGGTGTGCAAGGTATATGCTGAAATAACACTCGTAACCGATTATGCGACTGTTATACACCCACGAAGAGGGAGATTTTGTGTCATTTATTCCGATAATATGGTCCATGCACAATAATTGACCCTATGAATTACCTAAGAATACATCATAAGTAGATAATATTTCCCAAGTAAGTATTCAAGGAAGAGGCTATTGTAAATGTGCTAAAACAAGCTAAGTCTACTTGTCATGTTTGTGTGATGTTCTTGGATAAATAAATCATGGCTTTTCCAGACTAACAGTCTAACCAAATTCTGATAAAAATATTTTGAAGGGTCTCTTTAACAAAATCATTTTCGCCCTTTCATGCATAAATAAACAATATGACATCGTTATTCAAAATAGGCCTCGTCTTATGCATTCAGATCGGCTACCACATTCGCTTTGTACATAGATCATGTTCGAGTAAGGATAAATGTTTCATACATAAGTATATGTGATAAAGGTTCACCTTGCATAATACATTTAGGGGGGGGATGGCTCTAGAACTTTTCCATTTCACAAAACATGCATCTTGTTAGTGGCCATAGACAACATAATAAGTTTCAAACAGAAATAAGGAAACTCAAAATAAAGGATAGTACCCTATTTGAATGCCCAACTAAGCTTATCATATGCCTTGGAAAGATAAATCTTGATTGCTATATATCCACGAGATCCCATTTCATACTAAATTTGATTATACACCTCCAATACTAACACAAAGTTATCTATGATGCATCGAGCAGGTAAGAAGCTCTCTGGTATGGATCAATGCACTCTGCATAGTTAGGACATAAAATTTCCAAAATGCCTTTAATAATTATCTTGCAGCATACATCTATAAGGAGTGATAAAAGAAATTGATTTACCGTTTCTAAATTGGAATAGGGATATTGTGAATGAGCATGCCACTGAGTCGAGGAAGAAGTAGATTCGAAGATAGGAAAGTATGCACCATCATCATAAATTGCCTATCTTACTATATCCCCACCAATTCTGAAAGAACAATCCTAACATACCATCTATTTCAGGTCACTTAGTTAGTAAGGTGAACTAAAACATGAATATCTTGATTTCCTCATTTATCAATAACTTAATAGGTTACCTTGCCAACTCCTCAACAATAAGTAGATATGTGGAAAGTAAACGAACCCCTAAAATCCAAAGCGTCTGAATAAATTTGAATGAGAGCATGTTGTTCCATGACCTCTGTAATTTAATGATCATTCATCCCACATAGTTTTGATATTCTCTATTTTTTTCTTTCTCTTAGTTTTGGAAAGATGGTAGAACCGTGTATTGCATTTTCCAAATCATATTCAATATATACCATATGAGTTCTTCTTGTCATAATAAACTCAAATGTTCTCCCCACAACCTCTTTCCCATCAAAAATAAAGAGGATTTATACAACCTTCGGAGATGAAATGAGATGAATACAGATGATATTGGCTTCCACTAGCCATTTCCTTTTATAAAATCCTAAAAAAATCTAACATACAATGCATAATATTTTTAGCGATTGCTAAAATACTCTCACCACCATTATCATTGAATGTAAACCACTTTTTATTAAACACATACAACCCTTTATGGATATACTATACCATCTCAAATAAAAATGTCAGGTTTAGGGCGAAATACTCTAATGTGGCATGATCTGAATGAGATTTGGGTCTCGGTAAGAGTAAGCCCAATCCAGAAAACAACCCCTTCAATCTGAAAACAAAGTTTGCCACTCAACATTCACATAACCCCTGTCACGACGAATCATGATGCATTGACTTGTGTTTATGAAATTCACTCCAGGTGAATCATGGATCCTAAAACCCAATATAAACCATCCTAACACCATGATGTCATTTATTAAAGTTTTATCTGACGAGTAATACAAAAAATTCCCTCCCACTTATCATATTCCTTCCTAATTTTGATAAAAGTCACCAACCATTAACAAAGGTGTGGTGAGGTTATCATAGACTTAACTGAGAGACTTCTATAACTCCTTACACTCACTTACATAAGCCGTGGGTAGAATTTCTAAAGAATTCCAAGGCAAGCAATCATGCATGCTAATATTAATATTAATAATTTGATGAACAACATATATTACCCATATTGAAATATCTGAATTTTACTACATAAGCCAAATACCTTTCTTATATGTCTCATTATCAACCTTAATTATATTTCTTGAGAGACCTCATAATTTTTTTCACCTTAACCCCTTAGCAAGAAGTTACACAATAACTTTCAAACAAATCTTATGTAATCAGATCAACTCACGAGCCATACACATAAAGTTATAATTAAATTGCTCCATGGAAGTTCTAAACAAAATAATTAAGTGTATTTTGAGATCTCTAGAACCCAAAATTATTATAAATATAATATACACATTAATAAGATGTTAATATACAAGCATATCCATAAGAAACCCTTATGTAGAAAGTATCACAATATCCTTAGTCCCACATACTTGTCCAACTTTCATGGATAATCTCAGAAGAGTTAATAACCAAAGAATTTGGTACCTAGTCTGTAACGAGAATATCAGATTGGTTGTTGCCTAACGACAATTACTGATTGGTGGTGTCACACTTTGTACCAGGTATAAGCCGCATGTTAAACATTACTCGAGCCTCATCAATATTTATCTTACCATTATATTTTGGCTCCCAACTATCACGTCAACGCTAAAGACCCGGTTATTTATAACTACACCATTAATATTATTACTCGAGATTATATAATTTCCTAGTCCATTATATATATATATATAACATCCCCTTTGTATGCTTCTATTTCTTCGGTGCATCAAACCGATCATCTTTACCATTTGATAAAATAAACATATTTCCCTTCTCCAAATTGATCACCTCTTTGTTTTTCTCTAAAAAATTAAACTCATAGTTTCAAGAATGTATCAAACTATTATTTTAGGTAATTTTGTCATGGAATCATGGTATTTCCTAATGTCGACCCCATAAAAGAAGCATAAAACAATATTGTTTAAAACCTTGGAAGCTACCTTAGGTTTTACATTTTTTTTAACTTCTATACGCTTTAATACTTTACTCCACTATATTATATCTTGTTTCAAAATCATTATCCATCAGATATATAGAGCCTTAGTACAAGAGTTCAAGATATTCCAATACACTCATTATTGATATATAATATGCAACAAACAACTCTTCATGATGATAGAACAATATTCTCATAGATGTTAAAAGGAGGTGGATAGAGTATAACCATTTAAATAAAAATTAGGATAGTAAATAAAAAGGTGCTTATTCTATCATCTATCACAATATAATTCTTATAATAGCTCTTCCAACATTAGCAAAATCATCCACACCTTTATTCATATTAGAAAAATCCTCAAAATGCCAAGAAACCAAAAAATTGAAGAAACCATAATTTAAAATAACCTCATGTCATCAAATTAAGATCTTTATCTTGAATACAAGTGACCATTGCTCAAACAATTATCAGTGGCTTTTGCAAGATAACAAAAATATCAATGGTGTAGTTTAAATATTACTATAATATAAATATAATATGTAACTAACATTCTACACTGGTTTTTGTACACTAAATTAGCCGAACTTCTATGCACATCTTAGACAATCATCTGATAACGCTAAACACTAATGAAAGTATTTCCTGTAAATCAAGATAGAACAATATGTTTTGACCGAGAAAGGCTTATCATGCTCTATTTTTAGCCTTGAATCACATCAAAACATGCATGGATTATTATAATTAAACAATGAAAGTGAAATGTATTAGAGGACCTACACCGCAAAACTTCTCGAATTTCCATAGTCATCGAATCCAAAGATGTTGGGGCATACCTCTCCATAAATTATTCACCTCCCTCTTTGCCAAATTCTTCAGTATTTAGACACTCATCCCCATAGATACATGTTGCATGAAATTGCACAACTTAAAGATCGTGTACAGTTTAGCCTTGAACCCTTATATAAGAAAAAAAATCAAGAAATGAAGGAGTGGCAATTTGCATAATATCAATAAAACAGTAGTGCAATTTTCATAATATCACAATGAATCGCCTCCCCGTGTTTTAAACTCCTTGAACTTGCACAACCTCTTGAAATAGTAGATATCGTATAATTACTTAACTTCATCTCGTACTCGGTCATTTTACAAAATAATTTAAAAACCTCATCTCCTTCACTTTCTTCAGCATATCAGTTAAGCAAAACATTCCATGACACATCATTCGCTCCTGCTAGAAAAAAACACCTTGCTTTCATATTCCATCTCACCACACTTTGCATAAAGATCAACTAATGTGAAACCAACCTAAAAATCTATAAACCCTCCACCCCCAGAATTTAACCAATTAAGTGTGCATGTGCTTTTCAAATGCTAAATCTATACACATAGAACATCTTTCAAAAGTCAACGATAAAAAAAAAGGTTTAATAACCACTAACATAATTCTGAAATCCATACTTCAAAAGTCACCAATTTAATCAGAGCCTAACAATGGCACATCTCCTAATATTAACACTACCTCTTTTACCATCACATTCTAGGGTTGAGCATTGTTCGGTTCATCTCAGTTTTTGCCTAAAACCGGAACCTTACCGAATATTTTAGTTTTTTATAATTTAATAACCAAACCGGGTGTTACGCATTTGGTTTCACATTCGGTTTTTGGTTCAGAATTGCTTGGTTTTGGTTCGGTTTTGGTTCGGTTCGAATTCAGATGCTTGGTCAATAATATTTTCACCCATTTCTTGAAATACATTGTCCAATAAACACTAATATTCCAATACAATGATGCTACTATTACTTGTCCATGTGTTCTGTTAATATATCAATTAAATATAAACTTATAATATAAAAATACTTGTCTTAATTTACAATAATACAATAAATTTAAATCTATTACTTCCTATTTCATACAGTCATGATTTATAAAATCAATCAAGTAATGAATACTTATAATCTTAAGTGATATAAAAAAAATTCTCACTAATAGCACTATCGAATAGAATAACTAAAATTTCACGTAGATCATAAATTCTTAACAAAAGTTTCTCCCACATAATTCTTATAAAAGTAGTTCACACATTCCCTATTTTTTCATTCGTTAGTTTAGTTTTTGTAAGGGTTTTTTGGTTCAGTTTTTACGTAGTAAACTGAACCGAATCAAAAAAATTGGTTTTTGAAAAATTAAAAAGCAAACCATTTGGTTATTCGATTTTTGGTTATTTTGGTTCGATTTTTCTGGTTTCTTGGTTCAGTTTGATTATCTAATTCTCATTTGCTCACCCCTAACACATTACATCAAATGAAAACCATTCACAAATGAAGTAATATATGTCTCATAATCATCAACAAATAAAATCTAACAAAACACCTAAAAAAACATCTAACAATCTTCAGACATAACCATATCATCCTCATCCAACAAAGCTTGTAAATCCACCAAATCATCAAACTCTGCCAGTTCATCCTCACCGATAAAAACCTCATCCTATAACAAATAGAAACCCAAAAATTAACATCACAGTAAAAAATTTACCACCCATTTACCTCAAGTTATTTCATTTCAGACACAACATTAAGTAACCTTCGATACTGATCTCTCGCTTCAGGATATTGAACCATATATTTAACTCTAGCAATAGCTTTATGTAACCTTTCTTCGGGTTGTTTTCTTCCTTCAAATATAAAATCATATTTATTTTCTTTTAAGACCTTGTTTTGAATTATAGGTCCCACGTTAGTTGTTTTCGGTTTGAATCTACGTAACCCACTTCCTTTACGTCTCCATCTTAAAATAATCTTCTCCTCTATTCCTACTGACCATGTTATTTTTTTATAATTCTTTCTTACTTGATGCCCTCTAAAATGCGCCTATTCAAGAAAAATAAACACTAATCTGAAACTCGATAGAGACAAAAAATTAAATTAAAAAATTCACAGCAAAGAGTAACTAATCTTTAAAACAAACACAAAACTAAACTTGTATTTTCCCAAATCATATGAAAAACATGCACTATAGATCCTTGTAATATGATAAAAATTGCACTATCACTACACCGCGTCAAGTATCTCGCGACTACATGAGTAGTCGCGAAAATTAAAGAAAGTAGTCGATAGAAGTCAGAAGAAGGATTTAACGACTACAAGTAGTCGTTAGAAATTAGTCGCGAAAAAGTTGTCGTTAGAATGTAATCCTTACGACTACGCGGGTATAATTAGTCGTTATAGACCGTGCTATTATTAACGACTACAAAGTAGTCGCTAGATATCGCTTCTTCTAGCGACTACTTTGTAGTAGAGAGAAGCTTACATATCATCGACTACTTTGTAGTCGAGAAATGTTAAGCTTAATAACGACTACAAAAGTAGTCGTTAATGCTACATCGTATAGCGACTACATGTAGTAGTCAATGTCGACTACTATGTAGTCGCTAGTAGTAATTTTTTATTTTAAAAAAAAATAAAAAAACATAATTTTCGAATTATTTTTAATTCCAATTCTGTAATTAAAAATAATTCGAAAATCATATTTTTTTATTTTTTTTAAATTAAAAAATTAATAAATAAAAATAAAATTAACAATTCAAAATAATTAATTAAAATATATAAATAAACCAAAGTCAAACCCGGTCAAACCAGGTCAAAGTCAAGTCATACACCAAAATAAAATAAAAGTCTTAATACATACCAAACAAAATTATATCGAAAAGTCTTAAAATATGATTAACACCAAACACCAAACAATCGTAATAATTAAAATCCGTGCCGTCTATAATCTTCTTCATCATCCCCGAGCTCGATATCATCTCCTTCCATATCAACATCCATGTCAACATCTTCACCACTATCATCACTACCACTATCATCATCTTCTTCATCTTCATCATTGCCAGGAGGATTGGGGCCCGCACTCATAGGCTGGAAGGGGGTCTGGCCTTTATCTGCCCTCAACTGATTAACGAATGCGATGGCATCATTCACAACAGCCATCGAAAAAGGTGCAGGCGCGGTGCTAGTTGAATCTTCAGGGCGGGGGAACGGGGGAAGACCGCTGGACACTCGGAGCTCGTTAATAGCCGCCATCATCTCCTCGTGTTGCTCGTTCCGGGCTGGAGTAGTATAAGCCTTCTTCTTCGATTTTCTCGGACGGCCAATGCCCGGAATAAAACTCCTCTTCGGTGACCCAATCTCCTTCGCGGTGCTCTTAACGTAATCATATTGCTCCTTTTGACTCATTCCTCCCCAATCGGTTGACTCAGATTGACTTTGAGTCACCTTCTCCTTCATTGCGTCCTTAAGCAGTTTCTGTTACATAATAAACAATGTATCAATTAAATTTGACTTTAGATGAAAAAAATAATTAATAATAAAGTTATGAAAAAAACTCACATCGGCTTTTTCGTAGCCAATTGACCTCCACTCTCTGGTCTTCTTGGTTTTCCCCACAACCTTGTAAAAACCACCCATACGAGGAATAGGGATGTCTTGTTGCGTAGCCTCGTCCCTTATAACCAGATTCCCTCCCGGGATTAATTCTTCACCCTGTTTCAGAAAAATTAAAAGTATTCAAAATAAATAATAAATTAATAATTAAAAAAGTTACTTAAATAAAAAACCACCTCGTATAGCATATCCCGAGTTCGGGAATACCTCCTCGACCCCGCTCCACTCTTGTTTTTCTGCTTTTCTCGATTCTTTTGATTTTTTATCGCTTGATTCTGCAAAAAATATAAAATTAAATTATTAATATAAACAACTATAATTTTAAATATATACTAAAATTAAAAATCATCAAGATTTCACCTTAGCTCTTCTTGAACCCCAATACTCACAGCACTTAGCCCACACCTCGTCCGATATCCCATCCGGCTTCAAACCCTTTCTCCAATAATGCTTCTTCACATAATATTTGTAATTCTTAAACCTCATCCTCATTGTATCGTCCAAGTTTCCGTAAATCTCATCCCAGTCTTTCCTCTTTCTCCAAGTCTTTATGTCAAAATATTTCTGAAAAAAAAAAAATACATTATTTAAATTTAAATTAGAATAAAAAATTAAGTTAAAAAAATATTAAAAATTAAATTTATACCGCTAATCTCTTAATCACCGCGTTTTTGTCCGCGTCCGGCACTTTTTTCCATCTCGGGTGATAGGGCGGAATCCTCTCTCGAACAGCAATCCCAATCACTTGTGCCACGTGGTGTCCGTACTTGCCTGTTGGACTCCACGTGTCGTCTAACACACAAAAGTTGACCGGCAAAGGTCACCCAATAGCTTTGAGTGCCTTCATCGCAGTTTTTAGGGCACCTCCACCTCTTGTTTCCCGTCTAGGGGGATCTGTTTTAAAATTAAATTAATTAGTAGTGATTTTATTTTTTAAAATTAAATTAAATTAAAGTTGAATTTGTTTATTTACCAGGTTGGTTTGCACAGTCGGCTAAGTTTCGGTTCGGATTTTGGTTTGGGTCCCTACCCCAACCATCCCCTCCGTGCTGTCGAGTCATGACATCGGCCATCTAGCATTTTATAGGTAAATTAAAATACAGAATAAAAAGTAACATAAAAAAAAACTAAATTATTACATCACCAAAAACAAAAAACATGAAAATAAAATTAAATAAAATTAAATAAATTATTACAATCATAAATAAAATAATTCAATTAAATTAAAAACGTAAATAAATCATCCTTAAGCATCCAATTTATATAGCACACGTACAATCTGTGTTATACAAAAAAATAATTATATTAGTCATATAATAAATTAATTTATATATTTTTTTAATTTAAAATTCTATTATTATATAGTAAACTAAATTCCATATA
Organism: Nemophila menziesii; assembly: GCA_029959085.1. NCBI lineage: Eukaryota > Viridiplantae > Streptophyta > Magnoliopsida > Boraginales > Hydrophyllaceae > Nemophila > Nemophila menziesii. The sequence goes on from JARWIR010000014.1 coordinate 8,268,518, forward strand.
ATTTTTTAATTTGCATAAAATTGCCTATATTTTTTAAAATTGCATAAAAGTCAATATTTAATTTTTCTAAAATTGCATAAATATTCCTATATTTTTTTCAAATTTGCATAAAAGTCCATATTTCAATTTTATAAAATAGCATAAAAATTCGTGATTTTTTTTTAAAATTTGCATAAAAGTCCCTATGTATATTTAAATTGCATAGAAGTCCCTAACATTATTCTTTAAAAATTGCATAAAGGTCCCTAAATTATTTTTAACACAATTTTAACACAATTTCATTCTAACACATTTTTTAACACAATTTTTGCACTTTTATAATCTAAAGTTGTCTAAGAATCATGTAAAAAATGAACAAAAATCCCAAAAAATCATCAAATTTAATTTTTAATCATACACCATGAATTACATGCTTAAAATAACAAAAATGAATCATTAATAACACATACTATATTCGGATTTATGAATCAAACACAAAAAAAATGGAACAAAAATAATTAGATTTCCCAAAAAATAATTTTTAGGGCATTTAACATAAATTTTAGGCTTAAAATGATGCATACAACACACTAACAACACATACAATTCTCGGAATTAAAGAAATCCATGAAATCATAAAAGAAAAAAAAAAGCATATAAATTAAAAGATAAAAAAGGATTGGAAAACATACCTTATTGGAAGAGATTGGAGCTGATTTGGGGAAGAATCCAAGCCATTTTGATTCGGATTGAAACACAAACAAAGAAAAAAATTATTAGAAAATATAAAAATTGATTAGAAAAAGCTTTCTAATAGATAATAAATGGAATGGGATAAGATTAGGGGTTGGATTTGATTACCTTTGATGCTTGAATCGGAGCTTGGATGGCAGAAATTTTTGCTCTCGTTTTTTGGTGTTTATTGTTTAAGAAATGAAAGAGTGAAGTGAGCTCTCGGTTAGATATAGGGCTTTTTTTCTAGCGACTACGTCGTGTAGTCGCTAGAACCAATCAAAATAGTCGCTTGATTGATGTTTGACCAAGTCAACTGGTCTTTCGCGACTACATTGTAGTCGCTAGACAGCTGGATGAAACGCGTGTCCTTTCGTGGGCGGGAAAATGGACCGCCATCGGTTTTGGGGAATTTATTTCGATGTTTAGCGACTACAAAGTAGTCGCTAGTTCTCTAGACAAATTAGCGACTAGTTCATGTACATGAACTAGTCGCTATAAGTCAAATGTAGTCGCTAGATGTTTTTTTTTTTTTTTTTTCAAAAAAATCACTTAACACTATACAATTATCCAATATTTTTATTCCAAGTGTTTAGAGTCAAAGTTAAGTGTTTAGAGTCAAAGTTAAGTGTTTGTGGTCAAAGTTAAGTGTTTAGAGTCAAAGTTAAGTGTTTAGAGTCAAAGTTAAGTGTTTGTGGTCAAAGTTAAGTGTTTGTGGTCAAAGTTAAGTGTTTGTGGTCAAAGTTAAGTGTTTGTGGTAAAAGTTAAGTGTTTGTGGTCAAAGTTAAGTGTTTGTGGTCAAAGTTAAGTGTTTAGAGTCAAAGTTAAGTGTTTAGAGTCAAAGTTAAGTGTTTAGAGTCAAAGTTAAGTGTTTGTGGTCAAAGTTAAGTGTTTAGAGTCAAAGTTAAGTGTTTAGAGTCAAAGTTAAGTGTTTAGAGTCAAAGTTAAGTGTTTGTGGTCAAAGTTAAGTGTTTAGAGTCAAAGTTAAGTGTTTAGAGTCAAAGTTAAGTGTTTGTGGTCAAAGTTAAGTGTTTGTGGTCAAAGTTAAGTGTTTGTGGTCAAAGTTAAGTGTTTAGAGCCAAAGTTAAGTGTTTAGAGTCAAAGTTAAGTGTTTGTGGTCAAAGTTGAGTGTTTAGAGTCAAAGTTAAGTGTTTAGAGTCAAAGTTGAGTGTTTAGAGTCAAAGTTGAGTGTTTGTGGTCAAAGTTTAAGTAAATAAAATGTTTTAGTACAAATAAACACAAAGAAAAAAAAAATCTCCTACTCAGAATCATATCCACTAACAACTATAGGTTCGTCATCACTATCAACCTCAATGGGTTCTTCCTCATCCCCGTATTCATCTAAGGTGTCATCTTCAAGTTCCTCGTTTTCATCAACAACCATATCAAAATTCAAAGCAACAAAAAAATGAGCAGGGTCAATCTCGATCTCCTCCGTGGATGCCAAGTTCACCGGATCGGAAATCGTCTCCGGTGTTCACTAAAGGGATATTGACACTCGTGTCTCCTCCAGTGGGCATCGACTCTGCACCCCATAACTCAGGACTCCATCCATGTCTATCATTGAGTTCCCATACTACTTTCCAACCTTTTTGTGATTTCCTTAAATTAATCTCGTCTATGTAAAAAACTTTTTTTGCTTGAGTAGCTAAGATGTACGGCTCTGATTCCCAAAACAATTTAGACGTGTTGACAAGAGTTACCCCATGCTCTTCCCTCGGTTTACTCGTGTCATACCAATTACACTCGAACAGCACAACAGAACAGTCATCGTCATATGTGACCTCTACAACCTTGACCAATTCACCGTAAAACGGTATTCCATTGTAGATGGCGGATACCCCGTAATCTTGTGTCACCCTTGTTTCACCCTTTCCTTTAGTGACCCATTTAACACCATTCACAACACATGAATCGTACTTATAAACTGCACCATGAGACTTACTAGCCAATGCAATCATCTCATTTGTAGCGAATGCATCACCTTCTTTTTCCATTTCATAAACCTACAATCATAAACAATTATAACAATGTTTCCTAAAAATGGAAAGTTATTTCTGTATTTGAATGGATATATACCTTATGCAGAAACCAGTCTCGGAAATTTTGCCGGTGTTTCCTATCTTTTTCGGCTTGGGAACCCGATAACGTGGCTTTGTGTTCTCTACACATTTGAATAAACATTTAATAATTAAAATGAATAAATAAATTGAATAAATAAATTGAAAACTTACGTCATCAAATGTTGGATTTCATCGCAATTAAGCAGGATATACCAATCGATTTGCTCCTTCTCGTTATATTCCAAATTACCATAGTCTTTTACCTATCGGGCTACATTGGCTCTTAAATATGGACAAATCTTTAGGTTGAGCTTCGATATCGATATATCTACCCGGATCATTAAACTTTGTTTTTTCTTCTTTAAGGTAACGCGATATGAATGTCAAAGTCTCCTCTACAACGTATCCCTCGGCGATTGAACCCTCCGGCCTAGCCGGGTTTCGTATGTACTCCTTTAATTTCTTTAGATACCGCTCAAACGGGTACATCCAACGCATCTGAACCGGTCCCCCTAACAAAGCCTCGTCGTATAAATGAATGACCAAGTGGATCATTATATCGAAAAACGCGGGAGGTAAAATCATCTCCAGTCTACACATAACTTCAACCACTTTCTTCTTCTCCTTTTCTAACTTTTTCCTACTCAGGTTTTTATTACACACAACTCTGAACACGTTGGCTAGCCCGATAATCGCGTCACTTATCGCTTTGTCTTCGAAAAGCCCTGGGAGACTAGCCACGAATAGGTACTGCATCATTACGTGACAGTCGTGAGATTTCATTCCTATAATCTTGCCTAAGTCACTTTGCACGTTGTTTCTCAAACTCGATGCGAATCCATCGGGAAACTTCTGTGCCTTCAGCCAATCAAGAAATACTTTCCTTTTTTCGGTGGTTAACGTATAATTAGCTCGAGGCATTACATTCTTACCATTTCTCTCTTGCAACCACAAATATGGCCTGATATTCATTTCCTTGAGATCAATTCTCGCTTTCACGTTGTCTTTGTTAAGTTTTCCATCAAGACCTATTACTGTGCCAAGAAGAGCATCGCATACGTTTTTCTCGCAATGCATAACATCAATGTTATGTTTCAACAGATTTTCGGACCAATAAGGTAAACGATAGAAAATACTCTTTTTCTTCCAATTGAATCGCCGATTAACGTCTGGCTTCACGATCTTTCCCCCAAAATCCTTGTGTTTCCCGGGAAACACAATGGGAAGGCCATCTAACTGTGTCTGAATATCGGCAGGTTTATATTTCTTCGGTGGACGCCTTTCTTCGGGTTCCTTGTACAAAACTTTTTCGTCTCTAAAATGATGTTTGATAGGTAACCAACGTCTATGGTCGAAGTAAGCAACCCCTTTCTTCACGCTCAAAGACGGAGTAGAATCCATACATTCTGGACAAGCTTTGTAACCTTGACCCGACCATCCCGAGGTGTATGTCCTAGCGGGAAAATCGTTAGTCGTAGACAACAAACAAACCTTCATAGTAAACTCTTCCTTCTTGTGGGCATCATAAGTCATAATCCCCTTACCCCACAACTCATCCAACTCATCTATAACAGGACGAAGAAAGACGTCCATGTCCTTGCCGGGTGAACGGGGTCCCGGAATCAACAAACAAATCTGGAATGTCGTCTCCTTCATACACTCCCACGGTGGTAAGTTGTATACGGTCAATATAACCGGCCACATACTATACGAGTTGTTTTGCATAGAGAATGGGCAAAAGCCATCGATACCCAAACCCAAGAAGACGTTGCGAGGTTCACTAGCAAACTCGGGATGTAACTGAACAAATCTCTTCCAACTATCTCCGTCAACTGGATGACGCAACAAATCTGGATCTGTATTCTTCCCTGTTTGGTGCCAGATCATATTTTCGGCCGTATGCCTCGAAGCATAAAGTCACTGCAGCCTAGGGGCAATCGGGAAATATCTGAGTTTCTTATGCGATACTTTCAGACCCTTCTTCGGGTCCCATCTGGATTCATTACATACTGGACACTTTTCAAGGGAGGCATTCTCCTTGTAAAACAAAGCACAATCGTTCACGCAAACATCGATGGTATCGTAACCCATACCTATTTTTAACTTTTTGTTGCACGCCTCGTACGAATCGGGCAACGTATGAGGTTTGGGCAACACACGACACAAAAGCTCAAGCAACTCGGTGAAAGACGTGTTAGACCACTTGTTCCTCACCTTCACGTGCATTAGCTTCGCAATGAAATTTAACGAACTCATGACATCACAACCAGGGTATAACTCGGTCTCTAAATCGGAAAACATCGTTTCGAATTTTCCACGAGCTGTACTGTTCGACTCTGTCATCACGGTGTCACCAGAATGACCGCCAACCTCGTAATTAGGTCTCAAATCATCGTATACATCCAACATTTCATTTTCTTCATATCGAATCTCTGGAATATCCTCGGGCTCACCATGCTTTGTCCAAATATCATACGTCTCCAAAAACCCATGCAGTAACAGATGTGACCTCACTTTGTCCACCGTATACCGACGATAATTCGAACACTGATTACACGGACAAAAAATTGTTTCTTCACCAGGAAGTTTATTTTTTTCAGCAAAAGCAAGGAATGGTTCTATCCCCTTAATGAATTCACGCGAAACTTTATGAGCGGTACCAATCCAACTCTTATCAATACCCGAAGCCATAGTCAACTATTACAATATGAAAGAATACAACATAAATAAAATGAAAAAAAAATTATTACATCACCAAATAAATACATAAAAATAAAACGAGAAAAAATTATTACATCACCGATTACATAAATGAATAAAAAAAATAATTACATCACCGATTAAATAAATAAATATAAAATGAAAAAAATTATTACATCACCGAATAAATAAATAAATATAAAATTAAAAGCACACAAAATATCACATCATCAAATAAATGCATAAATATAACATTAAAAGCATACAAAATATATATATATATATATATATATATATATAAATGTGCATGTATATATATATATAAGTATATAAATATATATATATATATATTTATATACTTAATATATACTTAATATAATATTTATAAATCACATAAAATTATTAGATGATTATAGATATATACATAATGATATTATATATTTAGCATTAACTATATAATTCTAATCAAATAAGGAAAGGATGAAAAAGTCACATACTTTTGGGCAAATTTAGAAATAAAAATTGATGATTGAGGCGGTCCCACGTTGATGTTTGACCCGGGAAAGCTTGTCCTCGTGTTGAAATACCTAATAAGTGATACTATTTAACATTTACTTCACAATTGAATGAAAGTAAAAGAAATTCGAAAGAGTTTTATGGAACAAAAAATACCTACTTTTGGGCAAATTTAGAAATAAAAATTGATGATTAAGGCGGCCCCACGTTGATGTTTGACCCGGGAAAGCTTGTCCACGTGTTGAAATACCTAAAAAGTGATACTATTTAACATTTATTACACAATTGAATGAAAGTGAATGAAATTTGAAAGAGTTTTATGGAACAAAAAATACCTACTTTTGGCCAAGTTTGGAAATAAAAATTGATAATTGAGGCGGTCCCACGCAATGATTGACCCGGGAAAGCCTTTCCAAGTGTTGAAATAATTTTTAATGATGAATTGTGGAAAAAAATTGGGAGAGTTTTGAGAGAAAGAAAGAGAAATTATATAATAATGGTGTATTGGGTAAAGCAATTCGCAAGTTACTGCTGGAAAACACGCTACCACTATTCGCGACTACAGGAATAGTCGCTAAACACATAAACGTAGTCGATAGAAAGACCTACTAACGACTACAAAAAGTAGTCGTTAGATAGTCTAATATCTAGCGACTACTTAATGGCGGTGGAAAATTAATAAAAAATTACAACAATCGTTCGCGACTACCTTATGCTTATTAACGACTATTTCTTGTAGTCGTTAAACACAAAACTTACTAACGACTACCCGGTAGTCGAGGAACATTACTTGTAGTGGTTAAATTAAAATAGTCGCTAGAGGCTCTGGTTCAAGCGACTACATTGTGTAGTCGCTAGAATGTTAGTCGAGAGAGGCAAATGCGGGAGTAGTGTATAGAACGCTGTAATATGCCAAAAATGCACTATAGGTCCTGCTAAAAAATTGCACTATAGGTCCATACAATATGAAAACATTGCACCACAGGTCCCTATAATATGCTCAAAATTGCACTTTAGGTCCCTATAATATGCAGAAAACTGAACTGTAGGCCCCTATAATATGCAAAAAATTGAAGTATAGGTCTGTATAATATGAAAACATTGCACGGTAGGTCCCTTCAATACGCACAAAATGCACTATAATGCACTATCTGTCCCTATAATATGCAAACATAGCACTATAGGTATGTACAATATGCTAAATATTGCACTATATGTCCCTATAATATGCTAAAAGTTGCACTATAGGTCCCTATCATATACAAACATTGCAGGTCCCTATAATATGTTAAAAACTACACTATGTCCCTACAATATACTCGAAATTGTACTATAGGTCCCTATAATATACAAACATTGCACTATAAGTCCCTCTAATATGTCAAAACTGCAATATAGGTCACTATATCAGTTTCTAGAGTTTATTGCATAAGTCCTATAAATAAATATTAAACAATTTAAAATAAAAATCATTGCAAAAAAGAGTAATATATCTTTTAAACAAATGTGCACAAACATACCTTTATTTTTATAATGCGTTGACGAATTAACAAAAAGTCCTTTCTACCCTTGTAGCTTCGAAGTTTATTTGGTTCCTTCTCGCAGCAGCATGACCGGTTCATCATGATGTCGTATCCTAATCCCTTTCCTCGAAAGTATTGAAACAACTCTCTTATCCACATCTCTAAATTCTCCATTAAATATCTTCTTTTCAAACAATTCTAATCTAAAAAGTTCATGAATTGTCGTAGCATCTTGTGTTGCATTTCTCAAAGCAGCTAAAGTATACTTCAATAAAAGATCTTCATCGCATATTAAACTTATCCCGTTCACATAGCACATGACAATCTCCATTTTCGCCTTCTTTGTTCTCTTTTAATTTAAGCGATGAAAGATGAGATATTAATGAAGATTCCGCTAAATAACCTGCGATTCCTTTGTGACCATTACTTATTTCTAAATTTGCAAGTATTTTCCTTTATTTGTGTTTTAAACTCGGATCTATTAATGCTTGCTCTTGGATTTTCCCTTAGAGAGATTAGTAAAACCAATATTTGTTACCTACAATTCAAATTTTTTGATACTTTATCAAACTCTTATATACACACGGTTCATGACACATCTCTTATAGGCATCAAATCAAACACTTGACGCGTACAATCCAACTCACCACATTTTTTATACAAATTTATTAAAGAACTACGGTGTTCAGTTTCAGATAGTGGTGAGGTGTGAGCTATGTGGGATGAGAGAGTTGGTGAGGTTTTCAAGTGTTTTCAGAGAAATGGTGAGATTAGCGGTGAGGTGAGATTTCTCTAGTGTATTTTTGTTTTCTTTTCACCGTGAATGTATGTGAATTGTGTTTTAGAAACAAAAAATGAAATTTTGAGTGAGAGAGGAGAGAGAGAGATTTTGTAGGGATAGAATGAGTTGTGTGATTTCTATTTTTAGAATATTCTCATTTAGTAGCTTATATATAATAGGGGCATTTTTGGAAGTTTTTAAAAAGATTTCGTAATGAAAAGATGGATCATTCTTTTAACACATTCTTAGCTAAAATCAATCTCGACCCTTCTTTATACCCCGTAATGTATATATATCCCATTAGAATAATCAAACATGTATATAAAATTATAATTATCAATAGTAAATATTTAAGAATATAGAAAATAAAGTAATTTTCTAGAATTGATAGGAGATGTAGAAGACATATTAAAACTTATACTTAGCATGCATATTATATTAGTATATACAAATTTTAAGTAACTCATGATAAAGAAAAAAAACATAATTCTTTAGTTAATCATCTAACAATTCAATGTCATATTTTCTATAAGAAGCACTTACTCTACCTAAGTCAAGAAGAAAGGAACAGTGAACTCCAATAAAATACGATGAAATATATGCTAAAGAAATAATTAGGCAAATAATAATGCAGACATATTTACTTATTTGTAATCTTGCAATGAATGTACAATAAAATTAGAATTCTCGCCTTAAAGAACGTGTTCTATACTTTTTGGGTGGTTAGTAAGTAAATGAATTTTAAAATTTGAATTCTTTAGTGTAATTAATCTTATTTTTAGAGCCCATGTTGGGTTTTATTATTTTAGAGTTCAAAATATATTTAATTAAAACTACTCCCTCATTTACACAATCTTTGTCCATTTCTCAAAAATATAGTTTAAATGTTCGTTGAGACATTTTTTAATATTATTACTCATATTAAGATATTATATTTTCCATACATATTTAAAATATCATATAAACTTATTTTAATAAAAATATGTGTGAAAATAAAATGGAAGGAATAAATACTTATAGATATATTCTACCTATGTCAAGAAGAAAGGAACGGTGATCTCCAATAAAAAGACGGTGAGTAATATGCTTCATAAATAATTAGAAAATGTATAATGCAACAAATTTAGTTATTTGTAGTCTTGCAATCAATGTACAACAATTCTATAAAATTAGAATTCTCGCCTTAAAGAATGTGGTAAATGACAAAAAAAAAAAAAAATCGCTTGAACTTGTATAATTTCGATTATCTTTATGTTTTGTTTAATAGGATCGGTTTCTATACTCTTTGAGTGGCTAGTAAGTGAATGAATTTAAAAATTTGGATTCTTTAGTATAATTGATCTTATTTTTTGAGCCCATTTTGTATTTTATTATTTTAGATTTAAAAATATATTTGATAAAAATTACTCCTATATTTATACAAAGTTTGTCCATTTTCTAAAAAGGTAGTTTGAATTTTTGTCGAGACATTTTTTCCACCATTTTTCTATTATTACTCATATTAAGATATTATATTTTCAATACTTATTTAAAATATCATATAATAGTTTTTCAATAAAACTATGTGTAAAAATAAAATGGAGGGAATAGAATACTTGTCAAATATATAATTTTTTGAGTTTTAAGTATTTTATTTTAAGAAGAACATATCTAATATTTCTTTTAAATATGTTTTTATAGGTAAAATACTTCTAAAAATTTGAAAACGGCTTTAAATGCTTTTTAAACAAAGAAATACCAAAGAAGCACTCAATAAAAGAAGAAGTGAGTTTAGGTCCATTGACACATGTCAAACTCGACTTTTCTTTATGTGTTTTATTATATAAATTCTAGTAAATAAATTACTTGATAATACTGGTACGGGCTAGGGTGTGATAAAATATGATATAAATAAAGTGCAAATAATCACCCTAGACTGAACACAGTTCTGCAAGTATACATATCGTATGCAAGTTTTTAAAAATAAGTAAGATTCGTTCCGCAGAGACTACGAAGGTTAGGGGAATCTTATGCAATAATCAAGTTCAAATAATTAAAGCTAGAACAACTAACGCAAGAAAAAGAAAAACAATAGATATTTATTTGGTTTTTTAATTAAACTAACTTAAAATTAAGAATGTAAAGACAGAAAATTAAATATGAAAGAGAAGTAGTATGAGAATATAGCTTGAGTCAATAGCATGTAATCCCCACTAGTTTTGCCGTTCTAAACATGTAAGGGTGAATTATGTAGTATTTCAATAATCGGTTCCAATTACGCTAGGTAGTTTTAAATAAGATTTACCTGTGTCAATAAGGCTTCCTAAGCAAACTATTCCATTAATTGGTAAATAGTAACATGTACTAAACCATAGTGATTATCTAGTTAGGTTGATTTGTCAGATCTAAACCGAATACTAGATGTTATGTGCTAAACATGTAATTAAACACCGTCGTCAATGGTGACCTAACTACTAGATGGTAATTCTATATGGCTGCAGTCCACAAGAACACAGAATATAAACCCAAACACATAGACAGAGAATAAAAACTATAATTCAATTTAAAATATAAAATTCCCAAATTAGATAGATGTCAACCAAAACTAGGGTTCATACATATATGCTAAAACTCAAGCTAAAGTAATTTAGTTCATGCAAGAAAAGGAAGAAATTACAAATTTAAAGGTAGAAGAAGACATCTTGATGAACAGCTCCTTCCAGACTTCTTTTCTTGTGTTGTAAGCTTCCTCTTGGTTTAAGGTTTCACCAAAGATGATTTAAGAGTGTTAAGAGGCTGTATTTATAGTGTATAGGTTGAGCTAATTCGTTTCTTTAAGGAGAGGCTAAGTAATGGACTCCAAGCCCAACTCAAAATTCGTATGGGTAATTACTGCTGAACTGTTTTGAGCATATTTTCTTCATTATTGGTCTGTTTTTGCTCCACAATATACCAAAAGAATCGTCACAGAATTATCTACGTCCCTATGAAAGGAATCTTCCAAAATAGGCTTGCTTTTGGAGTTATCACCACTTCTTTAGGTGTAGCTGCAGAAATTCAGATTTAGGCAGCTTTTCCTTTTCCATGTTTTTAGCTCTTTTTTCCTTTATCTCCAATTACCATATTTATCTTCTTTTCATATCTTGTAGTCTTTGACTTGGACTCTAATTAATCTACATAATTATCTTTAAAGCTTCACACTAAATAAACAATTAAATCCAATATGCTCTAAAAATGTCATGTTACTACATCAAGACTCAAAATAGGAAAGTGCACTAAATTAGGCTAAATTCGACCTATAAACTAATAAATACGCCTAAAATGATGTCTCAGAGATAGATTTTATTATCACAAATGAGGAGACATCAAGACCCCCAACTCAAAGTTGTATCGTCCCGATACAATAAAAATAAAGAACAGTAGGATAGTCAAATAAACAAGAAGAAGAAGTCGGAGGAGAATAAGAACAGAACATAATGAATGATCCTAGAGCAAAATAGCTAAAAAGTCTCATGTAGTAATGCTTAAGAAATAATGCACAATTATGCTCAATATACATGTAATCAACAATCCATAAATTCAAGTCCAGATTAATTTCGCAATGCCAGAAGGAGAGGATGATAACATAGTTCAGTTTAATGGCTATAAGTTGTTCATAGGTCCTAATATAGCATCCAATGGTCCTCTTACCTACTACCTAATAGTTCAATTATCTCTCCATCTAGTGGTTAGAAATCCTAAGGTCTTTGGTTATAACGTGGCTTAAGGATGGGTGTGGTATATTTGGATAATGAAAAGTGAGCTTTTGGCTCTCTCCTCACTAGCCATCAACGAATCGCCCTAGAGCTTAAGTTTTCACTCGAAGATGTTCTCACTCAACCCAATTATTGATGCATTTTGATGTGCATCCCCAATCAACCCCAATTAAAACCTTTTATGATGATATAAAATCCACTTTGCCGGTTCGAATACATATTTTCTTTTCATATCAATTTTTTCTTTTGTATAGCTATGATTCTCTTTTAGATGTTCGAGATATCACGCTATTTTTCATATATATATTCTTTTTATGCCCTTGTTGGCAAATTTAGCTCGCAACTTCTTTTTCATTCACTATTACCCCGACAAAGGGTTACAATAATAACAATTTCATCATCAATAAAATCACAAGTATAATTCCCAAAACCCAACGTTCCCTAAAGATGAAATCTCACCACCCCAAACTCAAGCTCTAAAACGAGTTGTCTCAGGTTTTGCGATTCGAGTGCGGGTCATATAGTTAAGTCCTACAAACTAAGGGTGTGGATTATAATGTGGTTTCAATAAAAAGGCTTTAGAAAGGTTCAGAGGGGCTAAGGCAGATAAATAACAATAATCCAATAAAAATGTGAGAAAGTATAAAGGCTTCAAGTGTTTTAATCATGAAAGAACTGCCTTAGTCATTTTTCTACTACTAGAATTAGTTACTTTTTCATTATTAGTTCATAGATAAGCGGGTTTTCAACTAATTTCAAACCTCACGTTCTACACACCAAATAACTCTCCCTAAGTTTCAACGTGACTTCATAGCATTGCTCATTAACTTTCCTATCTTTTATTTCCTGTTTTCCTACATGCAAGCTAAACAAATTTGTTGCATCTTTCAAAAACATACTACTACTATCATTGACCTAATAAAATCATTCTCAAATAGGTACATTCAAAATAATTTATGCCTTAAGTCAACCTAAAAATTTTAAATTTTATGCAAAAACGAAAAGAAGATGAGGACAACGAATCCCCACCCCCAACTCAAAAGTGAGCCGTGTCCCCATGACTCGAAAAAGACTCAAGAAAAATAAAATTTAAAATTAAAACTAACTAAACTAACTAATCTACCTAATGCATACAAGCTATTAAGAATATTAGAACGACTTACCTGGCTGGCCATAGAGATCCATTATATCCTTGGTGTCGCCTAGGGTGTGATAAAAATAAGATCAAATTAAGTATGGAAAACTACGCACTCTCACCCTAGACAAGCACAGTACTGCAAGTATTACAGGACGTATGCAAGTTTTAATGATAAGTAGAGTTCGTTCTCACGGACTTAAGTGTGTTAATCGCGTAGGAACAGATAACGAGTAAAAGTAACTAATTAGAAAGCAGAAAATAAAGCAAATAGAAATTCGAAAATAGCAATTAAAACTAAGGAAAATAAACACAATAAAGTAAAAGATAAGAAATATGAGATGAGAAGTATAGCTTAGGTTTTGCTAGTATGCACTAATCCTTCTAATTCTTTATATAAATCTAGTTCATAAGGGAGAATATTAGCTCTTGGTAATACTTAGTCAGGATTCTAAATTCCCCAAGCTTAGACCTTGAGAGCGACTAAGGGGGCTACGTCACAACCAAGAAGTGATTTCAAATAGGGTTATCAAACGCCACTAAGGCCCTAAGCAAATACTGCAATCTTGGTGATACGGTGGTTAAAACAAACCCTAATGACTATCTAGTTAGAAGTATGTTTTGTCAGAACTGCTATCGACACTAGACATTATGTGGTGGTTCAATAGTTAAACACCCTGTCAAGGAGACCATCTAACTACTATTAAAACAATCCTAAAGTGATCAGTTCTAGGAAAGACATTAAATCAAAACACATAAGCAAATATAAAGTAAGAAGCTAATATCAGATTAAAACATATAATTCCCAAAGAAACTTAGATAGAAGAATTAGAATGCATAGATTATACATATGCAAAACCCAAGCTATGGGGAGTTTAGTTCATACCTGAAGGAAATAAACTAAAAGAAATTACAAAAGACATCATCTTGCTCTCTACAATAAACTGGAAGAATAAAACCTTAAGAACTAATTACTATGAGGAAAGGATGATTTACAAGTGATATAAGGGTGTATTTATAGGTGTTTAGAAGACCTAATTCGTTTTCTTGAGGAATAGTTAAGGTAATGGACTTCTAGCCCAACTCAAATTCGTATGGAAATAAAGATAAACACTGCTGCGTTGTTTTGAGTGTATCTTCTTCATTATTGGTCCAATTTTGCTCCACAAGATACCAAAAGAATCGCAACAGAATTATCTTGACCCTTTAGAAGGAAATCTCCAAATTCGGCCTATTTCTTAGGTAAAAACACCAATCTTTAGACGTTTGTGCAGAATCCCAGTTTTAGGCAGCTTTTCCTTTTCCATCTTTTTAGCTTTTATTTCCTTTTCTCCAATTACCATGTAAATCTCTTTCCATAAGTTGTAGTCTTTGACTTGGACTCTAATTAATCTACATAATTATCTTTAAAGCTTCACACTAAATAAACAATTAAATCCAATATGCTCTAAAAATGTCATGTTACTACATCAAGACTCAAAATAGGAAAGTGCACTAAATTAGGCTAAATTCGACCTATAAACTAATAAATACGCCTAAAATGATGTCTCAGAGATAGATTTTATTATCACAAATGAGGAGACATCAAGACCCCCAACTCAAAGTTGTATCGTCCCGATACAATAAAAATAAAGAACAGTAGGATAGTCAAATAAACAAGAAGAAGAAGTCGGAGGAGAATAAGAACAGAACATAATGAATGATCCTAGAGCAAAATAGCTAAAAAGTATCATGTAGTAATGCTTAAGAAATAATGCACAATTATGCTCAATATACATGTAATCAACAATCCATAAATTCAAGTCCAGATTAATTTCGCAATGCCAGAAGGAGAGGATGATAACATAGTTCAGTTTAATGGCTATAAGTTGTTCATAGGTCCTAATATAGCATCCAATGGTCCTCTTACCTACTGCCTAATAGTTCAATTATCTCTCCATCTAGTGGTTAGAAATCCTAAGGTCTTTGGTTATAACGTGGCTTAAGGATGGGTGTGGTATATTTGGATAATGAAAAGTGAGCTTTTGGCTCTCTCCTCACTAGCCATCAACGAATCGCCCTAGAGCTTAAGCTTTCACTCGAAGATGTTCTCACTCAACCCAATTATTGATGCATTTTGATGTGCATCCCCAATCAACCCCAATTAAAACCTTTTATGATGATATAAAATCCACTTTGCCGGTCCGAATACATATTTTCTTTTCATATCAATTTTTTCTTTTGTATAGCTATGATTCTCTTTTTGATGTTCGAGATATCACGCTATTTTTCATATATATATTCTTTTTATGTCCTTGGTGGCAAATTTAGCTCGCAACTTCTTTTTCATTCACTATTACCCCGACAAAGGGTTACAATAATAACAATTTCATCATCAATAAAATCACAAGTATAATTCCCAAAACCCAACGTTCCCTAAAGATGAAATCTCACCACCCCAAACTCAAGCTCTAAAACGAGTTGTCTCAGGTTTTGCGATTCGAGTGCGGGTCATATAGTTAAGTCCTACAAACTAAGGGTGTGGATTATAATGTGGTTTCAATAAAAAGGCTTTAGAAAGGTTCAGAGGGGCTAAGGCAGATAAATAACAATAATCCAATAAAAAGGTGAGAAAGTATAAAGGCTTCAAGTGTTTTAATCATGAAAGAACTGCCTTAGTCATTTTTCTACTACTAGAATTAGTTACTTTTTCATTATTAGTTCATAGATAAGCGGGTTTTCAACTAATTTCAAACCTCACGTTCTACACACCAAATAACTCTCCCTAAATTTCAACGTGACTTCATAGCATTGCTCATTAACTTTCCTATCTTTTATTTCCTGTTTTCCTACATGCAAGCTAAACAAATTTGTTGCATCTTTCAAAAACATACTACTACTATCATTGACCTAATAAAATCATTCTCAAATAGGTACATTCAAAATATTTTATGCCTTAAGTCAACCTAAAAATTTTAAATTTTATGCAAAAACGAAAAGAAGATGAGGACAACGAATCCCCACCCCCAACTCAAAAGTGAGCCGTGTCCCCATGACTCGAAAAAGACTCAAGAAAAATAAAATTTAAAATTAAAACTAACTAAACTAACTAAACTACCTAATGCATACAAGCTATTAAGAATATTAGAACGACTTACCTGGCTGGCCATAAAGATCCATTATATCCTTAGTGTCGCCTAGGGTGTGATAAAAATAAGATCAAATTAAGTATGGAAAACTACGCACTCTCACCCTAGACAAGCACAGTACTGCAAGTATTACAGGACGTATGCAAGTTTTAATGATAAGTAGAGTTCGTTCTCAGGGACTTAAGTGTGTTAATCGCGTAGGAACAGATAACGAGTAAAAGTAAATAAGTAGAAAGCAGAAAATAAAGCAAATAGAAATTCGAAAATAGTAATTAAAACTAAGGAAAATAAACACAATAAAGTAAAAGATAAGAAATATGAGATGAGAAGTATAGCTTAGGTTTTGCTAGTATGCACTAATCCTTCTAATTCTTTATATAAATCTAGTTCATAAGGGAGAATATTAGCTCTTGGTAATACTTAGTCAGGATTCTAAATTCCCCAAGCTTAGACCTTGAGAGCGACTAAGGGGGCTACGTCACAACCAAGAAGTGATTTCAAATAGGGTTATCAAACGCCACTAAGGCCCTAAGCAAATACTGCAATCTTGGTGATACGGTGGTTAAAACAAACCCTAATGACTATCTAGTTAGAAGTATGTTTTGTCAGAACTGCTATCGACACTAGACATTATGTGGTGGTTCAATAGTTAAACACCCTGTCAAGGAGACCATCTAACTACTATTAAAACAATCCTAAAGTGATCAGTTCTAGGAAAGACATTAAATCAAAACACATAAGCAAATATAAAGTAAGAAGCTAATATCAGATTAAAACATATAATTCCCAAAGAAACTTAGATAGAAGAATTAGAATGCATAGATTATACATATGCAAAACCCAAGCTATGGGGAGTTTAGTTCATACCTGAAGGAAATAAACTAAAAAAAATTACAAAAGACATCATCTTGCTCTCTACAATAAACTGGAAGAATAAAACCTTAAGAACTAATTACTATGAGGAAAGGATGATTTACAAGTGATATAAGGGTGTATTTATAGGTGTTTAGAAGACCTAATTCGTTTTCTTGAGGAATAGTTAAGGTAATGGACTTCTAGCCCAACTCAAATTCGTATGGAAATAAAGATAAACACTGCTGCGTTGTTTTGAGTGTATCTTCTTCATTATTGGTCCAATTTTGCTCCACAAGATACCAAAAGAATCGCAACAGAATTATCTTGACCCTTTAGAAGGAAATCTCCAAATTCGGCCTATTTCTTAGGTAAAAACACCAATCTTTAGACGTGTGTGCAGAATCCCAGTTTTAGGCAGCTTTTCCTTTTCCATCTTTTTAGCTTTTATTTCCTTTTCTCCAATTACCATGTAAATCTCTTTCCATAAGTTGTTGTCTTTGACTTGGACTCTAATTAATCTCCATAATTATCTTTAAAGCTACACACTAAATAAACAATTAAACCCAATATGCTCTAAAAATTTTATTTCTACAAATCAAGACTCAAAATAGGAAAGTGCACTAAAACTCAAGAAAATCGACTTTATTGACTTCTAAAACACTAAAAATGATGTCTCATCCTAACATAAATCTATCACAAATGAGGAGACATCAAGACCCCAACTCAAAGTTGTATCGTCCCGATACAATAAAGATAAAAACATAGGGAAGTCTAGAAATACACACTTATAAAATTCTCAACACAATGGGAAAAAGGATAGCAGAATATATAGAATAAACCTAAAGCACATAACTCAGAAAATTTCATGCAATAATATTCATAAACTACATACCTGTACACTTCTCATATCCACAGTCAACACGGCTTGAATTCAAGATCAGATTAGTTTCGCAATGTAAGAAGGATTGGGACTTTACTCAGTTCCCCAAGAGAGCTATAGATTGTTCATCAAACCTCACTAGTACCCAAGGATCCACTTAACTAATCTCTAATGGCTCAATCGCTTCTCAATTACATAACAAAGAATCACAAGGTCTTTAAGGTTGTAATGTAGGCTTAGGGACGGTATGATCATATATTTAGATAATTTGGAGTGAGCTTTTGGCTCTCTCCTCACTAGCCATCAAAGAATCGCCCTAGAGCTTGAGTTACTCTCATAAAACGTTTCTCACTCAACCCAATGAATTCCTTGATGCATAATTTAGCATCCCTAATAACCCAATTAAAGCTTTAGATGTTCACTTAAAAATCCACTTTGCCGGTCCGAATATATATATTTTCTTTTCTTTTCAAATTAATTTTTTTCTATAGCTATGACTCTCTTTTAATGTTGAGATATCACGCTAATTTTCTCAGATATATTTTTTTTCTTTTAATGCCCTTGTTGGCAATATTAGCTCGAAGCTTCTTTTTCATTCAGTATTACCCCGGCAAAGGGTTACAATAAGAATCTGTGAAACATCATTAATATAAAGCACAAAGCACAATTATTAAGCTCAAAAATCCCAACATAACAATTCCCATAATGGTGGACCCACCACCCCAAACTCAAGCTCTAAAACAACTGTCTATGCATCGTGATTCGAGTGCGGGTCATATGGAAAAGTCCTAAAATATAAAGGGTACGGCTTATAACGTGTTTTAATAAAAAGGCTTTAGAAAGGCTAGAAGGGGCTGAGAAGGATATATCATATAAAATCAAGAATCACAAGGTGAGAAGGTATAAAAAGGCTTCAAAGGCTTAAAAATATGAAAGAACCGCCTTGATCACTTTCTACACTATGTAATTTCGAAGATTTCTTACCTTTAGCACTTTCATCAAATGGTTTTTCAACTAGCTTGGATCTCACGGCCTACACACTTCTCAAGGTTCCCTGAGATCGAACATACTTTCTATCGCATTGCTCACTAATCTTTTCTTTACTATCAACGTGTGTTTTCCTGCAAATACTCAAAGCATACAAATACATAGCTCATAAACATATCACTTACTATCATTAATCTACTGAGCTTATGCTTTCAAGCTATTAAACACACTCTACATCTAATTCCCATGTATCAAAAATTTTAATTTCACCTAAAAACAGAAAAAAAATGGAGATGAGAGACAACGAATCCCCACACCCCCAACTAAAAAATGAGCCGTGTCCCCACGACTCGAAAAAAGACTCGAAAAAACAGAAATTAAAATTAGCAGATGGACATATTTACAGAAATGGTAAGGAAGAAAGAGAACATACTCTCGAGGCTATTGCCTCGCATCATTGATATCCAAGGTTGGAATTGCTGGACCTTTCGTTAGTTGCTCAAGGAGTTTCATGATGTGCACTTGATTAGCGTTGATTTGTGCCACATCATTGACTAAGGAAGTTTGAGCTGCTTCAAATTTCGTTAAACGCTCCTCCATCTTCTCTTGCCAATTTTGCTCCTTTTCTTCCTTCGAGACTTGAGTAGAACCCGCTCTTCGAAGACTTTCTTTGATCCAAGCATTATCAATATAACTCATCTTAAATCCGAGTTTCTCTTCTTCACCCAATACTACATTCGCTTTTCGCACAAGACACGTGATCATAGTTGGAAATTTAACATTATAAACTGATTTAAGAGAGACCGAGAATCGTATCACCTCCTCATAGATCAAATGTGCCACATCAATTTCTTCTCCTCTCAAAATACAGTCCAAAAGTAGAGCGTACTTCATAGTCACATCCAAAGTTCGTGTGTTTCCAAAGACATTAGGAATAAGGAAATTGTGCCAAATTCTAGCATCTGCTTGAAGATATTTGTAAGGCCAAGGTGCCTTCAATTCTCCCTTATGTGATTGCACTTTCTCCTTGTCTAAAACATGCTCAAAAAGTAATTCCTCATCCAAGATTTTTCGTTTAGCAACTGCTTCTTCAAATTTGCAAAAACCTTTCAATTTCTTAAACTTGAAGTGGTTCCTAATCTCCTCAACTGTGAAAGGAACTAGCTTTTCTCTAATCGGAACACAATTACTATCTCGGCTAAAGAGGCCTAGATAGAACTCCAAAACTAATTCATGACATAATTCAGAACGTCTTACCATGAACGTAGACCAACCCAATTTCTCCCCAAGCGCTAAGAATCTCTTGTATTCTCCATCTCTAATTTCTTCCTTGAATACTTTCTCATAAGCAAAAGGTAGTTCTTTTAATTGTTTCTCTGCAGAAATCTTCAGAGCTCTTGAAGTATCCACTTTCTCTATAGGTATAAGATCTTGTTGAGGTTGAGTTTTCTCCTTTGCATAATAATAAAGCTTTTTACCATTACGATCATACGAAGGTTTCCCACTCTTCTTCACATTATCTTTACCTTTTGATTTAGAACTAGCACCTTTGTCAATTGATTTCTTCTTGTTTAAATCCAATCCCTTGTTACTTTTCACCTCCCTCTTGTTAGCTAAGATTGTTGTTCTATTAGTCATCTTCAATTAACCCCCAACTCAAAGCTTTAGCAACCCTTGAAATTTAAACTCTTGAATTAATGGATGAACAAGCTTGATTTGGCCTAGGATGGGTGAATTGGTGATGAATCTCTATGTGGGGTCGGATGATTTGTAATGCGTAGGCTTGAATTTTAGAAATTGTGTGACGAATTTGTGAAATTTGGCTCTTTAATTCTTCAATTTGAGTGAATTTTGTGATGATTGGTAGCTTGAATCTCTCTTGTAATGATGTGGAGAGAAGGTTTGATGTGTTTTTCTTGATGATTGTGTAGTGTTTTGGTGATTGGTGAAGGTTTTGATGAGCTTTAATGGAGTTAGGAGAGTTGTGGAGAAGAAGGAGAGGGTTAAGGTTTAATAAATTCGGAATAATAGGATTTATACCTCCTTTATAACTCAATCCCGTAACTTTTTCTCTCTCTGGCGGTGCTGCGGACTACCCCTGCGGACCATGGGGTGCACCGCAGGGTAGTCCGCGACATCTGATGCTCAAAAATTTTTGCTCTCTGGTCTAGACCCGTGGTAGGACCCCGTGGCACGGGTTTTTGGGGCGCGGACTAGGGTCCGGTGTACCGGAGGGTACCCGCGGCATCTGTAGCTAACTCCGTCAAAATACCCGTGGTACCTACCCCGTGGCACGCGTTTTTGGGGCGCGGACTAGGGTCCGGTGTACCGGAGGGTACCCCGCGGCAATTTTTCTGGTTTCTGGATCAGACCCGCGGTAGCAACCCGTGGTACGCGTTTTTGACCTCGCGGACCATCCCTGCGGACCATGGGGTAGTCCGCGGGGTGCATTCTTTTGCTCCAAAAATTTTCCTCGCGTTCCCTAACTCGATTTCTCCAATTCCTACACACCAAAAACACTGATACCTTCCTCAAATATGCATTATCAACTAAAAACTATTAAAATAAACTAAAAACTAAAACGTAAAAGACATGAAAACATAAAAAAAACTTCGGGTTGTCTCCCGAACAGCACTTTTGTTTAACGTCTTTCAAAGTTAGACGTGTTACCTCTGTCAAGATTTGCGAATATAGCCTCCCCAACAACGAGTAAGGCTATGAACGTCAACTAATCTGCGCTTGACCCCAGTTTTGGGGCGAATTTCTATCACCTTAGCTGAAACAACCTTAGTGACAATGAATGGTCCCATCCACGAGTCTTTGAAACTTCGTGGCCTGTTCTCGCGTTTGTGGGCATTCCATAGGACTTCATGGCCAACCCCAAACTCAATGTTTGGCTCAGTATCCACAGGCTTTAAGTAGATCTCCTCAGGAGGGACTTTGTGATGTGAAAGGCTGTGGATGATAGGCACGGTGGGATCCAACTTCCTCGGTTTCTTACCGAAGACATAGAAGGTCTCGGATACATTCTTAGTATGAAGGGTGATGGTCCCATCTTGGAAGTTGATCACACTTTGACTTGTGGCCATGAAGGGCCGTGCAAGTATGATTGGAACTTGCTTATCTGCATCAAACTCAAGAATAACAAAGTCAGTAGGGATGGCGATATTACCTGCACGGACTAAGACGTCGTCCACTGTTCCCCATGTCCTTTTCACTGAGTTGTCAGCAAACTGCAACTTCACTGGAGTTTTCTCTGATTTTTGAAGTCCAAGTCTCTCGAACACGGACTTAGGCATAAGATTCACACCAGAACCCACATCGTACATAGCTTTCACCTTGAGCATACCATGTAATTGAATAGGAAGGTTGAAACTTCCCGGATCTTTAAGTTTTGGTGGTAGCTCTTTCTCACTTCTTCTCGAAACCCTCAGGTTCTCTCTCGGGATCTCTACACTCGCTTCTTTCTCAGGAATAACTTGCGTAAAAACTTGTTGTGGTGTAAGTCCTTTCTTCGCAATCTCAAGCATTTGGGCGTTGATATTTTCAGGTTGGTACGCCTCTACAAATGTCTTGAGAACAGTGTCATCGTTCGGATTTGTATCACGAATAGTTGATGACACTGGTTGTACAATAGGTAGCGATTCCACCTTCTCTTCTTCTTTCTCCTCTAGCACAGCAGGTGCCACTTCATCTTTCGATTCCTCTCTTGAGGCTTCTTCCTCTTTCTCTTTAGCCAACTCGGCTGCATATTCCACTACCGATCTAATTTACTCTTGCACCTTTCTCAGTAGCTCTATAAATTCGGCTTTCTCTTGATCGTCCTCCACATAAACTTCAGAACAGTCAGATTCCACGGGGCTAGACTTGGTTGGTTCTTCTTCAGTACTCGGAATTTCCACGGCACTAATGGCAGCATGTGGTATTTCTTCCTTTTCTTCTTCAATTTCAAGGCATATAGCCTTGCAAGCTTCGAACCCAACATTGTTTTCACCTCCTTCGATTGCCTTTACTTCTTTTTGTTCTACTACACTTGTTAACACTTTATTTAACTGTTCTACTTGAGTACTTAGCATCTGAAGTATGGCATCGTGTCCTCTGACCTTCTCGTCCTGAGCATTTATAGTCGTGGTCAAACGGTCTAGAGCTTGTGCTATCTGTGTATTGTCGATAGCTCCTTCTTGCGGATATTGAGGTAAAGCTTTATGATCTAAAGTATCGGTATAGGCGCCTTGAGCAGGTTGTTGTGGAGGAGCAGGTCTATTCTGATATTGATTTTGGAACTGACCTCCCTGTTGGTAAGAGTTGTTCTGGGGGCGCTGTTGATAATGACCAGGATTAGCGGCCCCTTGTGGATTTGAATACTGCATACCCGGATGGTTGCGGTTGCCCCATCGATTGGATATAAAGTAAACAGATTGCGGATTTGTTTCGCACTCTTCCCATGAATGATCGTTAACTCCACATTGTTGACAACCTTGTGCTTCTTGCACCACCTTTGTTGCAGCTATATTCTTCTCCATCGCGATTTTCAGCTCCTTGATTTGATTTTCTAAAGAGGATATTTGAGCTGAGTTCGCAGTTTCTGCATCTAAACGAAGCATTCCTCGGGTCTTTGCTACAGAAGCTCGTGTTGAAGGCCAACTTCTTTCTTGTTCCATAATATTCTCTAGCACCTCGGAAGCTTCATTGTGATTCATGGACACGAAATTACCCTTTCCAATGTTATCCACCTTTTCTCTACCTTTATAATTAAGGCCTTCATAGAACATAGCAAGTTGCAGAGCAGGTGTATAACCATGGAGTGGACATCTAGTTAATTTTTGTTGAAACCTTGTCCATGCTTCTCCCACTGTTTCTCCATCCTCTTGGCAAAATCTTGCAAGCTCGGTTTGATCTTTAAGTCTCATGCTCTTCGGATAAAATCTGTTAAAGAATGCGGCTTGAAGTTCTCTCCAAGAGTGAATGGTTCCATGTGGTTGTATCTCTAGCCAATCGCTAGCTCTTCCGGTCAAGAAAAACGAAAACATATGACAATACAGTTGCTCGCGTGTAATGCCAGGAGTAATGTAGGCATCACAAATCTGCATAAACTTCTGAATCGCTTTTACCGGATCTTGTATTGCTGTACCAGTATAGAGTTCGAAACTTTGAAATTGACTGAGCATACCCGGATCGGGTCTAAATTTGATATTCGGAATCTCAGGAGGGCGGTAACCGATGGGTTGAACATGGAATGGTACGTTAAGGCCAGGTAGATCTTGTTCAACTCGGTTCTGTTGATTATTAAGATTATTCCCATTACCTCCTCCTGCTGGTAGCTGTACTCCTTCTTGTCCACCAAGTGGTAGCTCTTGTTGTTGTTCACCTTGCACTCCACCGAGTGGTGGTCCAAGTATTGGATCTTGTTGCAATCCTCCTCTTGGTAATTGTTGTCCTCCTCCAACTGGTGGATCTCAGGTTGCCATTACTCTTCTTAAGGCTCTTTCCTCACGAACTCGTTTGTTGTAAGGTCTGAAGCTCCTCTCAGGCTCCGATAAGGGAGGCCAAGAATTAAACACTGTGAAACCTGAAAAAGACTAAAGCAAACCCAAGCGTAAATCTGGAAAAAATAAAGACTAAAATTGAACTAAAAACTGAAAAGTAAAAACTAATTAAAAACTAAAACTCGAAATAGATAACCCACACGCTAACGAGACACAAGTCCCCGGCAGCGGCGCCAAAAACTTGGTGTCGCCTAGGGTGTGATAAAAATAAGATCAAATTAAGTATGGAAAACTACGCACTCTCACCCTAGACAGGCACAGTACTGCTAGTATTACAGGACGTATGCAAGTTTTAATGATAAGTAGAGTTCGTTCTCAGGGACTTAAGTGTGTTAATCGCGTAGGAACAGATAAGAGTAAAAGTAAATAATTAGAAAGCAGAAAATAAAGCAAATAGAAATTCGAAAATAACAATTAAAACTAAGGAAAATAAAGACAATAAAGTAAAAGATAAGAAATATGAGATGAGAAGTATAGCTTAGGTTTTGCTAGTATGCACTAATCCTTCTAATTCTTTCTATAAATCTAGTTCATAAGGGAGAATATTAGCTCTTGGTAATACTTAGTCAGGATTCTAAATTCCCCAAGCTTAGACCTTGAGAGCGACTAAGGGGGCTACGTCACAACCAAGAAGTGATTTCAAATAGGGTTATCAAACGCCACTAAGGCCCTAAGCAAATACTGCAATCTTGGTGATACGGTGGTTAAAACAAACCCTAATGACTATCTAGTTAGAAGTATGTTTTGTCAGAACTGCTATCGACACTAGACATTATGTGGTGGTTCAATAGTTAAACACCCTGTCAAGGAGACCATCTAACTACTATTAAAACAATCCTAAAGTGATCAGTTCTAGGAAAGACATTAAATCAAAACACATAAGCAAATATAAAGTAAGAAGCTAATATCAGATTAAAACATATAATTCCCAAAGAAACTTAGATAGAAGAATTAGAATGCATAGATTATACATATGCAAAACCCAAGCTATGGGGAGTTTAGTTCATACGCGAAGGAAATAAACTAAAAGAAATTACAAAAGACATCATCTTGCTCTCTACAATAAACTGGAAGAATAAAACCTTAAGAACTAATTACTATGAGGCAAGGATTATTTACAAGTGATATAAGGGTGTATTTATAGGTGTTTAGAAGACCTAATTCGTTTTCTTGAGGAATAGTTAAGGTAGTGGACTTCTAGCCCAACTCAAATTCGTATGGAAATAAAGATAAACACTGCTGCGTTGTTTTGAGTGTATCTTCTTCATTATTGGTCCGATTTTGCTCCACAAGATACCAAAAGAATCGCAACATAATTATCTTGACCCACTAGAAGGAAATCTCCAAATTCGGCCTATTTCTTAGGTAAAAACACCAATCTTTAGACGTTTGTGCAGAATCCCAGTTTTAGGCAGCTTTACCTTTTCCATCTTTTTAGCTTTTATTTCCTTTTCTCTAATTACCATGTAAATCTCTTTCCATAAGTTGTTGTCTTTGACTTGGACTCTAATTAATCTCCATAATTATCTTTAAAGCTACACACTAAATAAACAATTAAACCCAATATACTCTAAAAATATTATTTCTACAAATCAAGACTCAAAATAGGAAAGTGCACTAAATCTCAAGAAAATCGACATTATTGACTTCTAAAACACTAAAAATGATGTCTCATCCTAACATAAATCTATCACAAATGAGGAGACATCAAGACCCCCTCCTCATCCGAAGCCGAGGGATCGGTATAACTATCAATATCCCTTTCCAAGGTAAAATCTTCTAGCTGTGATTGCATCCGTCCAAAGTTCTCTGTTATCTTCTTGTAATCTTTCGATTTCATGTTGTAATTTGAGAGCCCATGGAGGAAGATCATGATCAATTGTAGAGGAAGAAGTAGAAGAACCTTGGTCATGAATCTTTATCTTCTTCAAAGGCCTTGATGGTATGGACATTCTAGCAGTTAACTTCTTTGGTAGTGGTTTTGCTTGGGCCTTTTCTTTTGATTCTTTAGTAGACTCATCAATGGTGATAGGCTTTTCAATGGTGGCTCAAGGCAATTTCTTATTCTTCCCAATGATGATGCACTTTCTCTTGTATTCCATAGCTTCAGATCTATTAGTCATGTTTGAATTACCCACAACTCAAGTTATACCAAGGATGGATTAAAAGTTTAAGAGAAATTGGTTTAGCTTGAGGTTGTTGCTTGGATTTGATGAAATAGAAAGGTTTCTTGATGGATCTTGGAAGAATTCTTTAAAGCTTGTTGAATTCGATGGTGTTTAATGGTGTAGTGTGATGAATTTGATGAAGAGATTGTGTTTATGGAGGATGGAGGAGAGAATTTGTGAAGTTGTTGTGTTAATTGTGAAGGTTTGTACAAGCTTTAAGATGTATATATAGTGTTTGGGTCTGAAAAATTCGTGTGGGAGAGGCTAGGGTTAATCTTGTTAAGGTAAGAATTTGATTAGGCAAGAAATTCTTCACAAACCGCCACTGAGCGGTATACCGGGCATAACCTCCGGTATACCGGACCCATCGACTCTTCATTTTTTCGTCTCGGCAAAGACCCCGTGGTATATAACCCGTGGCACGGATTTTTGACACTGTTCAATTTCTCGTCTCCGTCAAAAAACCCGCGGTATCCAACCCGTGGTACGGGTTTCTGCCTCTCCGGTATACCGGCCATATGGCCCGGTATACCGGACCTGTCATGTTCCAAAATTTTTTACTCTCGGCAATAAACCCGATGCGCATACCCATGTCACGTGTTTTCCAGGCGCGGTATACCGGGCTTTTTGGCCGGTATACCGGACCTCCCTGTGAATTTTTTCCAATTTTTTTCTTTTGACCCCAAACTCATTTCCTGCACAATAACACACTACCTTTCTCTCCTATTAGCTTGTAAACACAATTAAAAATATACACTAACTTAATATTGTACACTACAAAGCAATAAAACTAATCTAAAAAGCAATTTAAAACAAGGGGTATCTCCCAAGAGAACTTTTGTTTATCGTCTTTGAGTTAGACGTGTATCTCAGGCTAAGCGCTTTCTACGAGATGGATTGTCTCCTCTCGCCCAAAGTCCTCACTGTCATGGTATCTCTTCAAACGCTGGCCATTCACCATGAATGTCCTTTGCTCGGTTGGATGTTCAATTTCAATCGCTCCATGAGGTGTGACTTTCATAACAATGTAAGGTCCTCCCCAACGGGATTTAAGCTTTCCTGGGTAGTTCAAAAATCGAGAGTTGTATAATAAAACTTTTTGTCCTCTCTCGAAATGCTTTGGACGGAGCCGTTTATCATGCCATCTCTTTGTTTTCTCTTTGTAGAGGCGTGAATTTTCATAGGCTAGATAACGAAACACCTCCAACTCGTTCAACTGCATCATCCTTTGATTTTCGGCCAATTCTGGGTCTAGATTCAGAGTTTTAATAGCCTAGTAGGCTCAAGCTTCAAGTTCAATCGGTAGATGACACGCTTTTCCGTAGACCATGCGATATGGAGATGCCCCAACTGGTGTTTTAAATGCCATTCTGTAAGCCCAGAGAGCATCATCTAGCTTTAAAGACCAATCTTTCCTCGTTTTATTCACGGTCTTCTCAAGAATAGATTTGATTTCCCGGTTGGAAACTTCCGCTTGACCGTTAGTTTGTGGGTGATAACCAGTTGAAATACGGTGTCTCACTCCAAACTTACGAAGATAGTTTCTCAGAGGAGCATTAATAAAATGGGTACCTTTATCACTGATGAGAACACGTGACGTACCATGTCTTGAAAAGATGTTTGTTTTTAAGAATTTGATTACTGTTTGAGCATCGTTCTTTGGTGTTGCCACTGCTTCTACCCATGATGATACATAATCTACCGCAAGCAAAATATAAATATTTCCATGAGAAGTGATGAAAGGTCCCTTGAAATCTATTCCCCATACATCAAAGATTTCAACTTCTAGAATATTGTTAAGTGGCATCGCGTCTCTTTTTGATATATTACCAGTGAACTGGCATATTTGACATGACTGGACAAAACGATGACAATCTTTGTGTATGGTAGGCCAATAGAATCCGGATTGAAGAATTTTAGCTGCAGTTCTATCGCCTTTAAAGTGACCTCCATAAGGTGAATTATGACAAATTGCAATGATCTTTTCCATTTCACCTTCATGCACACATCTTCTGACCACTTGGTCACTACAAATCTTCCAGAGGTATGGTTCATCCCAATAATACTGTTTGGCCTGGTAAGATAATCTTTGTCTTTGATGTGGGTGGATATGCTTGGGGAATACACCACTCACAATGAGGTTGACTAGATCTGCATACCATGGCACGAACGCATGTTTAATAGTAAAAAGTTGTTCATCAGGGAATACCTCTTTAACCAACAATGGTTCTTTATTCGCATCAGATCCTTCGAGCCTTGATAAATGATCAGCAACTTGATTCTCACATCCCTTTCGGTCTCGAATGTCTATGTCGAATTCTTGAAGTAACAGTAACCATCTAATAAGACGCGGCTTAGCGTCCTTTTTCTCCATAAGGTACCTGATAGCTGAATGATCAGTGTATACAACAGTTTTCTTCCCAATCAGATAGAAACGAAATTTATCAAAAGCATAAACCATGGCCAACATCTCTTTCTCCGTCACTGTATAGTTCATCTGGGCAGCGTGGAAAGTCTTACTTGCATAATAAATCGTATGGAAAATCTTGTCTTTCCTCTGTCCCAACACAACACCCATAGCGTGATCACTAGCATCGCACATAAGTTCAAACGGAGCTTTCCAATCAGGAGACATAACAATAGGTGTAGAGATCGGTTTTTCCTTAATCGTCAAAAACGCTTGAAGACATTCGTCAGTAAAATTAAAAGGAGTATCCTTTTCAAGTAAAGAAAAAAGCGGTTTGGCGATCTTGGAGAAATCTTTAATAAATCTTCGATAAAATCCTGTGTGACCCAAGAAACTTCTCACTCCTTTAACAGAAACTGGAGGTGGTAATTTTTTGATAACTTCAATTTTAGCACGATCAACCTCCATCCCTGCCTTCGAAACTTTATGTCCCAACACAATTCCCTCTTGAACCATGAAGTGGCATTTTTTCCAGTTAAGCACAAGATCTTTTTCTCTACATCTCACAAGGACTTTCTCAAGATTATTCACACAATCATCAAAACTATCTCCAAATACCGAAAAATCATCCACAAAAACCTCCAAGTATTTATCAATCATGTCCCAAAATATAGCCATCATGCACCTCTGAAACGTGGCAGGTGCATTACGTAAACCAAACGACATTCTTCTATAAGCAAAAGTACCAAACGGACAAGTAAAAGTTGTTTTGTGTTGATCAAGGGGATCCACACAAATCTGATTATAACCCGAATATCCGTCAAGGAAACAATAATACTCTCTCCCTGCAAGTTTGTTGAGCATTTGATCAATGAATGGTAGCAGGAAGTGATCTTTCTTCGTAGCTTTGTTGAGTCTTCGGTAATCCATGCACACTCGCCACCCCATAACTGTTCTTAATGGTATGGCTTTGCCTTGATCATTAAGGATGGTTGTAATACCTCCTTTCTTTGGAACACATTGCACTGGACTAACCCAATCACTGCTCGCAATCGGATAGATAATTCATGCGTTTAACAACTTGATGACTTCCATTCTCACCACTTCTTTCATAGCTGGCATGAGTCTTCTTTGTCCCTCTATAGATCGACCACCTTCGTTCTCAAGAATGATTTTGTGTTTGCAAACAGAAGGACTAATTCCTTTGATGTCGGCAATAGTCCATCTGATTGCTTCTTTGTTTGCACGAATTACATGGAGTAGCTTCTCCTCTTGAGGACCTGAAAGGTTAGCAGAAATAATAACCGGCAAAGTTTTATTCGTACCTAGATATGCATAGCGTAGGTGATATGGAAGCCGTATTTCTTCGAGAACAGGTGGACATATTATAGATGGTTGTTTCATTGGTTCAATGTCACCTGAGTCTCGAAGTAGTTCTCGTACATTTAATCCTAATGCAGCAACATCTTCAGGAGGAATCTCGAGTTCCTTTTGTGATTCAAGTGCTAAGGCTTCGTCAAGATCATCATCTAAGCTTGCTTCATTGAAGACTTCTTGCGCAATTTTTCCGATGACATCGATTTTGAAACATTCATCTTTTGAATTTGGTAACTTCATAGCCTTAAACACATTGAATCGTATATGTTCGTCTTGTACCCTCATGAACAACTCATCATTCTCAACATCAATTAGTGTACGCCCCGTGGCTAAGAATGGTCTACTCAAGATGATGGGGACATTCGTATCCGCGTCGTAGTCAAGAATAATAAAATCACAAGGAAAAATAAAAGAACCAGCTTTAACTAAAACATCTTCAATTTTACCTACTGGTCGTGAGAGGGAGCGATCCGCCATTTGTAATACCACAGATGTGGGTACTACCTCTCCTATATTAAGCTTCTCGAACAGGGATCTAGACATGAGATTGATACTCCCGCCTAAATAACATAATGCTTTCCCGGTCCAACTATCTCCAATGCCGATGGGAATTGTAAAACTTCCGGGATCTTCTAGCTTCGGTGACAACTTACTTTGACATATAGCACTACATTCCACAGGCAATCCAATTGTTTCCCCAGTTTCTATATTTCGCTTGTTGGAGAGAATGTCTTTCATGAATTTAAGATAGGTTGGCATTGTCTTGAGAGCTTCAACAAGCGGTATATTGATCTCTAACACTCTCAACATGTCAACGAACTTCTTGAATTCCAGGTCATTGTCCTTTCTGACACGTGAAGGGTATGGTGGTGGAGGGCGTATATTAAGTTCCACTGGTTTTCTTGTCTTTTCAGGTGTCTCGGCTTTGACACTCTTCGGTTTAACTACCTCCTCTATTGTATCTTTGATCGTTCTCTCCCCCCTTTTCTGGAATAGGGATTGGTTCAGGTTCTCTTCTAGGTGGAGGTAGTTGTTTTCCACTTCGCAATTCAACTGCATGACACGAATCATCTCTAGGAGCAATACTATCACTTGGAAGTTTCTCTTTCGGCCGATTTTGTAATGTACTTGCCATATGTGATAAAGTATGCTCTAGTTTCTTAATTATCTTCTGCTGGGATTGAATCTTCTGTTGGCTACGACTCATATTGGTCTCGACTACTTGCATTATTTTAGCCATACTCGAATTCAAGCTTTAGATTTGTTCTTGTTTTGTCAGCTGCATTGATTGTCTAGGTGGATCTTTCTTCGTTTTTTGACAAGCTTTCTCAACAATGGGTGCCTTTTTCTGAATAGGTTGTGGTGGATTATAGGATTGGGGTTGGGGTTGATGATAAGTCTCTTGATTTCTGACCCAACTTCTTTGTTGTGGAGGTTGTTGATAATTAGCGTAGCTTTCTTGAGGATAAGTATAACAATTAGAATAATAGTTATCTTGCAGATCTGTAACGGAAGCTACTGCTGGATTATTCATACATCCTTCCCACACATGATTTCTTGATCCACAACCAGGACACGAAGGAATTGCACGTACTACATTTACCTGAGCAATTGTTCGGGCTTGTTCTTGTAGTTCTTCGAGTTGTTGGGCCAATTCTTTAAGCTTCAGAGATTCTGAAGTGTCTTCTTTTTCTGATTTCTTGGGCCAACTTCTGTCGTTCTCAAGAATTCTTTCCATCCCCAACTCAGCTTCTTCAGGATCTAGTAACACAAAACCTGTGTTTCCTAACGAATCTGCCTTCTCTCTTGACTTGTAATTAAGGCCTCCATAAAACAAGGTTAAATAATATTCCATCGAGGATTTGTGATATGGACATCTCGCCTTCTTCTCTGTAAATCGTAACCATTCTTCTCCCAAAATCTCTCCGTCTTCCTGTATAAATTGCTCAAGCTCCAACATATCTTTTAAACGTCTACTAACCAGATAGAAGCGGTCTAGGAATCTTCCTTGAAGCTTTTCCCAATCAGGAATAACATGAGGGTATTGGGTATCATACCAATCGCTTGCACCTCCGGTCAAGAAGAACTGGAACATCACGTAGTAAACTTGTTCCCTAGTAACTCCTCTTACGATATAAGCATCACAGATTTGCATGAATTTCTGAATATATCGGATCGGATCTTGATGTGCAGCACCGCTGAATAGTCCATGAGTTGCAAACTGAGTTAAGATCCCTGGATCAGGCTTATATTTAGCGGCTTGAATTTCTAGAGCGCGAATTCCTCGTGGATCCACTCTAAACTCGACGGGTAGCTCAAGTCTCCTTGGGTTCTCCATCTGTAACTATCTATAAAACAAAAACTAAAAGACAAAAGTGTAAAATAGAACTAACTGAAAATAAAAGCACAAGATATATGCACAAGGACTAACGATGTAGTCCCCGGCAGCGGCGCCAAAAACTTGGTACGGCCTAGGGTGTGATAAAATATGATATAAATAAAGTGAAAATAATCACCCTAGACTGAGCACAGTTCTGCAAGTATACAGATTGTATGCAAGTTTTAGAAAATAAGTAAGATTCGTTCCGCAGAGACTACGAAGGTTAGGGGAATCATATGCAATAATCAAGTGCAAATAATAAAGCTAGGACAACTAACGCAAGAAAAATAAAGACAATAGATATTTATTTGGTTTTCTAATTAAACTAACTTAAAACTAAGAATGTAAAGACAGAAAATTAAATATGAAAGAGAAGTAGTATGAGAATATAGCTTGAGTCAATAGCATGTAATCCCCACTAGTTTTGCCGTTCTAAACATGTAAGGGTGAATTATGTAGTATTTCAATAATTGGTTCCAATTACGCTAGGTAGTTTTAAATAAGATTTACCTGTGTCAATAAGGCTTCATAAGCAAACTGTTCCCGTAATTGGTAAATAGTAACATGTACTAAACCATAGTAATTATCTAGTTAGGTTGATTTGTCAGATCTAAACTGAATACTAGACGTTATGTGCTAAACATGTAATTAAACACCGTCGTCAATGGTGACCTAACTACTAGATGATAATTCTATATGGCTGCAGTCCACAAGAACACAGAATATAAACCCAAACACATAGACAGAGAATAAAACCTATAATTCAATTTAAAATATAAAATTCCCAAATTAGATAGATGTCAACCAAAACTAGGGTTCATACATATATGCTAAAACTCAAGCTAAAGAAATTTAGTTCATGCAAGAAAAGGAAGAAATTAAAAATTTAAAGGTAGAAGAAGACATATTGATGAACAGCTCCTTCCAGGCTTCTTTTCTTGTGTTATAAGCTTCCTCTTGGTTTAAGGTTTCACCAAGGATGATTTAAGAGTGTTAAGAGGCTGTATTTATAGTGTATAGGTTGAGCTAATTCGTTTCTTGAAGGAGAGGCTAAGTAATGGACTTCAAGCCCAACTCAAAATTCGTATGGGTATTGAGCATATTTTCTTCATTATTGGTCGGTTTTTTCTCCACGATATACCAAAAGAATCGTCACAGAATTATCTACGTCCCTATGAAAGGAATCTTCCAAAATCGGCTTGGTTTTGGAGTTATCACCACTTCTTTAGGCGTAGCTGCAGAAATTTAGATTTAGGCAGCTTTTCCTTTTCCATGTTTTTAGCTCTTTTTTTCTTTATCTCCAATTACCATATTTATCTTCTTTCCATATCTTGTAGTCTTTGACTTGGACTCTAATTAATCTCCATAATTATCTTTAAAGCTTCACACTAAATAAACAATTAAATCCAATATTCTCTACAAATATCATGTTACTAAATCAAGACTCAATAGGAAAGTGCACTAAATTAGGCTAAATTCGACCTATAAACTAATAAATACGCCTAAAATGATGTCTTAGAGATATATTTTATTATCACAAATGAGGAGACATTAAATACATATCTCACTGGAGCTATTATTACTTTAATATAACCAAATCTAATATATTTTAATTTTATCTAGTGATATAATTTTTCAAGTTTTTTAATTTAATATATATAAGTAATACAACACAAAAGTATATGGATGGTCTTATATCATCATTAAAAAATTATTTGAGGGCCTACATGATATTTTAAACTTATCTTAACTAATAATAATATTATTAATAATAAATACCTAACTAATGTTATTTCACTAATAATAATGAATTAATTAATAAAACATACCAATATTAAATGAAAAATTCTTCATCCAATATTGGATAATCCTACACCAATTATATTGTTACACATATCCCATGTTCTAAATTTGCAAAAGTAACTAAATTATTAATCTAAGGGTAAAGCCCTCATGTAGACCTTTAACTTTGTCCAAAGTGCACGAACCGCCCCGATCTTACGTTTTACCCTTTTTGTATTTTTGTAGAATCAGGGTTCTGAATGTGTTGAATTGTGTTTTGTGTCTTTTCTTCATTTCGTGCTACATTAATTCAAAGATGACGGTTCTGAAGAGTAATGCAATCGAGATAAGGGAAGTATTGAACAATAATCTGAAAGAAGAGTTTAAGTTACTTCGAGCCATCGTTGATGAATTTCCTTATGTAACCATGGACACACAGTTCCCAGGCATAGTTGTACGTTCCGTTGCTAAATTCAAAACCCCATCTGAGAATAATTTCTACACCTGGAAAGCTAACGTTGACATGTTAAGATCATTCAATTGGATCTCACATTCTCTGATGAAAAAGGAAACTTTTAAATAGAGATATCTATGCTGAAGATTTAATCTAGCTTTTAAATGAATATTGTATTGATTCTTCTAGGTTACTTTTCATTTTGGGTATGATTTTGGCTACTTGCTTAAGATATTGACTGGTCAAAAGTTACCTGAAACACAAAAGAAGTTTATCAATTTAATGAAGATTTATTTTTCTGTTATTTATGACATAAAACATTTGATGAAACTCTGCAACAATCTCCAAGGTGGATTAAACAATCTTGCGGAGATGTTAGACGTGGAGAGAATCGAAATCTTTCATCAATCTCTGGATCTGATACTTTTAACATGTTATACTTTTATAAAACTGAAAAAGAATTTATTTAATGGTGTAAGGAAAAGAATGAATGAATGATTATTGCTATATTTGTTGATTCATATGAAAGATAGTAAGAGATTTGTTTTTCTAGTTTTCCTATGATTATTTGAAGCATTAAAACATTCAGAGGATTTTTTATTTATTTTAAAGTTAGGGATGATGATGAAGAAGACACTTAAGGTGAGGTGGCTGAGGTGGCGGTGACATGGTGCCAAGTGGCATTGTGAAAAAAGGGCTAATGGTATGGGAGGTTCATGCACTTTGGGGAAAGTTAAAGGGCTACAAGAGGGTTTTACCCTTAAACTAATGACATGTATTTTATTATATTAATCAATGGTTGTGATATGAATATTGGACCATCCATAGGATGTAAGTCATACCCATATTAAATAGTTCTAGATTAATATCATAATTTTCTATTTTTTAAATAAGTATTTCATTTTTTTTTAATATTTCATATAAAATAAAAAGATTTATATTCTAACCTTTAAAATGATTGACTTTCTAGATATTGAATTGTCATGAGCATCAATCTCAATTTATACATCATAATGAAATCCATTTTACTTTAAACATTATCCTGTAGAAAAATAGTATATATATATATATATATATATATATATATATATATATATATATATATATATATATATATATATATATATATATATATATGTAAGCTGCACAATCATGTAAATCAGATATTATTATTTATACCAATTATTAATAGAAAGATTGATAAAAAAAGATTTTTTGACAAATTAAAAAATAATCTGTGGAAATATATATTTAAAATGATAATTAAATTTAACATTTACAGTGAGGGTCTAAACAAAGAGAAAATCACCAATAATATTTTATTTCTTTTAAATTTATAAAATAGAACTCACTATTTTTTTTGTTACAAAAGTTTCGTATCTCTAGCATTCCATTGTTTTGTTTTAGAGTAATAAAAAATGTAAAAAGAAAAAAGCCCTATCTTCTAAACATGTCATGAAATATAAATAATAAAAAAAGTGAAGCATTATACTTTTTGTAGTAAAATGAGATCTACTATTTGATAAAATTTACTTTAAAATTAAATGAACTAGAACGATTTACAAATTATAAAAATTCAGGTTTTTTAAAAATGAAAAAAATAAAGAAAAATAAATTCAAGAATATTTATTGTAAAAAGGTGAGGTATGGATTGATTAAATTCAATGAGATAAAAAAAATAAATAAAAAAAAGATTCAAAACTTAAGATAGATGCAAAAATAATAACTAATAAAAGATAAATTTCATTCAACATGTGATCCACATTGGACTACTGTAAATTCATTGATGGTTTCACCAAATTTGATAA
Organism: Nemophila menziesii; assembly: GCA_029959085.1. Classification (NCBI taxonomy): domain Eukaryota; kingdom Viridiplantae; phylum Streptophyta; class Magnoliopsida; order Boraginales; family Hydrophyllaceae; genus Nemophila; species Nemophila menziesii. The sequence goes on from JARWIR010000014.1 coordinate 8,305,453, forward strand.
GGAATTTTGCTTGATTTCAGGGACCAAAATGATGTTTATAAAGTATATCAGAAAATTGAAAGAAAAACAAATTCGATGATAGATATGAATTTTCTTTTCATAATTACAACATATTTTCAAGTAAGATAAAAAATATATAAGATCTAAGAAGAAAAATACTTTGCAAATGAGGTTTGGTGAGTTTCTAAATTTTTTTTATCCATGGATGGATACTCTTATCAAATTTCGATAGTTTGAACAAAGAATTGATAGATTACTTACCGATTAATGGGAGAATTCTGTTCTTATGGCAGGATTCTTGTGGACGGCGGCTTTTATAAGATATACAAAAAAAATAGAAAGAGAACTTGAAAAATAAAAATTAGGGTTATGATTGTTAGATTAGAAGACTAGTATTATGTATAAGATAATCTTTTGCCCACGTTTTTAAAAAAATTTCCAAACTCAAGAAAAAAGGCCCATTGAATTTGTTTCGTTGGACTTAGACTAATAATTTTTCAATTGTCTATTAAAATTAAAATATTATCTCCTTCTCAAATATTATCTTTTACAAATAATTTTTCTACCTTATTTTAAGCTTCTAATTTTATTATATAGATTATTTTCTAACTAAACTAACAAATCTCTCTTTTAAAACTAGGCCAAATAATTTTTTTTACTCTTTATGCCTTTTGTCTATATTACACATTTACATATAAAAGTAACATATCTCTTATAAATTGATTAATTACTATTTATTACTTATTTATATCATTTAATTACACGACAAATTTTAATGTCGGTGAAATTGGCAAACAGAAATATCGTTTCAGCCTTCACGATAATCGTAGGTCAGTCTCCCTTTCATGTCTTTCGACGTAGGCTCTGCAATTGCCTCTACATCCTTCTCCGCTCTATATTACGCTTCTGAAGCAATTGGTAGTGGTTCCTTCGACAATGATACCTCGCTTCTCGAAGAACTAGGCATTAATACAAAGCAAATATATAAAAAATGATGTCAGTATTAAACCCATTTTGTGTCCATCTCGATTCACAGAAAGACACAGACCTCTCCAACCCGTTTCTCATTCTGTTGGAATTTGAAGTTTCTCCAACTGCTTGCCGGAAAGCTTCATTTCAGGATTATTTTGGGTTAGATATAAGTCCTTACATGATTTAACTGGATTTAGGTAAAGGGTAAGGCTGCGGTTGATGTGGTGTAACCCGTTGGGAAAATCTTATAAATACGTTCTTCTTTAGCTAAAGACCTAGCTTCATCCAACTTCATCATCGAAGCAGATGCAAAAGCTATTATACATGCTATTCATTCTTCTAGTCTTATTTTCTCATGGAATAGTAGGGCTATACTCGAAAATATTAAAATAATAGACTTGGTCTTCCCTCATGTTTGTATCCAAGGTGAGAGAATAAAAACTAATTAAGTGGTGGATTGGTTTGGTAACACTTTTTCTAAGCTATAATAATTATTCCTTTGAATTTTGACGTATTTTTTTGAACGATTTTTCAATAGGAATAGGATAAGTACTCCTCTTTTTTTATATTCTTAATATAAGTCCTTTCTTTCCTTCAAGAAATGCAATCTTTCTCTAATACATCTGAGTATGTACTCTAAAGACTGTTTGGGTATTCAATATAACACTTAACATGGATTAACACTTTGAGGTTTCGTAAGAACTTCCCATAAGTCTTTTTTAGGGTCGTTACTGAACTGGTATCGTCATTGAATTCACTCTTCTCCTAGGAAATGAATATGCACAAGTATTTGACACCTAGTATATATGAAAGAACACAAAACTTATATTATTACTCCAAATATTAACACAATCACATACTAAGTCATTAGACTGATACCCATTCCCACACAAACCATCAGTAACGTGTAATTCTAGCGAATTAGTCTCCTAAGTGAGATCCATGATTCCATGATCATCTATCATTAGTATAGACTAATAAAGTTCACAAGATATTGTCACTATATTCCATTCTTCTATGCATGCCCCCTACGAACCCACTTGGGAATGACCACTTCATATCAAACAAATATCCCTAACACAATTTTGTTAGAATTCCACCTAAAGAAGTCATTTTACTTGAGCGTAACTCCAGGACTTGGTTTATCCATATAATTAGGAAACTTTGAAGTGATATTATTAATCCTCGATCTTTTACATTCCCTGTGGCTTTAATAAAATATCTTTCTAATTACATCAATGCATGATATTTAAAATTACTTGACTTCTATTGGTTAATTACTTTCTTGTAAAAAAGCTTAGAATTTCTATTTGTCCATTATAACCAAAAAGTTACTGTGAATGGATTGGTCATCAATGTATTTGCAATTTTATGGACTTGTCAGAATTGATATTTACCAAGTTGAACCCGCCAACCAATGTCATTGTTATTCCAACTAGAAGAAATAGTCGTTCCGATTGTTGTAGATGGCATCCTAATTTTTTCAGGAAAATACTTAAAATTTACATGATATGAAGACATGGTGTGTATTTTGGCTCACATCCACACTTACTTCAAATAGGAGAATCAATAAAACCCTTTTTATAAATATTAAAGGGAGTTAGTTTACAGTCCAATACATCTCGCTAAAGTAAAACTTTGATTTTTTTGAGCATTTTAGCTTCCAAATTTTATCCTATTTAAATTTTTTCTCTTGACTAGGTAAATTTAGAGCTCAATAGGTAGATTTTATCAACAACACATCAAAATCATTTATACTCCATTTAGACCAATCACATCCCTCGTCAACCAGATAAACAACCCCCTTTTACAATACATAGTCTCCTTCAAAATATATTTAATTAAAACTACCCCCTCATTTACACAATCTTTTTCCATTTCCCAAAAATATAGTTTAAATGTTCGTTGAGACATTTTTTCACATTATTACTCGTATTAAGATATTATATTTTCCATACATATTTAAAATATCATATAAACTTATTTTAATAAAAATATGTGTGAAAATAAAATGGAAGGAATAAAATACTTAAAGATATATTCTACCTATGTCAAGAATAAAGGAACGGTGATCTCCAATAAAAAGACGGTGAGTAATATGCTTCATAAATAATTAGAAAATTTATAATGCAACAAATTAAGTTATTTGTAATCTTGCAATAAATGTACAAAAATTCTATAAAAATAGAATTCTCGCCTTAAAGAATGTGGTAAATGACAAAAAAAATAAAAAATCGCTTGGACTTGTATAATTTCGGTTATCTTTATGTTTTGTTTAATACGATCGGTTTCTATACTCTTTGAGTGGCTAGTAAGTGAATGAATTTAAAAATTTGGATTCTTTAGTATAATCGATCTTATTTTTTGAGCCCATTTTGTATTTTATTATTTTAGATTTAAATATTTAATAAAAATTACTCACATATTTATACAAAGTTTGTCCATTTTCTAAAAAGGTATTTGAATTTTTGTCGAGATATTTTTTCCACCATTTTTCTATTATTACTCTTATTAAGATATTATATTTTCAATACTTATTTAAAATATCATATAATAGTTTTTCAATAAAACTATGTGTAAAAATAAAATGGAGGGAATAGAATACTTGTCAAATATATAATTTTTTTGAGTTTTAAGTATTTTATTTTAAGAACATATCTAATATTTCTTTTAAATATGTTTTTATAGGTACAATACTTCTAAAAATTTAAAAATGGCTTTAAATGCTTTTTAAACAAAGGAATATCAAACAAGCACTTAATTAAAGAAGAAGTGAGTTTAGGTCCATTGACACATGTCAAACTCGACTTTTCTTTATGTGTTTTATTATATAAATTCTAGTAAATAATTTACTTAATAATACATATCTCACTGGAGCTATTATTACCTTAATATAAACAAATCCAATATATTATAATTTTATCTAGTGATATAATTTTTCAAGTTTTTTAATTTAATATATATAAGTAATACAACACAAAAGTATATGGATGGTAGCCTTATATCATCATTAAAAAATTATTTGAGTGCATACATGATATTTTAAACTTATCTCAACTAATAATAATATTAATAATAATAAATACCTAACTAATGTTACTTCACTAATAATAATAAATTAATTAATAAAACATACTAATATTAAATAAAAAATTCTTCCATCCAATATTGGATGATCCTACACTAATTATATTGTTACACATATCCCATGATCTAAATTTGCAAAGCTAACTGAATTATTAATCTAAGGGTAAAGCCCTCGTGTAGACCTTTAACTTTCTCCAAAGTGCACGAACCACCCCGATCTTACGTTGTACCCTGTTTGTATTTTTGTAGAATCAGGGTTCAGAATTTGTTGAATTGTGTTTTGTGTCTTTTCTTCATTTCGTACTACATTAATTCAAAAATGACGATTCTGAAGAGTAATCGAATCGAGATAAGGGAAGTATGGAACAATAATCTGAAAGAAGAGTTTAAGTTACTTCAAGCCATCGTTGATGAATTTCCTTATGTAGCCATGGACACAGAGTTCCCAGGCATAATTGTACGTTCCTTTGCTAAATTCAAAACCCCATCTCAGAATAATTTCTACACCTTTAAAGCTAACGTTGACATGTTAAGATCATTCAATTGGATCTCACATTCTCTGATGAAAAAGGAAACTTTTAAACAGAGATATCTATGCTGAAGATTTAATCTAGCTTTTAAATGAATATTGTATTGATTCTTCTAGGTTACTTTTCATTTTGGGTATGATTTTGGCTACTTGCATAAGATATTGACTGGTCAAAAGTTACCTGAAATACAAAAGAAGTTTATCAATTTAATGAAGATTTATTTTTCTGTTATTTATGACATCAAAACATTTAATGAAATTCTTCAACAATCTCCACGGTGGATTAAACAATCTTGCGGAGATGTTAGATGTGGAGAGAATCGATATCTTTCATCAATCTCTGGATTCGATACTTTTAACATGTTATACATTTATAAAATTGAAAAAGAACTTATTTAGTGGCGTAAGGAAAAGAATGAATGAATGATTATTGCTATATTTGTTGATTCATATGAAAGGTAGTAAGAGATTTGTTTTCCTAGTTTTCCTATGAAGATATGAAGCATTCAAACATTCAGAGAATTTTTTATTTATTTTAAAGTTAGGGATGATGATGAAGAAGACACTTAAGGTGAGGTGGCGCTGAGGTGGCGGTGACATTGTGCCAAGTGGCATTGTGAAAAAAGGGCTAATGGTAGGGGCAGTTCATGCACTTTGAGGAAAGTTAAAGGGCTACAGGAGGGTTTTACCCTTAAACTAATGACATGTATTTTATTATATTAATCAATGGTTGTGATATGAATATTGGACCATTCAGACGATGTAAGTCATACCCATATTAAATAATAGTTCTAAATTAATATCATAATTTACTATTATTTAAATAAATATTTCATTTTTTTTTAATATTTCATATAAAATAAAAAGATTTATATTCTAACCTTTAAAAGGATTGACTTTCTAGATATTGAAATGTCATGAGCATCAATCTCAATTTATACATCATGATGAAATCCATTTTACTTTAAACATTATCCTGTAAAAAAATAGAATATATATATGTAAGCTGCACAATCATGTAAATAAGATATTATTATTTATACCAATTATTAAAAGAAAGATTGATAAAAAAAGAATCTTTGACAAATTAAAACATAATCTGTGGAAATATAATATATAAAATGATTATTAAATTTAACATTTACAGTGAGGGTCTAAACAAAGAGAAAATCACCAATAATATTTTATTTCTTTTCAATTTATAAAATAAAAATCACTATTTTTTTTTTGTTACAAAAGTTTCGTATCTCTAGCATTCCATTGTTTTGTTTTAGAGTAATAAAAAATGTAAAAAGGAAAAGACCTATCTTCTAAAACATGTCATGAAATACAAATAATAAAAAAGTGAAGAATCATATTTTTTGTAGTAAAATGAGATCTACTATTTGATAAAATTTACTTTAAAATTAAATGAACTAGAACGATGTACAAATTATAAAAAATTCAGGTTTTTTAAAAATGAAAAAAAATAAAGAAAATTAAATTCAAGAATATTTATTGTAAAGGGTGAGGTATGGATTGATTAAATTCAATGAGATCAAAAAATTAAATTAAAAAAAAAATTCAAAACATAAGATAGATGCAAAAATAATAACTAATAAAAGATAAATTTTATTCAACATGTGATCTACATTTGACAACTGGAAATTCATTGATGGTTTCACCAAATTTGATAAGGAATTTTGCTTGATTTCAGGGAACAAAATGATATTTATAAAGTATATCAGAAAATTGAAAGAAAAACAAATTCGATGATAGATATGAATTTTCTTTTCATAATAACAACAAATTTTCAAATAAGATAAAAAATATTTAAGATCAAAGAAAAAAATACTTTGCAAATGAGGTTTGGTGAGTTTCTAAATTTTGTTTATCCATGGATGGATACTCTTATCAAATTTCGATAGTTTGAACAAATAATTGATAGATTATTTACCAATTAATGGGAGAATTATGTTCTTATGGCAGGTTTCTTGTGGACTGCGGCTTTTATAAGATATAAAAAAAATAGAAAGAGAACTTGAAAATAAAAATTAGGGTTATGATTGTTTGATTAGAATACTAGTATTATGTATAAGATAATCTTTTGCCCACGTTTTTAAAAAAATTTCCAAACTCAAGAAAGAAGGCCTATTGAATTTGTTCTTTGGACTTAGACTAATTATTTTCAATTGTCTATTAAAATTAAAATATTATCTCCTTCTCAAATATTATCTTTTATAAATAATTTTTCTACCTTATTTTAAGCTTCTAAATTTTATTATATAGATTATTTTTCTAACTAAACTAACAGATCTCTCTTTTAAAACTAGGTCAAATATTTTTTTTTTACTCTTTACACCTTTTGTCTATATTACACATTTACATATAAAATTAACATATCTCTTATCAATTGATTAATTACTATTTATTACTTATTTTATATCATCTAATTACACGACAAATTTAATGTCGATGAAATTGGCAAACAGAAATATCGTTTCAGCCTTCACGATAATCGTAGGTCAGTCTCCCTTTCATGTCTTTCGACGTAGGCTCTGCAATTGCCTCTACATCCTTCTCCACTCTATATTACGCTTCTGAAGCAAATGGTAGTGGTTCCTTTGACAATGATACCTCGCATCTCTAATTACATTAATGCATGATATTTAAAGTTACTTTTTCTATGGGTTATTTACTTTCGTGTCAAAAATCTTAGAATTTCTATCTGTCCATTATAACCAAAAAGTTATAGTGAATGGATTGGTCATCACTATATTTGCAATTTTATGTACCTGTTAGATTTGATATCTACCAAGTTGATCCCACCACCTCAAAATCATTGTTATTCCAAGTAGAATAAATAGTCGTTCGGATTATTGTAGATGACGTCCTAATTTTTTCACGCAAATACTTCAAATTTACATGATATGAAGACATGGTGTGGATTCTAGCTCACACCCACACTTACTTCATATAGGAGAATCAATAACACCATTTTTAGAAATATTAAAGGGAGTTAGTGTACGGTCCAATATATCTCGCTAAAGTAAAACGTTGATTTTTGTGAGCATTTTAGCTTCCAAATTTTAACCTATTATAAACAACCCCTTTAACAATACTTGGTCTCCTTCCAATATATTTGTGCACATCCTTGATAGCGTCTTTTTTCAATATACTGAATGAACTTGATAGGGACTAGTTGTGCAATTAAGTATTGCACCATTCTATTTGCACCACCCTATTTGATACGCATAACATGCGTACAGTCACTACTTTATGATACACAAGGGTATATTTTTCCTTTTTCATAACACTATGATACAATGCACATGTTAGATTACATTGTCTTTAAGAGAGTGTTAAGTGTTTGAGAGCTTTTCACTTCCACCACCCCAGTCCTTCACAACGTATGTAAGTTGTCTTATTTGGTGACTGTATATAGTTACTTTTATTTATCTCATTTCATGTGCATTGCATCTCATTTCAGGTGCATTGCATCCCATCTCATGTGTATTGTATTGCATTCTATATCATTTGCATTGTATTACATCCCTTGCATTTCATATCATGCATTATCCCATCTCATGTGCATCACATGTGCATTGCATGGTATCTCATCTCATCTCATTCCATTTATCATCCAATTTCATGTGCATTGATGCATTACGTCCCTAGCATTTCATGTCATGTGCAATGCATGATTTATTTCATGCACCCTATCTCATCTCATCTTATTCTTTGCATCCCATCTCATCTTCATTCATCTCAAGCATCCCACCTCATTCATGCGTCCTATCTCATGCTAATCATGGATTTTATCATGTTTTATATATCTCAATCTCATGCATCTTTCTCAATCATATCAAATGCATGCATCCTATCTCGCACATGCATCACATCTCATGATAATCATGCATTTTATTCTATATTATACATCTCATCTTATAATTTTTAATATTATAAGATGAGATATAATATTGAGTTTCCTATATTAAGGAAGAGATTCAAACCTTATACTTTTCATTGACAATGTCAAAGTGTAGAATAAAAAACAAGACCATGGCCAATTGAGCAATTATTCTTTAATTACATTTATTATTTTTAAATTTTTCGAATTACTATTTTTTCCATTTAAAATAGTCTTCTTAGTAACTTAAGTGTTTCCTCAATTTATCGACGACACAAGACAAAATTAGAATTAGTTTTATTATTAAAAAATTAAATATTTTGAATATTTTATTAAAAATTTATTATCTAAATATTTTTATTATATAGATTTTAAATAGATTAATTATGGATAAAATATAAATAGAAATGATTGGATTTCTTATTTGGGTAATATTTTTCAAATTAATACCCTTCATAATAGACGATAGATATAATCCGTATAATATTAATAACATATTCATATGACGTGATATGTTGCATATGACCAATGCATTTGGCTGAAAAAGGGATATATACGCGTGAGATTTTTTATTTTCTTTGTTCCAACACATGAGATTTAAATTACCATTTAGGGCATATGAAAGTGAAAGGTTAGGATTAAATTAAATATTTAAAAGAAAAATGGAATATTTATTAATGATACAGTAATTATAATACTACTTTATATACATAGACCTAACTCAATAATTTAATTTGGTCTCTTATTTAATATTTTTGTATCTTTTCATTCAAATAAAAGAAAAAGACTTTTTAAATATCTAAATTATAAATTTTGAGAAATAAATATTTAACTTTTTAAAAATGGACATTCATGTATTTAATATTTTTATTTTTGTCTTTTTTTAATATCTGCAATCAAATACACGTTAAATGTTGACGTAATATAATATTTTTTATTTAATTATTAATTATTTTTACTTGTATTATTTTTACCACATTATCACTTAACACCAAAATTATTAATTAGGTGAACTCTACAATTAAAAAAATAATATATGTGGTTATACAACCAAACTAGATCCTACCTCATGAATAGTGTTTATGACTAAAAGATTATTAAATATCTAATTCCAAAAAAATCATTAGTGATAAATTTTTTAGGTTATATATGCAAGTTTAGTCCCAAAATTAATGTATCTCTACCACATGGTTTGCTTCACATATCCTACCTAAACAATTTATCTCACGTACTCATAATATTATAGTAGACTTATGATTTAATAAAGAATGATTTGAATAGTTGTTTTGTTAGACAAAGGTCAAAAGTGAGATTAGGTCTAAGTTTATATTTATTTCCCGTACAATATGTTCGAATAAATGACAATCATTGATGGTGGTATCGTTGTGCGTCACATTCCCATAACAGCAGATGGCATGACCGATGGTCTCGCTAGAGTTGCTTGACAGAATTTTGTACCAGAAAACTTGAAGAAGATTCCTCGACACTTATTTGTTGTAATTCTCAACGATATCTTGGTTCGGACGGGCATATAATGATGAGTTTGGTGTCTCGGTTTGTTTTATGTTTTGTATGTTGTGCTTCATTTCTTGTTTTTTGTTTGTGTTGTTTTATGGTACTAGGTTCTCTTGGATATATTTGTGAACCATTTCAGCTATTGTATTTAATGTATCCGTAAAAAAATGTTGTTATGTAAAATAAAAATTTGGTAATCTGAATGACGAGGTAAAAGTGTGTTGTCCCTATAATGAATGACGAGGCAAGATATAATATATATATTTAAAAGGATTTCAGAGCGACTAGGCGACTTCTAAACATGTTCTATGCGTGAATAAGAATATACAATGGTTAGAAGCTCAATGAAAAAATGGGAAGCAAATATTCAACTATCCTATCAATTCCTGTATGTATTTTTCACTTTCATTTCTTGTATATGTTTGTGAATACGTTATTTCTTTGTTTTCTTTTATATGATCTAATTCAAGGTTCACAACTTCTTGTATAGTTTCTCTTCTCTGTTTATGCATTTAAAACTTGTTTCGCAACTTGAGTATTATATGTTTACTTAATTGTCTCAATTTCATTATGTTTCTAAAAGCGGGTTATCAAGGTGGATTTAGCTAAAAATTAGGTAGTAGAGCATGAAATTATTGACAACCCACTTTAATTGTGAATTGATAAAACTCGTACAGTTATACCTAGACAAGACAATTTTGAGTTGTTTCAAAACTTACAAAGAGACTATTACATAAATGAAATGGAAAATCAAGTCTTAGTGAGAGAAATAGAAACCATATGATATATGACATATACATCTCCAGATGGAGTGAGATCTCTCCTAGGTAGGGTTCATACTGAATGAATGACAAATTTAATTATTGAGTCTCACTTACTTTGGGTGAATGTCTTAGTCATATATGTTATGTACATCATATATAATAACAATAAATAAAAACCAACATATTTTTTTCCATCTTGTAAAGTAAGGATGAATTTATAATCATGTCTTACTTTTTGAATATGACTGTCGTATATTATGTGTTGATAGTGCACAAAATGCATCTTTGAGACATTCTTGAAGTTAGCGTGATCGAACGGTTGTCCTTCAGTTTTCTTAAACATGGACATGAACCTTGGAATATAAGGACTGTACTCTAATACCCTGATGATACTCTGATACTCAATGTAGAAGTGGCAGTATGCAAAATGGCATAAAGAAAAAGATAATGCAATATGTTTGTTTGTATGGTGTAAAGTAATATTCAATTATTTAATTAAGTAATAGTTGCAAGATATTCATATTTCTTTTAGATTAATACTATACATGTAAGTTACGATAGATATGTGTATACACTCTCATAATGGTCAAGATCATGTGTAACTAAAAACCAATATTTAAGAATTTATCAAAAATGTTCCTAAATGTTCTTTCTAGATTAATAGTTTAAGATTTTTTCCTAATATACTCGAAATTATTTATTGTGTGTATAACTACTAGGGATAACTCGTGCCCGAGGGGCACTATTTAAAGATTGTGTGATTATTATTATCAAAGAAACATTATTATGATTTAGTAAATTAATACGCAACATAAATTGATTTTAACAATTCTCTCAATCCACTTAATTGTAATAATTACAATAAAGTCCAATAGTCTAAATTATCTATACACAATAAACCAATAAAAAATTTAACAACCTAAGAAAATATCAATCATAAAGATGATAAAAAATATAATCTAGCAAAATATCCACCATAAAAATAAACAAATTCAATTTAAGAAAATTTACACCATAACGTATAATAGAAAAACATAATCTCAGAAAATCTCCACCCTAAAGAAAATAAAAAAAACATAATATCTAATGAAATATTTGAACATCATTAGAGTCGTGCATATCTCTCATAACTCTACCCCATGTGTTTACATCGTCAGAGATATATTTGCCAATAACCGGAGCCGCAACAACAACCTGGTTATTTATATATTGAAGTTAGTGATCATGTGATGGATAACATGAATAGATCATATGAAATAAGAAATCTGTGATGAAGTTTCATACCATATGATTATAATTCCATTTAGCTAAGCGTTTTCCTTCTATCCAATCATGACGTGCATTCATCTTCCAATCCTATAAATACTACAATTATTCAAATTAAGTAACATACTATTGATGATTTTATCAAATATAAAGTAAGCAAACAAATCTGTATTACCTGTGATGACTTGATGCGATATAAATCCTCCTCGTCACGTAATGTAATAGTAACATTTTTTGTCCGAAAGTTTCTTAACCTGCACATGATTGCAATGTTATAGTATATTTGACCATGTGATGTTGATAAGAAATACTTGACTTACGATACACCCGAGTTTCTTGTGATACTGCTAATAATAAAATATATTAGTGAATGATTAAAACAATTAAAAAAGTATTCCACAATAAAGACTTACTGCAAGACTTTTAAAGATAGTCATTTCCTTTATTTCCACGATCTCCAACTCGGTTTATTTATTGGAAATGGAGAAAATATCTAAGTAAGATAATTTATTAATTAAATTTAGCAGAGATGGAGACAAAGTCTTAGTAAGATACTATATTAATTTAACCTATTTAACCTGCACTAATTCTATTCGCATACGATTAATAAGTTAATTATATCAAAACTTCTGGATATACAATATTTGTTGTTGTTTGATTATCATCGGAAGGAAGAAGGAGACTGATGTGATCATAATTTGTACATCTCAATAATGCAACATATAATTGTCTGTTGCTAAATACTGGTGTTCATAAATCAATACCGACGTACTTCATAGACTGTCCTTGAGATTTGTTTACGGTCATGGTAAAGGCCAACCAGATAGAAAATTATCGTCTTGTCATTATAAACGGTACTTCTGACGAGGAAGTTGTTAATGATATTCGTGGAATGAACACCAAACTTCCAGATTTATCTCCTGTTATTTTTCTTTGCTTCAATAACACGCGAAGAGAACCTGACCACCATCAACCTTGTGCCATTACAAAGTCCATCCTTAGGGTCAATATTCCTCAACAACATGATGGGACACTGGTGGTCCTTTGTGTGTCCTAAAATAAATGCAAATATAAATCGAACTACAATCGCAAGTGCACGGTTGTCCCAAGTAGTATAACTGATAAAACAGATTCGTTCCAAGGACGGGATGGTTGACTACAATGCTTATCTATTAATGATTGAATGCACTTATGAAAGCAAATAAAAGATAATATGTTTGTTTGGTTTTGTATTAATGCTAAGTAAATGAAAGACAATTATTAAAATGCAAATAAAATCTAAGACGCAAGTAAATGATGTAAAACGCGATATGAGAAGTAGCACTTGAGAACGCAAGGATCCTCCCAATCCTATTTCCTAACTTATGTTGTTTAAGGGCTAAATTGGTCAATTACAATGGTCGGGATTCTAAATTCCTTATACCTCCGTCAGGGTGGACTATAAGGCGATCCTAGAGTGTCACTAGTCCCGTCAGGGTAAATATGATCCACCTTTGGATGTTTAAGTTTTATTACCTCATTGGCCCTAGAATTAGCTAAGTTCGTCAGAATCAATAGCTTCTATCCTAAATTGAATAAATAGTTCTGTATCTAAACCCTCCGTCAGGATGATCCAATCGCCACTAATTGGAATAGCATAAATACTAACACCTGTTCCTAGTTCATGACGCTAAAAACAGTAAATATTCTCAATTTATCGAAAAGAGTAAAAGCCTCAATCTAGTTTAATTTAACAGATCCCCAAATTCAACATTCGTTATTCAATACGATTGGGATTCACCCATTAATTATTCTCAAACACTATGAAAAGCTTAGCTCATATTAAAAAGAAAAACTTAATTAAATGTAAATGAATTCATATTGATTACAAAATTAAAAGATAAAAGAACCTAATTTCCGGAATAGGAATGACTACGAACGGAGATATAGACCCTCTCCAGCTCTTGTAGCTTCTTCTTTCTTTCTTCTGTTGCTTCTCTCTGGTGTTTTAATGTTGCAGAATGTGAATTGTCTGTAAAATAGAAGTCCCGACCTCCTTTTATAAGTGGAAATTCGGACTTGGACCTAGGCTTTTAATTAAATGAAATATAAAAGGCCCAAGTCCACTAACTTAGCCCAAAATCCCATAACTGCTGATATGCCTTCACTAAAACGGCTTTTCCCGATTCGTTATGACTCCGATTGACCTCATTCCAGTTGCTAAAGTTCCGTAACTCGATAGGGAGCGTTTTCTCTTCAAAGGTCAGCGGCTAAATCATCGCTTAAGCACCTCGAAATCAGCAATCTATGGCATGGAAAATGGATTTTCAGCTCTAAAAATAATATCTTCGGGATTTGTCTTCAAGTCTTGACTCTATTTCTTGATCTTTTGACTTTCTCCTCGTATTCCTCTTCTAGCTAACATCTAAAACCTGTAAACTTTACACTAAAAATACCAATATTACGCGCAAAAGCTTAATAAATTAAAAATGCTAGAAATAAAAGAGGAAAATCATATTATTGGATATTTAGTCCAAAAGTCTATCAAATTGATTAAATAAACACCAAAAATGATGTCTCCTAAGTGTCGAAAATAAGAACAATTAGGGAGACATCCAGACCCCCAACTCAAACCTTTGTCGTCCCGACAAAGTAAAACAAAACAACACAAGGGGTAGAAGTAAACGCAAGAACAAATAGAAGCTAGCAAATAAACCTAAAACAATTCTTAAGATAAATCTCATATAGCAAAACTTTAAGAACTAACATATACATACACTAATCATGCAACATCAAATATAAATAATCTCAATCATAAAGTTAAAGTCGCAATGCTTGAAGGTTACACTTGTACTCATATCTGTATGATGGCTATAGGTGGGTCATTAATCCTGACTCGCTTTGAACGCTCCACCTAGTATATTCCCTATCAACAGAATCATAAATTCACTATGTACCTAGGAATCACGAGGTCTTTATGGTTTTAATAATGGCTTAAGGACGGTATGGATGTATATTTGGTAAATTTGAAGTGAGCTTTTGGCTCTCTCCTCACTTACCATCAACAATGTCCTCGAGCTTGAGTTTACGCTCAAAAATGTTTTCACTCACCCATTTGACGCGCTAATGTTGCGTCCCCAATGTCAACCCAAATAAAACTAAGATGATTTCCAAAAATATTCCACTTTGCCGATTTATTTTATTCTTTCTTTTTTTTTCTTTTTTTTTCATTTCTTTTCCTTTTTTTTTGTACAAGATACCCATGACCATCATTTTGATGTGAAAGGTCATGTCTCTTATAATTTTCTTTTTCTTTTTCTCAAATTTCGGCAAAAGGTTACAAATAATATTATCATCTTTCATTTACAAACACATATAAACCCTTCCCAATGTAATTTCCCAAATGTGGACCCTCCACCCCAAACTCAAGCTCGAGACAAGTCTTAGGGTTGTGATTCAAGTGCGGGTCATTTGGTCATGCCTAATAATCTAAAGGATAATGGGCTTATATCGTGGCTACAAAAGAAAAGGCTTAAGGCTCAAACTTGGGCTAAGACGGATAAAACTATAATAAGGAATAGCAAGATAAAAGGCTTCAAATGGCTAACAAAGAACTGCCCCTATCATTTTTCTAAGTACATAGCTTGTCTTTAGTTCATATCTAGGTGGGTTCTCTACTAATTAGGATTTCACGTTCTACACACCAAACATATTCCTTAAGTACAAGCTTACTTCATTTGCATTGTTCATTAATTTTTCCTATCAATTACCTATGTTCGCATGCAATTGTAAGTGCGTTTTATGTTATTCCCTAAAGTCCACTATTTACTATTATAGATTCATTAAAAGTATGCTTAAAGGAACATTTAACATCTTCTATAGTCAAACGCAACTCCGAAAATTATTTTATTGAAAGCAAATAAAACACATAACACATAAAAACTGGGATGAGGCAACGAACCCCACCCCAAACTCAAAAATGAGTCGTGTCCCCACGACTCGAAAAGACTCAACGCAATAAAAATAAACTAAACTAACTAAAACGCGAAAGGGATAGAAAACGTATCTTAACCAGCGCGAGGCTGGTTATCGGTGTTGCGTCCATGAACTTTCTCCTGCGTAAGTATACCATAGGTGGCGTGTTGAATTGTGCCCACCCCCAATAACATGTTTCAGAGAAGTTCTAACTCTTTTGTAACGTTTCCCAAAGACGCAATCATCTTCACCTGGTTCTCTTCTAACACCTTCACTTTTTCTTCCAACTCATTGGTGGTATGCATCTTCTTCTTTGGAGGAGCTCTAGGATTTCTTGTTGCTTTTAACACCTTATCATGAATATTCTTGATCAAAGCTAAACCCATACTCTCACCCACTACAACACGATCAAGCTCTGCGTCTTTACGCGGAACCTTTGCGTCTAAGCACAAAGTAGTGATGGTACAAGGAAATTTGAGATTTTGTTGCGAAGTAGGAATTCGAGCAAATTCCATGATGGTATCATATATCACACGAGCAACATCTATCGGTTTCTCCTCGATAATACAGTTAATGAACAAAAGATGCTCCTTCTTCACTTCCGATATGTGTTTAACTCCGAAGAAGGTAGGGATTATGAAACGTGACGAAATCTTAGCACATGGTAGCAAATTACTACTATACATCTGTCCAGGATATCTCTCTCCTTCGGGAATTGGGCGGGCCCCATCAACAAGCACTTTCCCCCAAAGGGATTCATAATCAAACGAAGGTTCTTTTAGAGACTCTTGAAACAGACATATTCCGGAAAATTCGGGTAATTTCAATGCTTTACGAATAAGCTCAACTGAGAAAGGAACTACCTTTTTGCGAATAACAACTGCTTCTTTCGAGAAGGCAATTCCTTCATAAAAATCTCGCACCAAGGTAGGAATATACTCAAGCTTCCTTTCACGCAATTCTTTCCAACCCAATTTATCACAAGTAATACCATAATCTTTATAAGCACTAGTCATAATACCCTTAGGAAGATTCATCTCCTCACCAAACTTCAAAAATTGAATTCTATCACGAACCTGAGTATCCCATGGAACGAAGACTCTTTTAGGCTTTTGAGCCCAAGCTTTCCTACGCGGTGGTTTCGGTTGTTGTTCCGGTTCTTCAAGAACTTCTTGTTCAGTTTCTTCCTCAATCTCTTCTTCAACTTCTTCTTCACTTTCTTCATCACTCTCATCAATTAACCTACTCTTTTTCGGATTAGCCTTACTTGGATTTTCTTTTCGTTTCGGAGCAATTGGGTTTTGGACAGTCTTTTTGGATCGCGAATCCGGAATCTCAATTGCTTGGTCTGGGCTAGCTCCAACATTGTTCCTGTTTCTTGGTATGTTTCTTCGATATTTGCACATGGAATCGGTTCTGTTAGTCATCTTTTTTCACCCGAAACTCAAAACTTCAAATAGAGAAAAAGCTAGAGACAAACTTTGAAATTTGATGTTTTGAGGCTTAAAACTTGAAGAATTAGGTGGAATATGAGATGGGTTAAGGTTATTTGAGAGGGAATGTGAAAGAATTGGGTTTAATTTCAAGGTTTGGGAAGAGGGGATTTATGAAGAAAAGATGAATTTTAGTGATGTTTTGGAGAAGCTATGAGTTGATTGTATGTTTTTGTGATGAAAGAAGGCTTGATTTGATGATTTTATAGCTGTTTGTTGATGATTTTCGGAGTAGGTGGAGGCAAGGATTCGGAATGTAAGGCTTGGCTTGGAAATGAGGCAAAAAACTAGGTTTAATAAACTCAAAACCGCCTCTCGCAACAGGTCACCGGCTAGCCGGTGGATTCGCCGGCGCCGGTCGCGAGGGCGGCGGAAAAAAATTACTAAATTTGATTTTATTTTATTTTTACCTCAAAACGCAAGTATATTGCATCGTCGCTGACGCAATGGTCAGAGACTTTACTTTGTTTCACCGGCTAGCCGGTCATTTGACCGGCATGCCGGTCGCGTGTCGATGGCGCAACTGATGACGCAACAACCTTGCGTCGTCGCTGACGCAAGGACCAGAACCTTCAACTTCTTTGACCGGCTAGCCGGTCAGTGACCGGTATGCCGGTGGATGTCTCGCTGGCGCGAAGGGTGACGCAGCAACGCTGCGTCATCGCTGACGCAGTGATCAGAGAGTTGGGGTCCTTCAGCTCTTTTGGCCGGTATGCCGGCCAGCTCGCCGGCTAGCCGGTCAACCTGCTGTGGACTCCAATTTTTTTCGTTTTCTCATCGTTTCGACCCCAAACTCATGACCATTATACCCCTGAAATCATCAAAAACAACACCCTTACTCATTTCTTAAAAATAAACACTAAAATCAACGAAAACTTAACTAATTTACACTACGGAAATTGAAATACTTAAACTAATATACAAGAAAGTGGCTTTTGTTTAACATCGTTAAGCTCGACGGGTTACCTCGTGCTTCTAAGGAGCTTCGAGGAGGTACATGACCTCTCCGGGATGTGGGTCTTTTGCACGATCGGTGTCTTCACCTCCATGATATATCTTTAAGCGATGACCGTTCACCATGAATGTACGGTTTTCAAGTGGATGTTTTATCTCTATAGCTCCATGAGGTGTAACCTTGGTTACAATGTAAGGACCCGACCACTTTGATCTTAATTTCCCCGGATAATTACTGAACTTTGAATTGTATTTCAACACTCTTTGTCCCACTACAAAGTTCTTTTCTCGAATCCGATTATCATGCCATCTCTTGGTATTTTCTTTATAAAGCTTAGCATTTTCATAAGCATGTAATCGAAATTCATCAAGCTCATTAAGTTTCATCATTCGATTCTGACCAGCTAGAGTAGGATCTAAATTTAACTTCGCAATAGCCCAATAAGCACCCATTTCGAGTTCAAGAGGTAAGTGACAAGCCTTACCATATACCATTCGATACGGAGAAGCACCTACTGGAGTTTTGAAAGCAGTACGATAGGCCCATAACGCATCATCTAATTTCATAGACCAATCTTTTCTAGTAGGACCAACGGTTTTCTCTAAGATAGACTTTACCTCACGATTTGATACTTCGGCTTGACCATTGGCTTGTGGATAATAAGCAGTAGATACACGATGTCTCACTCCATATTTCTCAAGAACCGTCTTTAAATACTTATTAACGAAATGAGTACCTCCATCGCTAATAATTACCCTTGGAGTGCCATGTCTAGTGAAAATATGTGATTTCAAGAACTTAATCACCACGCGTGAATCATTAGTTGGCAAAGCCACAGCTTCTACCCACTTAGACACGTAATCAACAGCTAACAAGATGTAGAGGTTACCATTTGAAGGAACGAAAGGACCCATAAAATCTATACCCCAAACATCGAATATTTCAACTTCTAACACATTGTTACGTGGCATCTCATCCCTCTTGGATATGTTTCCGGTAAATTGACATCTAGCACATCTTTTCGTATATTCATGACAATCTTTTATAATAGAGGGCCAATAGAAACCAGATTGTAATACCTTAGCAGCAGTTCGATCTCCTTTGAAATGTCCACCATAAGGTGAATCGTGACACCCAGCTATAATCGCCTCAATTTCTTCCTTGGCTATAGATCTTCTTACCATTTGATCAGCACATACTTTGTAGAGGAAAGGATCCTCCCAAAAGAATTGTCTTGCACGGTGAGCTAATCTTTTTCTGTCTTGATAAGTTGATCCTTCAGGAAAGGAACCACTCACCACTAAGTTTGCAATATCTGCATACCAAGGAGCTTCATAATCACGAACAACAAATAAACTCTCATCATGAAATTCTTCTCTGACTGCTTCAGTACCACTATTCATCTTTGAACCATCTAACCGCGATAGATGATCCGCAACCTGATTCTCACACCCTTTTCTATCCTTGATCTCTAAATCTAACTCTTGAAGAAATAAAACCCATCTGATTAACCTTGGTTTAGCATCCTTCTTCTCCATAAGATATCAAATCGCTGAATGATCTGTATAAACAATAACTTTCGCTCCAAGAAGATAAGGGCGAAATTTATCGAATGAATACACCACCGCTAGCAACTCTTTTTCTGTAACTGTATAATTCACTTGAGCACCATTAAAAGTTTTACTAGCATAATGAATCGAATGAAAAACTTTCTCTTTTCGTTGTCCTAATACCGCACCCATACACAAATCACTCGCATCACACATAACTTCAAACGGTAAACTCCAATCTGGATGTAATACTATAGGAGCAGTAATAAGCTTTTCCTTGATTTCTTTGAAGGCCGCTAAAAAAGCTTCATCAAAAAGGAATTTGGAGTCCTTTCCAAGTAAGTTGCATAACGGTTTAGCAATCTTAGAAAAGTCTTTGATAAATCTCCTATAAAAGCCAGCATGGCCAAGAAAACTTCTTACCCCTTTAACAGAAACAGGAGGGGGAAGAGTTTTAATTACCTCTATCTTCGCTCTATCGACCTCTAATCCAGCACTCGAAACCTTGTGACCCAGAACAATACCTTCTCGAACCATGAAATGACACTTCTCCCAGTTTAAAACCAAATCTGTTTCTTTGCATCTGATTAACACTTTCTCTAAATAATCTAAACACTTATCAAAATCATCACCAAATACAGAGAAATCGTCCATAAATACTTCAAGAAAGTTATCGACCATATCCCAGAAGATAGCCATCATGCATCTTTGAAAGGTAGCAGGAGCATTACACAACCCAAATGGCATTCTGCGATATGCAAAAGTACCAAAGGGACATGTAAATGTTGTTTTATGTTGATCTTCCGGAGCCACGTAAATTTGATTGTACCCAGAATAACCATCCAAGAAGCAATAATACTCTCTTCCGGCTAATTTGTCTAACATTTGATCAATGAAGGGCAAAGGGAAGTGATCTTTTCTGGTGGCCTTGTTCATCTTTCTGTAATCCATGCAAACTCTCCATCCAACTACCGTTCTTGAAGGAATTGCTTCATTTTTATCGTTAAAAACTGTTGTCATTCCTCCTTTCTTTGGTACACACTGAACCGGACTCACCCATTCACTACTCGAAATGGGATAAATAATCCCGACATCTAAAAGCTTGATCACCTCTTTCTTCACTACATCCTTCATAGCGGGCATTAATCTTCTTTGACCTTCAACTGAACATGCATTAACATCTTCAAGTATGATTTTGTGTTGACAATAGGATGGACTAATGCCTTTGATTTCAGCAATTGTCCAACCTATTGCTTCTTTGTTGGCTCTTAACACACACAACAATTTATCTTCTTGAGGACCTGTTAAATTAGCTGAAACAATAACAGGTAGAGTTTCATTAGTACCTAAATACGCATACCTCAAGTATGCTGGCAATGGTTTTTTTCCAATTCTGGAGGAGATTCAATTGACGGCTTCTTTTTAGGAATAATCTCCCCGGTTCTCTCACAGGTTCGTAGGCAAGATGCCTATACTTCGGATTTTCAGAATTGAGAGCTGCCACTGTTTCGGTAAGCTCTTCCATCATCTCAGGTGAATCTAATGTCAAAGCAGCCTGCAAGATATCATCAAAATTTAAACAATCAAATACCTCTTGCGATGCTTGCTCTACTACATCCATTCTGAAGCAATCTTCCTGAGAGTCTGGAAATTTCATAGCTCGGAATACATTGAATTTGACTTCCTCATCTTGACTGTTCTTTCTAAAATGATTTTAGCATGAGCGGGTTGAACTTGAAGAAAACCTGCACCACATAACGTATCCAATTTCTCTCTTGAAGTCCCATCAAGGCCTCTGTAAAAGATTTTTAGCTGTTGTTGTTCTGAAAAGCCATGAGTGGGAACTCTACGTCAACACATCTGGAATCTTGTCCAACTCTTACCCACAGTTTCATCATATTCTTGGCGGAAATGCGTCAATTCTAATTCAGCATCTAATCTCATGTTACTTGGGTAATACCTGTCAAAGAAAGCAGTGTCTAATTGGTCCCAGTTAGTTATCTTCGTAGGATCTTGTGTATCGTGCCATTCACTTGCTCCATCAATAACAAAAAATTTAAATGCAGCAAAATACATCTGTTCTCTTGAAACTCCTTGTGTGGTATAAGAATCACATATCTGCTTAAACTTCTGTACTGCTCTAAGAGGATCTTCTGATGGTCTACCACGAAAATTCCCAAAATTTTGGAATTGAGCTAACATACCCGAATCAGGACGGAATCGTGGAACATCAATATCTGGAGCACCTACCCCTATAGCAGGAGCACGGAATGGAACTTCTGGTGGGCCATTAGTAAACCACGGATCTTGATTCATCACTATTTGAACTTGAGGATTAGGATTCAATGGTGGAATTGGAGGAATTAGGCCAGGTGGCGCTAAAGGTTGGCCTGGTTGATTATTTTGTTGATCTTGAAGATTTATCTCTTCCATTCTGTTACTTAATTCTTCTACCTCTAAAGCTTCTCGTTCTCTTCTTCTCCTGTTAGCAAGTCTGATCAACGATTCTGGATTACTAAGGATCGGAGGTGTTGGCTCTAGATCCTTGAATAGCCTTCTTCGCATACACCAAACCTAAAAACCTGAAAAACCTAACAAACAAAAAGCGTAAAACTGATAAAATAAAATAAATGCACTATCACTAAAGGACAAACACCGTGGTCACACGCTACCGTCCCCGGCAGCGGCGCCAAAAACTTGGTGGTCCTTTGTGTGTCCTAAAATAAATGCAAATATAAATCGAACCACAACCGCAAGTGCACGGTTGTCCCAAGTAGTATAACTGATAAAACAGATTCGTTCCAAGGACGGGATGGTTGACTACAATGCTTATCTATTAATGATTGAATACACTTATGAAAGCAAATAAAAGATAATATGTTTGTTTGGTTTTGTATTAATGCTAAGTAAATGAAAGACAATTATTAAATTGCAAATAAAAACTAAGACGCAAGTAAATGATGTAAAACGCAATATGAGAAGTAGCACTTGAGAACGCAGGGATCCTCCCAATCCTATTTCCTAACTTATGTTGTTTAAGGGCTAAATTGGTCAATTACAATGGTCGGGATTCTAAATTCCTTATACCCCCGTCAGGGTGGACTATAAGGCGATCATAGAGTGCCACTAGTCCCATCAGGGTAAATATGATCCACCTTTGGATGTTTAAGTTTTATTACCTCATTGGCCCTAGAATTAGCTAAGTTCGTCAGAATCAATAGCTTCTATCCTAGATTGAATAAATAGTTCTGTATCTAAACCCTCCGTCAGGATGATCCAATCGCCACTAATTGGAATAGCCTAAATACTAACACCTTTTCCTAGTTCATGACGCTAAAAACAGTAAATATTCTCAATTTATCGAAAAGAGTAAAAGCCCCAATCTAGTTTAATTTAACAGAAACCCAAATTCAACATTCGTTATTCAATACGATTGGGATTCACCCATTAATTATTCTCAAGCACTATGAAAAGCTTATCTCATATTAAAAAGAAAAACTAAATTAAATGTAAAGGAATTCATATTGATTACAAAATTAAAAGATAAAAGAACCTAATTTCCGGAATAGGAATGACTACGAACGGAGATATTGACCCTCTCCAGCTCTTGTAGCTTCTTCTTTCTTCCTTCTGTTGCTTCTCTCTGGTGTTTTAATCTTGCAGAATGTGAATTGTCTGTAAAATAGAAGTCCAGACCTCCTTTTATAAGTGAAAATTCGGACTTGGACCTAGGCTTTTAATTAAATGAAATACAAAAGGTCCAAGTCGACTAACTTAGCCCAAAATCCCGTAACTGCTAATATGCCTTCACTAAAACGGCTTTTCCCGATTCGTTATGACTCCGATTGACCTCATTCCAGTTGCTAAAGTTCCGTAACTCGATAGGGAGCATTTTCTCTTCAAAGGTCAGCGGCTAAATCATCGCTTACGCACCTCGAAATCAGCAATCTATGACCTGAAAAATGGATTTTTAGCTCTAAAAATAATATCTTCGGGATTTGTCTTCAAGTCTTGACTCTATTTCTTGATCTTTTGACTTTCTCCTCGGATTCCTCTTCTAGCTAACATCTAAAACCTGTAAACTTTACACTAAAAATACCAATATTACGCGCAAAAGCTTAATAAATTAAAAATGCTAGAAATAAAAGAGGAAAAATCATATTATTGCATATTTAGTCCAAAAGTCTATCAAATTGATTAAATAAACACCAAAAATGATGTCTCCTAAGGGTCGAAAATAAGAACAATTAGGGAGACATCAGACACCCTACCTTCAACTCCAGCCTAAATGGAGGTAAACCACTTGGATTGAATGAGTTTAAATATCCATTTGGTTATCGAGAAGTTATACTTTGATCCACATTATCCTCTTCAACCATTTTATCAGCAGCTGATACATCACCGCATCTCCTGGATTTTTTTTATTGCTGAGTTGTTGATATCACTAACATCATCATTCCGTGCCGAAAGAATAGTTCGTTCATTCAAGTATATACTACTTGAGGTTCCATGGACATGCATATTGGGATAAGTTGATGATAATAGGCTATCTAAGTCATTGCATTTTCGTATTCTTGATGGGATGTCTATAATTTCGTATGAGTTAGATCCAATCTATTACAATAAATAATTGATTATATTTAAGGAATACCTTTAAATATTTACAAAACCTCAAATAACACAATTTCATATATACTTGCATCAAGTACTTAGCAAATTCCGAATTCCCGCTAATCGATTCGTTGAGACACATATTGACATCCAGCGTAAGTACATCAATGTTTTTACAAATGGGTGGACGTCTTAATGAAGCCCCGACTATTTGTTCGCGTACACCTTTAGGCACAACAGGTAAAATTTGTCGAAAATCACCTCCAAGAACAACTGTGATACCCCCAAAGAGTTTTTCATTTTTACATACATCTTGAATGTGCAGTTCGGCCTCCTTTCAATAACAAAGATGCAATTCCAGATGAATAACAGTATAACCTAAGCTCTGAAATTCTGTTGCAATTGTGTTATACAAAAATATCTTCCCTGTTCCAGCACCTCCATTTAAGAAAAAAGTTTTCCCCTTACTATGTATAGTGGAGTCCATGAATTTTTAGTAAGCATGTTATTGTGCAGTATTTAGCCAATCCACATTTACTTGTGTATCAATTTCTCGCGCTTCCCTCTTAAGTTGCTGATGTTCCCAAATCAGTCTATTTCTCACAGGTTTGCTCCAATTTTAATTTGATTGTGGCATTGGAGGAAATTCAGCTAAACCTTTTTCTGATTCTATCAACATGGTATTAAAGAGATATAAGCCATAATCTTCAACTTCATTTACAGTGGTTTGCACAATACCATAAGATTTACGCAACTTTGATGCAAGATCATCACATATGTTATGTGAAAACTTTTTCCACAACTCATATGGATGTAACAGATTACAATGCATCAATATAATTAAAAACAATCTTCTCAATTGAAAACCAGTTTTCATAAGTGATGCTTCTTCCAAAAAATTTACCCATTCATCATCTTCCTCTAGAAGTCCTCTAGCAGCACATGCTAACTTGAATGATCCATATACTGTATTATTATATGTACGTAGACACTCAAATCATTAGGGGCCTTTGACAACAGTAAGTAACAATCGAAGATAAAATCTCTCTCCACAATTAGGGGTAGAAAAATACATGTGGCCTACAGCAAAACCTCTTTTTCTAGGTGTCCAAATTGCATCATTTTTATTCCAAAAAAAGTGTTGTTGGAATTCCTGATACGTAAAATCACGCGCAGCTTCATTATTTGTGCAACACTTAATAAATACCGCCAGACTTGATTTTTGATGCATAGCACCAGAAATAATCGATTCCACAAATTTGCTTGCATCAAAAATAACTTGATGTTCTCTCGGTAAATAAATATGCAATCGAATAACATTGGGTATTTCTTCGTGTAAAATATGTCCAAATATTCGCCATGCTGCTTCAGGGGGTCAAATATATCTCACATCAAGATATTGTTGAATCTCATCTCCACCTAACACCATAGTTGTACAATCATGACCTTTGTATATGTACTTATGGATATACTTGACACATCTTATCCCTTTACAAACGTCAACATTAGTATGACAGTTGATCATTCTGGATAAATACGGATTATATGGTACAACATCCCTATTGTCAATTTTGCATCCCCTAACTATAAAAACTTGACCATCATTCCGACGAGGATATATCAGATATCCATCTTGATCCATAGATGTGGCATCCACAAAATCTTTTGGGTACTATTTAGTACATTTTTTATTCTCCATACACGGTGATTTAGGATTTCGAGCCCCACAGGGACCATGCACCATAAAATTGACCACAATATCAAAAAGAATCTGGTCACTATTTATATCAGGAAGTTCTACACATAAAAACAGGTCTACTTGAGCACTTGTTTAAATTTTGTCATGTCCATCTAGAATATCAAAACATGCGTATGCGGTAGACCTTGTTTTCGAAACTAAATTGTCGAGACCTTTCCTACTTGTTTTTCGAATATGTTTTTTTCATAAATTTCTTTCAACAGTCGAGCTCTTTTTAACTAAAAGACACGTGCCACTAAATCAGGCCTATTAGATACTTTCTGATTTGGAAGCAAAGCTGATGTAATTTCAAGCCCGTTTGCATTTGATGTCATTGTCAGAAAAATATCTGGATGATGGTTATAGCGCGTTATTGCCATCGAATCTTGGAATATTTCGAACATATTTCTAGCACTTCCAGTAAAAGAAGACGGAAGAATCCTCCTCTTACCAACTTTTTCCGGTGACACCCCTTGCATAACAACATTTGTACAATCATCATATAAATCTACGCGGAATTTATTTTGATTTAACTTATAATATGTCAAACGATTTTGCTATGTTGCGGCCCAAGCATCTACCAGAAATTCTTTAAATAATTTACCACCTCTTAAAATTGTAGAATATTCGGTAGGACGCTGAAATATGCCGTAACCATAGTAATCCATTTGCGTTAACCTTTTTCTTGAATATCTATTGCAAAAAGTATCCCTTCGTTTAAATCCTGGGTCCCATCCAAGTTCCCCATATGGAAACATGAGTACATAATGTAAAGGTAGATAAGCTGGATGACATTCACTGATCCTCAAAATCTCTTTTTATATGTAGAATGATATCTCTCGTTGCACTCGTGTCTCGGTTCCATCCCCAGAATGATTACAGCCACCTCATATGAAGTCGGAAGATTGTATCGTCGACGATCCTTCGCCGCAGAATATTGTAAGTGCACCGGAATATTTTTAGAGGCCACTTCAGGTCGTTTTAAGATTGCAGAAGCCTAGTGATATATATGAGTGAATATGTTATTCTCCATCATAGAATTTTGGATAGTGCTCAAGACATAATTGCGCATATGTTGGATCTCGACCTTCTCGTGGTTCCAGTGAACCAGTCGATGTCGTAATTCTCCATGAATTGTGAATACCGACGACCCTCTTCCCCCTATTACTATTTCATCCATTTTGACACCCAAACTTGTAAAAGCGTTAGCTACATTATACCCTAGAGTGTAACGACGAAAAGATATAGACTGTGGTGTTGATCGATTGTATAAAGCTTGAATTTATGGTGGAGGGGTGATAACATTGGTAGATTAATTTGTCCTTCCTAACAATATGTTCCAAATTTTGGTTGCGACACATGACGTTTTTTAAATCTTTCAGCCTTCCAATGTAAAGATTTACAATGCGGGCATATTACATTTATTTCACTCAATGAAAAACGTACATCATTTATATCTTCTGTGATGGTATATTGTGGACGAGCTCCACTATTATATTCTCCACCACTATCATATTCGTCTTCATGATATGAATATGTTGGGGTTTCAATAATTTTTTCAGAAAAAGAGGTTTCCACGATATTTTGTGGTTCAACCATGGAATGTGTATTTGATAGGTCAATATGGTTTGGTGTGATTTGAGTTCTATCAAGCACATGGTTACTTTGAAGATAAGTTTTTTTAGTAGAGTATCGCTTGGAGAGTCCATACGATTTAAAATTTGACGCGACCTATATTTTTCCCAACGTAAATATGATTAGATAACAACTGAACCTCTTGGTCACGATTCATTGAAATTCCATCCACATAATTACTTGAGCAATGAACTTGTTGTTGAATATGAGCTTGTATTGTTATGTTTTGAACTGAATTTTTTGAGTAGGGAATATTCAATCGTTCACATGAAATCTCATGTGCTCTATGTAATTGTCAATTTAATCGACGCCGAGAATTCGGTGAGGGTAATTTTGGCTCTTTACTTATCACTTGAGAAGTATGAGCTAACCATTCGCGCTCTCGTCGTATACATTGTGCTAATACAGCTCTAGATAACTCAATATTTCCTATATACTTTTTTGTGATGAATTCAATGTTAATTTTGTACATGAAGGTAGTTTAATTTCTAATATGGTAAAACATATATAATATAGTGTACCATTTGCAAACTCTTTCTCTTGGATTTTGATTTAACGGGGGGTTTGACCTTTTCCTTCCCCTTTCTATTTGTTCTATCACATTCCTAATGATTTATTTAAATTATATATACTAAACAAAATTAACAATTTTTTTATTAATAACATTTTTAACGTACTTGTTGAATTGTTCCTTGAATTTTGTAGATAAAGTTATTTGCATACTTGATGTTTTATTCTATAATTGTAAAGCTTAGATATTTCATTAAGCTAAATAAAAAATAAGAGTCAACTGTTAATTGGATTTTGATTTTCAGAAAATAATATCATGCAATGTTTTTTTCTTTCTGAGTATAGGTTGTGAAATTTATTAAATTTTATACTACATGATTTATAGAAACTGTAAAAGAACATATCTTTGTGTCTTCTATTCTTTATGTTTTGTTCAACAATATTCTGATTTGTTTGACGGTATAGGTTGTGAAACTTAATGAATTTTATGATTCATAATTTATAAAAAGCAAAATATCATTGTACTATTTATAGGTAATTATGTCTATTAAGTGTGATTTACAACATTGGTCATTTAAAAAATATACAAATATAAACACATTAATCGAATCCAAAGATGTTGGGGCATACCTCTCCATAAATTATTCACCTCCCTCTTTGCCAAATTCTTCAGTATTTAGACACTCATCCCCATAGATACATGTTGCATGAAACTGCACAAGTTAAAGATCGTGTACAGTTTAGCCTTGAACCCTTATATAAGAAAAAAAATCAAGAAATGAAGGAGAAGCCATTTGCATAATATCAATAAAACAGTAGTGCAATTTGCATAATATCACAATGAATCGCCTCCCCGTGTTTTAAACTCCTGGAACTTGCACAACCTTTTGAAACAGTAGATATCGTATAATTACTTAACATCATCTCGTACTCGGTCATTTTACAAAACAATTTAAAAACCTCATCTCCTTCACTTTCTTCAGCATATCAATTAAGCAAAACATTCCATGACACATCCTTCGCTCCGGCTTGAAACAAACACCTTGCTTTCATATTCCATCTCACCACACTTTGCATAAAGATCAACTAATGTGAAACCAACCTAAAAATCTATAAACCCCCATCCTCCCAGAATTTAACCAATTAAGTGTGCATGTGCTTTTCAAATGCTAAATTTAAACACATAGAACATCTTTCAAAAGTCAATGATAAAAAATAAAAAAAAAGGTTTAATAACCACTAACACAATTCTGAAATCCATACTTCAAAAGTTACCAATTTAATTAGAGCCTAACAATGACACATCTCCTAAGATTAACACTACCTCTTTTTACCATCACACATTCTAGGGCTGAGCATTGTTCGGCTCATCTCGTTTTTGCCCAAAACCGGAACCTAACTGAATGTTTTAGTTTTTTATAACTTAATAACCAAACCGGGTGGTACGCATTTGGTTCCACATTCAGTTTTTGGTTCAAAATTGCTTCGTTTTGGTTCGGTTTTGGTTCGCTTCGAATTCAGATGCTTAGTCAATAATATTTTCATCCCATTTCTTGAAATACATTGTCCAATAGAGACTAATATTCCAATACAATTATGCTACTATTACTTGTCCATGTGTTCTATTAATATATCAATTAAATATAAACTTATAATCTAAAAATACTTATCTTAATTTACAATAATACAATAACTTTAAATCTATTACTTCCTATTTCATACAATCATGATTAGTAAAATCAATCAAGTAATGACCACTTATAATATTAAGTGATATAAAAAAAATTCTCACTAATAGCACCATCGAATAGTATAACTAAAATTTCACGTAAATGATAAATTCTTAACAAAAGTTTCTCCCACATAATATTTATAGAAGTAGTTCACACATTCCCTATTTTTTCCTTCGTTAGTTCGATTTTTGTAAGGTTTTTTTGGTTCGGTTTTTACGTAGTAAACCGAACCGAACCAAAAAATTTGGTTTTTGAAAAATTAAAAAGCAAACCATTTGGTTATTCGATTTTTGGTTATTTTGGTTCGGTTTTTTCCGGTTTCTTGGTTCAGTTTGGTTATCTAATTCTCATTTGCTCACCCCTAACACATTACATCAAATATAAACCAGTCACAAATGAAGTAATATATGTCTTATAATCATCAACAAATAAAATCTAACAAAACACCTAAAAAACATCTAACAATCTTCAGACATAAACATATCATCCTCATCCAACAAAGCTTGTTAATCCACCAAATCATCAAACTCTGCTAGTTCATCCTCACCGATAAAAACCTCATCCTATAACAAACAAAAACCCAAAAATTAACATCACAGTAAAAAATTTACCACCCATTTACCTTAATTTATTTCATTTCAGACACAACATTAAGTAACCTTCGATATTGATCTCTCGCTTCAGGATATTGAACCATAGATTTAACTCTAGCAAGAGCTTTATGTAACCTTTCTTCGGGTTGTTTTCTTCCGTCAATTAGAAAATCATATTTATCTTCTTTTAAGACCTTGTTTTGAATTATAGGACCCACGTTAACTGTTTCTGGTTCAAATCTACGTAACCCACTTCCTTTACGTCTCCATCTTAAAATAATCTTCTCCCCTAATCCTATTGACCATGTTATTTTTTTTTCTTCCTTACCTGATGCCCTCTAAAATGCGCATATTCAAGAAAAATAAACACTAATCTGAAACTCGATAGAGACAAAAAATTAAATTATAAAATTCATAGCAAAGAGTAACTAATCTTTAAAATAAACACAAACCTAAACTTGTATTTTCCAAAATCATATGAAAAACATGCACTATAGATCCTTGTAATATGATAAAAATTGCACTATAGAACGCTGTAATATGCCAAAAATGCACTATAGGTCCTGCTAAAAATTGCACTATAGGTCCACACAATATGAAAACATTGCACCACAGGTCCCTATAATATGCTCAAAATTGCACTTTAGGTCCCTATAATATGCAAAAAACTGAACTGTAGGCCCCCATAATATGCAAAATATTGAAGTATAGGTTTGTATAATATGAAAATATTGCACTCTAGGTCCCTTCAATACGCAAAAAATGCAGTATTTGTCCCTATAATATGCAAACATTGCATTATAGGTATGTACAATATGCTAAAAATTGCACTATATGTCCCTATAATATGCTAAAAGTTGCACTATAGGTCCCTATCATATACAAACCTTGCGGGTCCCTATAATATGTTAAAAATTGAACTATGTACCTACAATATACTCTAAATTATACTATAGGTCCCTATAATATACAAACATTGCACTATAAGTCCCTCTATTATGTCAAAATTGCAATATAGGTCACTATATCAGTTTCTAGAGTTTATTGCATAAGTCCTATAAATAAATATTAAACAATTTAAAATAAAAATCATAGAAAAAAGAGTAATATATATTTTAAACAAATGTGCACAAACATACCTTAATTTTATAATGCGTTGACGAATTAACAAAAAGTCCTATCTACCCTTGTAGCTTCGAAGCTTATTTGGTTCCTTCTCGTAGCAGCATGACCTGTTCTTCATGCTGTCGTATCCTAACCCCTTTCCTCAAAAGTACTGAAACAACTCTCTTATCCACATCTCTAAATTCTCCATTAAATATCTTCTTTTCAAACAATTCTAATCTAAAAAGTTCATGAATCGTCGTAGCATCTTGTGTTGCATTTCTCAAAGCAGCTAAAGTATACTTCAATAAAAGATCTTTATCGCATATTAAACTTATCCCGTTCACATAGCACATGACAATCTCCATTTTCCCCTTCTTTTTTCTCTTTTAATTTATGAGATGAAAGATGAGATATTAATGAAGATTCCACTAAATAACCTGCGATTCCTTTGTGACCATTACTTATTTCGAAATTTGCAAGTATTTTTCTTGATTTGTGTTTTAAACTCGGAACTGTTAATGATTGCTCCTGGATTTTCCCTTAGAGAGATTAGTAAAACAACTGTTCGTTACATACAATTCAAATTTTTTGATACTTTATCAAACTCTTATATACACACGGTTCATTACACGTCTCTTATAGGCATCAAATCAAACACTTGACGCGTACAATCCAACTCACCACATTTTTCATAGAAATTTATTAAAGAACTACGGTGTTCAGTTTGAAATGGTGGTAAGGTGTGAGCTATGTGGGCTGAGAGAGTTTGTGAGGTTTTCAAGTGTTTTCAGAGAAATGGTGAGATTAGTGGTGAGGTGAGATTTCTCTAGTGTATTTTTGTTTTCATTTCACCGTGAATGTATTTGAATTGTGTTTTAGAAACAAAAAATGAAATTTTGAGTAAGAGAGGAGAGAGAGAAATTTTGTAGGGATAGAATGAGTTGTGTGATTTCTATTTTAAGAATTTTCTCATTTAGTAGCTTATATATATAATAGGGGCATTTTTGGAAGTTTTTAAAAAGATTTCGTATCGAAACGATGGATCTTTCCTTGTAACACATTCTTCGCTGAAATCAATCTCGACTCTTCTTTATACCCCGTAATGTATATATATCCCATTAGAATAATCAAACATGTATAAAAAATTATAATTATCAATAGTCAACATTTAAGTATATAGAAAATAAAGTAATTTTCTAGAATTGATAGGAGATGTAGAAGACATATCAAAACTTATACTTAGCATACATATTATATTAGTATATACAAATTACTCATGATAAAGAAAAAAAACATAATTCTTTAGATAATCATCTAACAATTCAATGTCATATTTTCTATAAGAAGCACTTATTCTACCTAAG
This sequence comes from Nemophila menziesii, assembly GCA_029959085.1. Taxonomy (NCBI): domain Eukaryota; kingdom Viridiplantae; phylum Streptophyta; class Magnoliopsida; order Boraginales; family Hydrophyllaceae; genus Nemophila; species Nemophila menziesii. The sequence continues at coordinate 8,338,718 of JARWIR010000014.1, forward strand.
TCAAGTAGAAAGGAACGGTGAACTCCAATAAAAGAAAATGAAATATATGCTAAAGAAATAATTAGGCAAGTGATAATGCAGACAAATTTACTTATTTGTAATCTTGCAATGAATGTACAATAAAATTAGAATTCTCGCCTTAAAGAACGTGGTAAATGATCGAAAAATTAAAAAAAGAAATTGGATTTATAATTTCGATTATCTTTATGTTTTGTTTAATGGACTGAATTTCTATACTTTTTGGGTGATTAGTAAGTAAATGAATTTTAAAATTTTGATTCTTTAGTGTAATTAATCTTATTTTTAGAGCCCATGTTGGGATTTATTATTTTAGAGTTCAAAATATATTTAGTAAAAACTACTCCCTCATTTACACAATCTTTGTCCATTTCCCAAAAATATAGTTTAAATGTTCGTTGAAACATTTTTTCACATTATTACTCATATTAAGATATTATATTTTCCATACATATTTAAAATATCATATAAACTTATTTTAATAAAAATATGTGTGAAAATAAAATGGAATTAATAAAATGCTTATAGATATATTCTACCTATGTCAAGAAAAAAGGAACGGTGATCTCCAATAAAAAGACAGTGAGTAATATGCTTCATACATATTTAGAAAATGTATAATGCAACAAATTTAGTTATTTGTAATCTTGCAATCAATGTACAACAATTCTATAAAATTAGAATTCTCGCCTTAAAGAATGTGGTAAATGACAAAAAAATTAATAAAATCGCTTGGACTTGTATAATTTTGATTATCTCTATGTTTTGCTTAATAGGATCGGTTTCTATACTCTTTGAGTGGCTAGTAAGTGAATGAATTTAAAAATTTGGATTCTTTAGTATAATTGATCTTATTTTTTGAGCCCATTTTGTATTTTATTATTTTAGATTTAAAAATATATTTAATAAAATTACTCCCATATTTATACAAAGTTTGTCCATTTTCTAAAAAGGTAGTTTGAATTTTTGTCGAGACATTTTTTCCACCATTTTTCTATTATTACTCATATTAAGATATTATATTTTTAATACTTATTTAAAATATCATATAATAGTTTTTCAATAAAACTATGTGTAAAAATAAAATGGAGGGAATAGAATACTTGTCAAATATATAATTTTTTTGAGTTTTAAGTATTTTATTTTAAGAATAACATATCTAATATTTCTTTTAAATATGTTTTTATAGGTAAAATACTTCTAAAAATTTAAAAACGGCTTTAAATGCTTTTTAAAAAAAGGAATACCAAACAAGCACTCAATTAAAGAAGAAGTGAGTTTAGGTCCATTGACACATGTCAAACTCGACTTTTCTTTATGTGTTTTATTATATAAATTCTAGTAAATATATTACTTGATAATACATATCTAACTGGAGCTATTACTACTTTAATATAAACAAATCTAAATATTTTAATTTTATCTAGTGATATAATTTTTCAAGTTTTTTAATTTAATATATATATAAGTAATACAACACAAAAGTATATAGATTGTCTTATATCATCATTAAAAAATTATTTGAGGGTATACATGATATTTTAAACATATCTCAACTAATAATAATATTAATAATAATAAATACCTAACTAATGTTACTTCACTAATAATAATAAATAAATTAATAAAATATTCCAATATTAGATGAAAAATTCTTCCAATCCTACTCCAATTATATTGTTACACATATCCCATGTTCTAAATTTGCAAAAGTAACTAAATTATTAATCTAATGGTAAAGCCCTCGTGTAGACCTTTAACTTTCTCCAAAGTGCACGAACCGCCCCGATCTTACGTTTTACCCTGTTTGCATCTTTGTAGAATCAGGATTCTGAATTTGTTGAATTGTGTTTTGTGTCTTTTCTTCATTTCGTGCTACATTAATTCAATAATGACGGTTCTGAAGAATAATCCAATCAAGATAAGGGAAGTATGGAACAATAATCTGGAAGAAGAGTTTAAGTTACTTCGAGCCATCCTTGATGAATTTCCTTATGTAGCCATGGACACAGAGTTCCCAGGCATAGTTGTACGTTCCGTTGCTAAAAAAACCCCATATGAGAATAATTTTTACACCTTGAAAGCTAACGTTGACATGTTAAGATCATTCAATTGGGTCTCACATTCTCCGATGAATAATAAAACTTTTAAATGGCTACTTGCTTAAGATTTTGACTGGTCAAAAGTTACCTGAAACAAAAAAGAAGTTTATCAATTTAATGAAGATTTATTTTTCTGTTATTTATTACATCAAACATTTGATGAAATTCTTCACCAATTTCCACAGTGGATTAAACAAGCTTGTGGAGATGTTAGACGTGGAGAGAATCGAAATCTTTTATCAAGCTGGATCTGATAGTCTTTTAACATGTTATACTTTTATAAAATTGAAAAAGAATTCCTTTAATGGTGTAAGGAAAAGAATGAATGGATTATTATTGCTATATTTGTTGATTCATATGAAAGGTAGTAAGAGCTTTGTTTTTTTAGTTTTCCTATGAAGATTTGAATCATTCAAACATTCAAAGGATTTTTTATTTATTTTAAAGTTAGGGATGATGATGAAGAAGACAGTTAAGGTGAGGTGGTGCTTAGGTGGCGGTGACATGGTGCCAAATGGCATTGTGAAAAAAGGGCTAATGGTAGGGGCGGTTCATGCACTTTGGGGGAAGTTAAAGGGCTACACGAGTGTTTTACGCTTAATCTAATGACATGTATTTTATTATATTAATCAATGGTTGTGATATGAATATTGGACCATCCATAGGATGTAAGTCATACCCATATTAAATAATTCTAGATTAATATCCTAATTTACTATTTTTTAAATAAATATTTCATTTTTTTAATATTTCATATAAAATAAAAAGATTTATATTCTAACCTTTAATAGGATTGACTTTCTAGATATTGAAATGTCATGAGCATCAATCTCAATTTATACATCATTATGAAATCCATTTTATGTTAAACATTATCCTGTAGAAAAAATAGAATATATATATATGTAAGCTGCACAATTATGTAAATCAGATTTAGTATTTATACCAATTATCAAAAGAAAGATTGATAAAAAAAAGAATTTTTGACAAATTAAAAAATAATCTGTGGAAATATAATATATAAAATGATAATTAAATTTAACATTTACAATGAGGGTCTAAACAAAGAGAAAATCAACAATAATATTTTATTTCTTTTAAATTTATAAAATAGAACTCACTATCTTTTTTGTTACAAAAGTTTTGTATCTCTAGCATTCCATTGTTTTGTTTTAGAGTAATAAAAAATATAAAACGAAAAAAACCCTATCTTCTACAACATGTCATGAAATACAAATAATAAAAAAAGTGAAGAATCATACTTTTTGTAGTAAAATGAGATCTACTATTTGATAAATTTTACTTTAAAATTAAATGAACTAGAACGATTTATAAATTATAAAAATTCAGGTTTTTTAAAAGTGAAAAAAATAAAGAAAATTAAATTCAAGAATATTTATTGTAAAAAGGTGAGGTCTGGATTGATTAAATTCAATGAGATCAAAAAATTAAATAAAAAAATTCAAAACCTAAGATAGATGCAAAAATAATACCTAATAAAAGATAAATTTTATTCAATATGTGATCCACATTGGACTAATGTAAATTCATTGATGGTTTCACCAAATTTGATAAGGAATTTTGCTTGATTTCATGAAAAATAATGATGTTTATAAAGTATATCAGAAAATTGAAAGAAAAACAAATTCGATGATAAATTTGAATTTTCTTTTCATAATAACAACATATTTTCAAATAAGATAAAAAATATTTAAGATCTAAGAAGAAAAATACTTTGCAAATGAGGTTTGGTGAGTTTCTAATTTTTCTTTATCCATGGATGGATACTCTTATCAAATTTTCGATAGTTTGAACAAAGAATTGATAGATTACTTACCGATTAATGGGAGAATTCTGTTTCTTATGGCAGGTTGGACGGCGTCTTTTATAAGATATACAAAAAAATAGAAAGAGAACTTGAAAAATAAAAATTAGGGTTATGAATGTTTGATTAGAAGACTAGTTTTATGTATAAGATAATCTTTTGCCCGCGTTTTTTAGAAAATTACCAAACTCAAGAAAGAAGGCCCATTGAATTCGTTTGTTGGACTTAGACTAATAATTTTTCAATTGTGTATTAAAATTAAAATATTATCTCCTTCTCAAATAGGAAAATTCTTCCATCCAATATTGGATGATCCTACACGAATCATATAAATACACATGCCCCATGTTTTAAACTTGCAAAAGTAACTAAATTATTAATCTAATGACATGTGTCTTGTTATAATAATCAATGGTAGTGATATGAATATTGGACCATCCAATATTGGATGGAAGTCTTACCCTCTCAAATATTATCTTTTACAAATAATTTTTCTACCTTATTTTAAGCTTCTAAATTTTATTATATAGATTAATTTTCTAACTAAACTAACAAATCTCTCTTTTAAGACTAGGCCAAATAATTTTTTTTACTCTTTACGCCTTTTGTCTATATTACACATTTACATATAAAATTAACATATCTCTTATAAATTTATTAATTACTATTTATTACTTATTTTATATCATTTAATTACACGACAAATTTTAATTTCGGTGAAATTGGCAAACAGAAATATCCAGAAATATCGTTTCAGCCTTCACGATAATCGTAGGTCAGTCTCCCTTTCATGTCTTTCGACGTAGGCTCTGCAATTGCCTCTACATCCTTCTCCACTCTATATAACGCTTCCGAAGCAATTGGTAGTGGTTCCTTCGACAATGATACCTCGCTTCTCGAATAACTAGGCATTAATACAAAGCAAATATATAAAAAATGATCTCAGTATTAAACCCATTTTGTGTCCACTTCGATTGACACAAAGACGCAGACCTCTCCAACCCGTTTCTCATTCTATTGGAATTTGAAGTTGTTCCAACTGCTTGCCGGAAAGCTTCATTTCAGGATTATTTTGGGTTAGATATAAGTCCTTACATGATTTAACTGGATTTAGGTAAAGGGTATGGCTGCGATTGATGTGGTATAACCCGTTGGGAAAATCTTATAAATACGTTCTTCTTTAGCGAAAGACCTAGCTTCATCCAACTTCACCATCGAAGCAGATGCAAAAGCTATTATACATGCTATTCATTCTTCTAGTCTTATTTTCTCATGGAATAGTAGGTCTATACTCGAAAATATTAAAGTAATAGACTTGGTCTTACCTCATGTTTGTATCCAAGGTGAGAGAATAACAACTAATTAAGTGGTGGATTGGTTTGGTAATACTTTTTCTAAGCTATAATAATTATTCCTTTGAATTTTGACGTATTTTTTTTGAACGATTTTTCAAGAGGAATAGGCCAAGTACTCCTCTTTTTTTATATTCTTAATATAAGTCCTTTTTTTCCTTCAAGAAATGCAAACTTTTCTCTATTACATCTGAGTATGTACTCTAAAGACTGTTTGGGTATTCAATATAACACTTAACATGGATTAACACTTTGAGGTCTCGTAAGAACTTCCCATAAGTCTTTTTGAGGGTCGTTACTGAACTGGTATCGTCATTGAATTCACTCTTCTCCTAGGAAATGAATATGCACAAGTATTTGCCACCTAGTATATATGAAAGAACACAAAACTTATATTATGACTACAAATATTAACACAATCACATACTGAGCCATTAGACTGATACCCATTCCCACACAAACCATCATTAACGTGTAATTCTAGCGAATTAGTCTCCTATGTGAGATCCATGATTCCATGATCATCTATCATTAGTATAGCCTAATAAAGTTCACAAGATATTGTCACTATATTCGATTCTTCTATGCATGCCCCCTACGAACCCACTTGGGAATGACTACTTCATATCAAACAAATATCCCTAACACAATTTTGTTATAATTCCACCTTAAGAAGTCATTTTACTTGAGCGTAACTCCAGGACTTGGTTTATCCATATAAATCGGAAACTTTGAAGTAATATTATTAATCCTCAATCTTTTACATTCCCCGTGGCTTTAATAAAATATCTTTCTAATTACATCAATGCATGATATTAAAAATTACTTGACTTCTATTAGTTAATTACTTTCGTGTAAAAAAGCTTAGAATTTCTATTTGTCCATTATAACCAAAAAGTTACTGTGAATGGATTGGTCATCAATGTATTTGCAATTTTATGGACTTGTCAGAATTAATATTGACCAAATTGAACCCGCCAACCAAAGTCATTGTTACTCCAAGTAGAAGAAATAGTCGTTCCGATTGTTGTAGATAGCGTCCTAATTTTTTCAGGAAAATACTTAAAATTTACATGATATGAAGACATGGTGTGTATTTTGGCTCACATCCACATTTACTTCAAATAGGAGAATCAATAAAACCCTTTTTATAAATATTAAAGGGAGTTAGTTTACAGTCCAATACATCTCGCTAAAGTAAAACATTGATTTTTTTGAGCATTTTAGCTTCCAAATTTTATCCTACATAAATTTTTTCTCTTGAGTAGGTAAATTTAGATCTCAATAGGAATATTTTATCAACAACACATCAAAATCATTTATACTCCATTTAGACCAATCACCTCCCTCGTAAACCAGATAAACAACCCCCTTTTACAATACATAGTCTCCTCAAATATATTTTTTCACATCCTCGATGGCGCATTTTTCTAGTCAAGGTACATAATTCAAAAAAATTTATTTTCGGAGTACTTTAACCATAAATAGGGTTATCATGTAATACTTTCCAAACAAACTTAGAATGTAATGCCTTATTCAATTACGTGCATCTCTGAGACCCTATTCACCTTTATGTTTTTGACTACATAAATTTTACCATACCACCCAATGCACTTTTCGTGCCTCTACTAGATAACCTTAAAGTCACAAATGATACACTCAATATCATTACAAACATGAACATGTAGATTCATGGTGTGCAAGGTATATGCTGAAATAACACTCGTAACCGATTATGCGACTGTTATACACCCACGAAGAGGGAGATTTTGTGTCCTTTATTCCGATAATATGGTCCATGCACAATAATTGACCCTATGAATTACCTAAGAATACATCATAAGTTGATAATATTTCCCAAGTAAGTATCCAAGGAAGAGGCTATTGTAAATGTGCTAAAACAAGCCATGTCTACTTGTCATGTTTATGTGATGTTCTTGGATAAATAAATCATGGCTTTTCCAGACTAACAGTCTAACCAAATTCTGTTAAAAATATTTTGAAGGGCCTCTTTAACAAAATCATTTTCGCCCTTTCATGCATAAATAAACAATATGACATCGTTATTCAAAATAGGCCTCATCTTATGCATTCAGATGGGCTACCACATTCGCTTTGTACATAGATCATGTTCGAGTATGGATAAATGTTTCATACAAAAGTATAATGTGATAAAGGTTCACCTTGAATAATACATTTAGGGGGGGGGGGAATGGCTCTAGAACTTTTCCATTTCACAAAACATGCATCTTGTTAGTGGTCATAGACAACATAATAAGTTTCAAACAGAAATAAGGAAACTCAAAATAAAGGATAGTACCCTATTTGAATGCCCAACTAAGCTTATCATATGCCTTGGAAAGATAAATCTTGATTGCTATATATCCACGAGATCCCATTTCATACTAAATTTGATTATACACCTCCAACACTAACACAAAGTTATCTATGATGCATTGAGCAGGTAAGAAGCTCTCTGGTATGGATCAATGCACTCTGCATAGTTAGGACATAAAATTTCCAAAATGCCTTTAATAATTATCTTGCAGCATACATCTATAAGGAGTGATAATATAAATTGATTTACCGTTTCTAAATTGGAATAGGGATATTGTGAATGAGCATGCCATTGAGTCGAGGAAGAAGTAGATTCGAAGATAGGAAAGTATGCACCATCATCATAAATTGCCTATCTTACTATATCCCACCAATTTTGAAAGAACAATCCTAACATACCATCTATTTCAAGTTACTTAGTTAGTAAGGTGAACTAAAACATGAATATCTTGATTTTCTCATTTATCAATAACTTAATAGGTTACCTTGCCAACTCCTCAACAATAAGTAGATATGTGGAAAGTAAACGAACCCCTAAAATCCAAAGCGTCTGAATAAATTTGAATGAGAGCATGTCGTTCCATGACCTCTGTAATTTAATGATCATTCATCCCACATAGTTTTGATATTCTCTATTTTTTTCTTTCTCTTAGTTTTGGAAAGATGGTAGAACCGTGTATTGCATTTTCCAAATCATATTCAATATATACCATATGAGTTCTTCTTGTCATAATAAACTCAAATGTTCTCCCCACAACCTCTTTCCCATCCAAAATAAAGAGGATTTATACAACCTTCGGAGATGAAATGAGATTAATATAGATGATATTGGCTTCCACTAGCCATTTCCTTTTATAAAATCCTAAAAAAATCTAACATACAATGCATAATATTTTTTGCGATTGCTAAAATACTCTCACCACCATTATCATTAAATGTAAACCACTTTTTATTAAACACATTCAACCCTTTATGGATATACTATACCATCTCAAATAAAAAATGTCAGGTTTAGGGCAAAATACTCTAATGTGGCATGATCTGAATGAGATTTGGGTCTCGGTAAGAGTAAGCCCAATCCAGATAACAACCCCTTCAATCTGAAAACAAAGTTTGCCACTCAACATTCACATAACCCCTGTCACGACGAATCATGATGCATTGACTTGTGTTTATGAAATTCACTCCAGGTGAATCATGGATCCTAAAACCCAATATAAACCATCCCAACACCATGATGTCATTTATTAAAGTTTTATCTGACGAGTAATACAAAAAATTCCCTCCCACTTATCATATTCCTTCCTAATTTTGATAAAAGTCACCAACCATTAATGAAGGTGTGGTGAGGTTATCATAGACTTAACTGAGAGACTTCTATAACTCCTTACACTCACTTACATAAGCCGTGGGTAGAATTTCTAAAGAATTCCAAGGCAAGCAATCATGCATGCTAATATTAATATTAATAATTTGATGAACAACATATATTACCCATATTGAAATATCTGAATTTTACTACATAAGCCGAATACCTTTCTTATATGTCTCATTATCAACCTTAATTATATTTCTTGAGAGACTTCATAATTTTTTTCACCTTAACCCCTTAGCAAGTAGTTACAGAATAACTTTCAAACAAATCCTATGCAATCACATCAACTCACGAGCCATACACCTAAAGTTATAATTAAATCGCTCTATGGAAGTTCTAAACAAAAAAATTAAGTGTATTTTGAATTCTCTAGAACCCAAAATTATTATAAATATAATATACACATTAATAAGATGTTAATATACAAGCATATCCATAAGAAACCCTTATGTAGAAAGTATCACAATATCCTTAGTCCCACATACTTGTCCAACTTTCATGGATAATCTCAGAAGAGTTAATAACCAAAGAATTTGGTACCTAGTCTGTAACGAGAATATCAGATTGGTTGTTGCCTAACGACAATTACTGATTTGTGGTGTCACCCTTTGTACCAGGGATAAGCCGCAATTTTCATAATATCAATAAAACAGTAGTGCAATTTTCATAATATCACAATGAATCGCCTCCCCGTGTTTTAAACTCCTTGAACTTGCACAACCTCTTGAAATAGTAGATATCGTATAATTACTTAACTTCATCTCGTACTCGGTCATTTTACAAAATAATTTAAAAACCTCATCTCCTTCACTTTCTTCAGCAAATCAGTTAAGCAAAATATTCCATGACACATCAATCGCTCCGACTAGAAAAAAATACCTTGCTTTCATATTCCATCTCACCACACTTTGCATAAAGATCAACTAATGTGAAACCAACCTAAAAATCTATAAACCCTCCACCCCCAGAATTTAACCAATTAAGTGTGCATGTGCTTTTCAAATGCTAAATCTATACACATAGAACATCTTTCAAAAGTCAACGATAAAAAAAAAGGTTTAATAACCACTAACACAATTCTGAAATCCATACTTCAAAAGTCACCAATTTAATCAGAGCCTAACAATGGCACATCTCCTATGATTAACACTACCTCTTTTACCATCACACATTCTAGGGCTGAGCATTGTGCGGTTCATCTCGGTTTTTGCCAAAAACCAGAACCTAACCGAATATTTTAGTTTTTTATAATTTAATAACCAAACCGGGTGGTTCGCATTTGGTTTCAAATTCGGTTTTTGGTTCAGAATTGCTTGGTTTTGGTTCGGTTTTGGTTCGCTTCGAATTCAGATGCTTGGTCGATAATATTTTCACCCATTTCTTGAAATACATTGTCCAATAAACACTAATATTCCAATATAATTATGCTACTATTACTTGTCCATGTGTTTTGTTAATATATCAATTAAATATAAACTTATAATATAAAAATACTTATCTTAATTTACAATAATACAATAAATTTAAATCTGTTACTTCCTATTTCATACAAGCATGATTTATAAAATCAATCAAGTAATGAATACTTATAATCTTAAGTGATATAAAAAAAAATCTCACTAATAGCACTATCGAATAGAATAACTAAAATTTCACGTAGATGATAAATTCTTAACAAAAGTTTCTCCCACATAATTCTTATAAAAGTAGTTCACACATTCCCTATTTTTTCATTCGTTAGTTTAGTTTTTGTAAGGGTTTTTTGGTTCAGTTTATACGTAGTAAACTGAACCGAACCAAAAAATTTGGTTTTTGAAAAATTAAAAAGCAAACCATTTGGTTATTCGATTTTTTGTTATTTTGGTTCGGTTTTCTGGTTTCTTGGTTCAGTTTGGTTATCTAATTCTCATTTGCTCACCCCTAACACATTACATCAAATGAAAACCATTCACAAATGAAGTAATATATTTCTCATAATCATCACCAAATAAAATCTAACAAAACACCTAAAAAAACATCTAACAATCTTCAGACATAACCATATCATCCTCATCCAACAAAGCTTGTAAATCCACCAAATCATCAAACTCTGCCAGTTCATCCTCACCGATAAAAACCTCATCCTATAACAAATAAAAACCTAAAAATTAACATCACAGTAAAAAATTTACCACCCATTTACCTCAAGTTATTTCATTTCAGACACAACATTAAGTAACCTTCGATACTGATCTCTCGCTTCAGGATATTGAACCATATATTTAACTCTAACAAGAGCTTTATGTAACCTTTCTTCGGGTTGTTTTCTTCCTTCATTTAGAAAATCATATTTATCTTCTTTTAAGACCTTCTTTTGAATTATAGGTCCCACGTTAACTGTTTCTGGTTTGAATCTACGTAACCCACTTCCTTTACGTCTCCATCTTAAAATAATCTTCTCCCCTATTCCTACTGACCATGTTATTTTTTTATAATTCTTTCTTACTTGATGCCCTCTAAAATGCGCCTATTCAAGAAAAATAAACACTAATCTGAAACTCGATAGAGACAAAAAATTAAATTAAAAAATTCATAGCAAAGAGTAACTAATCTTTAAAACAAACACAAAACTAAACTTGTATTTTCCCAAATCATATGAAAAACATGCACTATAGATCCTTGTAATATGATAAAAATTGCACTATAGAACGCTGTAATATGCCAAAAATGCACTTTAGGTCCTGCTAAAAATTGCACTATAGGTCCATACAATATGAAAACATCTGACCACAGGTCCCTATAATATGCTCAAAATTGCACTTTAGGTACCTATAATATGCAGAAAACTGAACTGTAGGCCCCTATAATATGCAAAAAATTGAAGTATAGGTCTGTATAATATGAAAACATTGCACTGTAGGTCCCTTCAATATGCACAAAATGCACTATAATGCACTATCTGTCCCTATAATATGCAAACATAGCACTATAGGTATGTACAATATGCTAAATATTGCACTATATGTTCCTATAATATGCTAAAAGTTGCACTATAGGTCCCTATCATATACAAACATTGCAGGTCCCTATAATATGTTAAAAACTGCACTATGTCCCTACAATATACTCGAAATTGTACTATAGGTCCCTATAATATACAAATATTGCACTATAAGTCCCTCTAATATGTCAAAACTGCAATATAGGTCACTATATCAGTTTCTAGAATTTATTGCATAAGTCCTATAAATAAATATTAAACAATTTAAAATAAAAATCATTGCAAAAAAGAGTAATATATCTTTTAAACAAATGTGCACAAACATACCTTTATTATTATAATGCGTTGACGAATTAACAAAAAGTCCTTTCTACCCTTGTAGCTTCGAAGTTTATATGGTTCCTTCTCGCAGCAGCATGACCAGTTCATCATGATGTCGTATCCTAATCCCTTTCCTCGAAAGTATTGAAACAACTCTCTTATCCACATCTCTAAATTCTCCATTAAATATCTTCTTTTCAAACAATTCTAATCTAAAAAGTTCATGAATTGTCGTAGCATTTTGTGTTGCATTTCTCAAAGCAGCTAAAGTATACTTCAATAAAAGATCTTCATCGCATATTAAACTTATCCCGTTCACATAGCACACGACAATCTCCATTTTCGCCTTCTTTGTTCTCTTTTAATTTAAGCGATGAAAGATGAGATATTAATGAAGATTCCGCTAAATAACCTGCGATTCCTTTGTGACCATTACTTATTTCTAAATTTGCAAGTATTTTCCTTTATTTGTGTTTTAAACTCGGATCTATTAATGCTTGCTCTTGGATTTTCCCTTAGAGAGATTAGTAAAACCACTATTCGTTACCTACAATTCAAATTTTTTGATACTTTATCAAACTCTTATATACACACGGTTCATGACACATCTCTTATAGGCATCAAATCAAACACTTGACGCGTACAATCCAACTCACCACATTTTTCATAGAAATTTATTAAAGAACTACGGTGTTCAGTTTCAGATAGTGGTGAGGTGTGAGCTATGTGGGCTGAGAGAGTTGGTGAGGTTTTCAAGTGTTTTCAGAGAAATGGTGAGATTAGCGGTGAGGTGAGATTTCTCTAGTGTATTTTTGTTTTCTTTTCACCGTGAATGTATGTGAATTGTGTTCTAGAAACAAAAAATGATTTTTTGAGTGAGAGAGGAGAGAGAGAGAGATTTTGTAGGGATAGAATGAGTTGTGTGATTTCTATTTTTAGAATTTTTTCATTTAGTAGCTTATATATAATAGGGGCATTTTTGGAAGTTTTTAAAAAGATTTTGTAATGAAAAGATGGATCATTCTTTTAACACATTCTTAGCTAAAATCAATCTCGACCCTTCTTTATACCCCGTAATGTATATATATCCCATTAGAATAATCAAACATGTATATAAAATTATAATTATCAATAGTAAATATTTAAGAATATAGAAAATAAAGTAATTTTCTAGAATTGATAGGAAATGTAGAAGACATATTAAAACTTATACTTAGCATACATATTATATTAGTATATACAAATTTTAAGTAGCTCATGATAAAGAAAAAAAAACATAATTCTTTAGTTAATCATCTAACAATTCAATGTCATATTTTCTATAAGAAGCACTTACTCTACCTATGTCAAGAAGAAAGGAACAGTGAACTCCAATAAAATACGATGAAATATATGCTAAAGAAATAATTAGGCAAATGATAATGCAGACATATTTACTTATTTGTAATCTTGCAATGAATGTACAATAAAATTAGAATTCTCGCCTTAAAGAACGTGTTCTATACTTTTTGGGTGGTTAGTAAGTAAATGAATTTTAAAATTTGGATTCTTTAGTGTAATTAATCTTATTTTTAGAGTCCATGTTGGGTTTTATTATTTTAGAGTTCAAAATATATTTAATTAAAACTACTCCCTCACTTACACAATCTTTGTCCATTTCTCAAAAATATAGTTTAAATGTTCGTTGAGACATTTTTTAATATTATTACTCATATTAAGATATTATATTTTCCATACATATTTAAAATATCATATAAACTTATTTTAATAAAAATATGTGTGAAAATAAATTGGAAGGAATAAATACTTATAGATATATTCTACCTATGTCAAGAAGAAAGGAACGGTGATCTCCAATAAAAAGACGGTGAGTAATATGCTTCATAAATAATTAGAAAATGTATAATGCAACAAATTTAGTTATTTGTAGTCTTGCAATCAATGTACAACCATTCTATAATATTAGAATTCTCGCCTTAAAGAATGTGGTAAATGACAAAAAAAATAAAAAATCGCTTGGACTTGTATAATTTCGATTATCTTTATGTTTTGTTTAATAGGATCGGTTTCTATACTCTTTGAGTGGCTAGTAAGTGAATGAATTTAAAAATTTGGATTCTTTAGTATAATTGATCTTATTTTTTGAGCCCATTTTGTATTTTATTATTTTAGATTTAAAAATATATTTAATAAAAATTACTCCAATATTTATACAAAGTTTGTCCATTTTCTAAAAAGGTATTTGAATTTTTGTCGAGATATTTTTTCCACCATCTTTCTATTATTACTCTTATTAAGATATTATATTTTCAATACTTATTTAAAATATCATATAATAGTTTTTCAATAAAACTATGTGTAAAAATAAAATGGAGGGAATAGAATACTTGTCAAATATATAATTTTTTTGAGTTTTAAGTATTTTATTTTAAGAACATATCTAATATTTCTTTTAAATATGTTTTTATAGGTAAAATACTTCTAAAAATTTAAAAATGGCTTTAAATGCTTTTTAAACAAAGGAATATCAAACAAGCACTCAATTAAAGAAGAAGTGAGTTTAGGTCCATTGACACATGTCAAACTCGACTTTTCTTTATGTGTTTTATTATATAAATTCTAGTAAATAATTTACTTGATAATACATATCTCACTGGAGCTATTATTACTTTAATATAAACAAATCTAATATATTATAATTTTATCTAGTGATATAATTTTTCAAGTTTTTTAATTTAATATATATAAGTAATACAACACAAAAGTATATGGATGGTAGTCTTATATCATCATTAAAAAATTATTTGAGGGCATACATGATATTTTAAACTTATCTCAACTAATAATAATATTAATAATAATAAATACCTAACTAATGTTACTTCACTAATAATAATAAATTAATTAATAAAACATACTAATATTAAATAAAAAATTCTTCCATCCAATATTGGATGATCCTACACCAATTATATTGTTAAACATATCTCATGATCTAAATTTGCAAAGCTAACTGAATTATTAATCTAAGGGTAAAGCCCTCGTGTAGACGTTTAACTTTCTCCAAAGTGCACGAACCACCCCGATCTTACGTTGTACCCTGTTTGTATTTTTGTAGAATCAGGGTTCTGAATTTGTTGAATTGTGTTTTGTGTCTTTTCTTCATTTCGTGCTACATTAATTCAAAAATAACGATTCTGAAGAGTAATCGAATCGAGATAAGGGAAGTATGGAACAATAATCTGAAAGAAGAGTTTAAGTTACTTCGAGCCATCGTTGATGAATTTCCTTATGTAGCCATGGACACAGAGTTCCCAGGCATAGTTGTACGTTCCTTTGCTAAATTCAAAACCCCATCTGAGAATAATTTCTGCACCTTTAAAGCTAACGTTGACATGTTAAGATCATTCAATTGGATCTCACATTCTCTGATGAAAAAGGAAACTTTTAAACAGAGATATCTATGCTGGAGATTTAATCTAGCTTTTAAATGAATATTGTATTGATTCTTCTAGGTTACTTTTCATTTTGGGTATGATTTTGGCTACTTGCATAAGATATTGACTGGTCAAAAGTTACCTGAAATACAAAAGAAGTTTATCAATTTAATGAAGATTTATTTTTCTGTTATTTATGACATCAAAACATTTAATGAAATTCTTCAACAATCTCCACAGTGGATTAAACAATCTTGCGGAGATGTTAGATGTGGAGAGAATCGATATCTTTCATCAATCTCTGGATTCGATACTTTTAACATGTTATACATTTATAAAATTGAAAAAGAATTTATTTAGTGGCGTAAGGAAAAGAATGAATGAATGATTATTGCTATATTTGTTGATTCATATGAAAGGTAGTAAGAGATTTGTTTTTCTAGTTTTCCTATGAAGATATGAAGCATTCAAACATTCAGATAATTTTTTATTTATTTTAAAGTTAGGGATGCTGATGAAGAAGACACTTAAGGTGAGGTGGCACTGAGGTGGCGGTGAAATTGTGCCAAGTGGCATTGTGAAAAAAGGGCTAATGGTAGGGGCAATTCATGCACTTTGAGGAAAGTTAAAGGGCTACAGGAGGGTTTTACCCTTAAACTAATGACATGTATTTTATTATATTAATCAATGGTTGTGATATGAATATTGGACCATCCAAAGGATGTAAGTCATACCCATATTAAATAATAGTTCTAAATTAATATCATAATTTACTATTATTTAAATTAATATTTCATTTTTTTTATATTTCATATAAAATAAAAAGATTTATATTCTAACCTTTAAAATGATTGACTTTCTAGATATTGAAATGTCATGAGCATCAATCTCAATTTATACATCATAATGAAATCCATTTTGCTTTAAACATTATCCTGTAGAAAAATAGAATATATATATGTAAGCTGCACAATTATGTAAATAAGATATTATTATTTATACCCATTATTAAAAGAAAGATTGATAAAAAAAGACTCTTTGACAAATTAAAACATAATCTGTGGAAATATAATATATAAAATGATTATTAAATTTAACATTTACAGTGAGGGTCTAAACAAAGAGAAAATCACTAATAATATTTTATTTCTTTTCAATTTATAAAATAAAACTCATTATTTTTTTTGTTACAAAAATGTCGTATCTCTAGCATTCCATTGTTTTGTTTTAGAGTAATAAAAAATGTAAAAAGGAAAAGACCTATCTTCTAAAACATGTCATGAAATACAAATAATAAAAAAGTGAAGAATCATACTTTTTGTAGTTAAATGAGATCTACTATTTGATAAAATTTACTTTAAAATTAAATGAACTAGAACGATGTACAAATTATAAAAAATTCAGGTTTTTTAAAAATGAAAAAAATAAAGAAAATTAAATTCAAGAATATTTATTGTAAAGGGTGAGGTATGGATTGACTAAATTCAACGAGATCAAAAAATTAAATTAAAAAAAATTCAAAACATAAGATAGATGCAAAAATAATAACTAATAAAAGATAAATTTTATTCAACATGTGATCCAAATTTGACTATTGTAAATTCATTGATGGTTTCACCAAATTTGATAAGGAATTTTGCTTGATTTCAGGGAACAAAATGATATTTACAAAGTATATCAGAAAATTGAAAGAAAAATAAATTCGAGATATGAATTTTCTTTTCATAATAACAACATATTTTCAAGTAAGATAAAAAATATATAAGATCTAAGAAGAAAAATACTTTGCAAATGAGGTTTGGTGAGTTTCTAAATTTTGTTTATCCATGGATGGATACTCTTATCAAATTTCGATAGTTTGAACAAAGAATTGATAGATTACTTACCGATTAATGGGAAAATTCTGTTCTTATGGCAGGATTCTTGTGCACGGCGGCTTTTATAAGATATACAAAAAAATAGAAAGAGAACTTGAAAAATAAAAATTAGGGTTATGATTGTTTGTTTAGAAGACTCGTATTATGTATAAGATAATCTTTTGCCCACGTTTTTAAAAAAAATTTCCAAACTGAAGAAAAAAGGCCCATTGAATTTGTTCGTTGGACTTAGACTAATAATTTTCAATTGTCTATTAAAATTAAAATATTATCTCCTTCTCAATATTATCTTTTACAAATAATTTTTCTACCTTATTTTAAGCTTCTAAATTTTATTATATAGATTATTTTCTAACTAAACTAACAAATCTCTCTTTTAAAACTAGGCCAAATAATTTTTTTTACTCTTTACGCCTTTTGTCTATATTACACATTTACATTTAAAAGTAACATATCTCTTATAAATTGATTAATTACTATTTATTACTTATTTATATCATTTAATTACACGACAAATTTTAATGTCGGTAAAATTGGCAAACAGAAATATCGTTTCAGCCTTCACGATAATCGTAGGTCAGTCTCCCTTTCATGTCTATGGACGTAGGCTCTGCAATTGCCTCTACATCCTTCTCCGCTCTATATTACGCTTCTGAAGCAATTGGTAGTGGTTCCTTCGACAATGATACCTCGCTTCTCGAAGAACTAGGCATTAATACAAAGCAAATATATAAAAATTATCTCAGTATTAAACCCATTTTGTGTCCATCTCGATTGACAGAAAGACACAGACCTCTCCAACCCGTTTCTCATTCTGTTGGAATTTGAAGTTGTTCCAACTGCTTGCCGGAAAGCTTCAATTCAGGATTATTTTGGGTTAGATATAAGTCCTTACATGATTTAACTGGATTTAGGTAAAGGGTAAGGCTGCGATTGATGTGGTGTAACCCGTTGGGAAAATCTTATAAATACGTTCTTCTTTAGCTAAAGACCTAGCTTCATCCAACTTCACCATCGAAGCAGATGCAAAAGCTATTATACATGCTATTCATTCTTCTAGTCTTATTTTCTCATGGAATAGTAGGGCTATACTCGAAAATATTAAAATAATAGACTTGGTCTTCCCTCATGTTTGTATCCAAGGTGAGAGAATAACAACTAATTAAATGGTGGATTGGTTTGGTAAAACTTTTTCTAAGCTATAATAATTATTCCTTTGAATTTTGACGTATTTTTTCGAACGATTTTTCAATAGGGATAGGATAAGTACTCCTCTTTTTTTATATTCTTAATATAAGTCCTTTCTTTCCTTCAAGAAATGCAATCTTTCTCTAATACATCTGAGTATGTACTCTAAAGATGTTTGGGTATTCAATACAACACTTAACATGGATTAAAACTTTGAGGTTTCGTAAGAACTTCCCATAAGTCTTTTTGAGGGTCGTTACTGAACTGGTATCGTCATTGAATTCACTCTTCTCCTAGGAAATGAATATGCACAAGTATTTGACACCTAGTATATATGAAAGAACACAAAACTTATATTATGACTCCAAATATTAACACAATCACATACTAAGCCATTAGACTGATACCCATTCCCACACAAACCATCAGTAACGTGTAATTCTAGCGAATTAGTCTCCTAAGTGAGATCCATGATTCCATGATCATCTATCATTAGTATAGACTAATAAAGTTCACAAGATATTGTAATTATATTCGATTATTCTATGCTTGCCCCCTACGAACCCACTTGGGAATGACCACTTCATATCAAACAAATATCCCTAACACAATTTTGTTAGAATTCCACCTAAAGAAGTCATTTTACTTGAGCGTAACTCCAGGACTTGGTTTATCCATATAATTAGGAAACTTTGAAGTGATATTATTAATCCTCGATCTTTTACATTCTCTGTGGCTTTAATAAAATATCTTTCTAATTACATCAATGCATGATATTTAAAATTACTTGACTTCTATTGGTTAATTACTTTCTTGTAAAAAAGCTTAGAATTTCTATTTGTCCATTATAACCAAAAAGTTACTGTGAATGGATTGGTCATCAATGTATTTGCAATTTTATGGACTTGTTAGAATTGATATTTACCAAGTTGTACCCGCCAACCAATGTCATTGTTATTCCAAGTAGAAGAAATAGTCGTTCCGATTGTTGTAGATGGCATCCTAATTTTTTCAGGAAAATACTTAAAATTTACATGATATGAAGACATGGTGTGTATTTTGGCTCACATCCACACTTACTTCAAATAGGAGAATCAATAAAACCCTTTTTATAAATATTAAAGGGAGTTAGTTTACAGTCCAATACATCTCGCTAAAGTAAAACTTTGATTTTTTTGAGCATTTTAGCTTCCAAATTTTATCCTATTTAAATTTTTTCTCTTGACTAGGTAAATTTAGAGCTCAATAGGAAGATTTTATCAACAACACATCAAAATCATTTATACTCCATTTAGACCAATCACATCCCTCGTCAACCAGATAAACAACCCCCTTTTACAATACATAGTCTCCTTTAAAATATATTTAATTAAAACTACCCCCTCATTTACACAATCTTTGTCCATTTCCTAAAAATATAGTTTAAATGTTCGTTGAGACATTTTTTCACATTATTACTCGTATTAAGATATTATATTTTCCATACATATTTAAAATATCATATAAACTTATTTTAATAAAAATATATGTGAAAATAAAATGGAAGGAATAAAATACTTAAAGATATATTCTACCTATGTCAAGAATAAAGGAACAGTGATGTCCAATAAAAAGACGGTGAGTAATATGCTTCATAAATAATTAGAAAATTTATAATGCAACAAATTTAGTTATTTGTAATCTTGAAATAAATGTAAAACAATTCTATAAAATTAGAATTCTCGCCTTAAAGAATGTGGTAAATGACAAAAAAAATAAAAAATCGCTTGGACTTGTATAATTTTGATTATCTTTATGTTTTGTTTAATAGGATCGATTTCTATACTCTTTGAGTGGCTAGTAAGTGAATGAATTTAAAAATTTGGATTCTTTAGTATAATTGATCTTATTTTTTGAGCCCATTTTGTATTTTATTATTTTAGATTTAAAAATATATTTAATAAAAATTACTCCAATATTTATACAAAGTTTGTCCATTTTCTAAAAAGGTATTTGAATTTTTGTCGAGATATTTTTTCCACCATCTTTCTATTATTACTCTTATTAAGATATTATATTTTCAATACTTATTTAAAATATCATATAATAGTTTTTCAATAAAACTATGTGTAAAAATAAAATGGAGGGAATAGAATACTTGTCAAATATATAATTTTTTTGAGTTTTAAGTATTTTATTTTAAGAACATATCTAATATTTCTTTTAAATATGTTTTTATAGGTAAAATACTTCTAAAAATTTAAAAATGGCTTTAAATGCTTTTTAAACAAAGGAATATCAAACAAGCACTCAATTAAAGAAGAAGTGAGTTTAGGTCCATTGACACATGTCAAACTCGACTTTTCTTTATGTGTTTTATTATATAAATTCTAGTAAATAATTTACTTGATAATACATATCTCACTGGAGCTATTATTACTTTAATATAAACAAATCTAATATATTATAATTTTATCTAGTGATATAATTTTTCAAGTTTTTTAATTTAATATATATAAGTAATACAACACAAAAGTATATGGATGGTAGTCTTATATAATCATTAAAAAATTATTTGAGGGCATACATGATATTTTAAACTTATCTCAACTAATAATAATATTAATAATAATAAATACCTAACTAATGTTACTTCACTAATAATAATAAATTAATTAATAAAACATACTAATATTAAATAAAAAATTCTTCCATCCAATATTGGATGATCCTACACCAATTATATTGTTACACATATCTCATGATCTAAATTTGCAAAGCTAACTGAATTATTAATCTAAGGGTAAAGCCCTCGTGTAGACCTTTAACTTTCTCCAAAGTGCACGAACCACCCCGATCTTACGTTGTACCCTGTTTGTATTTTTGTAGAATCAGGGTTCTGAATTTGTTGAATTGTGTTTTGTGTCTTTTCTTCATTTCGTGCTACATTAATTCAAAAATAACGATTCTGAAGAGTAATCGAATCGAGATAAGGGAAGTATGGAACAATAATCTGAAAGAAGAGTTTAAGTTACTTCGAGCCATCGTTGATGAATTTCCTTATGTAGCCATGGACACAGAGTTCCCAGGCATAGTTGTACGTTCCTTTGCTAAATTCAAAACCCCATCTGAGAATAATTTCTACACCTTTAAAGCTAACGTTGACATGTTAAGATCATTCAATTGGATCTCACATTCTCTGATGAAAAAGGAAACTTTTAAACAGAGATATCTATGCTGGAGATTTAATCTAGCTTTTAAATGAATATTGTATTGATTCTTCTAGGTTACTTTTCATTTTGGGTATGATTTTGGCTACTTGCATAAGATATTGACTGGTCAAAAGTTACCTGAAATACAAAAGAAGTTTATCAATTTAATGAAGATTTATTTTTCTGTTATTTATGACATCAAAATTAATGAAATTCTTCAACAATCTCCACGGTGGATTAAACAATCTTGCGGAGATGTTAGATGTGGAGAGAATCGATATCTTTCATCAATCTCTGGATTCGATACTTTTAACATGTTATACATTTATAAAATTGAAAAAGAATTTATTTAGTGGCGTAAGGAAAAGAATGAATGAATGATTATTGCTATATTTGTTGATTCATATGAAAGGTAGTAAGAGATTTTTTTTTGTAGTTTTCCTATGAAGATATGAAGCATTCAAACATTCAGATAATTTTTTATTTATTTTAAAGTTAGGGATGATGATGAAGAAGACACTTAAGGTGAGGTGGCACTGAGGTGGCGGTGACATTGTGCCAAGTGGCATTGTGAAAAAAGGGCTAATAGTAGGGGCAGTTCATGCACTTTGAGGAAAGTTAAAGGGCTACAGGAGGGTTTTACCCTTAAACTAATGACATGTATTTTATTATATTAATCAATGGTTGTGATATGAATAATGGACCATCCAAAGGATGTAAGTCATACCCATATTAAATAATAGTTCTAAATTAATATCATAATTTACTATTATTTAAATTAATATTTCATTTTTTTTATATTTCATATAAAATAAAAAGATTTATATTCTAACCTTTAAAATGATTGACTTTCTAGATATTGAAATGTCATGAGCATCAATCTCAATTTATACATCATAATGAAATCCATTTTACTTTAAACATTATCCTGTAGAAAAATAGAATATATATATGTAAGCTGCACAATTATGTAAATAAGATATTATTATTTATACCAATTATTAAAAGAAAGATTGATAAAAAAAGACTCTTTGACAAATTAAAACATAATCTGTGGAAATATAATATATAAAATGATTATTAAATTTAACATTTACAGTGAGGGTCTAAACAAAGAGAAAATCACTAATAATATTTTATTTCTTTTCAATTTATAAAATAAAACTCACTATTTTTTTTGTTACAAAAATTTCGTATCTCTAGCATTCCATTGTTTTGTTTTAGAGTAATAAAAAATGTAAAAAGGAAAAGACCTATCTTCTAAAACATGTCATGAAATACAAATAATAAAAAAGTGAAGAATCATACTTTTTGTAGTAAAATGAGATCTACTATTTGATAAAATTTACTTTAAAATTAAATGAACTAGAACGATGTACAAATTATAAAAAATTCAGGTTTTTTAAAAATGAAAAAAATAAAGAAAATTAAATTCAAGAATATTTATTGTAAAGGGTGAGGTATGGATTGACTAAATTCAATGAGATCAAAAAATTAAATTAAAAAAAATTCAAAACATAAGATAGATGCAAAAATAATAACTAATAAAAGATAAATTTTATTCAACATGTGATCCACATTTGACTATTGTAAATTCATTGATGGTTTCACCAAATTTGATAAGGAATTTTGCTTGATTTCAGGGAACAAAATGATATTTACAAAGTATATCAGAAAATTGAAAGAAAAATAAATTCGAGATATGAATTTTCTTTTCATAATAACAACATATTTTCAAGTAAGATAAAAAATATATAAGATCTAAGAAGAAAAATACTTTGCAAATGAGGTTTGGTGAGTTTCTAAATTTTGTTTATCCATGGATGGATACTCTTATCAAATTTCGATAGTTTGAACAAAGAATTGATAGATTACTTACCGATTAATGGGAAAATTCTGTTCTTATGGCAGGATTCTTGTGCACGGCGGCTTTTATAAGATATACAAAAAAATAGAAAGAGAACTTGAAAAATAAAAATTAGGGTTATGATTGTTTGTTTAGAAGACTCGTATTATGTATAAGATAATCTTTTGCCCACGTTTTTAAAAAAAAATTCCAAACTGAAGAAAAAAGGCCCATTGAATTTGTTCGTTGGACTTAGACTAATAATTTTCTATTGTCTATTAAAATTAAAATATTATCTCCTTCTCAAATATTATCTTTTACAAATAATTTTTCTACCTTATTTTAAGCTTCTAAATTTTATTATATAGATTATTTTCTAACTAAACTAACAAATCTCTCTTTTAAAACCAGGCCAAATAATTTTTTTTACTCTTTACGCCTTTTGTCTATATTACACATTTACATTTAAAAGTAACATATCTCTTATAAATTGATTAATTACTATTTATTACTTATTTATATCATTTAATTACACGACAAATTTTAATGTCGGTAAAATTGGCAAACAGAAATATCGTTTCAGCCTTCACGATAATCGTAGGTCAGTCTCCCTTTCATGTCTATGGACGTAGGCTCTGCAATTGCCTCTACATCCTTCTCCGCTCTATATTACGCTTCTGAAGCAATTGGTAGTGGTTCCTTCGACAATGATACCTCGCTTCTCGAAGAACTAGGCATTAATACAAAGCAAATATATAAAAATTATCTCAGTATTAAACCCATTTTGTGTCCATCTCGATTGACAGAAAGACACAGACCTCTCCAACCCGTTTCTCATTCTGTTGGAATTTGAAGTTGTTCCAACTGCTTGCCGGAAAGCTTCAATTCAGGATTATTTTGGGTTAGATATAAGTCCTTACATGATTTAACTGGATTTAGGTAAAGGGTAAGGCTGCGATTGATGTGGTGTAACCCGTTGGGAAAATCTTATAAATACGTTCTTCTTTAGCTAAAGACCTAGCTTCATCCAACTTCACCATCGAAGCAGATGCATGAGCTATTATACATGCTATTCATTCTTCTAGTCTTATTTTCTCATGGAATAGTAGGGCTATACTCGAAAATATTAAAATAATAGACTTGGTCTTCCCTCATGTTTGTATCCAAGGTGAGAGAATAACAACTAATTAAATGGTGGATTGGTTTGGTAAAACTTTTTCTAAGCTATAATAATTATTCCTTTGAATTTTGACGTATTTTTTCGAACGATTTTTCAATAGGGATAGGATAAGTACTCCTCTTTTTTTATATTCTTAATATAAGTCCTTTCTTTCCTTCAAGAAATGCAATCTTTCTCTAATACATCTGAGTATGTACTCTAAAGATGTTTGTGTATTCAATACAACACTTAACATGGATTAAAACTTTGAGGTTTCGTAAGAACTTCCCATAAGTCTTTTTGAGGGTCGTTACTGAACTGGTATCGTCATTGAATTCACTCTTCTCCTAGGAAATGAATATGCACAAGTATTTGACACCTAGTATATATGAAAGAACACAAAACTTATATTATGACTCCAAATATTAACACAATCACATACTAAGCCATTAGACTGATACCCATTCCCACACAAACCATCAGTAACGTGTAATTCTAGCGAATTAGTCTCCTAAGTGAGATCCATGATTCCATGATCATCTATCATTAGTATAGACTAATAAAGTTCACAAGATATTGTAATTATATTCGATTATTCTATGCTTGCCCCCTACGAACCCACTTGGGAATGACCACTTCATATCAAACAAATATCCCTAACACAATTTTGTTAGAATTCCACCTAAAGAAGTCATTTTACTTGAGCGTAACTCCAGGACTTGGTTTATCCATATAATTAGGAAACTTTGAAGTGATATTATTAATCCTCGATCTTTTACATTCTCTGTGGCTTTAATAAAATATCTTTCTAATTACATCAATGCATGATATTTAAAATTACTTGACTTCTATTGGTTAATTACTTTCTTGTAAAAAAGCTTAGAATTTCTATTTGTCCATTATAACCAAAAAGTTACTGTGAATGGATTGGTCATCAATGTATTTGCAATTTTATGGACTTGTTAGAATTGATATTTACCAAGTTGTACCCGCCAACCAATGTCATTGTTATTCCAAGTAGAAGAAATAGTCGTTCCGATTGTTGTAGATGGCATCCTAATTTTTTCAGGAAAATACTTAAAATTTACATGATATGAAGACATGGTGTGTATTTTGGCTCACATCCACACTTACTTCAAATAGGAGAATCAATAAAACCCTTTTTATAAATATTAAAGGGAGTTAGTTTACAGTCCAATACATCTCACTAAAGTAAAACTTTGATTTTTTTGAGCATTTTAGCTTCCAAATTTTATCCTATTTAAATTTTTTCTCTTGACTAGGTAAATTTAGAGCTCAATAGGAAGATTTTATCAACAACACATCAAAATCATTTATACTCCATTTAGACCAATCACATCCCTCGTCAACCAGATAAACAACCCCCTTTTACAATACATAGTCTCCTTTAAAATATATTTAATTAAAACTACCCCCTCATTTACACAATCTTTGTCCATTTCCTAAAAATATAGTTTAAATGTTCGTTGAGACATTTTTTCACATTATTACTCGTATTAAGATATTATATTTTCCATACATATTTAAAATATCATATAAACTTATTTTAATAAAAATATATGTGAAAATAAAATGGAAGGAATAAAATACTTAAAGATATATTCTACCTATGTCAAGAATAAAGGAACAGTGATCTCCAATAAAAAGACGGTGAGTAATATGCTTCATAAATAATTAGAAAATTTATAATGCAACAAATTTAGTTATTTGTAATCTTGAAATAAATGTACAACAATTCTATAAAATTAGAATTCTCGCCTTAAAGAATGTGGTAAATGACAAAAAAAATAAAAAATCGCTTGGACTTGTATAATTTCGATTATCTTTATGTTTTGTTTAATAGGATCGATTTCTATACTCTTTGAGTGGCTAGTAAGTGAATGAATTTAAAAATTTGGATTCTTTAGTATAATTGATCTTATTTTTTGAGCCCATTTTGTATTTTATTATTTTAGATTTAAAAATATATTTAATAAAAATTACTCCAATATTTATACAAAGTTTGTCCATTTTCTAAAAAGGTATTTGAATTTTTGTCGAGATATTTTTTCCACCATCTTTCTATTATTACTCTTATTAAGATATTATATTTTCAATACTTATTTAAAATATCATATAATAGATTTTCAATAAAACTATGTGTAAAAATAAAATGGAGGGAATAGAATACTTGTCAAATATATAATTTTTTTGAGTTTTAAGTATTTTATTTTAAGAACATATCTAATATTTCTTTTAAATATGTTTTTATAGGTAAAATACTTCTAAAAATTTAAAAATGGCTTTAAATGCTTTTTAAACAAAGGAATATCAAACAAGCACTCAATTAAAGAAGAAGTGAGTTTAGGTCCATTGACACATGTCAAACTCGACTTTTCTTTATGTGTTTTATTATATAAATTCTAGTAAATAATTTACTTGATAATACATATCTCACTGGAGCTATTATTACTTTAATATAAACAAATCTAATATATTATAATTTTATCTAGTGATATAATTTTTCAAGTTTTTTAATTTAATATATATAAGTAATACAACACAAAAGTATATGGATGGTAGTCTTATATAATCATTAAAAAATTATTTGAGGGCATACATGATATTTTAAACTTATCTCAACTAATAATAATATTAATAATAATAAATACCTAACTAATGTTACTTCACTAATAATAATAAATTAATTAATAAAACATACTAATATTAAATAAAAAATTCTTCCATCCAATATTGGATGATCCTACACCAATTATATTGTTACACATATCTCATGATCTAAATTTGCAAAGCTAACTGAATTATTAATCTAAGGGTAAAGCCCTCGTGTAGACCTTTAACTTTCTCCAAAGTGCACGAACCACCCCGATCTTACGTTGTACCCTGTTTGTATTTTTGTAGAATCAGGGTTCTGAATTTGTTGAATTGTGTTTTGTGTCTTTTCTTCATTTCGTGCTACATTAATTCAAAAATAACGATTCTGAAGAGTAATCGAATCGAGATAAGGGAAGTATGGAACAATAATCTGAAAGAAGAGTTTAAGTTACTTCGAGCCATCGTTGATGAATTTCCTTATGTAGCCATGGACACAGAGTTCCCAGGCATAGTTGTACGTTCCTTTGCTAAATTCAAAACCCCATCTGAGAATAATTTCTACACCTTTAAAGCTAACGTTGACATGTTAAGATCATTCAATTGGATCTCACATTCTCTGATGAAAAAGGAAACTTTTAAACAGAGATATCTATGCTGGAGATTTAATCTAGCTTTTAAATGAATATTGTATTGATTCTTCTAGGTTACTTTTCATTTTGGGTATGATTTTGGCTAATTGCATAAGATATTGACTGGTCAAAAGTTACCTGAAATACAAAAGAAGTTTATCAATTTAATGAAGATTTATTTTTCTGTTATTTATGACATCAAAATTAATGAAATTCTTCAACAATCTCCACGGTGGATTAAACAATCTTGCGGAGATGTTAGATGTGGAGAGAATCGATATCTTTCATCAATCTCTGGATTCGATACTTTTAACATGTTATACATTTATAAAATTGAAAAAGAATTTATTTAGTGGCGTAAGGAAAAGAATGAATGAATGATTATTGCTATATTTGTTGATTCATATGAAAGGTAGTAAGAGATTTTTTTTTGTAGTTTTCCTATGAAGATATGAAGCATTCAAACATTCAGATAATTTTTTATTTATTTTAAAGTTAGGGATGATGATGAAGAAGACACTTAAGGTGAGGTGGCACTGAGGTGGCGGTGACATTGTGCCAAGTGGCATTGTGAAAAAAGGGCTAATGGTAGGGGCAGTTCATGCACTTTGAGGAAAGTTAAAGGGCTACAGGAGGGTTTTACCCTTAAACTAATGACATGTATTTTATTATATTAATCAATGGTTGTGATATGAATATTGGACCATCCAAAGGATGTAAGTCATACCCATATTAAATAATAGTTCTAAATTAATATTATAATTTACTATTATTTAAATTAATATTTCATTTTTTTTATATTTCATATAAAATAAAAAGATTTATATTCTAACCTTTAAAATGATTGACTTTCTAGATATTGAAATGTCATGAGCATCAATCTCAATTTATACATCATAATGAAATCCATTTTACTTTAAACATTATCCTGTAGAAAAATAGAATATATATATTTAAGCTGCACAATTATGTAAATAAGATATTATTATTTATACCAATTATTAAAAGAAAGATTGATAAAAAAAGACTCTTTGACAAATTAAAACATAATCTGTGGAAATATAATATATAAAATGATTATTAAATTTAACATTTACAGTGAGGGTCTAAACAAAGAGAAAATCACTAATAATATTTTATTTCTTTTCAATTTATAAAATAAAACTCACTATTTTTTTTGTTACAAAAATTTCGTATCTCTAGCATTCCATTGTTTTGTTTTAGAGTAATAAAAAATGTAAAAAGGAAAAGACCTATCTTCTAAAACATGTCATGAAATACAAATAATAAAAAAGTGAAGAATCATACTTTTTGTAGTAAAATGAGATCTACTATTTGATAAAATTTACTTTAAAATTAAATGAACTAGAACGATGTACAAATTATAAAAAATTCAGGTTTTTAAAAATGAAAAAAATAAAGAAAATTAAATTCAAGAATATTTATTGTAAAGGGTGAGGTATGGATTGACTAAATTCAATGAGATCAAAAAATTAAATTAAAAAAAAATTCAAAACATAAGATAGATGCAAAAATAATAACTAATAAAAGATAAATTTTATTCAACATGTGATCCACATTTGACTACTGTAAATTCATTGATGGTTTCACCAAATTTGATAAGGAATTTTGCTTGATTTCAGGGAACAAAATGATATTTACAAAGTATATCAGAAAATTGAAAGAAAAACAAATTCGAGATACGAATTTTCTTTTCATAATAACAACATATTTTCAAGTAAGATAAAAAATATATAAGATTTAAGAAGAAAAATACTTTGAAAATGAGGTTTGGTGAGTTTCTAAATTTTGTTTATCCATGGATGGATACTCTTATCAAATTTCGATAGTTTGAACATGGAATTGATATATTACTTACCGATTAATGGGAGAATTCTGTTCTTATGGCAGGATTCTTGTGGACGACGGCTTTTATAAGATATACAAAAAAATAGAAAGAGAACTTGAAAAATAAAAATTAGGGTTATGATTATTTGATTAGAAGACTCGTATTATGTATAAGATAATCTTTTGCCCACGTTTTTTAAAAAAATTTCCAAACTCAAGAAAAAAGGCCCATTGAATTTGTTCGTTGGACTTAGACTAATAATTTTTCAATTATCTATTAAAATTAAAATATTATCTCCTTCTCAAATATTATCTTTTACAAATAATTTTTCTACCTTATTTTAAGCTTCTAAATTTTATTATATAGATTATTTTCTAACTAAACTAACAAATCTCTGTTTTAAAACTAGGCCAAATAATTTTTTTTACTCTTTACGCCTTTTGTCTATATTACACATTTACATTTAAATGTAACATATCTCTTATAAATTGATTAATTACTATTTATTACTTATTTATATCATTTAATTACACGACAATTTTTAATGTCGGTGAAATTGGCAAACAGAAATATCGTTTCAGCCTTCACGATAATAGTAGGTCAGTCTCCCTTTCATGTCTTTCGACGTAGGCTCTGCAATTGCCTCTACATCCTTCTCCGCTCTATATTACGCTTCTGAAGCAATTGGTAGTGGTTCCTTCGACAATGATACCTCGCTTCTCGAAGAACTAGGCATTAATACAAAGAAAATATATAAAAAATGAACTCAGTATTAAACCCATTTTGTGTCCATCTCGATTGACAGAAAGACCTAGACCTCTCCAACCCGTTTCTCATTCTGTTGGAATTTGAAGTTGTTCCAACTGCTTGCCGGAAAGCTTCATTTCAGGATTATTTTGGGTTAGATATAAGTCCTTACATGATTTATCTGGATTTAGGTAAAGGGTAAGGCTGCGATTGATGTGGTGTAACCCGTTGGGAAAATCTTATAAATACGTTCTTCTTTAGCTAAAGACCTAGCTTCATCCAACTTCACCATCGAAGCAGATGCAAAAGCTATTATACATGCTATTCATTCTTCTAGTCTTACTTTCTCATGGAATAGTAGGGCTATACTCGAAAATATGAAAATAATTGACTTGGTCTTCCCTCATGTTTGTAACCAAGGTGAGAGAATAACAACTAATTAAATGGTGGATTGGTTTGGTAAATCTTTTTCTAAGCTATAATAATTATTCCTTTGAATTTTGACGTATTTTTTCGAACGATTTTTCAATAGGAATAGGATAAGTACTCCTCTTTTTTTATATTCTTAATATAAGTCCTTTCTTTCCTTCAAGAAATGCAATCTTTCTCTAATTAATCTGTGTATGTACTCTAAAGACTGTTTGGGTATTCAATATAACACTTAACATGGATTAACACTTTGAGGTTTCGTAAGAACTTCCCATAAGTCTTTTTGAGGGTCGTTACTGAACTGGTATCGTCATTGAATTCACTCTTCTCCTAGGAAATGAATATGCACAAGTATTTGACACCTAGTATATATGAAAGAACACAAAACTTATATTATGACTCCAAATATTAACACAATCACATACTAAGCCATTAGACTGATACCCATTCCCACACAAACCATCAGTAACGTGTAATTCTAGCGAATTAGTCTCCTAAGTGAGATCCTTGATTCCATGATCATCTATCATTAGTATAGACTAATAAAGTTCACAAGATATTGTAATTATATTCGATTCTTCTATGCTTGCCCCCTACGAACCCACTTGGGAATGACCACTTCATATCAAACAAATATCCCTAACACAATTTTGTTAGAATTCCACCTAAAGAAGTCATTTTACTTGAGCGTAACTCCAGGACTTGGTTTATCCATATAATTAGGAAACTTTGAAGTGATATTATTAATCCTCGATCTTTTACATTCCCTGTGGCTTTAATAAAATATCTTTCTAATTACATCAATGCATGATATTTAAAATTACTTGACTTCTATTGGTTAATTACTTTCTTGTAAAAAAGCTTAGAATTTCTATTTGTCCATTATAACCAAAAAGTTACTGTGAATGGATTGGTCATCAATGTATTTGCAATTTTATGGACTTGTTAGAATTGATATTTACCAAGTTGAACCCGCCAACCAATGTCATTGTTATTCCAAGTAGAAGAAATAGTCGTTCCGATTGTTGTAGATGGCATCCTAATTTTTTCAGGAGAATACTTAAAATTTACATGATATGAAGACATGGTGTGTATTTTGGCTCACATCCACACTTACTTCAAATAGGAGAATCAATAAAACCCTTTTTATAAATATTAAAGGGAGTTAGTTTACAGTCCAATACACCTCGCTAAAGTAAAACTTTGATTTTTTTGAGCATTTTAGCTTCCAAATTTTATCCTATTTAAATTTTTTCTCTTGATTAGGTAAATTTAGAGCTCAATAGGAAGATTTTATCAACAACACATCAAAATCATTTATACTCCATTTAGACCAATCACATCCCTCGTCAACCAGATAAACAACCCCCTTTTACAATACATAGTCTCCTTCAAAATATATTTAATTAAAACTACCCCCTCATTTACACAATCTTTGTCCATTTCCCAAAAATATAGTTTAAATGTTCGTTGAGACATTTTTTCACATTATTACTCGTATTAAGATATTATATTTTCCATACATATTTAAAATATCATATAAACTTATTTTAATAAAAATATATGTGAAAATAAAATGGAAGGAATAAAATACTTAAAGATATATTCTACCTATGTCAAGAATAAAGGAACGGTGATCTCCAATAAAAAGACGGTGAGTAATATGCTTCATAAATAATTAGAAAATTTATAATGCAACAAATTTAGTTATTTGTAATCTTGAAATAAATGTACAACAATTCTATAAAATTAGAATTCTCGCCTTAAAGAATGTGGTAAATGACAAAAAAAATAAAAAATCGCTTGGACTTGTATAATTTCGATTATCTTTATGTTTTGTTTAATAGGATCGATTTCTATACTCTTTGAGTGGCTAGTAAGTGAATGAATTTAAAAATTTGGATTCTTTAGTATAATTGATCTTATTTTTTGAGCCCATTTTGTATTTTATTATTTTAGATTTAAAAATATATTTAATAAAAATTACTCCAATATTTATACAAAGTTTGTCCATTTTCTAAAAAGGTATTTGAATTTTTGTCGAGATATTTTTTCCACCATCTTTCTATTATTACTCTTATTAAGATATTATATTTTCAATACTTATTTAAAATATCATATAATAGTTTTTCAATAAAACTATGTGTAAAAATAAAATGGAGGGAATAGAAGACTTGTCAAATATATAATTTTTTTGAGTTTTAAGTATTTTATTTTAAGAACATATCTAATATTTCTTTTAAATATGTTTTTATAGGTAAAATACTTCTAAAAATTTAAAAATGGCTTTAAATGCTTTTTAAACAAAGGAATATCAAACAAGCACTCAATTAAAGAAGAAGTGAGTTTAGGTCCATTGACACATGTCAAACTCGACTTTTCTTTATGTGTTTTATTATATAAATTCTAGTAAATAATTTACTTGATAATACATATCTCACTGGAGCTATTATTACTTTAATATAAACAAATCTAATATATTATAATTTTATCTAGTGAAATAATTTTTCAAGTTTTTTAATTTAATATATATAAGTAATACAACACAAAAGTATATGGATGGTAGTCTTATATCATCATTAAAAAATTATTTGAGGGCATACATGATATTTTAAACTTATCTCAACTAATAATAATATTAATAATAATAAATACCTAACTAATGTTACTTCACTAATAATAATAAATTAATTAATAAAACATACTAATATTAAATAAAAAATTCTTCCATCCAATATTGGATGATCCTACACCAATTATATTGTTACACATATCTCATGATCTAAATTTGCAAAGCTAACTGAATTATTAATCTAAGGGTAAAGCCCTCGTGTAGACCTTTAACTTTCTCCAAAGTGCACGAACCACCCCGATCTTACGTTGTACCCTGTTTGTATTTTTGTAGAATCAGGGTTCTGAATTTGTTGAATTGTGTTTCGTGTCTTTTCTTCATTCCGTGCTACATTAATTCAAAAATGACGATTCTGAAGAGTAATCGAATCGAGATAAGGGAAGTATGGAACAATAATCTGAAAGAAGAGTTTAAGTTACTTCGAGCCATCGTTGATGAATTTCCTTATGTAGCCATGGACACAGAGTTCCCAGGCATAGTTGTACGTTCCTTTGCTAAATTCAAAACCCCATCTGAGAATAATTTCTACACCTTTAAAGCTAACGTTGACATGTTAAAATCATTCAATTGGATCTCACATTCTCTGATGAAAAAGGAAACTTTTAAACAAAGATATCTATGCTGGAGATTTAATCTAGCTTTTAAATGAATATTGTATTGATTCTTCTAGGTTACTTTTCATTTTGGGTATGATTTTGGCTACTTGCATAAGATATTGACTGGTCAAAAGTTACCTGAAATACAAAAGAAATTTATCAATTTAATGAAGATTTATTTTTCTGTTATTTATGACATCAAAACATTTAATGAAATTCTTCAACAATCTCCACGGTGGATTAAACAATCTTGCGGAGATGTTAGATGTGGAGAGAATCGATATCTTTCATCAATCTCTGGATTCGATACTTTTAACATGTTATACATTTATAAAATTGAAAAAGAATTTATTTAGTGGCGTAAGGAAAAGAATGAATGAATGATTATTGCTATATTTGTTGATTCATATGAAAGGTAGTAAGAGATTTGTTTTCCTAGTTTTCCTATGAAGATATGAAGCATTCAAACATTCAGATAATTTTTTATTTATTTTAAAGTTAGGGATAATGATGAAGAAGACACTTAAGGTTAGGTGGCACTGAGGTGGCGGTGACATTGTGCCAAGTGGCATTGTGAAAAAAGGGCTAATGGTAGGGGCAGTTCATGCACTTTGAGGAAAGTTAAAGGGCTACAGGAGGGTTTTACCCTTAAACTAATGACAT
This sequence comes from Nemophila menziesii, assembly GCA_029959085.1. Taxonomy (NCBI): domain Eukaryota; kingdom Viridiplantae; phylum Streptophyta; class Magnoliopsida; order Boraginales; family Hydrophyllaceae; genus Nemophila; species Nemophila menziesii. Next base: position 8,373,887 of record JARWIR010000014.1, read on the forward strand.
GTATTTTATTATATTAATCAATGGTTGTCATATGAATATTGGACCATCCAAAGGATGTAAGTCATACCCATATTAAATAATAGTTCTAAATTAATATCATAATTTACTATTATTTAAATTAATATTTCATTTTTTTATATTTCATATAAAATAAAAAGATTTATATTCTAACCTTTAAAATGATTGACTTTCTAGATATTGAAATGTCATGAGCATCAATCTCAATTTATACATCATAATGAAATCCATTTTACTTTAAACATTATCCTGTAGAAAAATAGAATATATATATGTAAACTGCACAATTATGTAAATAAGATATTATTATTTATACCAATTATTAAAAGAAAGATTGATAAAAAAAGAATCTTTGACAAATTAAAACATAATCTGTGGAAATATAATATATAAAATGATTATTAAATTTAACATTTACATGGAGGGTCTAAACAAAGAGAAAATCACTAATAATATTTTATTTCTTTTCAATTTATAAAATAAAACTCACTATTTTTTTGTTACAAAAATTTCGTATCTCTAGCATTCCATTGTTTTGTTTTAGAGTAATAAAAAATGTAAAAAGGAAAAGACCTATCTTCTAAAACATGTCATGAAATACAAATAATAAAAAAGTGAAGAATCATACTTTTTGTAGTAAAATGAGATCTACTATTTGATAAAATTTACTTTAAAATTAAATGAACTAGAACGATGTACAAATTATAAAAAATTCAGGTTTTTTAAAAATGAAAAAAATAAAGAAAATTAAATTCAAGAATATTTATTGTAAAGGGTGAGGTATGGATTGACTAAATTCAATGAGATCACAAAATTAAATTAAAAAAAATTCAAAACATAAGATAGATGCAAAAATAATAACTAATAAAAGATAAATTTTATTCAACATGTGATCCACATTTGACTATTGTAAATTCATCGACGGTTTCACCAAATTTGATAAGGAATTTTGCTTGATTTCAGGGAACAAAATGATATTTACAAAGTATATCAGAAAATTGAAAGAAAAACAAATTCGAGATATGAATTTTCTTTTCATAATAACAACATATTTTCAAGTAAGATAAAAAATATATAAGATCTAAGAAGAAAAATACTTTGCAAATGAGGTTTGGTGAGTTTCTAAATTTTGTTTATCCATGGATGGATACTCTTATCAAATTTCGATAGTTTGAACGAAGAATTGATAGATTACTTACCGATTAATGGGAAAATTCTGTTCTTATGGCAGGATTCTTGTGCACGGCGGCTTTTATAAGATATACAAAAAAATAGAAAGAGAACTTGAAAAATAAAAATTAGGGTTATGATTGTTTGTTTAGAAGACTCGTATTATGTATAAGATAATCTTTTGCCCACGTTTTTTAAAAAAATTTCCAAACTCAAGAAAAAAGGCCCATTGAATTTGTTCGTTGGACTTAGACTAATAATTTTCAATTGTCTATTAAAATTAAAATATTATCTCCTTCTCAAATATTATTTTTTACAAATAATTTTTCTACCTTATTTTAAGCTTCTAAATTTTATTATATAGATTATTTTCTAACTAAACTAACAAATATCTCTTTTAAAACTAGGCCAAATAATTTTTTTTACTCTTTACGCCTTTTGTCTATATTACACATTTACATATAAAAGTAACATATCTCTTATAAATTGATTAATTACTATTTATTACTTATTTATATCATTTAATTACACGACAAATTTTAATGTCGGTGAAATTGGCAAACAGAAATATCGTTTCAGCCTTCACGATAATCGTAGGTCAGTCTCCCTTTCATGTCTTTCGACGTCGGCTCTGCAATTGCCTCTACATCCTTCTTCGCTCTATATTACGCTTCTGAAGCAATTGGTAGTGGTTCCTTCGACAATGATACCTCGCTTCTCGAAGAACTAGGCATTAATACAAAGCAAATATATAAAAAATGATCTCAGTATTAAACCCATTTTGTGTCCATCTCGATTGACAGAAAGACACAGACCTCTCCAACCCGTTTCTCATTCTGTTGGAATTTGAAGTTGTTCCAACTGCTTGCCGGAAAGCTTCATTTCAGGATTATTTTGGGTTAGATATAAGTCCTTACATGATTTAACAGGATTTAGGTAAAGGGTAAGGCTGCAATTGATGTGGTGTAACCCGTTGGGAAAATCTTATAAATACGTTCTTCTTTAGCTAAAGACCTAGCTTCATCCAACTTCACCATCGAAGCAGATGCAAAAGCTATTATACATGCTATTCATTCTTCTAGTCTTATTTTCTCATGGAATAGTAGGGCTATACTCGAAAATATTAAAATAATAGACTTGGTCTTCCCTCATGTTTGTATCCAAGGTGAGAGAATAACAACTAATTAAATGGTGGATTGGTTTGGTAAAATTTTTTCTAAGCTATAATAATTATTCCTTTGAATTTTGACGTATTTTTCGAACGATTTTTCAATAGGAATAGGATAAGTACTCCTCTTTTTTTATATTCTTAATATAAGTCCTTTCTTTCCTTCAAGAAATTCAATCTTTCTCTAATACACCTGAGTATGTACTCTAAAGACTGTTTGGGTATTCAATATAACACTTAACATGGATTAACACTTTGAGGTTTTGTAAGAACTTCCCATAAGTCTTTTTGAGGGTCGTTACTGAACTGGTATCGTCATTGAATTCACTCTTCTCCTAGGAAATTAATATGAACAAGTATTTGACACCTAGTATATATGAAAGAACACAAAAGTTATATTATGACTCCAAATATTAACACAATCACATACTAAGCCATTAGACTGATACCCATTCCCACACAAACCATCAGTAACGCGTAATTCTAGCGAATTAGTCTCCTAAGTGAGATCCATGATTCCATGATCATCTATCATTAGTATAGACTAATAAAGTTCACAAGATATTGTAATTATATTCGATTCTTCTATGCTTGCCCCCTACGAACCCACTTGGGAATGACCACTTCATATCAAACAAATATCCCTAACACAATTTTGTTAGAATTCCACCTAAAGAAGTCATTTTACTTGAGCGTAACTCCAGGACTTGGTTTATCCATATAATTAGGAAACTTTGAAGTGATATTATTAATCCTCGATCTTTTACATTCCCTGTGGCTTTAATAAAATATCTTTCTAATTACATCAATGCATGATATTTAAAATTACTTGACTTCTATTGGTTAATTACTTTCTTGTAAAAAAGCTTAGAATTTCTATTTGTCCATTATAACCAAAACGTTACTGTGAATGGATTGGTCATCAATGTATTTGCAATTTTATGGACTTGTTAGAATTGATATTTACCAAGTTGAACCCGCCAACCAATGTCATTGTTATTCCAAGTAGATGAAATAGTCGTTCCGATTGTTGTAGATGGCATCCTTATTTTTTCAGGAAAATACTTAAAATTTACATGATATGAAGACATGGTGTGTATTTTGGCCCATATCCACACTTACTTCAAATAGGAGAATCAATAAAACCTTTTTATAAATATTAAAGGGAGTTAGTTTACAGTCCAATACATCTCGCTAAAGTAAAACTTTGATTTTTTTGAGCATTTTAGCTTCAAAATTTTATCCTATTTAAATTTTTTCTCTTGACTAGGTAAATTTAGAGCTCAATAGGCAGATTTTATCAACAACACATCAAAATCATTTATACTCCATTTAGACCAATCACATCCCTCGTCAACCAGATAAACAACCCCCTTTTACAATACATAGTCTCCTTCAAAATATATTTGATTAAAACTACCCCCTCATTTACACAATCTTTGTCCATTTCCCAAAAATATAGTTTAAATGTTCGTTGAGACATTTTTTCACATTATTACTCGTATTAAGATATTATATTTTCCATACATATTTAAAATATCATATAAACTGATTTTAATAAAAATATGTGTGAAAATAAAATGGAAGGAATAAAATCCTTAAAGATATATTCTACCTATGTCAAGAATAAAGGAACGGTGATCTCCAATAAAAAGATGGTGAGTAATATGCTTCATAAATAATTAGAAAATTTATAATGCAACAAATTTAGTTATTTGTAATCTTGCAATAAATGTACAACAATTCTATAAAATTAGAATTCTTGCCTTAAAGAATGTGGTAAATGACAAAAAAAAATAAAAAATCGCTTGGACTTGTATAATTTCGATTATCTTTATGTTTTGTTTAATAGGATCGGTTTCTATACTCTTTGAGTGGCTAGTAAGTGAATGAATTTAAAAATTTGGATTATTTAGTATAATTGATCTTATTTTTTGAGCCCATTTTGTATTTTATTATTTTAGATTTAAAAATATATTTAATAAAAATTACTCCCATATTTATACAAAGTTTGTCCATTTTCTAAAAAGGTATTTGAATTTTTGTCGAGGTATTTTTTCCACCATTTTTCTATTATTACTCTTATTAAGATATTATATTTTCAATACTTATTTAAAATATCATATAATAGTTTTTCAATAAAACTATGTGTAAAAATAAAATGGAGGGAATAGAATACTTGTCAAATATATAATTTTTTTGAGTTTTAAGTATTTTATTTTAAGAACATATCTAATATTTCTTTTAAATATGTTTTTATAGGTAAAATACTTCTAAAAATTTAAAAATGGCTTTAAATGCTTTTTAAACAAAGGAATATCAAACAAGCACTCAATTAAAGAAGAAGTGAGTTTAGGTCCATTGACACATGTCAAACTCGACTTTTCTTTATGTGTTTTATTATATAAATTCTAGTAAATAATTTACTTGATAATACATATCTCACTGGAGCTATTATTACTTTTATATAAACAAATCTAATATATTATAATTTTATCTAGTGATATAATTTTTCAAGTTTTTTAATTTAATATATATAAGTAATACAACACAAAAGTATATGGATGGTAGTCTTATATCATCATTAAAAAATTATTTGAGGGCATACATGATATTTTAAACTTATCTCAACTAATAATAATATTAATAATAATAAATACCTAACTAATGTTACTTCACTAATAATAATAAATTAATTAATAAAACATACTAATATTAAATAAAAAATTCTTCCATCCAATATTGGATGATCCTACACCAATTATATTGTTACACATATCCCATGATCTAAATTTGCAAAGCTAACTGAATTATTAATCTAAGGGTAAAGCCCTCGTGTAGACCTTTAACTTTCTCCAAAGTGCACGAACCACCCCGATCTTACGTTGTACCCTGTTTGTATTTTTGTAGAATCAGGGTTCTGAATTTGTTGAATTGTGTTTTGTGTCTTTTCTTCATTTCGTGCTACATTAATTCAAAAATGACGATTCTGAAGAGTAATCGAATTGAGATAAGGGAAGTATGGAACAATTATCTGAAAGAAGAGTTTAAGTTACTTCGAGCCATCGTTGATGAATTTCCTTATGTGGCCATGGACACAGAGTTCCCAGGCATAGTTGTACGTTTCTTTGCTAAATTCAAAAACCCCATCTGAGAATAATTTCTACACCTTTAAAGCTAACGTTGACGTGTTAAGATCATTCAATTGGATCTCACATTCTCTGATGAAAAAGGAAACTTTTAAACAGAGATATCTATGCTGAAGATTTAATCTAGCTTTTAAATGAATATTGTATTGATTCTTCTAGATTACTTTTCATTTTGGGTATGATTTTGGCTACTTGCTTAAGATATTGACTGGTCAAAAGTTACCTGAAATACAAAAGAAGTTTATCAATTTAATGAAGTTTTATTTTTCTGTTATTTATGACATCAAACATTTGATGAAATTCTTCAACAATCTCCACGGTGGATTAAACAATCTTGCGGAGATGTTAGCTGTGGAGAGAATCGATATCTTTCATCAATCTATAGATCCTATACTTTTAACATGTTATACTTTTATAAAATTGAAAAAGAATTTATTTAGTGGTGTAAGGAAAAGAATGAATGAATGATTATTGCTATATTTGTTGATTCATATGAAAGGTAGTAAGAGATTTGTTTTCCTAGTTTTCCTATGAAGAAATGAAGCATTCAAACATTCAGAGAATTTTTTATTTATTTTAAAGTTAGGTTATTTTAAAGTTAGGGATGATGATGAAGAAGACACTTAAGGTGAGGTGGCGCTAGGTGGCGGTGACATGGTGCCAAGTGGCATTGTGAAAAAAGGGCTAATGGTAGGGGCAGTTCATGCACTTTGAGGAAAGTTAAAGGGCTACAGGACGGTTTTACCCTTAAACTAATGACATGTATTTTATTATATTAATCAATGGTTGTGATATGAATATTGGACCATCCAGAGGGTGTAAGTCATACCCATATTAAATAATAGTTCTAAATTAATATCATAATTTACTATTATTTAAATAAATATTTCATTTTTTTTAATATTTCATACAAAATAAAAAGATTTATATTCTAACCTTTAAAAGGATTGACTTTCTAGATATTGAAATGTCATGAGCATCAATCTCAATTTATACATCATAATGAAATCCATTTTACTTTAAACATTATCCTGTAGAAAAATAGAATATATATATGTAAGCTGAACAATCATGTAAATAAGATATTATTATTTATACCAATTATTAAAAGAAAGATTGATAAAAAAGAATCTTTGACAAATTAAAACATAATCTGTGGAAATATAATATATAAAATGATTATTAAATTTAACATTTACAGTGAGGGTCTAAACAAAGAGAAAATCACTAATAATATTTTATTTCTTTTCAATTTATAAAATAAAACTCACTATTTTTTTTGTTACAAAAATTTCGTATCTCTAGCATTCCATTGTTTTGTTTTAGAGTAATAAAAAATGTAAAAAGGAAAAGACCTATCTTCTAAAACATGTCATGAAATACAAATAATAAAAAAGTGAAGAATGATACTTTTTGTAGTAAAATGAGATCTACTATTTGATAAAATTTACTTTAAAATTAAATGAACTAGAACGATGTACAAATTATAAAAAATTCAGGTTTTTTAAAAATGAAAAAAATAAAGAAAATTAAATTCAAGAATATTTATTGTAAAGGGTGAGGTATGGATTGATTAAATTCAATGAGATCAAAAAATTAAATTAAAAAAATTCAAAACATAAGATAGATGCAAAAATAATAACTAATAAAAGATAAATTTTATTCAACATGTGATCCACATTTGACTACTGTAAATTCATTGATGGTTTCACCAATTTGATAAGGAATTTTGCTTGATTTCAGGGAACAAAACGATATTTACAAAGTATATCAGAAAATTGAAAGAAAAACAAATTCGAGATATGAATTTTCTTTTCATAATAACAACATATTTTCAAGTAAGATAAAAAATATATAAGATTTAAGAAGAAAAATACTTTGCAAATGAGGTTTGGTGAGTTTCTAAATTTTGTTTATCCATGGATGGATACTCTTATCAAATTTCGATAGTTTGAACATGGAATTGATAGATTACTTACCGATTAATGGGAGAATTCTGTTCTTATGGCAGGATTCTTGTGGACGACGGCTTTTATAAGATATACAAAAAAAATAGAAAGAGAACTTGAAAAATAAAAATTAGGGTTATGATTGTTTGATTAGAAGACTCGTATTATGTATAAGATAATCTTTTGCCCACGTTTTTTAAAAAAATTTCCAAACTCAAGAAAAAAGGCCCATTGAATTTGTTTCGTTGGACTTAAACTAATAATTTTTCAATTGTCTATTAAAATTAAAATATTATCTCCTTCTCAAATATTATCTTTTACAAATAATTTTTCTACCTTATTTTAAGCTTCTAAATTTTATTATATAGATTATTTTCTAACTAAACTAACAAATCTCTCTTTTAAAACTAGGCCAAATAATTTTTTTTACTCTTTACGCCTTTTGTCTATATTACACATTTACATTTAAATGTAACATATCTCTTATAAATTGATTAATTACTATTTATTACTTATTTATATCATTTAATTACACGACAATTTTAAATGTCGGTGAAATTGGCAAACAGAAATATCGTTTCAGCCTTCACGATAATAGTAGGTCAGTCTCCCTTTCATGTCTTTCGACGTAGGCTCTGCAATTGCCTCTACATCCTTCTCCGCTCTATATTACGCTTCTGAAGCAATTGGTAGTGGTTCCTTCGACAATGATACCTCGCTTCTCGAAGAACTAGGCATTAATACAAAGCAAATATATAAAAAATGAACTCAGTATTAAACCCATTTTGTGTCCATCTCGATTGACAGAAAGACCTAGACCTCTCCAACCCGTTTCTCATTCTGTTGGAATTTGAAGTTGTTCCAACTGCTTGCCGGAAAGCTTCATTTCAGGATTATTTTGGGTTAGATATAAGTCCTTACATGATTTATCTGGATTTAGGTAAAGGGTAAGGCTGCGATTGATGTGGTGTAACCCGTTGGGAAAATCTTATAAATACGTTCTTCTTTAGCTAAAGACCTAGCTTCATCCAACTTCACCATCGAAGCAGATGCAAAAGCTATTATACATGCTATTCATTCTTCTAGTCTTATTTTCTCATGGAATAGTAGGGCTATACTCGAAAATATTAAAATAATAGACTTGGTCTTCCCTCATGTTTGTATCCAAGGTGAGAGAATAACAACTAATTAAATGGTGGATTGGTTTGGTAAATCTTTTTCTAAGCTATAATAATTATTCCTTTGAATTTTGACGTATTTTTTCGAACGATTTTTCAATAGGAATAGGATAAGTACTCCTCTTTTTTTATATTCTTAATATAAGTCCTTTCTTTCCTTCAAGAAATGCAATCTTTCTCTAATACATCTGAGTATGTACTCTAAAGACTGTTTGGGTATTCAATATAACACTTAACATGGATTAACACTTTGAGGTTTCGTAAGAACTTCCCATAAGTCTTTTTGAGGGTCGTTACTGAACTGGTATCGTCATTGAATTCACTCTTCTCCTAGGAAATGAATATGCACAAGTATTTGACACCTAGTATATATGAAAGAACACAAAACTTATATTATGACTCCAAATATTAACACAATCACATACTAAGCCATTAGACTGATACCCATTCCCACACAAACCATCAGTAACGTGTAATTCTAGCGAATTAGTCTCCTAAGTGAGATCCTTGATTCCATGATCATCTATCATTAGTATAGAATAATAAAGTTCACAAGATATTGTAATTATATTCGATTCTTCTATGCTTGCCCCCTACGAACCCACTTGGGAATGACCACTTCATATCAAACAAATATCCCTAACACAATTTTGTTAGAATTCCACCTAAAGAAGTCATTTTACTTGAGCGTAACTCCAGGACTTGGTTTATCCATATAATTAGGAAACTTTGAAGTGATATTATTAATCCTCGATCTTTTACATTCCCTGTGGCTTTAATAAAATATCTTTCTAATTACATCAATGCATGATATTTAAAATTACTTGACTTCTATTGGTTAATTACTTTCTTGTAAAAAAGCTTAGAATTTCTATTTGTCCATTATAACCAAAAAGTTACTGTGAATGGATTGGTCATCAATGTATTTGCAATTTTATGGACTTGTTAGAATTGATATTTACCAAGTTGAACCCGCCAACCAATGTCATTGTTATTCCAAGTAGAAGAAATAGTCGTTCCGATTGTTGTAGATGACATCCTAATTTTTTCAGGAAAATACTTAAAATTTACATGATATGAAGACATGGTGTGTATTTTGGCTCACATCCACACTTACTTCAAATAGGAGAATCAATAAAACCCTTTTTATAAATATTAAAGGGAGTTAGTTTACAGTCCAATACATCTCGCTAAAGTAAAACTTTGATTTTTTTGAGCATTTTAGCTTCCAAGTTTTATCCTATTTAAATTTTTTCTCTTGACTAGGTAAATTTAGAGCTCAATAGGCAGATTTTATCAACAACACATCAAAATCATTTATACTCCATTTTGACCAATCACATCCCTCGTCAACCAGATAAACAACCCCCTTTTACAATACATAGTCTCCTTCAAAATATATTTAATTAAAACTACCCCCTCATTTACACAATCTTTGTCCATTTCCCAAAAATATAGTTTAAATGTTCGTTGAGACATTTTTTCACATTATTACTCGTATTGAGATATTATATTTTCCATACATATTTAAAATATCATATAAACTTATTTTAATAAAAATATGTGTGAAAATAAAATGGAAGGAATAAAATACTTAAAGATATATTCTACCTATGTCAAGAATAAAGGAACGGTGATCTCCAATAACAAGACGGTGAGTAATATGCTTCATAAATAATTAGAAAATTTATAATGCAACAAATTTAGTTATTTGTAATATTGCAATAAATGTACAACAATTCTATAAAATTAGAATTCTCGCCTTAAAGAATGTGGTAAATGACAAAAAAAATAAAAAATCGCTTGGACTTGTATAATTTCGATTATCTTTATGTTTTGTTTAATAGGATCGGTTTCTATACTCTTTGAGTGGCTAGTAACTGAATGAATTTAAAAATTTTGATTCTTTAGTATAATTGATCTTATTTTTTGAGCCCATTTTGTATTTTATTATTTTAGATTTAAAAATATATTTAATAAAAATTACTCCCATATTTATACAAAGTTTGTCCATTTTCTAAAAAGGTATTTGAATTTTTGTCGAGATATGTTTTCCACCATTTTTCTATTATTACTCTTATTAAGATATTATATTTTCAATACTTATTTAAAATATTATATAATAGTTTTTCAATAAAACTATGTGTAAAAATAAAATGGAGGGAATAGAATACTTGTCAAATATATAATTTTTTGGAGTTTTAAGTATTTTATTTTAAGAACATATCTAATATTTCTTTTAAATATGTTTTTATAGGTAAAATACTTCTAAAAATTTAAAAATGGCTTTAAATGCTTTTTAAACAAAGGAATATCAAACAAGCACTCAATTAAAGAAGAAGTGAGTTTAGGTCCATTGACACATGTCAAACTCGACTTTTCTTTATGTGTTTTATTATATAAATTCTAGTAAATAATTTACTTGATAATACATATCTCACTGGAGTTATTATTACTTTAATATAAACAAATCTAATATATTATAATTTTATCTAGTGATATAATTTTTCAAGTTTTTTAATTTAATATATATAAGTAATACAACACAAAAGTATATGAATGGTAGTCTTATATCATCATTAAAAAATTATTTGAGGGCATACATGATATTTTAAACTTATCTCAACTAATAATAATATTAATAATAATAAATACCTAACTAATGTTACTTCACTAATAATAATAAATTAATTAATAAAACATACTAATATTAAATAAAAAATTCTTCCATCCAATATTGGATGATCCTACACCAATTATATTTTTACACATATCCCATGATCTAAATTTGCAAAGCTAACTGAATTATTAATCTAAGGGTAAAGCCCTCGTGTAGACCTTTAACTTTCTCCAAAGTGCACGAACCACCCCGATCTTACGTTGTACCCTGTTTGTATTTTTGTAGAATCAGGGTTCTGAATTTGTTGAATTGTGTTTTGTGTCTTTTCTTCATTTCGTGCTACATTAATTCAAAAATGACGATTCTGAAGAGTAATCGAATCGGGATAAGGGAAGTATGGAACAATAATCTGAAAGAAGAGTTTAAGTTACTTCGAGCCATCGTTGATGAATTTCCTTATGTAGCCATGGACACAGAGTTCCCAGGCATAGTTGTACATTCCTTTGCTAAATTCAAAACCCCATCTGAGAATAATTTCTACACCTTTAAAGCTAACGTTGACATGTTAAGATCATTCAATTGGATCTCACATTCTCTGATGAAAAAGGAAACTTTTAAACAGAGATATCTATGCTGAAGATTTAATCTAGCTTTTAAATGAATATTGTATTGATTCTTCTAGGTTACTTTTCATTTTGGGTATGATTTTGGCTACTTGCATAAGATATTGACTGGTCAAAAGTTACCTGAAATACAAAAGAAGTTTATCAATTTCATGAAGATTTATTTTTCTGTTATTTATGACATCAAAACATTTAATGAAATTCTTCAACAATCTCCACGGTGGATTAAACAATCTTGCGGAGATGTTAGATGTGGAGAGAATCGATATCTTTCATCAATCTCTGGATTCGATACTTTTAACATGTTATACTCTTATAAAATTGAAAAATAATTTATTTAGTGGTGTAAGGAAAAGAATGAATGAATGATTATTGCTATATTTGTTGATTCATATGAAAGGTAGTAAGAGATTTGTTTTTCTAGTTTTCCTATGAATATATGAAGCATTCAAACATTCAGAGAATTTTTTATTTATTTTAAAGTTAGGGATGATGATGAAGAAGACACTTAAGGTGAGGTGGCGCTTAGGTGGCGGTGACATTGTGCCAAGTGGCATTGTGAAAAAAGGGCTAATGGTAGGGGCAGTTCATGCACTTTGAGGAAAGTTAAAGGGCTACAGGAGGGTTTTACCCTTAAACTAATGACATGTATTTTATTATATTAATGAATGGTTGTGATATGAATATTGGACCATCCAAAGGATGTAAGTCATACCCATATTAAATAATAGTTCTAAATTAATATCATAATTACTATTATTTAAATAAATATTTCATTTTTTTTAATATTTCATATAAAATAAAGAGATTTATATTCTAACCTTTAAAAGGATTGACTTTCTAGATATTGAAATGTCATGAGCATCAATCTCAATTTATACATCATAATGAAATCCATTTTACTTTAAACATTATCCTGTAGAAAAATAGAATATTATATATGTAAGCTGCACAATCATGTAAATAAGATATTATTATTTATACCAATTATTAAAAGAAAGATTGATAAAAAAAGAATCTTTGACAAATTAAAACATAATCTGTGGAAATATAATATATAAAATGATTATTAAATTTAACATTTACAGTGAGAGTCTAAACAAAGAGAAAATCACTAATAATATTTTATTTCTTTTCAATTTATAAAATAAAACTCACTATTTTTTTTGTTACAAAAATTTCGTATCTCTAGCATTCCATTGTTTTGTTTTAGAGTAATAAAAAATGTAAAAAGGAAAAGACCTATCTTCTAAAACATGTCATGAAATACAAATAATAAAAAAGTGAAAAATCATACTTTTTGTTGTAAAATGAGATCTACTATTTGATAAAATTTACTTTAAAATTAAATGAACTAGAACGATGTACAAATTATAAAAAATTCAGGTTTTTTAAAAATGAAAAAAATAAAGAAAATTAAATTCAAGAATATTTATTGTAAAGGGTGAGGTATGGATTGATTAAATTCAATGAGATCAAAAAATTAAATTAAAAAAAATTCAAAACATAAGATAGATGCAAAAATAATAACTAATAAAAGATAAATTTTATTCAACATGTGATCCACATTTGACTACTGTAAATTCATTGATGGTTTCACCAAATTTGATAAGGAATTTTGCTTGATTTCAGGGAACAAAATGATATTTACAAAGTATATCAGAAAATTGAAAGAAAAACAAATTTGAGATATGAATTTTCTTTTCATAATAACAACATATTTTCAAGTAAGATAAAAAATATATAAGATCTAAGAAGAAAAATACTTTGCAAATGAGGTTTGGTGAGTTTCTAAATTTTGTTTATCCATGGATGGATACTCTTATCAAATTTCGATAGTTTGAACAAAGAATTGATAGATTACTTACCGATTAATGGGAGAATTCTGTTCTTATGGCAGGATTCTTGTGGACGGCGTCTTTTATAAGATATACAAAAAAAATAGAAAGAGAACTTGAAAAATAAAAATTAGGGTTATGATTGTTTGATTAGAAGACTCGTATTATGTATAAGATAATCTTTTGCCCACGTTTTTAAAAAAAATTTCCAAACTCAAGAAAAAAGGCCCATTGAATTTGTTCGTTGGACTTAGACTAATAATTTTTCAATTGTCTATTAAAATTAAAATATTATCTCCTTCTCAAATATTATCTTTTACAAATAATTTTTCTACCTTATTTTAAGCTTCTAAATTTTATTATATAGATTATTTTCTAACTAAACTAACAAATCTCTCTTTTAAAACTAGGCCAAATAATTTTTTTTACTCTTTACGCCTTTTGTCTATATTACACATTTACATTTAAAAGTAACATATCTCTTATAAATTGATTAATTACTATTTATTACTTATTTATATCATTTAATTACACGACAAATTTTAATGTCGGTAAAATTGGCAAACAGAAATATTGTTTCAGCCTTCACGATAATCGTAGGTCAGTCTCCCTTTCATGTCTTTCGACGTAGGCTCTGCAATTGCCTCTACATCCTTCTCCGCTCTATATTACGCTTCTGAAGCAATTGGTAGTGGTTCCTTCGACAATGATACCTCGCTTCTCGAAGAACTAGGCATTAATACAAAGCAAATATATAAAAATTCTCCCAGTATTAAACCCATTTTGTGTCCATCTCGATTGACAGAAAGACACAGACCTCTCCAACCCGTTTCTCATTCTGTTGGAATTTTAAGTTGTTCCAACTGCTTGCCGGAAAGCTTCAATTCAGGATTATTTTGGGTTAGATATAAGTCCTTACATGATTTAACTGGATTTAGGTAAAGGGTAAGGCTACGATTGATGTGGTGTAACCCGTTGGGAAAATCTTATAAATACGTTCTTCTTTAGCTAAAGACCTAGCTTCATCCAACTTCACCATCGAAGCAGATGCAAAAGCTATTATACATGCTATTCATTCTTCTAGTCTTATTTTCTCATGGAATAGTAGGGCTATACTCGAAAATATTAAAATAATAGACTTGGTCTTCCCTCATGTTTGTATCCAAGGTGAGAGAATAACAACTAATTAAATGGTGGATTGGTTTGGTAAAACTTTTTCTAAGCTATAATAATTATTCCTTTGAATTTTGACGTATTTTTTCGAACGACTTTTCAATAGGGATAGGATAAGTACTCCTCTTTTTTTATATTCTTAATATAAGTCCTTTCTTTCCTTCAAGAAATGCAATCTTTCTCTAATACATCTGAGTATGTACTCTAAAGACTGTTTGGGTATTCAATATAACACTTAACATGGATTAAAACTTTGAGGTTTCGTAAGAACTTCCCATAAGTCTTTTTGAGGGTCGTTACTGAACTGGTATCGTCATTGAATTCACTCTTCTCCTAGGAAATGAATATGCACAAGTATTTGACACCTAGTATATATGAAAGAACACAAAACTTATATTATGACTCCAAATATTAACACAATCACATACTAAGCCATTAGACTGATACCCATTCCCACACAAACCATCAGTAACGTGTAATTCTAGCGAATTAGTCTCCTAAGTGAGATCCATGATTCCATGATCATCTATCATTAGTATAGACTAATAAAGTTCACAAGATATTGTAATTATATTCGATTATTCTATGCTTGCCCCCTACGAACCCACTTGGGAATGACCACTTCATATCAAACAAATATCCCTAACACAATTTTGTTAGAATTCCACCTAAAGAAGTCATTTTACTAGAGCGTAACTCCAGGACTTGGTTTATCCATATAATTAGGAAACTTTGAAGTGATATTATTAATCCTCGATCTTTTACATTCTCTGTGGCTTTAATAAAATATCTTTCTAATTACATCAATGCATGATATTTAAAATTACTTGACTTCTATTGGTTAATTACTTTCTTGTAAAAAAGCTTAGAATTTCTATTTGTCCATTATAACCAAAAAGTTACTGTGAATGGATTGGTCATCAATGTATTTGCAATTTTATGGACTTGTTAGAATTGATATTTACCAAGTTGTACCCGCCAACCAATGTCATTGTTATTCCAAGTAGAAGAAATAGTCGTTCCGATTGTTGTAGATGGCATCCTAATTTTTTCAGGAAAATACTTAAAATTTACATGATATGAAGACATGGTGTGTATTTTGGCTCACATCCACACTTACTTCAAATAGGAGAATCAATAAAACCCTTTTTATAAATATTAAAGGGAGTTAGTTTACAGTCCAATACATCTCGCTAAAGTAAAACTTTGATTTTTTTGAGCATTTTAGCTTCCAAATTTTATCCTATTTAAATTTTTTCTCTTGACTAGGTAAATTTAGAGCTCAATAGGAAGATTTTATCAACAACACATCAAAATCATTTATACTCCATTTAGACCAATCACATCCCTCGTCAACCAGATAAACAACCCCCTTTTACAATACATAGTCTCCTTTAAAATATATTTAATTAAAACTACCCCCTCATTTACACAATCTTTGTCCATTTCCTAAAAATATAGTTTAAATGTTCGTTGAGACATTTTTTCACATTATTACTCGTATTAAGATATTATATTTTCCATACATATTTAAAATATCATATAAACTTATTTTAATAAAAATATATGTGAAAATAAAATGGAAGGAATAAAATACTTAAAGATATATTCTACCTATGTCAAGAATAAAGGAACGGTGATCTCCAATAAAAAGACGGTGAGTAATATGCTTCATAAATAATTAGAAAATTTATAATGCAACAAATTTAGTTATTTGTAATCTTGAAATAAATGTACAACAATTCTATAAAATTAGAATTCTCGCCTTAAAGAATGTGGTAAATGACAAAAAAAATAAAAAATCGCTTGGACTTGTATAATTTCGATTATCTTTATGTTTTGTTTAATAGGATCGATTTCTATACTCTTTGAGTGGCTAGTAAGTGAATGAATTTAAAAATTTGGATTCTTTAGTATAATTGATCTTATTTTTTGAGCCCATTTTGTATTTTATTGTTTTAGATTTAAAAATATATTTAATAAAAATTACTCCAATATTTATACAAAGTTTGTCCATTTTCTAAAAAGGTATTTGAATTTTTGTCGAGATATTTTTTCCACCATCTTTCTATTATTACTCTTATTAAGATATTATATTTTCAATACTTATTTAAAATATCATATAATAGTTTTTCAATAAAACTATGTGTAAAAATAAAATGGAGGGAATAGAATACTTGTCAAATATATAATTTTTTTGAGTTTTAAGTATTTTATTTTAAGAACATATCTAATATTTCTTTTAAATATGTTTTTATAGGTAAAATACTTCTAAAAATTTAAAAATGGCTTTAAATGCTTTTTAAACAAAGGAATATCAAACAAGCACTCAATTAAAGAAGAAGTGAGTTTAGGTCCATTGACACATGGAGCTATTATTACTTTAATATAAACAAATCTAATATATTATAATTTTATCTAGTGATATAATTTTTCAAGTTTTTTAATTTAATATATATAAGTAATACAACACAAAAGTATATGGACGGTAGTCTTATATCATCATTAAAAAATTATTTGAGGGCATACATGATATTTTAAACTTATCTCAACTAATAATAATATTAATAATAATAAATACCTAACTAATGTTACTTCACTAATAATAATAAATTAATTAATAAAACATACTAATATTAAATAAAAAATTCTTCCATCCAATATTGGATGATCATACACCAATTATATTGTTACACATATCTCATGATCTAAATTTGCAAAGCTAACTGAATTATTAATCTAAGGGTAAAGCCCTCGTGTAGACCTTTAACTTTCTCCAAAGTGCACGAACCACCCCGATCTTACGTTGTACCCTGTTTGTATTTTTGTAGAATCAGGGTTCTGAATTTGTTGAATTGTGTTTTGTGTCTTTTCTTCATTTCGTGCTACATTAATTCAAAAATAACGATTCTGAAGAGTAATCAAATCGAGATAAGGGAAGTATGGAACAATAATCTGAAAGAAGAGTTTAAGTTACTTCGAGCCATCGTTGATGAATTTCCTTATGTAGCCATGGACACAGAGTTCCCAGGCATAGTTGTACGTTCCTTTGCTAAATTTAAAACCCCATCTGAGAATAATTTCTACACCTTTAAAGCTAACGTTGACATGTTAAGATCATTCAATTGGATCTCACATTCTCTGATGAAAAAGGAAACTTTTAAACAGAGATATCTATGCTGGAGATTTAATCTAGCTTTTAAATGAATATTGTATTGATTCTTCTAGGTTACTTTTCATTTTGGGTATGATTTTGGCTACTTGCATAAGATATTGACTAGTCAAAAGTTACCTGAAATACAAAAGAAGTTTATCAATTTAATGAAGATTTATTTTTCTGTTATTTATGACATCAAAACATTTAATGAAATTCTTCAACAATCTCCACGGTGGATTAAACAATCTTGCGGAGATGTTAGATGTGGAGAGAATCGATATCTTTCATCAATCTCTGGATTCGATACTTTTAACATGTTATACATTTATAAAATTGAAAAAGAATTTATTTAGTGGCGTAAGGAAAAGAATGAATGAATGATTATTGCTATATTTGTTGATTCATATGAAAGGTAGTAAGAGATTTGTTTTTCTAGTTTTCCTATGAAGATATGAAGCATTCAAACATTCAGATAATTTTTTATTTATTTTAAAGTTAGGGATGATGATGAAGAAGACACTTAAGGTGAGGTGGCACTGAGGTGGCGGTGACATTGTGCCAAGTGGCATTGTGAAAAAAGGGCTAATGGTAGGGGCAGTTCATGCACTTTGAGGAAAGTTAAAGGGCTACAGGAGGGTTTTACCCTTAAACTAATGACATGTATTTTATTATATTAATCAATGGTTGTGATATGAATATTGGACCATCCAAAGGATGTAAGTCATACCCATATTAAATAATAGTTCTAAATTAATATCATAATTTACTATTATTTAAATTAATATTTCATTTTTTTTATATTTCATATAAAATAAAAAGATTTATATTCTAACCTTTAAAATGATTGACTTTCTAGATATTGAAATGTCATGAGCATCAATCTCAATTTATACATCATAATGAAATCCATTTTACTTTAAACATTATCCTGTAGAAAAATAGAATATATATATGTAAGCTGCACAATTATGTAAATAAGATATTATTATTTATACCAATTATTAAAAGAAAGATTGATAAAAAAGACTCTTTGACAAATTAAAACATAATCTGTGGAAATATAATATATAAAATGATTATTAAATTTAACATTTACAGTGAGGGTCTAAACAAAGAGAAAATCACTAATAATATTTTATTTCTTTTCAATTTATAAAATAAAACTCACTTTTTTTTTTTGTTACAAAAATTTCGTATCTCTAGCATTCCATTGTTTTGTTTTAGAGTAATAAAAAATGTAAAAAGGAAAAGACCTATCTTCTAAAACATGTCATGAAATACAAATAATAAAAAAGTGAAAAATCATACTTTTTGTAGTAAAATGAGATCTACTATTTGATAAAATTTACTTTAAAATTAAATGAACTAGAACGATGTACAAATTATAAAAAATTCAGGTTTTTTAAAAATGAAAAAAATAAAGAAAATTAAATTCAAGAATATTTATTGTAAAGGGTGAGGTATGGATTGACTAAATTCAATGAGATCAAAAAATTAAATTAAAAAAAATTCAAAACATAAGATAGATGCAAAAATAATAACTAATAAAAGATAAATTTGTTTCAACATATGATCCACATTTGACTATTGTAAATTCATTGATGGTTTCACCAAATTTGATAAGGAATTTTGCTTGATTTCAGGGAACAAAATGATATTTACAAAGTATATCATAAAATTGAAAGAAAAACAAATTCGAGATATGAATTTTCTTTTCATAATAACAACATATTTTCAAGTAAGATAAAAAATATATAAGATTTAAGAAGAAAAATACTTTGCAAATGAGGTTTGGTGAGTTTCTAAATTTTGTTTATCCATGGATGGATACTCTTATCAAATTTCGATAGTTTGAACATGGAATTGATAGATTACTTACCGATTAATGGGAGAATTCTGTTCTTATGGCTGGATTCTTGTGGACGACGGCTTTTATAAGATATACAAAAAAAATAGAAAGAGAACTTGAAAAATAAAAATTAGGGTTATGATTGTTTGATTAGAAGACTCGTATTATGTATAAGATAATCTTTTGCCCACGTTTTTTAAAAAAATTTCCAAACTCAAGAAAAAAGGCCCATTGAATTTGTTCGTTGGACTTAGACTAATAATTTTTCAATTGTCTATTAAAATTAAAATATTACCTCCTTCTCAAATATTATCTTTTACAAATAATTTTTCTACCTTATTTTAAGCTTCTAAATTTTATTATATAGATGATTTTCTAACTAAACTAACAAATCTCTCTTTTAAAACTAGGCCAAATAATTTTTTTTACTCTTTACGCCTTTTGTCTATATTACACATTTACATTTAAATGTAACATATCTCTTATAAATTGATTAATTACTATTTATTACTTATTTATATCATTTAATTACACGACAATTTTAAATGTCGGTGAAATTGGCAAACAGAAATATCGTTTCAGCCTTCACGATAATAGTAGGTCAGTCTCCCTTTCATGTCTTTCGACGTAGGCTCTGCAATTGCCTCTACATCCTTCTCCGCTCTATATTACGCTTCTGAAGCAATTGGTAGTGGTTCCTTCGACAATGATACCTCGCTTCTCGAAGAACTAGGCATTTATGCAAAGCAAATATATAAAAAATGAACTCAGTATTAAACCCATTTTCTGTCCATCTCGATTGACAGAAAGACCTAGACCTCTCCAACCCGTTTCTCATTCTGTTGGAATTTGAAGTTGTTCCAACTGCTTGCCGGAAAGCTTCATTTCAGGATTATTTTGGGTTAGATATAAGTCCTTACATGATTTATCTGGATTTAGGTAAAGGGTAAGGCTGCGATTGATGTGGTGTAACCCGTTGGGAAAATCTTATAAATACGTTCTTCTTTAGCTAAAGACCTAGCTTCATCCAACTTCACCATCGAAGCAGATGCAAAAGCTATTATACATGCTATTCATTCTTCTAGTCTTATTTTCTCATGGAATAGTAGGGCTATACTCGAAAATATTAAAATAATAGACTTGGTCTTCCCTCATGTTTGTATCCAAGGTGAGAGAATAACAACTAATTAAATGGTGGATTGGTTTGGTAAATCTTTTTCTAAGCTATAATAATTATTCCTTTGAATTTTGACTTATTATTTCGAACGATTTTTCAATAGGAATAGGATAAGTACTCCTCTTTTTTTATATTCTTAATATAAGTCCTTTCTTTCCTTCAAGAAATGCAATCTTTCTCTAATACATCTGAGTATGTACTCTAAAGACTGTTTGGGTATTCAATATAACACTTAACATGGATTAACACTTTGAGGTTTCGTAAGAACTTCCCATAATTCTTTTTGAGGGTCGTTACTGAACTGGTATCGTCATTGAATTCACTCTTCTCCTAGGAAATGAATATGCACAAGTATTTGACACCTAGTATATATGAAAGAACACAAAACTTATATTATGACTCCAAATATTAACACAATCACATACTAAGCCATTAGACTGATACCCATTCCCACACAAACCATCAGTAACGTGTAATTCTAGCGAATTAGTCTCCTAAGTGAGATCCTTGATTCCATGATCATCTATCATTAGTATAGAATAATAAAGTTCACAAGATATTGTAATTATATTCGATTCTTCTATGCTTGCCCCCTACGAACCCACTTGGGAATGACCACTTCATATCAAACAAATATCTCTAACACAATTTTGTTAGAATTCCACCTAAAGAAGTCATTTTACTTGAGCGTAACTCCAGGACTTGGTTTATCCATATAATTAGGAAACTTTGAAGTGATATTATTAATCCTCGATCTTTTACATTCCCTGTGGCTTTAATAAAATATCTTTCTAATTACATCAATGCATGATATTTAAAATTACTTGACTTCTATTGGTTAATTACTTTCTTGTAAAAAAGCTTAGAATTTCTATTTGTCCATTATAACCAAAACGTTACTGTGAATGGATTGGTCATCAATGTATTTGCAATTTTATGGACTTGTTAGAATTGATATTTACCAAGTTGAACCCGCCAACCAATGTCATTGTTATTCCAAGTAGATGAAATAGTCGTTCCGATTGTTGTAGATGGCATCCTTATTTTTTCAGGAAAATACTTAAAATTTACATGATATGAAGACATGGTGTGTATTTTGGCCCATATCCACACTTACTTCAAATAGGAGAATCAATAAAACCTTTTTATAAATATTAAAGGGAGTTAGTTTACAGTCCAATACATCTCGCTAAAGTAAAACTTTGATTTTTTTGAGCATTTTAGCTTCAAAATTTTATCCTATTTAAATTTTTTCTCTTGACTAGGTAAATTTAGAGCTCAATAGGCAGATTTTATCAACAACACATCAAAATCATTTATACTCCATTTAGACCAATCACATCCCTCGTCAACCAGATAAACAACCCCCTTTTACAATACATAGTCTCCTTCAAAATATATTTGATTAAAACTACCCCCTCATTTACACAATCTTTGTCCATTTCCCAAAAATATAGTTTAAATGTTCGTTGAGACATTTTTTCACATTATTACTCGTATTAAGATATTATATTTTCCATACATATTTAAAATATCATATAAACTGATTTTAATAAAAATATGTGTGAAAATAAAATGGAAGGAATAAAATCCTTAAAGATATATTCTACCTATGTCAAGAATAAAGGAACGGTGATCTCCAATAAAAAGACGGTGAGTAATATGCTTCATAAATAATTAGAAAATTTATAATGCAACAAATTTAGTTATTTGTAATCTTGCAATAAATGTACAACAATTCTATAAAATTAGAATTCTTGCCTTAAAGAATGTGGTAAATGACAAAAAAAAATAAAAAATCGCTTGGACTTGTATAATTTCGATTATCTTTATGTTTTGTTTAATAGGATCGGTTTCTATACTCTTTGAGTGGCTAGTAAGTGAATGAATTTAAAAATTTGGATTATTTAGTATAATTGATCTTATTTTTTGAGCCCATTTTGTATTTTATTATTTTAGATTTAAAAATATATTTAATAAAAATTACTCCCATATTTATACAAAGTTTGTCCATTTTCTAAAAAGGTATTTGAATTTTTGTCGAGGTATTTTTTCCACCATTTTTCTATTATTACTCTTATTAAGATATTATATTTTCAATACTTATTTAAAATATCATATAATAGTTTTTCAATAAAACTATGTGTAAAAATAAAATGGAGGGAATAGAATACTTGTCAAATATATAATTTTTTTGAGTTTTAAGTATTTTATTTTAAGAACATATCTAATATTTCTTTTAAATATGTTTTTATAGGTAAAATACTTCTAAAAATTTAAAAATGGCTTTAAATGCTTTTTAAACAAAGGAATATCAAACAAGCACTCAATTAAAGAAGAAGTGAGTTTAGGTCTATTGACACATGTCAAACTCGACTTTTCTTTATGTGTTTTATTATATAAATTCTAGTAAATAATTTACTTGATAATACATATCTCACTGGAGCTATTATTACTTTTATATAAACAAATCTAATATATTATAATTTTATCTAGTGATATAATTTTTCAAGTTTTTTAATTTAATATATATAAGTAATACAACACAAAAGTATATGGATGGTAGTCTTATATCATCATTAAAAAATTATTTGAGGGCATACATGATATTTTAAACTTATCTCAACTAATAATAATATTAATAATAATAAATACCTAACTAATGTTACTTCACTAATAATAATAAATTAATTAATAAAACATACTAATATTAAATAAAAAATTCTTCCATCCAATATTGGATGATCCTACACCAATTATATTGTTACACATATCCCATGATCTAAATTTGCAAAGCTAACTGAATTATTAATCTAAGGGTAAAGCCCTCGTGTAGACCTTTAACTTTCTCCAAAGTGCACGAACCACCCCGATCTTACGTTGTACCCTGCTTGTATTTTTGTAGAATCAGGGTTCTGAATTTGTTGAATTGTGTTTTGTGTCTTTTCTTCATTTCGTGCTACATTAATTCAAAAATGACGATTCTGAAGAGTAATCGAATTGAGATAAGGGAAGTATGGAACAATTATCTGAAAGAAGAGTTTAAGTTACTTCGAGCCATCGTTGATGAATTTCCTTATGTGGCCATGGACACAGAGTTCCCAGGCATAGTTGTACGTTTCTTTGCTAAATTCAAAAACCCCATCTGAGAATAATTTCTACACCTTTAAAGCTAACGTTGACGTGTTAAGATCATTCAATTGGATCTCACATTCTCTGATGAAAAAGGAAACTTTTAAACAGAGATATCTATGCGGAAGATTTAATCTAGCTTTTAAATGAATATTGTATTGATTCTTCTAGATTACTTTTCATTTTGGGTATGATTTTGGCTACTTGCTTAAGATATTGACTGGTCAAAAGTTACCTGAAATACAAAAGAAGTTTATCAATTTAATGAAGTTTTATTTTTCTGTTATTTATGACATCAAACATTTGATGAAATTCTTCAACAATCTCCACGGTGGATTAAACAATCTTGCGGAGATGTTAGCTGTGGAGAGAATCGATATTTTTCATCAATCTATAGATCCGATACTTTTAACATGTTATACTTTTATAAAATTGAAAAAGAATTTATTTAGTGGTGTAAGGAAAAGAATGAATGAATGATTATTGCTATATTTGTTGATTCATATGAAAGGTAGTAAGAGATTTGTTTTCCTAGTTTTCCTATGAAGAAATGAAGCATTCAAACATTCAGAGAATTTTTTATTTATTTTAAAGTTAGGTTATTTTAAAGTTAGGGATGATGATGAAGAAGACACTTAAGGTGAGGTGGCACTGAGGTGGCGGTGACATTGTGCCAAGTGGCATTGTGAAAAAAGGGCTAATGGTAGGGGCAGTTCATGCACTTTGAGGAAAGTTAAAGGGCTACAGGAGGGTTTTACCCTTAAACTAATGACATGTATTTTATTATATTAATCAATGGTTGTGATATGAATATTGGACCATCCAAAGGATGTAAGTCATACCCATATTAAATAATAGTTCTAAATTAATATCATAATTTACTATTATTTAAATTAATATTTCATTTTTTTTATATTTCATATAAAATAAAAAGATTTATATTCTAACCTTTAAAATGATTGACTTTCTAGATATTGAAATGTCATGAGCATCAATCTCAATTTATACATCATAATGAAATCCATTTTACTTTAAACATTATCCTGTAGAAAAATAGAATATATATATGTAAGCTGCACAATTATGTAAATAAGATATTATTATTTATACCAATTATTAAAAGAAAGATTGATAAAAAAAGACTCTTTGACAAATTAAAACATAATCTGTGGAAATATAATATATAAAATGATTATTAAATTTAACATTTACAGTGAGGGTCTAAACAAAGAGAAAATCACTAATAATATTTTATTTCTTTTCAATTTATAAAATAAAACTCACTTTTTTTTTGTTACAAAAATTTCGTATCTCTAGCATTCCATTGTTTTGTTTTAGAGTAATAAAAAATGTAAAAAGGAAAAGACCTATCTTCTAAAACATGTCATGAAATACAAATAATAAAAAAGTGAAAAATCATACTTTTTGTAGTAAAATGAGATCTACTATTTGATAAAATTTACTTTAAAATTAAATGAACTAGAACGATGTACAAATTATAAAAAATTCAGGTTTTTTAAAAATGAAAAAAATAAAGAAAATTAAATTCAAGAATATTTATTGTAAAGGGTGAGGTATGGATTGACTAAATTCAATGAGATCAAAAAATTAAATTAAAAAAAATTCAAAACATAAGATAGATGCAAAAATAATAACTAATAAAAGATAAATTTTATTCAACATGTGATCCACATTTGACTATTGTAAATTCATTGATAGTTTCACCAAATTTGATAAGGAATTTTGCTTGATTTTAGGGAACAAAATGATATTTACAAAGTATATCATAAAATTGAAAGAAAAACAAATTCGAGATATGAATTTTCTTTTCATAATAACAACATATTTTCAAGTAAGATAAAAAATATATAAGATTTAAGAAGAAAAATACTTTGCAAATGAGGTTTGGTGAG